>CM047813.1:57691424-58291424 GCA_026214975.1 Gentiana macrophylla | reverse complement strand
TCTAATAGAACCTTTATCAAAACAGCAACAAAAACTTCTTCCTTGTGCAATTTTCATACAACCATCAGATGCAGTCAATCTGTCAGGCAGAGATATAATACAAGTCCCGAGTAGAAGATCATCGTCGTTCAACCCTTTCGGTCTCATGGGATCTTTTTTATCAGCTTTTGGTACCCACAGAGGGATATCGGCTTGATAATCTAGTCCAACTGGCACTTGTTTCCTAGGTGAAGAACTTAGCAAAGAAGAATACGCATCCTCCGCCGGCAGCACCGGTCTGCTACGGACATTGAACTCGAAGTATCCAGGAAAAGAAGATGAAAATAATGCATCTCCAGATCTAAAATCATCCTCACCACTGCAGCCTGTGACTCGGGATATAAGCACACTGGTCTCCAACTCGTCTCCACTCGCATTCAAGGAGCCATCTCTATTAATATTCACATGCTCGTCGTGCCAGTGAGGCTTATTGAAGTCAACATTGGCTTCTACACCTAAACCATCATAATGCAGGTAAACTGATGAATACATGATAAGCTGATAACAGCAATTCTCTGGTAATTGAATTTCAAGTTATTATATATGTCAAAGCCTAATTCAAATCCAGCAACATAATTCCAGTAAAACTATTTGGATTATTTTGTAGTGGAAAAATCTTATGCGAGAGAAAACAAAAAAAAGCTCTGCACTCAGAAGCCTGGCCAAAACCAGAAAGAAATGAACCAGAGCAAATTACCTTCAGGCACTATGGCATGACGTGTTTCACCAAGATCACTGTTGGCTAGACATGTTTCATGAGAACAAGAATACTCATCAGCTGATGAAGCAAACCTATTGTCTAGGACAAGTTGTTTAACTTCTCTCCAAGGGGAGTCTTGATGCTCCTCTTTAAGAGACTCTGCAGATTGAGTCAATTTACTGCACGTAGCATGTTCTACTTGGTCAAAAGTGGAACAACTTTCGGTTCCTTGAAACTCCTCATCACAAGGCTCAGCAAACGAAAATGGGTAATCATTCGATAGTTGTTTTGAAGGCTTGAGAGAAGGTCCGTGAAATTTCTCACTCCCCGAAATCTCTACACAGGCAGTTGGTTTACAGCATCGCATGGAAGAGGTCGTGGAGGACTCTCGCAATTTTTTGGCATCAAAAGGCTTGGAAAACAAAATCATCTTATCATCAATGCCATGAACTTTTGGATGCACTGGGGAAGATTTCTGGGACATCAGGAAGTCCTGATCAAAAGATTCTGAAATGAAAGATGCACTACTGCCTGAAATCAATTGTTCTGGTTGCTCTAAACAGAACCCCTGAAAGTTCTCAAATGACCGCTTCACTCCCATTATACTGCAAAGTAGATAAAAAAATGTGAATTACTAAGGCCAATAGACATGGAGAAATGAAAAAAAGGACAACGGACAAAAAATTAATGCGTAATCTCAGCATTCAATAAGTACTCCTGACTACTCAAATCTACAGAAGTAAAAGTACCATGTTACTAGTACGTCATGTAAGGATATGACTTACCATAGCCCACGAATTTGATGATACTAGGTGTAACTGTAACATAAGTGGATCCATCAGTGCATGTGTTAAATTAATCAAGGGAAGTGATTAGAAAATGAAGGGGACAAACATACTTGTAGCAGTAGTTAAGAAATATGGCTAGCAATACTTTAATTGGTCGGGTTATTTAAAATCAGCATGACACGACGCAAAACTTACTGGATAAATTCTCATTTATACTAAAACAATTAACGTTCAGTGAAAGGGAATACTATAATTCAGCAAATTGTGTATTTCTTCCATATGAGTGGTAATTCTCTATCAAACGACACTCATGAATTGTATGTCGTTTTGATCGACAACATAGTCTTTACCAAACTATGACCGCGAAAAAATTTCTAGACCCTACTTGCAAGAAATCATTTGACGGAAAGGATTTGGATCTTAACTAACAAGATTATACAAGTTATGGATGAGTGTCTTAATCAAGAAAGAATAAGCTAATGATGATAAAGTAAACATTATCTAATTTCTTTTCACGTTTAATGTTATTATACATCCCCCAAGTCATGCCACACTTGCCTTTCAGTGGATTTGTTTGATCCATAAATACCTTCTAAGATTTTAACGTTTCAGGAAAACATAAAAAGCTAAAAGCATGAACGAATCAAATACAACTGTAGATTAACAATAGTAAATCATTTTCCATGAAAACATCATATTAAGTATTATTTGTTTGGTATGTTTTTTTTCATTTGAGGGAGAGGGTGTCAGTCGTTTTTAACAGATGTGAATGTGTATTGTGTAACTTCGTACACTAACTTGATGAAGAGCCAATGGCCCCACTTACCATCTTTGAGACAAAAGTGTTCAAAGTCACTTAAAATATCTTCCTGTCTTCAAATCTTTTTTGAGGAATGTAAAAGCCTCTTTTTTTTAGGAATTTAAACCTCTTTTAAACCCTTTTTTTTTGTACCAGATTTAAATTGCAAGCTCATAGCTGAGCCACAAGCACGATAATAGAAAAAACAATATTGTGACAAACTCTTTCGCAATAACTAAGAGGTATATAGCAGTATAGCACCCCGCACAAAAAAAGGCAAAGAACACAAGCACCACACATAACAGGCTGTACACGTAACTTGGAGCCAAACATCCACAATATTATTGAGATAGGGAACAAGGCCTTCCAAACTTTCACGCAAAATAAGTACACAAAAAAAAAAAGGAAGAATAGGGAGCCCGAGGGGGAGGGAGAAAAGGTCATTTAAGCATGGTCTGACACGTTATATTTAAAAAGCTTACACCAATAACTTATATCGAACGGAGAAAACTCATGCGCATTGATGGTTTGTATAGTATAGTGTTGAAACTTCCTTCAAAAACTTAAAGGACCACTGCAAATGGGAAAGGATTCATGTCCTGTGACTAGGCTAACACTGTGAAGTGCATCTCTTAAAAGAACAATGGTAACCAATATTGCGTCCACTTTTGTTACTCATGCATATATGTTACTGATGTTGACTGCATTATTTTATATTAAAGTTTCCTTTACAAATTTTTTTCTGCTGCAAGTTGGCATTTTGTTTCAAGGGCTACTTGTAAAATAATAATTTTTCTAGTAGGAGATTATGAACATTTGCCCAATAGTCATAAAGTTCGACCTCTGCCAAATAGAGGTAACAATTGAGTTGGACTCTAGTCAAGCCGCATGTCGCTTAGTGTCTAGAAACTACAGTAATGTACATAGATATCTTAGACCATTTTGGGATCTTGGGTTCTGTTTTCTGGCATTCCTGAGACAAAATTAACACGCGTGAGATCGAGAACAATGTGGTGTCGGTGATTAAGGATCTTTCAGCTCCATCTAATGAACACTCTCCTTCCCACCAAAGTGAAAAGCCTAAATCAAGAATCTTTGTATGACAGTTTAATTAGCTCAGACTACTGAGAAGCAACAGTAACAACAATAAAGTTCAAGTCTTACTTCTCCCAAGCTGGATCTGCTAGAATTATTAGAAAACATCACTAAGTTGAATATCAATTTGCACTAAGATATTGGGGTATCCTATCTACACCTTTACTGAATTTCAAAAACTTTTTGAAAAGAATATTATTGACTATTAGATTGTTATACACCAGTTACTCATTTGATAACATCACATACAGCTTTTACTCAGCTTTTTCAACGTTCCTTGAATATTTTCTAATTCTACGGTTAAACTTAAACAAATACATCTAAGTGATTATAATCTACAAATATCTTTCACAAAAACACAATTAAAATGGAAGGTGACAAGAAGATAATCACATCTACTAAAAATAAAAAAGAGTCTGATTGTTCTTAATCCAGAGCAAAAGAATCGTTGTCAAAAAATAATAAAAATAAAAATAAAAAGCTGGAAACAAAATCCAAGCATGTTAAAGATAACAAAAGCCAGATCGCAATTGAAGATCCTAGCACTAGAAAAAGGAATTACCGGCAAAGATCCCAAAATGGACTAAGATAAATAGAAGATTCAGATTAATATCATTAAGACATGGAGGCAGATATGGTTACGAAACAAGGAAAAAAAAGAAGATTGATTCGCCACCATCCATGGTATTCTGAAATCGATAGGAGAAGAAACCCAAAAAAAAGAACGAAATATTAAATTTGATGCCTAAAATTACCTTATACGAATTAAATTAACGAGATTGAAGGAATTTCCTCTCCGATCGCCGGAACCCGAAGCCAAATTGCCGGAAGGCGTACCAGTCGGTGCTCAACGTGAAGAAGGAGACGGCTGTAGTATATTTGTTTTAGGGTTTTTTTTTTTTTGTTTAGGGCTTTTTAGTCAGCATATTGATCTTTTGTTTCAATGTTATAGTATCAAATTAGGCCGTAAATAAGTTGGGCTACTCGTGAGCTACTCGTATTCAACTTACAAGAGAGATCGACTCGATTCCGTATTTTTCGAGTTCGAGTTAATGAATGTTTATTCGAACAATTAATAGAATTGAAATTTCGAGTTTTAAAATATATTAGTCGAGCTTGATTAAATAATTATTTAATTAATAAATTTATTATAAAATATTATTTTTCATAATTAAAAAACTATTATTTAAATCGAGTCGAGCTCGATCTTGCCATATTTCATTAAAAATTAAATAAATTATAGGAAAATAATCGAGCTTACGAGCTCAAACAAGCTATATTGAGTAATTAACGAGTCGAGTTTGATCTTGATTTTTAAGCGCCGAAGTTGAGTTTTGAAATTAACTTTTAATGAAATTGAATTTCTAAAGAAAGATTTACTACTGATTACACCCCTATCCCAAATACATGAAAATTTTATTTTTTAATATGACATAGTCATCTACATGGCGTCCACGTATTAAAACGAATTTCTTCTTGATGAAAAAAATTAATTTGTTGTCTCAAAAAATTTTAAATATTTTTTCCTTTACAACTTTTCGCGTCAATATTTTCATGTGTTACGTCAAAAAGTGTTTCTCACCTAAGTTTTTTTGTGTGTGTGTGTGTGGAGGGGGGGATGGGGGGAGTGGGGGTGTATTTGAGTCAACGTTGTCACAAATAATATCATTTGCGTCAGCTTTAAATCTAACTTCGTCACTGTAACGCTGCGTTTTCAGACACCGATTTTTTTTCCGGAAAAAGAACATCCGGACATATTACATTAAATAAATTCAATATCATACGTAAGCATCTACGTCATTATATCGAGTTTAACAATCGGAAGTTAAAAATACTCAGGTTTGAACCGTAAATGCTACTGGAATAGAAAACAAAAATACTAAAGATAGAAGATTTTCTTACAACAACGAAATCTCGAAACTTACAAAGTACAACAACTATCTTACAGACAAGTCTTAAAAAAAGGGGGATACTACTAGGCCTGAGCATGGTTCGGTTTGGGTGGTTTCGGTTCGGATTTTACATATAGTTATTCGGTTTGGTTGGCAAATGTTACCACCCAAACCAAACCAAAACGATGTCGAACCCAATGGTTTGGATCCGGTTTGGTTTCGGTTTCACAAGTCTAAACTACACATTATTATAACTCACAATTTTCAAGTAACTAATATAAAGTAAAAACAGATTAAAGGTACATCAGGGCTAATTACTTAATAACATCAGTGCACACAACATATTCAAAGACACTTAATAACATATAGCAAATGAACATCATGGCTAATTACTAGTTAGTTGTTATTACATATTACAACGGCAAATGTACATCATCAATTCATTGTTGGTCTTAATGCATACAACAAAAATGTACAAAAGTTGCAACTCATGTGCCTAATTAGTATAACATCTAATGTACTACTACTAGTCTGCTACATCAGCAAATTACAAGAAACTTACTAAAATTCAAAGGAAACATCATTAGAACTTACTAAATTTCAAAGGAACTCATAGAATTTTCGTACCCCGGATGTTTAATTAGGGTAAGTAATAATGGGTCTTTATATAGGGTATGTAATTCAGTTCGGTTTCGGTTTGGGTGGTTTCTAATTAGGGTGATCTGAACCAGACCATTTAAATTTGGTTGGTTCCAATCCAAACCGATTTGATCTGTTTTTTCTTGGTTTGGCTTATTTCGGTTCGGTTTGGATTGGTTTACGGCTCAGATTGGTTTTTCGGTTTTTTTGCTCAGGCCTAGATACAACACTATTTGGAAAAAGAAACTACAACAACATAGCTTGTTACAACAAAATATAAAGAAAGATTGAGAGTTCTATCTTCAGATAGCAAAACATAAGCTCAAACGTCATCCTCATACTTATCAAAATCCGGCTCAACTTGTTCGTCTTCTCACCCCAAAGCACAAACAAACATGCAAAGGGTAAGTACAAAAGTACTTAGTAAAAGGTAGAAGCTACTAAACAACTAAGCTTTACAATGAAAGGTTCACATATCATTAATTAAGTTATCTTATGAGACCGACTCAAACACAAGGGTAACTTCATGCTCATTAACATGTCATGCCTACTTGTTTCTAGCTTAGATAATCTTTGTTACATCCGGATTCAAATGCACTACGATGGTGCTACTCACCACTTAAGTATAATTTGCAACCTATCAGTGGATCAAACCGATAGCCACGGGCTAATCCTGATAGTGTACACGTTCAACGAAGTCCCTTTGCACCTAGAGTCTAGTCTGATAGACTTATGGAGTTATTCACTTTTACTGACCGCCCACACATCACGATATAGAAAAGTGCCTTACCATGAATAGCATGATGTTTAGTCTTTTAACTACTGATGTAGGTCAACCGAATGATGTACTTTTATCCCATTTCTCTAGCTTTTAGTGACACTTTTCTATCAAATTCATGCAATTATGTGATGAAATAGATCAAGAGTTGTAAATAGGTTTTAAGTATCTAATCCCATATTTTAGGCTTTTAAGCCACCTTTTTGTTATCGGAATTATGCGAGGTATCGTTTTGGTTTTTTCGCTTTGCAGATACCTAGGTTAGATACGAGTTTTGGAAGACCTTGGAACAGCCCATCAAGCTTTAGAGAGGTTTCTTGTTGAAGAAGTTAGAGAATCAAACTAAGCATAGAATGTCGGAGCACGCCGAATGCACAGTCGGTGGACGCCGGATTTTGACAGTTGAGAATCTGAGTAGCAGTTAATGAGTCTGACACATCCAACTACCTGTTAGAAGTCGGTGCATGCCGAGTGCACAGTCGGCGGACGCCGAGAGAACCGGATTTCAAGTTTTAAAGCTTATTCTTGACTTCATTTCAAAAGGGGGGGCTGAAAAAAACACACTTTTCTCCATCTTGAAGGCACTTCCACTTTCAAGGCTCATTTAGCCAAAATCACCATAACTTTAGCTCTTAAATTGCAAGTGTAAACATTAAGAATTCATGTTTGATATCTTGGATGAATTCTGTTTGGACAAGTGTGTTGCTTTTGGGATACACTCTCTCCATTGGAGCTTTTGAAGATTGAATGCAAGTTTTCCTTTTTCAAGTTGATAACTTGTGATTGGTATAATTCTTAGCCTTTACTTTGATTGAATTGTTCTTATGGTTATGAACTCTAACCTTGACATGTTTGGGCTCATAACTATGAGTGGCTAGTTTCACACTAGCCAAGATAATGTGAAGTGAAGATCGATTCTTTTGATTGTGAATGAGTTGGTAGAATTGAATATAAGTTTCTTGTAGTGTTGAACCTTCTTTTACTTGATATTGTTGTTAGCAATCTAGGACGTAATTAACCCTAGCTTGCACACACACATTTGATGGAGACCGAAAAGGTATATTGAGTGTGGGATAAGAGTAGAAGACTAGGAAGGTAAAACCGACCTTAAGTGTAATTCGGTTTCTTATCCGAGGGTAGCTTCAGCTTGTGTTCAAGTGCATATCATGTTGAATAATTAGACTTAGGGAGCCTAAGTCAAGGAGGAGACATAGAGTGATCTCATGCATTCGAAAGAAGGGGGATTGCTAGTTTAGGAACACACTGGTCCACACTCTTGAACATCTTAGGAAGGAAGGTACGTAACCAACTCTATCATAATCACTTAAGAGTCCATCGGATCAAAGCATTGTCTTGGTTAGTCCCATTTCCATTTGAGTTTAGTTATATTAAGTATCACGTATTTCATGCAACAAATTGCGACTTGGATCGAAAGTATGAATCTAATCGGTGGTTAACCAACACACTCCTTGTGGAATACGACCTTGACTCACTAACTAGGCTACAGTTGACCCGGTACACTGCCGGTTAGACTGAACACCCAGAATTTTGACGTCAAGCTTTTTGGCGCCGTTGCCGGGGAGTGTAACGGTTAATACTTATATTAGCTTAAGATTTTCGAGCATAAGTCATGTCTTTTTCTAATCCTACTTCTGTTTATTTCTTTGGTACTTACCACTTGGTAAGTTACCGAGTGCGTTTGATCATTTTCTTGTTGTTTCACTTTTGTAGTTGATGACTCGTTCCCGAACCGGTAAAGCTCCACTTACTCAATATCGTTCGGACATTAACACATACGAAAGACAGATGAGAGCTGAGCATAAAGTTGGCCAGTCTAGTGGAGAATCACTTGGTGAAGAATCATCCCGATACTCATCGACTCGAGAAGAGATGGCAGAGAATCTTGAGAATGCACAAATTGAACCTCAACCGGAAGATCCAAACCCTCAACCAAATCCAAATAACCAAGGCCAAAACAACCAGAACAACCAAAACCAAAACCACAATCAAAACCGAAACCGAAACAGCCCACCTTTGAGACCCCTTTGTGATCAACCTTTGAGAGGGAATGCACCTAATGATCCTATTAGGCTACCCAATGAAGGGGCGAATAATTTTGAAGTGAAATGGTATCTTTTCGGATTGATTTATACCAAATGCCAATTCGCGGGAGAAGATTTTGAGGATCCCCACTATCACATTTACTCTTTTGAGCAACTTTGTAACACAACTAAGAGTCATGGGATTCAGAAAGAGTTGACAAGATTATCTATGTTTCCGTACTCTTTGACAGGGAGAGCTAAGGAATGGTTTGTATCCTTGCCCCACCATTCATTAACTACGTTGGATGAGGTGCAAAATGAATTCTTAAAGCAATATTTCACACCTGGAAGGAATTTGAAGTTGAAAGTTGCAATCGCAAATTTTGCACAAGGACCCGATGAAACCTTGGGGAGTGCATGGGAGAGATTAAAAAAATTGTTGATAGCTTGCCCCGACCATGGTTACCCATTCGACACGCAAATCCAAATTTTCTGTAGACAATTGAGGACAAAGTCGCGTTCAAATATTGACCACGCATGTGGAGGATGTCTAATGTCGCGCAATGCTCAAGAAGTCTATGATGCTATAGAGAGAATTTCAAAGAATCATCGAATGTGGGAAGCCGGATCTAGCACAAGAAAGGTTAGTTTTACAAAAGGATCAAAGGACAATTCCGAGCTTGTAGAGAAGATAGATAAGCTGTAAAAGAAGTTTGATAATTTGCAATCAAGCAGGAGAATGGAAGGAAATTTCTTGATTGATAGCAAGAGAGATAATGTGTATGGCAATGATGTTGAGCTACCTCATGACATGGAAGAGCCCGGTGATTTACAAACGGAGGAAGTAAGCTTTATGCAACAACACCGGAATCTAAACAATGCGTATTCTAGCTCTTTCAATGCCATTAAGCGAGATCATCCGAACTATCATTGGAATGAGAACTCATACAAGCAAGGACAACCACCATTTGCTCAACAACCACGAACTTCCTACATTTCCAATATACCACACCAGAACCACCAAGGCAATGCCTCAACTAATCACCAAACACTCGTTCTTACCCTCAACCCACTACACAAACTATCCCAATAACCGAGAGTTTGAATCAAGCACGCGAGGATAGATGGAACAACACTTTGGATAAACTTTTGGGAGTGGTTTCCACTCAAGCTCAGAATATGGAAAGCGTAATGACTTCGCTTAGTACAGTAACCAAGGATATGGGAGTGTTGAAAACAGCTATGAGTGGGCATGATGTGAGAATGAAGATGATTGAGGCATCTATGAGGAATGTAGAAGAGCACATGAGTAGAGATGGCGAAAGAAGAACTAGTAGACCTCCGGAAGGGCTACCAAGTAACACCGAAAGGCATCACAAGGAATTTAATGTTATCTGTACTCGAAGTGGAAGAACTTATGGTGGTGGTGATTATCTTTGAGTTGGACGAAGTGAAGTCGAAGACAATTTGGACAAGCCATTCTATGATACACCAGAATTGGAAGGAAATGATTTCGAAAGTGAAGATGAAAGGAGAGCAAAACGTGAAGAAGAAGAATCTGTAATCTTCAAATTTTTGAGTCAGGAAAGGCACGTGAATGCTGACAGTGATGATGAAGAAGGTATGAATAATGCGAGAACGTGGAGAAGTTTGAAGAATCCCCATTTGAGCGATGCACGGACACTGTTTGAAGGATGTCATATAAGGGATGAAGCAATTCCTGGAAAATCGGCGCACGCCGAATTTGAGACATCACAGAAATTGTTAAAACATAGAGTTCCGGAGTTTCCATTGGTGGACGCCGAGGTGAACTCTAAAAAACCGGCGCACGGTGAAAAAGGTAAATTTACTCTTTTGAGAAGGCCTGAGAGCAAACAACACAAGGATGATTCATGGACACCACTTGATGCACAGAGATTTGAAGAAACTCGCCCATCATCATCCAAGGGCAAAGGTAAGGAATGTATGAATTCTAATCCTAATCTTATTGATCTTGAATCATTACCTTACCCACCTAAGGAACAAGTTAAAAAGATGCAGGTAGATAAAAAGTATGCTCAATTTCTAAAAACTTTTAGCCATCTTACGGTTAACATTCCTGTTATAGAAGCTTTAGTGAATATGCCTGTTTATGGGAAGTTTCTCAAGGACATTCTTTCTAACAAAAAGCGTCTTAAGGAATATGAGAATGTGATTTTAAATGAAGAATGTTCGGCAGTGTTACAAAACAAGTTATCCCCTAAACGAGAAGATCCCAGGAGTTTCACTATCCCTTGTGAGATTGGAGGCTTCTTGTTTAAGAGGGTATTTTATGATCTTGGTGCAAGCATTAATTTGATGTCTTATGAGGACTATGTCTAGTTAGGAATTGGTGAACTTAAGAATACAGAGATGACTCTCCAACTCACAGATAGGTCTATCAAACGTCCAAAAGGAGTCATCGTGGACGTATTATTCAAAGTGGATAAGTTCTACTTCCCCGTGGACTTTGTAGTGATGAAAATTGAGTCTGGCTATTCTACACCCCTTATTTTGGGTCGCACTTTCTTAGCTACAGCTAGAACCCTAATTGATGTCCAGCGAGGTGAAGTGATTTTGAGAGTAAATGAGGATGCAGTAACTTTCAATGTTTTTAAAGCTATGAAGCACCCATATACTATGCATGATTCATGTTCTTTTGTTGAAACTATGTCTCCTATGTCTCTGGAGTAAACTAACGTGAAGGAATTTGAGGACAGATTGGAGGAATGCCTGTCGTGTTCCATTTATGAAGAAGAAGAGAATGATGATGAGATGTGTGTGGAATTATTTCATTTGAACACATGAGGAGATTTTGTTAGGCAACCTTGGCATAGATTTTTAGAGTTGGAACTCACAGGGCCAGTACTAAAGCCCTCAATCATTGAACCACCAAGAGACCTCGAGTTGAAGCCACTTCCCTCTAGTCTTAAATATGCATTTCTTGAAGATGATAAGTTACTTCCTGTTATTATTTCTTTGTCACTAACCATTTTGCAGGAATATAAGTTGTTGAGAATGCTCAGAATGCATAAGTAAGCGTTTGGATGGAGTATTGTAGATATACGAGGCATCAGTCCTGAGATTTGTGTACATAAGATCATACTCAATGATGATGCGAAACCATGTAACCACAACGCCGGCTGAATCCACATATGCAAGAAGTTGTCAAGAAGGAAGTGATTAAGCTTTTAGAGATGGGTATTATTTTTCCAATCTCAGACAGTGAGTGGGTGAGTCCCACACAAGTGGTACCGTAGAAGGGAGGTTTTACAGTGAAGGAAAATGAAAAACATGAGTTGATCCCGACAAGAGAAGTAACTGGATACTGCATGTGTATTGATTTTCGAAAACTGAATGACCATACTAAGAAGGACCATTATCCGCTTCCATTCATAGTTCGGATGTTGGAATGATTGAGCGGGCTCAAATTCTATTGTTTTCTGGATGGTTATTCAGGGTATTTGCAGATATTCATTGCAGCAAGAGATCAGGAGAAGACGACTTTCACTTGTCCCTATGGTACTTTTTCTTACAAACGCATGCCATTTGGTTTATGCAACGCACTTGCTACATTTCAGAGATGCATGACAGCTATTTTTTCTGATATGGTGGAGAAATTTCTAGAGATATTCATGGATGATTTCAGTATATTTGGAGATTCATTTGATGAGTGTTTGAGTCATCTGGAGAAAGTTTTGCAAAGATGTGAAGACACCAACTTAGTGTTGAATTGGGAGAAATGGCATTTGATGGTATTGAATGGTATCGTTTTAGGTCACAGAATTTCGGAAGAAGGAATGGAAGTTGATAAAGAGAAGATTGAAGTGATTGAGAAGCTACCACCGCCTGTGAATTTGAAGACGTTAAGAGGATTTCTTGGACATGCAGGTTTTTATAGACACTTCATTGCGGACTTTTCAAAAATAGCCAAGCCTCTTAGCCATTTGTTAGAGAAGGATACACCGTTTGTGTTTGATGGAAAATGCATGGAGGTCTTGTACCTCTTTGATCCTGATCAAGATTGAAGCAGTGCAAAGTCTAGCTATAGACTTTAAATTTAGCAACTTTTGGGTACTATCTTTTCTTTTACTTCTTAAGCATTATCTTTTGGTTGGATGTTGTGCTTACCTGCTACATGCTTATGTTGGTCCCTTGAAAAGGCTTTGGTTAAGTTTAGGGGGGTGTGTGTGTGAATAAACTTAACACTTAAAACTTTTGGAGTTAACAAACTCAACAACTTCAGCAGCCTGCTGATAGCTCAGTAGTCTGCTGACACTCAATAGTCTGCTGACACTCAATAGTCTGCTGACTATTGACTTTACTGAATTTGTTGCAGCGGAATATATTTAAATTAAGCCTTATTACTTGTTGTTAAAATATGATACCAAGTATTAGATACTCAGTAGTGTATGTGTGTGGTTCAGTTGCTAGTTCAGTAGATTGATGTGTTAAATGTACTAAATGCATAATGTAAATGCAGAAAGTAAGTAGGCAATTTTATAGTGGTTCCATGTGGTGTAATCCTGTCAGTCCACTCTTCTCCTATGATGCTGGAGGTAATTCACTAGAGATCCTAGAGGTAGCAGTTACAAAAATCCCTAAGTTGTTTGTCCTTCACCAATAACCATGGCTTCACAAACTGAACACTTGGAACAGGTAGGATTGCTGCTCCAAAGTCTTCCACTGGTCCTTGAAGGGTGATAATGGTCAAATTATACCCGTAAAAGTCATCAACTTTGCCCTTAAATCAGGATTAATAATATCTATTATATGATAAATCACCTGTTTATATTTATTATTTAATATTATGTGATTAATAAGATATAATTTGGTATTTATCCGTTTTTATTATATAATTTGGTATTTATCCGTTATTTAAATATGATTTATTTTGGGATAAATATTTATTTTGTAGATTGGGATGATTTTTGGAGGATAAATACAAGTGGAAGAATTAAATTACAAGATAAATCCAAGAAAATCCGGGTGCATTGAAGATAAAGATCGGATAAGCATGACAAAATCCGGCAAACCAATCCAAGATGGCGGCAACTTTGTGGGGGATGCATAAAGGGGGGGGCGCACCTTATTATTTTGAGATCGGCCGGGAGTTATCTCTATTTGTCTGATATTTTGAAGTATATCTCTTAATCAGCTTGAACCCCTATAAATAGAGGCATGCATTACACGCCATTTAGACGATAGAAACACCTTGGAAATACATTATTCCAATACTTTTATATAGTTCTTTGCTTTTTATTTATGTTCTTTTCATTACGGACTCGTTAGAATCTCCGGTTAGAGATCGTATCGAGGAGTGGGAATCACGCTCGTCTTCGAGGGTAATGTGTACTCAATTATGCAATCTTTATTCTTAGATATAATTTATTTCGTTATGGAGTAGTCTTTTTGTGTATTGATTTCGTTATGTAGTTAATTTACAAACCCATGTTTATGTAGATCTGAGACGTAAAAGACGTTTCACGAGCAAATCTGGTTCAGATCTGAGCTTGCTGTTGGCAAGATCTGTGATGTTCTTGATTTGTCTGTGAACGGCTTCGACTACGTCAGGTTCTCTGCTTTGTAATTCAAACGAGTAATTAAACTTGATCAACTTAATTATTTGTCATCGTAATTTAACATGAGACCTAAAAAGTGATTGTTACTTAGGACAGAGATTGAATCGGTGTCTACGAAGTACGCCTAATCATAGGAATGTTGCTTAGATGAGGTTACGGTTTATACCGGCATCCCTAGTTTCGTAATTGTGTCAGAAGTTATATGAGATGGAGACTAAAAATGTGAAGTCACGTAATGGAGACACTATGATCTAGATGGCCTAACCGGAGCTAGATCTAATTTAGGGGATGACTCCCGTAGTCAGAATAATTAATCTTAAATGTCTTGTTTTGTCTCGTCGTCAATCTACATAGCATGGGGGAGTAATTACTACTAGCGTTATCAATACCGTTTGTCAATTATTTATAAAACCTATAAAAATAAGTGTCCTAGTGTCGTTGTGTCCTTGGTTGATTTTGTGTTTCTATTGTGTCAATTTTATTTCTACGTTATTTATTGGTCGTAGACCGCCTTTAATTTGCTTTTAGTCTAATAAGTCGTATTTCGTTGAAGCCGAGCCTCTGTGGGATCGACCTCGACTCTATCTAACTATACTACGATTGAACCTAGTTCTCTTGCTAGTGTGTTATTTAGGTATCGAGTATTTTTATTACTTGGACCGTGCAAGTCTTTGATTAAATCGAAATATGTGTTCAGCAGGTTCCTGTGATTGTAAGTCTGCTGAAATACATTTCAGTCAGCTGATCCAAATTTCCTGTGTTTATAGAAACACTGTAGCTGACTTCTCTTATATCTAACTTTTTATTATGAAGTTAGATTACAACATTTTGAATATAACTAAGTTCCAATCACCACTTAACTTGTGGAACTTAGACCTTGTACACAAGGTATATGCAATCAGTTTAGGTCATCACAAACTTCCCTAAATTCTGATTCCATATCCTTGACTTTAAATACTAAGTTTGATCCCTTAGCCTTCAATAACTGAGTTTGAGCCTCAGCCTTCAGTCTTCAGCAGGTTCCTAAACTAGTCTACTGACTCAGGTACCCTACTGATCTAGACAAGTCTGCTGATGAACGTCAGCTGACCTTTTACAGTGCTTATTTAATCAAACCTATACAAGATCAAACTCTAATAAGCCTATACATTTGATCTAGACATCTTTTTTCCTTTGCTCTATAACAGCTAGTCTGGCACTCATCACTAAAACTTAAAATAAGCCCAACAATTTCTCCCTTTTTGGTGATGATGCCAATACCCTCCTTACAGCAAAGCAAAAAGAGTAAAAACAAAAACAGAACAAATTCAGTCATTTCTCATTATAATCAGTTTGTTCAAAGTATTACAGTCTAGATTCAGCAAAAATAAAACAATTGTAAGTATGCTGATCTAGTTTCTTCTTTCTCTTTCTTGCCTCTCCTTCTCATGCTGTTCTTGATATTCCCTTATATCTCTTACCATTTCTCTCATCCACTGATTCTTTATAAGGGAAATATCAATATGGGGATTCACTTCCTTCCACCATTTCCATGCCTCAGGTAGAGTAAGATTGATCTGATGTACTCTGAAGCCTAAACGCATGTATAACTCTTTGAATTCATTCAGTGAATCTATAGCTGATGTAGTAGGTAGAATCTTTCCACCTCTACCACCTCTTCCACCCCTGTGTGAAGATCTCAAGGCTTTCACTCTAGCTTCCCAAAACTTAAGCCCCAAAAAGGAATTTAGTCCCTCATGGAAGCCCTTGTCTGTTAGGAAAATATCATCGCAACGGAAGCGATTTATAGATCTAGATCTATAAAATACTCGTAATAAAATAACTAGATCTATATCTACAAGGGGGTTGTAGATCATACCTCTTGGATCTCAAAATCCAAGTTGAAGAACCGCAATAGGAAGATTGCAAGTAGATGTGAAGAGCACCACGATCTTCCGCACGTGTGATCCAAGCAATTCCCGGTGGAAGGAATTCTCGACTCGAACCCCTCCGATATGCTACCCGGAAAATCTCCAAGATTTTCCCCTTAAACCCCTTGGCCGAAACTATCACTTCTTCTCTCTAAGAGGAGAAGTCGAAATTTATTATTGTGTTTAGACTTGGGAGAACTCTCTTTATATAGGAGAGTAATCCTAGTCCTCCAAGGATTTTATAATTAATACAAAATCAATTATAATAATCCTATTAAATAAAAGATAATCTCAAAATATTCTAGAACAAATCAAGAATATTTTTAGCTTTATTATTTACCATAAATATTTATCCAATAAATATTTTATGCACATGTCTTTTTAACACACAAGAAAACTAATTCCTTGTCAAAATAAAGACACATGTGGCGCCACAAACATATATTGACCTAGTCAATATTAATTTTGCCATTACACAATAATTGGGCCAAGATTATGGAAAATGTCTTTTCCACATATTTAATTATTTAGCCCAACTAATTTAATAGTCCACCAAACAATTAATTCACATATCGTTTTAATAAAGTCCAACATGAACTAAATTAATATTATTAGGATTCGACGTCCGAGAATATACATGCTATATTAGGAGGCACGTCGGGGACCATGGACTAATAATCAGTGGCTCCGATAAATCAAATAATAATTATCTTATGAGCAGAATAATTATATTCGATAAATCAATCACAGAATATGCCACCATAATCCCGTGATCGCACTCCTCCGATTATAAGATTATATTTATCTCCTCACAAGAAAGTAATAAGCGCCCACCGATATAATCATTTCATATGGATTAATCCTCCATAGATCTGCTCATTCTAAATCGGGAAGTTACCGTTAACCTTTTTCGTAACATCTTGTCCTTACTTACCATTAACCCCTAGTGATCAATAATTCAAATAACTCTTTGGTAGCTAATCGGTGTAATATGAATCCCATGGATCGATCAATGTCTCAGGATTAACTCATAAGAGGAATCGTTTCATCTACTTCCATAAATGGAAGGAATGGATTCGTGATCTGTGATAACACGGACTACTCACTCAATCTAGTACAATGCCAAGATGGGGTAATTCGGATCACTGACTCGGTGTAATCCTTAACCGTCAAGTCAAACCTCATCTCGATTCAAGCGGTTGATCGTGATCACCTCAGATTAAGATATATCCATAATATGATCATCTAATGATTCGATAAGACTTCTCAATTACGGAATTATATTGAGAACTCAGATCAAATCGGTCCAAATTTCTATATGATATATCTATCATATATAAATGCCCCATTAGGTTCCCTTAACCGAAAGTCCGGATAAGACGATCACACCTATCGTGTTATGGGCGCATTAATAGTACGTTAAAGGGGAGACCCGATACTCGATTAACTTTACTACGGACTAATTGTATTTTAAGTACATCTTCACTAACTCAATCCTCCGTGTATATCTCATACACCGAGTTAAGTGATTACATAAACGATATACTCAGGGTTTTCTATAGTGTAAATACTATTGTCACATCGGTGATTATGAGAATAATAAATATGAATAATAATATCATTTCATTTATTAAATAAAACAATTACAAAAATTGTCTTTCGGCATCACACCTAACAATCTCCCACTTGCACGAAAGCTTGTGATTAATTGTTTTAGAGCACACCCTATTATTTAAAACTACAAAGAACTACATCTCCCACTTGCTCTAAAGCAATGGAGACTCATCCCGTATTTTAGTACCCACAAAACTTATCATAACCATTTCAGATTCCAAAGTACACTCCGAGTATGCCGTCGTAGGATAGGTCAGTGACTCGGGGAGCACCTATATCTGAATGTCATGGGTCTTAATGATGATCGGTCGGGTTGTCGGCTCGAGGCGATCCGTAGAATCAAACGTCGCCGGTCCATCGATCATGTGGTACCTACCCAATATGCTCTTGAACTCCAATGATTTCGGAAATCCTTATAAGCTACCCCTTCATTGTTTGCACAATGATGTGGTATCTGCTTTCCAAATCTAGAATGACTCCCAGATATGGAAAGGAAATCCTTAAGCTATATCGCTCTCTAGCTACTACGAAGCCGCTAATCACCCAACTAGTTAAAGTCGAGTTGGCGTTCTTTGGATTTCTCCAGGCAATAGCTTCAACAAGAGTAAACACTCGAGCCCGAGATCGACTTTAACGATCATCCTCAATCGACTTAAAGTCAAAATCGAGTGTATCACACATATCCAAGCTCATACATGAATATGTCCGCATATTATTCCTCGTTCTCTCAAGATACTAAAGGACATACTAAACTTGCTTTGTTAATCGCCGAATCTAAGATTCGATCAAAATTGACGTTCAATAACCGACCATCTCTTGTCACAAAGAGAATCCATCCCATTTCTCTTTATCCGAAGATTTGAGAGTCATTCCCGAGGCATAGGGTAGAACTTCCTCGTTGAATGTTGCATACACAGATGCATCATCTTAACCAATAAGATGGATGGGAAACCAATGATCGATTCTAATGAATTCGACCGAGTCAAACTCTTGAGAATGTTGTCCAAATCTCATTTGCAGAGAATTGTGGCATTGTCGATTTCGACTTGAGATAACACCCATGTTGAGTCCAAGCCAGTGCGGCGTTATCCTTCACAAACACTAATATATATGTATATATTCACTCATCGTACTAAAATTGATATCCAGTCTACACAAGACTTATCAATATTCTCGTCAAATCCATATATTATAGAAATATATGACTTCCAATGACCAAGAGGTTTGCTTTTATCCACAAAGGACATAAGCCTTGACAAATCATCCCGTCATAAGTTCATAAGGCAATACCATACTGTTCGAATGAATCCAGATTCCGTTTGTTTGGCAAGAAAGTCTCGTGGAATCACCCCTATTTTCTCGCTTTTGAACGAAATCATGAATTACCGAATTCATTCTACTCTTTTCGTGTAGATCCAATTACTCCCATCTGGGCTGAGACACTCAGGTGGTTCTACAAGAGTATGAACGACTCCGAGTACCAAACTCCATTCACGGGGTTATGGCTTGTAAACCAACCTCTATTATCGAGAATCCTATAATCGCTCACAAAAGAGCCATAGGTCATCAATCGATCCTCAGACTACAAAGTCCGCAGAAACCGTAATGGGTAATGGATAAACCATACTCCCACTATTTTCTTGGTGGATCGAAATTCTGATCTGGTTTAGCAGTATTTAGTGTTATCACCAACAACCAAAGTTGGACGTGGTTTGATCTAATCAGTAAGTAACTACCTTGAGTATCCGTACTCTAAGGTTCAAGGTTTGTTGTTCATAGACTCTATCAGAAAGGATGCAACAGCATAGCTGTCCCTTCCAGATGTCAAGAATCTGATAACGAACCTTTCTCTCAATTCTTCAAAATATATCACGATTTGGTCACTGACCGAACGTGTACGTGAAATTCCCAGTCCTACCATCAAGCATCATGTGCTAAATGCTTATATTGACGGAATTTGGGTGAACCGAATCCACTCATTATCCGTTAATTCCAAAGCACATTCTAGGTAGACTTCTCGGTTCTACATTTCAATGTAAACCGTTATTTCACTTCCAATATCTTTATTGAGTTAAGCAGTGTATTGTAGCACATCTACAACTATGTAAGGCAATTCAATGGTTTCTTCCTTAGTGAAAGCATTTCACTATGAGGCGAGCCGAACATCGATCCTCAGGACTATGTGATGGCCCATTTCGAGTATAGAATACTCCATCTCTCGATGTAATCCGAGACACCATAAAATATTTTGGATAAACTTACCGGAGTGTTTGAATAGTTATCGACAAGAAGTCACTACTCGGAAGCTCCTACTAGCTTGTATCTTTCATCGGACTCGAAGGTCGTCGTCATGAACAAGCTATGTTACTTCTTTATAACCATTATCCTTTCCCGATTGAAAGGAAACTTAGTCATTGAACCTTTGAGACAATATAACGGTGATCGGGAGAAAGGAATCACCCTGAGCCGTCTTGAGTCTTGTCTTTTAGGGACTATGCACTAACTATGGAATATGAAGAAGCGTTTATCTAAATATAGAAACCAATTGCTTTTAATAGTTCTTAAGATGGTACATATCGTATTTCAGCATTTCTTAGTGGTTTTGACTTTATCAAACAAAAGTCCGAGTCTTAGATTCGTCGCACTACAAATGGTATATTCACTTTCTATAAGACAAACAAATTATCGAATAAAAGGTAAATCCATTCGTTCCAACGAATCTTAAGCAGAAAAATAAATCTTCTGCGATATCCAAGGATTGAATCGAGATTCATTTCCTCATATCACTCCCACTATTTTGCTAAAATTACGCCCGTTGTCTATTAATCGTTAATGCACAACTATCTCGTTCTTCCAAAGAACATAGCCTAAGAGAAAATCACCAATGATTCATAGGTTGGTGATCCGAAATCACTATCCTTATCCTATGACTTTCGGTTTGTTAATTTTCGTTTTAGCCTTAAAATCAACTCGGTTTTAGATGACTAACACTTTTAGACATATTCTCCCATTCTTGACTTTCCGTGAATGGAAACAGTCTTGAACCAGCGGTTCGTTTGAGTAGACACTACTCTTGAACCGTGGGATGTCTATTTCGATTGTTACTTGTTAGGACTTCTCGGATTTTCTATCATACCAGAAAAACAACAAATCATAACATTAAAGCTCCCACTAGTTTATCGGTTCCAAATACCGCCTAACCAAAGAATGCTTCATTTTATGATTTTCCAATTTTTCAATTTGAAAATCTCTCGTGTAAACACTTACACAGTTCTAATGTTTCGGAAAAACAACAAATCATAGAACTCCCACTAGTTCATCGATTCCAAATATCGTCCAACTAGCGACATTTCATGACTTTCCGGTTTTTCAATTAGAACGGTTACGTGTGTAGTCAATTACACTTTTCTAATGTTCTAGAAAAACAATAAATCATAAAGCTCCCACTAGTTCATCAATTCCAAATATCGTCCAACTAGTAACACTTCATGATTTTCCGATTTTTCAATTAGAAAATTTACTCGTGTAATTACTACACACTTAAAATTCACTAGAAGAATTTCAAAGTCCGAAGTCACCTTTGATCAAACTAAGTTTGTCTCTGTTTAACACAATGACACTAAAGTGACATACCCATATGTCACTCTGGTTTTAAAAGGCTTAAGAGAAAATATCTCTTTCGAAAAATAATTGCATTATCAATTAACTAGTTCAACGTCCTAGTTACTTTCCACTTTTAACGAAGTCAATACTAGTCAATTATAAATTTTTAAGCAATTTAGTAAGGGATATAATGTTTGTAAATAAAATGACATATATTAATTCAAGTTTAACACTACTATATTATTTTATTTTAGGAATTGTAAACTAAAAGTAAGTCTACTCTACCATTCCAAGGTTTTAACCTTGCATCTCGATCTGCCGTAGTAGGTAGGTCAAAGAGATCAACGGTTAAATCAATGAATAACTTGTGAGAATCGGACATCCCACGAGAATCGAACATCCCTTTATTCATTGACTACCTTCCTTTTTTAGCCTAGGTATTTATCAAAAATACCCTTGATGAGTGTGACCTACTATATCAGATCTCTTAGGTATGCGCCCGAGTGTGCCGTCGTAGGATAGGTCAGTGACCCGACGAGTACCCAGAAATCCTATCCTTTCGGAGACCAAGCCATGAATGTTGATAGGGGTGAACACCATCCGTAGGGGGACGAAATCAAAGCGCCGCGAGGCGTCACCCTTCTCTCACTTACTTGCATCTATAGTAGAGGCCGTGGGGTTGGCTGTCGCCTCCCCCGCTCCCACTCAATATTTTGGAAGTGGTGGTGGGTTAACTAACCACGTCTTTTTGATGTTAACATAAAAGCACATAAAATCAAGGATTCCGAATGGTGTCGGTAACGTAGGCAAGCCTACCCTTCCTATTCGTTGGAACATATGTGATGATCGGACGAAATCGGGTCAAGAGAGCCCTATTGAGATTAGAAGGAATCACCCCTCCGCTCTCGGTTTGGCTTAGTCTTGCCGGACCCCCGTGCATACATCACACTAGGAGGGTTAAGTCGTTTGAGCGAAGCTCAGTTGACCACCCAACCTAAAGGCGAACCGTTTTTATCCAAGATTTATTGTTCTTTTACCATCATTCAATCTCGTAGACACTACGAATTGAAAACGTGATCTCGTTTCAGCTTTAAGGCGGTTCACCGAGAACACACACCGAAAGGCTAACGATTTCATAACCCGTCCTCGGATCTTTAATTAGTTACTAAATTAATTAATTACCACGTATTAATTAAATTTCAATTAATTACGCGAGTTTGTATACATGCTTATTTTAATTGCCAAAATTAAAATTCTACATGTATGCATGGAGTGGATTTATGATATGATGCATGTCATGGCAATTCCGATTTTATGTCATTTTATGATCAAACACACAAAAAATAAAATTGCGGAAAATTTAAACACCGAGATGGATCGTTGGCACTTCGTAACTAATCTATTAGAAAAAAAAAAAAACAAAACCCTAACTAGGGTTTACTACTTTCTAACAAAAACTGCAGCTGTTCGAACTCTTCGATGATCGGAAACCAAACGAACTCGGATCGGGACGAAACTTTCCAGATATTTTCTTCACTTCTCGAACTCCAATATGGACGGTTGGATCGGAGCTTTGACTTGTCAATTTTCTCCAGTTAACCGCCCAACTTGCTGCTGAATCTAACTTTGACTGCACCGCATCAAGGACTTCCTAAGGCAGATCGGGAATCGAGATGAATCCCGATCGACCTGAAATTTTTATGGTACCTCCAAAACTCCAAGTTGATCAATCTGAACGGTCAGATTTTCGTTTCAACGGTCCAAACTCTCCCAGAAAATCGAGGAAGTCACAGGTAGTGTATCTGTGAATCCTGCGTTTTTCTGTTACAGCAGCCTCTTCGCAGCATCAAACGGATATCGAAACGGACCCTGATCGACGCCAAAATTTGTGGAGTTGATCATCTTCTTCTAATCTTGATTCTGACCGGAGGGATCTTCATTTCAACGGTTCGATCAACGGGAAAAGCAAAAATACTAAACAGCTACAAACTAGATCTATTTGCTGGAAATTAAACTTGCAATAAAGATAAATTACATAATTTTCTATACTCATATGAACGAATTTTCATCATTCATATGAGTGTACAATAGATCTAACGGGTAAACAATGCCAACACCAATCCATCTCTTCAACCACAACAATCGCAAGCATTCATCATAAAATTTTCGAAAATAATAAAATTAAAAACGAAAATAATGCAATCTACACATGCATATTCCACTCCTTAGATCTAATATTTTATACGAATAAATATAGACCCCCTTGGCGCATCGATACCCATGTTAGGAAAATATCATCGCATAGCGGAAGCGATTTATAGATCTAGATCTATAAAATACTCGTAATAAAATAACTAGATCTATATATCTACAAGGGGTTGTAGATCATACCTCTTGGATCTCAAAATCCAAGTTGAAGAACCGCAATAGGAAGATTGCAAGTAGATGTGAAGAGCACCACGATCTTCCATGACGTGTGATCCAAGCAATTCCCGGTGGAAGGAATTCTCGACTCGAAACCCTCCGATATGCTACCGGAAAATCTCCAAGATTTTCCCTTAAACCCCTTGGCCGAAATTATCACTTCTTCTCTAAGAGGAGAAGTCTAAATTTATTGTTGTGTTTAGACTTGGGAGAACTCTCTTTATATAGGAGAGTAATCATTGTCCTCCAAGGATTTTATAATTAATACAAAATCAATTATAATAATCCTATTAAATAAAAGATAATCTCAAAATATTCTAGAACAAATCAAGAATATTTTTATCTTTATTATTTACCATAAATATTTATCCAATAAATATTTTATGACATGTCTTTTAACACACAAGAAAACTAATTCCTTGTCAAAATAAAGACACATGTGGCGCCACAAACATATATTGACCTAGTCAATATTAATTTTGCCATTACACAATAATAATTGGGCCAAGATTATGGAAAATGTCTTTTCCACATATTTAATTATTTAGCCCAACTAATTTAATAGTCCACCAAACAATTAATTCACATATCGTTTTAATAAAGTCCAACATGAACTAAATTAATATTATTAGGATTCGACGTCCGAGAATATACATGCTATATTAGGAGGCACGTCGGGACCATGGACTAATAATCACGCTCCGATAAATCAAATAAATAATTATCTTATGAACAAAATAATTATATTCGATAAATCAATCACGAGAATATGCCACCATAATCCGTGATCGCACTCCTCCGATTATAAGATTATATTTATCTCCTCACGAAAGTAATAAGCGCCCACCGATATAATCATTTCATATGGATTAATCCTCCATGATTATTCATTCTAAATCGGGAAGTTACCGTTAACCCTTTTCGTAACATCTTGTCCTTACTTACTATTAACCCCTAGTGATCAATAATTCAAATAACTCACCGGTAGCTAATCGATTGTAATATGAATCCCATGGATCGATCAATGTCAGATTAACTCATAAGGAATCGTCTATCTACTTCCATAAATGGAAGGAATGGATTCCGTATCCGTGATAACACAGACTACTCACTCAATCCAAAGACAATGCCAATATGGGGTAATTCGGATCACAGACTCGGTGTAATCCTTAACCGTCAAGTCAAACCTCATATCGATTCAAGCGGTTGATCGTGATCACCTCAGGATTAAGATATATCCATAATATGATCATCTAATGATTCGATAAGACTTTCAATTATGCAATTATATTGAGAACTCGAGATCAAATCGGTCCAAATTTCTATATGATATATCTATCATATATAAATGCCCCATTAGGTTCCCTTAACCGAAAGTCCGGATATGACGATCACACCTATCGTGTTATGGGCGCATTAATAGTACGTTAAAGGGGAGACCCGATACTCTCGATTAACTTTACTACGGACTAATTGTATTTTAAGTACATCTTCACTAACTCAATCCTCCCGTGTATATCTCATACACTGAGTTAAGTGATTACATAAACGATATACTCAGGGTTTTCTGTAGTGTAAATACTATTGTCACATTGGTGATTATGAGAATAATAAATATGAATAATAATATCATTTCATTTATTAAATAAAACAATTACAAAAATTGTCTTTCGGGCATCACACCTAACATTGTCATGGTAAGGTCTTCTCTTGTTGTAGTAAAGCTTCTTGTACTCCTTGAAAAGATCATCAGTCAGTGGAAGTCTGCCAGGTGTAGGTTCTCTAAATGCATTGGTGTCAGCCTCCCATCTCTTCTGTTTAAAAATCCTAGCAGCCTCTTTTGCTACTGCTGTTTGGCTCTCTTCCCCCTTATTGACTTCATCAACAAAACGGGAAAGCAGGCCATGAACACTCTCTTGTGTGATCACCAAGTTGTTCAGTTGACCTTTCATTATCTCTGTTCTAGTGTCAACTGCAGTGATCCTTCCTTGCATAATCTGCTCCAGTAGATTGATCCTCTTAGTAAGTTTATTATCCAATCCAGCAGGGGAAGTGTTCCAGCAGGTTCTGCCACAACAGGCTTGGGGAACTTAGCAAGTTTATCAAGTTTTTGGTGGATAGATGTAAACTGATCTCTCAAGAACTTATCCTTCAGTGTATTGCCCTGTTTTATCCCTCTCACATCTAGGGCAAGATCAGCAAGAGCATACTGAGTGGAAGTAATATTGGAGGCAACAGTTTCAGTGGTTCTCCCTCTATTTTCCACTAGATTCAGCAAATCTTCAAACCTTTGCTCTTGCCTGTCAAGTTGAGTTCTTAACCTTGTAATGTCACTTCTGACAGCCCTCAACTCATCCATCACTTGTACTGGCACCCCACCAGCCATTCCTCAAGCCATATGTCCAGCAGACTCATCAGTAGGCTCTTCTACATTGTATTGTGCCCTCTGTCTGCTGACAACCATGACCCAGCTCATATCCCTTCCAGTAGGGTTAGGATCTTGGAATTCCTCCAGAATTGGATCTAGGGCAGGTTCTTCCACAATTGGTACAAATGCCTGTTGTGGTTCTTCATCAATAGGGTCTTCCTCAAGCATTTGAAATTCCTCATCACTAAAGTTATAGTCCAGCAGCTGTTCATCCTCATCAATAACAACAGTCTGCTCACCATCCTTCCCTTCAGTGAACTTTCCTATAGTAGGCTCTAATACAACAGCCTGTTCTTCAATAATTACAGGGGTTTCCTCCAAACCCATTGGGAGTTCCAACCTTTGTCCAGGTGCTGTTTGGTCCTCAGCAACCTGTACCACCTGTTCCGACCTTTGTCCAGGTGCTGTTTGAGCCTCAACAGCCTGAACCTCCTCAAAGTGTGATGGTGATTCTTCCAACCCCATCACCATATCCAACCTCTGTCCAATCAATGTCTGTTCCTCAGTGATTACGACTCTTTCTTCCACACAAATAAAAGGAAAAATAGCTAAGTTTTCCTCTAGATGTCCTCCAGCATCAACCATCTGTAAAGTTTCAGCAGATTTTGATAGAGTGTCCTGAGTGTCAATCCGCTCCTAATATTGAATTGAATCTTCAGAACTGACATCAGGTTCACTATGTTCAATAACATTCTCTTCATCCAAATCTTCAGTCTGCTGATCCTCAGGATTCATATCAGCCTCCACAACCTTGAATGCATCAGATGTGCCAACCATCCTGTTACCTCCAAGGTTAATACCATCATTGATCAAGGCCTCCGGATCATTTATGGTGAGATCTTCCAGATCCTCATCCATTTGACCAGTCTGCCGGCCCTCAGCAGACTTGCTAGCATCAGTGGACTGTTCTAAACTTTGTTCATTTAACATAGCAGTCCCACTGGTTTCTCGTTGATGTAGGGGATGACCATCATCAGAGTTAGATGATGATGAATCATCACTATCTGATCCACCTCTAGGATCCTTGAATGTGATACCTTCTTCCTTCTTTTGTTCATCAATGAGTTCCACCAGTATCATTTCCAGCAAGGAAGTATCAACTAAATCAAGCAAATTCTCCATTCCTAACCTTTCAAAAGCCCACTCCTCAAAGTCTGTCATAGGCTCAGCTGCTGATTTTTGTTTCTTGTAAAATCCAAACTTCCATTGAAAGTAGTTGGCAACCAGTAGGAGCTTAGGATCAACATACCCTTCCTTCTTTTTCATTTATTACCTTTCAAAGGGCATGGTTGGCTTTCTGGGAGCTGTTTGTCCACTCTATTGACCTCCAAAGGACTCAACCAGCAGATTCAGAGTTTCCTCAACAGATGCTTCTAGGTCAGTAGGTTCTTCTGGTTGTACATTTGTACCTTCCACCTCCATCTGCTCAACACTTGGTTCCCCCTGACTTACATGCTCATTAGTAGGGTTGGCAGCAGACTGCTCTTCCCCCTGAACTATTGCAGAATTTACAGGGTCTTGTACAGTGAAATCAATATCCACAACAGGTGCAGATTCAGTAGTCTGCTGTGGTTCTTCAGTAGGCTCAGCAGATTGATCAACAACAATCTCTTCAGTCTCAGTAGGCATAACAATTTTTAAGGGTTTAGCTTCAATAGCCTCTTGCTCTTCTTCTTCCCTTTGTTCTTCAAGGACCCTCAGTTCCTTACCTTTGCCATGCTTCTTTTTCTTGGAAATTTCCTTCATTCTCTTGGAAAGTTGCTCTGATTCAACTTCAGCAGCTTTCCTCTTCCTTGTGATTTCAGCAGGGTCAGTAAATTCAATTTCAACTGGACCCTCAGTAGACTCAGCAGTCTCTGCTATCTGCTTCCTTGTTTTCCTAGGCTATAACATCTCTGTTATTTTTCTAGTGTCAACAGCCTTCCTCTTCTCAGCAACTTTCTTGGGTGCAGCAGATTTAGCAACTTTCTTAACCTGCTCACCACCAGCACCATCATCTCCATCATTATCGCTTTCTGTTGCTTTAGCATCCACATCCTCATCATCATCCAAACCAGGGATGAGATAGCCAATCTCCTTCTTGTATCTAGATTTTTTTTATTTTCTCTGGTGCAACATCAGCAATCCTCAAATGATTCAGCAGGGCCTGAATCATCAAACCCAAAGGTAAGGCCTTGGATTTCCTTGTCCCTTCTCTTTCATCAGTTATCACTTTCTTCATGTATTGGACAAAGAACCCAGCCCAATCAAACTTCATGCTCTTACATATGATGATCGATAGATCAATCTTGGGTCCAGACAATGTGTCAAGGCTTCCACTCAATCCCAAGATATTCTTTGCTATAATTTTGCTCAGCAGATTGTATTCCATCCCAATGTGTTTCACATTGATTCCCAGAGATGATTTGATAGCATCATTTGTCTTTATTATGTCAACCAAATCCAATCTTGATAGCCCCATTTCTTCAGGATTAGTTGGAGCATTGTTTCCAGGACCAAAACCAAAAGCTTCCCTCAGCAGGTTTGAGGAAATTCAATCTCCTGGCCATTCACTGTTGTAGTAAATGCCTCTCTGTTATCTCTTATCACAATGTTTCTCCAGAAGCTAACAACATTTGTGTAAGATATTCTTTCCAATCTGATATTCAGAACATCTTCCAATCCCTCAAATCTTCTGATTCTACGACCAATATTGATAGCTAATTCAGTTTTGTTAGCATCAACTACAAAGCCTCTCACACTTTGGCTTGTTCCGATATGAACATCATCCTTATCTGCCATTGTTGAAGAATAAGATGAAGAAGATAGCTTTCAAATCTGTGTTCACACGGTATATTTGCAGAGAAAATCAATCTGAGTTTTGTAAGGATTCTTTGTGTATATGTCTGTATATATAGGGATAGGTAGTTGATAGTGTGAGATAATGCACTATACACGTAATGTAGCATTAACCACGATTAAAGTTGGAATGAATGAGATCTTGACACATGGCCCATAACTTATCCATAAAGAGTTGTAACCGTTAGATCGTGTAACTGCGGTTATAAAGATAGAATAAATATCCCGGTCTTTTGCTTTTTGACTTTTTAAAGTTTGACTGTGTAACGTATGTATCAGCAGACTTTACCATTAGTGGACTTGGCTCTGCAGCCTGCTGATGAGGATGTCCCTCAGCAGTCTGCTACAGAGTTACTCTGCTGATCTTCAATTCTTCTTGTTTTTGTCCAACTGATAATACAAGATGAAGTTTAATACCAATGACTGATCTGTCAAGTGAGCTCACCCAACATGACAAAGACCAATCCCCTTGGAAACTTCATTTGCTCAATTGTTCAAACATAAATAAGTACATGGAATTGTTGATACCAATGACTAATATGCTAAGTGAGCTCACCCAACATAGCAAAGACTAATCCCCTTGGTGAATTCCAGTACATTGCTGATCATAGATGTATCAGTCAACTTTTATAATTCCAAGTTCAGTCCTTAACTTAGCAAATCTTTCACTATCCAATTGTTTAGTGAAAATATCAGCAAGTTGATCTTCAATAGGGATGTAAAGAACCACCACATCTTTCTTTTCAACATGATCTCTTATAAAATGATGTCTCACATCAATATGCTTGGTTCTTGAGTGCAAAACAGGATTTTCTGTGATAGCAATTTCACTTGTGTTGTCACACATTATATGAATTTCTCTTTCTTCAATTCCATAATCCCTTAATTGTTGTCTTAACCAAAGTATTTGTGCACAAAGAACTTCCAAAGAATATATATTCACAGTCAAGAGTGGAAGTTGATATAGAATTTGCTTGCTAAACCAGGAAACGATCTATTTCCATCATCAATCATGCGGAGTTTTCGTGGTGCTTTTTCTATCAATCTTGCATCCAACATAATCAGAATCTGAGTAGGATATAACCTTGAAGGTTCCATCTTTTGAATACCAAATTCCTACATCCGAAGTGTCTTTTAGATACTTGAGAACTCTTTTGACTGCAGCTAAATGACTTCCCTTAGGTTTTGATTGAAATCTTGCACAAACACCAACAACAAAGGATATATGAGGTCTGCTGGCAGTAAGGTACAGCAGACTGCCTATCATCCTTCTGTATAAAGTCTGATCAACATCTTTTCCTTCTTTGTCTTCATCCAATCTAATGTTTGTACTCATAGGAGTTGATACCTTGGTGCTACTTTCCATACCAAGCTTCTTCAGCAGCTCCTTGGTATACTTGGTTTGATGAATGAAGATTCCATCTTTCATTTGTTTGACTTGAAATCCAAAAAAGTAATTCGTTTCTCCTATCATACTCATTTGGAATTTACTTTTCATCAGATTAGCAAATTTCTCACATAGCAATTCATTTTCAGAACCAAAAATTTTGTCATCAACATAAATCTGTACCAGCAGGGTGCTGTTTCCTTCATTGATTCTGAAAAGATTCTTGTCAATGGTACCTTTGGTAAAACCATTGTCCACCAAGAATTGAGATAGTGTCTCATACCATGCTCTTGGTGCTTGTTTCAAACCATAAAGTGCTTTGTTGAGTCTGTACACTTTATCTTCTTGATCTTTAACTTCAAAACCAGGAGGTTGCTGAACATAGACCTCCTCTTCCAGAATGCCATTCAAAAATGCACTCTTGACATCCATCTGATATACGTTGAAGTTTTTGTACGCAGCATGTTCCAAGAATAATCTTATAGCTTCCAATCTTGCAATAGGGGCATATGTTTCATCAAAATCTATTCCTTCTGCTTGAGAATAGCCTTTTGCAACTAGTCTGGCCTTATTCCTTACAATGGTACAAGATTCATCCAATTTGTTTCTGTATACCCATTTTGTACCAATTATATTTGCATGATTAGGCCTTTCCACTAGTGTCCAAACTTGATTTCTTTCAAATTCATTTAGTTCTTCTTGCATAGCAATTATCCAATCTGGACCTGATATTGCTTCTTCAACAACTTTAGGTTCCATTTGAGATAGGAAATAAGTGAACATTGCTTCTAATTGTCTTCTAGTCCTCACACCTTGATGTATATTGCCAATAACTTGCTCAGTAGGGTGATCCCTTAACCATTGTGGATTCTGGTTAGATTGATTCTCAGGAACATCATCTTCAGTAGGGTCTGCTGTTGCTTCTTCAGCAGGAGGTTCAGCAGATCCTTGAACCGCCTCAGTTGTTGCATCAGTAGTGTTACCAGTAAGGGGTTCAGCAGGAGCAGAGTCAGAAACCTTTAAGTCATTTATCCTTTCCAAAACATCAACACATTCTGGATCAGTGACTTGTTGATTCTCAGCAGGTTCTAAAGCTTCATCTTCCATTCCAGTGAACTTAGGTTCATCAAATACTACATGTATTGTGTCTTCATGTTTCAGTGTCCTTTTATTCAGTACCCTGAATGCCTTGCTGACAGAAGAGTATCCCAAGAAAATTCCTTCATCTGATTTTGGTTGGAAGGTCTTCAATTGTTCCTTATGATTTAAAATAATTTGCTTCCAAATGGATGGAAATAGGATATATTAGGTTTCCTTCCATTCCAAACCTCATAAGGTGTCTTCATCAGCTTTTTGTTCACTGAGGTCCTGTTTTGTGTATAGCATGCTGTATTAACTGCTTCAGCCCAATATCTTTCAGGTAATAATGCTTCACAAATCATAGTTCTTCCTGCTTCTTTTAAAGTCCTGTTTTTCTCTCAAAGAACCCCATTTCTTTGAGGTGTACCAAAGAATGAACAGTTGGTGTAGCACACCATTCTCGCTCACAATATTCTCTTATAACTTTATTGAGAAATTCAAGACTTTGCGATATGATATTCACTCTTATCACAAACTTTTCTCATTTTGCAATCTCTTTAAAAGTTCAGGCATCTTTTGAAGTGTTTCACTTTTCTTGTTCATGAATACCACCCAAGTGTATCTTGAATAATCATCCACAACTACTAAAGTGTACTTCTTTCCTGTTACACTTGTTGGTGTTCCTGGTCCAAAAAGATCCATGTGCATCAGCTCCAAAACTCTTTTTGTTGACTGCTTAGTCTTTGATTTGAAGCTTGATTTTGTCTGTTTACTTTGCTGACAAGCATCACATATAGCATCTTTTTTGAATGGATCTCTGGTAAACCAATCACCAGTTTCTTCTTCACCAACTGAGTAATATCATCAAAATTTAGATGATTTAACTTCTTATGCCATAACCAATTTAGTTCTGACTTGGTATGCACAATCAGGCAAGTTTCTGGAATAGTAGTAGACCAATCCACAACATACATGTTTTGTTGTCTTCTTCCAGCCAACACAACTTGATCACCTCTTTCACTAATGACACTACAGGTGCCCTTGTCAAAAGTGACCTTGTAACCCATGTCACAAAACTGTCCAGTGCTTAGTAGGTTGTAGTCTAGTCCTTCAACAAATGCAACATTCCTGATTGTTAATCCATTTCTCACAAGTGTGCCATATCCTCTTGTATATCCTGGTGTATTCTTGTTGCCAAAATTCACTCTTGGACCATCCTTTGCCACATAGTTTGACAAACAGTGCGTATTCTTTGTCATATGTCTGGAACATCCACTGTCAAAGTACCAGACACCCTACAAAACAAAGTTAATGTATTTTAGGTACCCAAAACTGTTTGGGTCCATGATGGTCAGTGGTAAGCATGACCCTTGGCAAGTTTCCATAAGGTCTTCTTCTAAAGGTATCATACTTTTGTTCATACATGTATTCTACACATCCATAAGGTCTAACATTTGGTTGTGTAGGATTCACATATTCTTTCTGGCCTTTTGGTATGTAATGCTGTTTGGAGTGATTTCTAATGTTAGAAGCACCAGCATAACCATAGGTTTGCTGTCTGTTAGGAACAACCCTGTAATATGAAGTCTGCTGAGGTCTCTGCTGAGGTCTTATATAAGTCCTCTGCTGAGTCCTCTGCTGAGGTTTTACCCTAGCAGCATGGTTATACCTATTGTTTCTGGCAGTAGGAGCAGGAATATTCCAATCATCATCAGTAGGGAACCCTCTACCTTTCCCCTTGAGATAAGTATCCCTTGAATGATTGACATTTTTAGGTTTAGGATTATTATCCTTGGAATATCTCTGATTTTTACCCTTTTGTGGTCCAACAGACTTGGTAGCAGGTCTGCTATCTGCAGGTCTAGAAGGTACAACACTCCTACTTTTGGATTTATTCCTTTTGTTAGGTTCTGTTGCCCTTTTTGACTTCTGATTTTGCTTCCTTGAAGTTTTCTCAGTAGGCTTCACTGCCTCAGCAACCCTTTTGGGAGGTGGATCTTGTGCAGGCACAAACTTAGGACCAATTCTGGTACTAGGTTCAGTAACCTTACTAGATCCACTCTTATTAGATTGTTGAGTTCCAAATCCAAGGCCTGTTCTGTCACCATAAGGCTTTCCAGATTTGAATGCAGTGGAGGAACATGATTGTTCACCAGTTTCAACAGCTACTGAATGTTCAGCAGACTTGTGTTGATTCTGTCCAAACTCCTTTTCCTTACCCTTAAGAATTCTTAATTCAGCTTTTAACCTTTCAACTTCTGATTGAAGGGCTTCTTTTTCAGCGTTCACAATCTCATAACCAGATTGTATTATCCTCAGTTGATTAAGGATGACATCCAAAGTTTCTTCATTGTCAGAATTTTTAGGATTTGAACCACAAGTTGATTCACAATCACTTTCAATAGGAGTGTTTATAGATACAGAATTGTATACCTCCTCTGTTTCATCCATGTTTGCCATTAAAGCATAATCATCCATATCAGCAACAAGTGTAGTATCATCAGATTCATTACCCTTTTCTGATTCTACTTTATATCCCGATTTATCTTCAGCAACCATAGCTTTCTTGCCAGATCATCTTTGTTGACTTTTGCTCTTCTGTAAGTCTGGACAATCAGGTCTGAAATGTCCAGGCTTCTTGCAATTGAAGCAAAGATAATCAGGTTCTTTCTTTTGTTTTAGTTCAGGACAGTCAGGTTTGAAGTGTCCTGGTTTCTTGAATTGATAGCACAATTAATCATTGTCTTTCTTGGATTCTTCCTTCTTCTTTTCACTAAACTTCTTTGTGAAATTCCTTGGAGAACCCCTTCCATTTTTCATCATTCTGATTTTCTTGCTTAGTAGGGCAATTTGCTCTTGTATCTCATCCAGTAGGTCATCTTGAGCTCCTGATGCTTCTTCTTGATGTGTAGCAGCCAATGCAGTGGTCTTTGGTTCTTCTTTTTTAGTCTCAGGTACAAGTTTCTTACTGAATTCATAGGCTTTAAGATCTGAAAACAGTTTGAAGGTGTCCTCTTCATGTAGACTTCTCATTTCTTCTATGGCAGTCACCTTCATTTCCCAAACTTCTTTTGCAGGCAATGCTTCCAAGATTTTTGAATTGATTTCTTCTTTTGAGTATTTTACACTCAGTAGGGTGAGTTCATCCATGATTGCATTGAATCTTGACTCCATTTGTTCAATAGTTTCATTTGGTTTCATTTTGAACTCTTGGAACTTCTTCTTTGCCACACTGATCTTGTTCTTCTTTATAGCACCCTTCACAGATTAATTGCAACTTTTCCCACAGTTTTTTTTGCAGTCTTGCAATCTTTCACCTTCATGTACATATTGCTATCCAAAGTTCTGAATATGATATCAATAGCAATATTGTTGATGTTTGCTCTTTTTCTATCTTCAGCATTCCATTCTCTTTTTGGCTTTGGAATGTACTGAGTTTGATTATCCATAGTTATAGCTTTTGTGATTTCCAGTGGTCCATCAGTCAGCACATCTATCATCTCATCATGTGTTGCATCTAGAAAAGCTTGCATATGATGTTTATACTCATCAAAATGATCTAAAGAACACATCAACATTGTTCTAGCAAACTGGTTGTTATGCATGATGCAAATCTTTGAAAATTAGAAACCTGAAAAAGTTTTCAAAGTATTTTCACAAGCACAACAAGTAGGATTACTTCAAAACAGAAGCACTGCTCCGATACCAATTGTTGGTCCCTTGAAAAGGCTTTGGTTAAGTTTAGGGGGGGGGGTGAATAAAATTAACACTTAAAACTTTTGGAGTTAACAAACTCAAGAACCAAAGCGACTCTGGCGATAGCTCGAGAGTCTGTGACACTCGTGAGTCTGTTGACTATTGACTTTACTGAATTTGTTGTAGCGGAATATATTTAAATTAAGCCTTATTACTTGTTGTTAAAATATGATACCAAGTATTAGATACTCAGTAGTGTATGTGTGTGATTCAGTTGCTAGTTCAGTAGATTGATGTGTTAAATGTACTAAATGTAGAATGTAAATGTAGAAAGTAAGTAGGCAATTTTATAGTGGTTCCAGGTGGTGTAATCCTGTCAGTCCACTCTTCTCCTGTGATGTTGGAGGTAATTCACTAGAGATCCTTGAGGTAGCAGTTACAAAAATCCCTAAGTTGTTTGTCCTTCACCAATAACTATGGCTTCACAAACTGAACACTTGGAACATGTAGGATTGCTGCTCCAAAGTCTTCCACTGGACCTTGAAGGGTAGGATTGCCTCTTCACCATCTTCACCACAAACAACTGTCTTTGACACCCAAAGATGCTTCACTGTCTTCAGTAGATTTCTTGTAAAAGAAAGTTTGAATCAAGTAAGTGATTCAGTCTTCAGCAGCTTGATCAGGATGATGTGATCAGCAGCTTGGATTCTTCAAGTATGTAAACTTGATGTAGCTTGATAACAGATTACACTTGAAGAAGTTTACTGGATCAGTAGCTTTAAGTTCAATATGGTCAGCAGGGTGATTTCTTGATAAGAATCTGAAGCTCAAGATTATCTATTGTTTTTCTCTCAAAAATCATCATCTGTTTATGTAACAAGGGTCTTCTATTTATCGGTGAGACTCCTTGTGATTTATGTTTGAAATTCAAACATAGCCATTTCAGATTTGTCCCATCTTGACTTGCTTTCTGTCACTATTCATAGTACTGACACTGTCGGTTTGCTTTTTGTCAGATTTCAGACTGTTCACCCTTTGACTTGTATCCATTGGATAAACCTCTGTTTCTTTCCAACGACCCTTTAATCTTTGCCATTGATTTGTTGACAAAATCAGAGTTGTTATCTGTCCTTTTCTTTGTAATCTTCTAATGTAACCTTTGATTAAATCGAAATATGTGTTCAAAGAGTTCTGTGATTGTAAGTCTCATTGAAATACATTTGATCGGTGATCAAAGTTCTTTGTGTTTATAGAAACACTGCAGCTGACTTCTCTTATATCTAACTTTTTATTATGAAGTTAGATTACACCATTTTGAATATAACTAAGTTCCAATCACCACTTAACTTGTGGTACTTAGACTTTGTACACAAGGTATATGCAATCAATTTAGGTCATCACAGACTTCCCTAAATTCTGATTCGATATCGTTGACTTTAAATACTAAGTTTGATCCCTTAGCCTTTAATAACTGAGTTTGATCCCTCAGCCTTCAGTCTTCAGCAGGTTCCTAAACTAGTCTACTGACTCAGGTACCCTACTGACTCAGGTACCCTACTGATCTAGACAAGTCTGCTGATGAACGTCAGCTGACCTTTTACAGTGCTTGTTTAATCAAACATATACAAGATCAAATTCTAATATGCCTATACATTTGATCTAGACATATTCTTGCCTTTGCTCTATAATAGCTAGTCTGGCACTCATCACTAAAACTTAAAATAAGTCCAACAGCTTATGTGAGTAATTGTTAATGGTATCCATGCACGATAATCTGTATAAATTCTACCGTATAATCTCGTCGAGCAAACGATGTTAAATAAGTGCGCTACCGGAAGGCAGCCCGCAATTGATAATTTTTGAACCAACAACATGTTAGGGAGAGTTTTAATAAGGTAGAGTGAGAATGTAAGTGAAGAGTCAACTTATCGAAAACCAGAGAGTTTCGGCATTTCAGACTGAATGCCGAGGGAGGATTCGGCGTACGCCGAATGCAATGCAGATTTCATTTTTTGATTCAGAGAGTTCGCGTTCCACACCTAAACACCGATACCTTTGTCGGAGCATGCCGACTGTGACGGTTCGAATTTTAAGACGGTTTTCAGTTTTTTCTTCGCGCCCATTAACTCCTTTCCATCGGTTTTCACACCCCAAAATCCTCACTTTTTCCCAACAAACACCCCTTCATCTCCATAACTTACCCTCCTACCCATTCCCTTCTCCTCATTTCATCTTCATCACTACCACACCTAGGATTTCTTCCATTGCAACAATTATTGCAAGACATTTCTCTGCGGTGTGAAACCCAACTTCCGGTCATCTCCATCTTTCCGGCGGTCTAAGACAACAAAGGTAAGAGCTTTGATACTTTTCTCAAGCTTGTTCTCTCAAATTTTGATTTCCATTTTCTTTCAAGTTATTCTTGAGTTCAAAGTTGTTTTATTTTTCTAAAAGTTGTTGTCTTGCACCACCACCAACCTCTTGTAGCCATGGAAAAATCTAGGAGTCAACCCGACGCCAGGAAGAAACGGAAAGCCGGTCGTGTTAAGTCACCCCCTCCGTTGTCCGCCGGCATCATAGTCTTACCCAATTGTGTCCAGACCAAGGTTGAGAAAGCCTGCTAGTTTGAGAATTTTGCACCCTCTGACGCCACCAAGGCCTTTCGAACATATTTCTGTGATCGTTCTTTCATGATCGAAAGAGCCATTGATTTTACCACTGTTAGTCAGGAGGTCAAGGATATCATTGCAAGAAATCATTGGGAAAACTTAGCCGTTGCACGTACTGAGCATTTTAATTCTACATTGGCCGCTGAATTTTATTCAATGCTTTCCACCATTGTCGTTGATGAAGAACATCCTGATGTAGGCTTTGTATCTGTTAGATGTGTCGATATTCCTTTCTCGCCGGAAGCCATTAATTCTTTCTTTGGTTTACCTCCAGCACCTGATACACCTTCATATGAGAAAATTTGGGAACTTGGAACGGGCACCAAAGCCTATGAGAAAGCTGAAGAGGCAAGACGTTTCCTTTGTCCCTCTGGTGTTTGGTTTCAAGGTCGTTTTAATTTTGGTTCTGCTACCAAGGATGTGAAAGTCATGAAACACTTCTTGACCTTTAATGTTCAACCATCCAGTCAAGTTCATGCTTTCACTGCAGCCGATGCTTGTCTTACTTATGACGTTTTCAATAACTTGTTTGTCAACGTTGGTGAGATAATCTTCAGGAAGATCTTTGACTTTTCTCACCAAATGAATAAGACTAGGCTTGCTCCATTTCCTCATCTCATTTATGCCTTGTGTGCTAATGAACACGTTCTTGAGTTTCCCGGTGATGTTTTGTTGCCACCTTGTCATATTAAGATTGGTCCAGGTATCAGAGACACCCCTGAGCCTGAGAGTGAGTCCACCAGAGCCGTTCCTCCTGCCCCTTTCTGCACCTATGGGTAATTCATCTGTGATGGGTATGCTCCACCACCAAGATTCTGAGGTAGCAATTCTTCGAGGTGGTCAAGTGGCTATAAATACCAATCAAACTCAGTTAGCAGAACAAAACCTTTTGTGGGCGAATGATATTCGATCTGGTCTTCGTAGTCAGCAAGCTTTGCTTTTTGCCATGTGCCCAAACCATAGGCTTCGTCCAGAAAATTTCCCCTCGTGTCAAGAGTTACCTTATACCCTACCTCCTTGGGACCCAGCTATACCTATCCATACACCGCACACTTGGTCTACCCCTGTTACAAACCCTTTTGGTGGTGCGTTTGATTTTCATGCTACAAGTACAAGCTCCGAGCCAGCACGTTCTGCACTTTTGCAGGCAACTTTTGGCACCGGACCATTGAGTGAGGGATTGTCGAGCATGAGTCTGGACAGCACTGCGGTTACTTCTGTTGTTGATGCACGAAGCGGTGTGGACCCCTCACCCTCTACTGCTGCTGATTTTGTGGGAACCAATCTTGGTGATGCTGATACGAATCTGGGAATGAGCCCGAACTCTTTTGCTTCTATGATGGCTAAGGGCATGGAGGATGATGATGATAGCTCTTTTGACCCATATTGTTGACTCTTGAGTGCTTTGTGAGGACTTATTAAAACTGTTTCTATTTTGTTATTTGGTTGCCTAGTTGGCATGAAAACTATTTCTCTTTTCATTTTGAAGGAGTGATTTGTATAAACTTATGACCTGCGCTGTGTGATATTTTCTTGTGGGAATGATTAGTCTGTTTGTTTTGCAATATATGTGGTATCTTTAATTGCCACACTTGTGCTGAGCTCCTTGTTTAGTGTTTGGTAATTTTGGAAACATGATATGTGTACAGTTACTCTTTTTGAGGGAATGCAGAGACATTCGGCGCACGCCGAATTTTGGGATTGCGCTGATCGGCGTACGCCGAATCTTCTGACATGACCTTACACATCACACTCTACACCACTCAGAATTTGTTCAGGAATCTAGGGCACAGACTGCTTTTTGACCAAAGCATGCCAACTATGGAAAACTGGCGTACGCCGAATTTTCCTTGGGGCGATATTTTCCATTTTTTGAGCCTTGTCCCGTCCTAACTCTATCAAAATCCTATTTACCCATCATTCATATACCATCATACCCACTAGCCTCCAAACTTCTTTCCTCCTCCTTCATCTTTTCCTTCTCCATTATGTCTTCCCCATCTTCTCCATCCCTATCACCACCATGCTATGGAGGATTACTTTAGTACTGCTGCTCCTTTCCTTGAAAAAGGACTTAATCATCGAAAGATTTCACCTCCTATGGAGTTACACATTGGCTATCATCTCTGGCAAAAATTTTCTGAACCACCATGCGGTCGTGCCAATATCACTCATGTCAGAGAATTCTACTCCACGCTCACCGCCGCTATCATTCACGGGAAGCAAACCAATATTTTTAAGATTCGAGGGGTAAGCGTTCTTTTTGACCCTCAAATTATTAACAAGGTTTTCAATATTGGATACTTCAATCATAATCCGGCCATGCATTATGAGGTTGTTTAGAACCTCCACGACCCCATTTGCTTTTGCCGTAAAGCATCCGAAGCTAGGACATACTTTTTCCCTCAGCGGGGTAGTATGCCGCAAGATCCCACTAGATCTTTCTAGGGAGATGCGTGCTGTTAAACATTTCATTAATTCCCGCATGTTTCTTTCTGCCGATGTCTCCAAGATTTCTGATGAATAGATCATTTTGCTGTATGTCATTCGCACCGACATTCCTGTCAATTGAGGTCGCCTCATCCACTCATCAATTGTCCAGTTTGCCACTTCCCTTTGGGCTCACACTGTGATAACACTTCCCTTTCCTTGGTTGATTTCCAAGTTGTGTGTTCGTGTCCCCACTGACCCGACATATGAGGTGTTTCCAAGCAAGAGCGCAAGAGGTGTTTTGCTATCCGTAGATCCAGTTGGTGACTCTTCTAGTGAGGTGGACGATTCTCCTAATGATATTTCTGACGAGGAGTGATATTTGAGTTTTCCCCAATCCCTGTCATTTTCTGTTTGGTTGTGTAATTTTCTATGAACGTAACTTGATGTGTAATAATGCTCTCTATGAGACCGACTTTTTCATTCCCCGTGCTTTGTTGAACTTGTGGTACACGTTGTTCGTTTCCTTATGGTATTGCATGTTACTTTGATACAGGCATTTGTGCTTAGCTCCTTCTTGTGTATTGCCGTGTTTGATTTCTTTCCCCATGCATTCAAATTACCCTTAATTTTTGTTAGGTATTCGCATTTTTCCGGTCTACGCCGCTTTGATCACCAAGGCCCTTGCTTTTCAGCATTTCCGGTGCTTGAGTGACCAGCTCGGCGTATGCCGGCTAAATGCCGAATATCTCTGTATCTAGATTTCATTTTTGGCGTACGCCGAGAACCCGGTCGGTTCACGCCGACTGTTTTGTATGATCTTCTTTTGTCTCATAATTTCTTATTTTGATTACTCGCTTTCCTCCTAACTACTCCTTAACACTCACTTCGCCTTGAGGACATTGCAAGTTCGTAAGTGGGGAGTGGAGCCGTAGTTAGTCGGAAAGAGAGAAATGTTTGTCACTAAATACTTAAGAAACACTTATCATTTGCTCATTTTCACGCACTACAAGCAATTAATACCCCTTGTGTAAATGAAAGGGTGTTTGTCAATTGATAGTGCAAAATAAATGGAAAATGTGATCGAGTGATGCATGAGAACATGTAAGTCTAGTCTTAAAGGGTAGTGTGAACCCCTTTGCACGCATGATTTTAACTCGCTCGCACTGCAAATTGTTGTGAAATCTTTCGAGCAATCATCATGATAGAGTCTAGAACATAAGTTTGTCGCTCAATTGAGACGAATATAGGCATTGGAATCAGAGTAGGGATGACGATTTTTGGCATTACTTTGACTCAACCATAGCCAAATGGCCTACTTGTACATAAATTACCTTTCTGTCCCCGCCTCAGCCTTGTAGAGTGGCGAGACCTCACTCGAACTAGCCATCGTATTTAGCCTCATGATAATCTAACCCTTAACCCTATTTTGGTCTACATTCCCTTGACTTCCCGCATGTATAGCAAGTATCTATGGATTGTGTGGTTGGTCATAGTTGGAGTGGTGGTTGGATGGCCTTAGTCGGCTCGAGTTGGTGTTTCCCCACTTTATAATCCTTTTATAAAAAAAACAATAACAACAACTCTTATTCAATTTTATGTGCTTTGTTTGATTTAGTTTCCAAAAACCCCAAATTCAAGTTAAAAGGGAAACTAAACCGAATTGTAAATACTAACAAATAAATGGCAAGTCAATGAAGGCAAATTTTGGAATTTTGACTATACAATCTTCTGATGATATTGATATGGGGTGTAACTAATCGGAACTATAGTTGATTGGGAGATGAAGGTGTAGTTTCTTGCTATCTTGCCCTATTTTCTTTTATTTCCCTTGATTACCCTTCGATTAGCCCCCGCCCTAGCTTTAACGTTACAAGCCTTCTTGTCAACTACTTGACTTATTCCTAGATTCCTATTGCCTTATTCATGGAGAGTGAGTCCACACTTGTGTGTCTAGACTATACCATGATGACCTCGTAAGAATTCGATTTTATGATGAAGTGCTCGGCGAGAGATTGGAATTACGCATGCACACACGCACCACTCTATTCTTGTAGACTACAACTGCCATATGATCATAACTGTCATATGGTTGCATCATTCTATTTAAACTTGTTCTTGATAATCGCATCACCATTTTGTAGGCATGAGTTGTATTGTCGCTTAATTGCTCGAGGACGACCAAAAGGTAAGTGGGGAGTGGTTGATGTAGGTCAACCAGATGATGTATTTTTATCCCATTTCTCTAGCTTTTAGTGACGCTTTACTATCAAATTCATGAAATTATATGATGAAATAGATCAAGAGTTGTAAATAGGTTTTAATATCTAATCCCATATTTTAGGCTTTTAAGCCACCTTTTTGTTATCCGAATTATGCGAGGTATCGTTTTGGTTTTTTTGCTTTGTAGATACCCATGTTAGATACGAGTTTTGGAAGACCTTGGAACAGCCCATCAAGATTTAGAGATGTTTCTTGTTGAAGAAGTTAGAGAATCAAGCTAAGCATAGAATGTCGGCGCACGCCGAATGCACAGTCGGTGGATGCCGGATTTTGACAGTGGAGAATCTGAGCAGCAGTTAATGAGTCTGACACATCCAACTACTTGTCAGAAGTTGGTGCACGCCGAGTGCACAGTCGGTGGATGTTGAGAGAACCGGATTTTAAGTTTTAAAGCTTATTCTTGACTTCATTTCAAAAAGGGGGCTGAAAAAAACACATTTTTCTCCATCTTGAAGGCACTTCCACTTTTAAGGCTCATCTAGCCAAAATCACCATAACTTTAGCTCTTAAATTGCAAGTGTAAACATTAAGAAATCTTGTTTGATATCTTGGATGAATTCTATTTGGGCAAGTGTGTAGCTTTTGGGATACACTCTCTCCATGGGAGCTTTTGATGACTGAATGCAAGTTTTTCCTTTTTCAAGTTGATAACTTGTGATTGGTATAATTCTTAGCCTTTACTTTGATTTAATTGTTCTTATGGTTATGAACTCTAACCTTGACATGTTTGGGCTCATAACTATGAGTGGCTAGTTTCACACTAGCCAAGATAATGTGAAGTGAAGATGGATTCTTTTGATTGTGAATGAGTTGGTAGAATTGCATATAAGTTTCTTGTAGTGTTGAACCTTCTTTTACTTGATATTGTTGTTAGCAATCTAGGAAGTAATTAACCCTAGCTTGCACACACGCATTTGATGGAGACCGAAAGGGTATATTGAGTGTGGGTTAAGAGTAGAAGAATCGGAAGGTAAAACCGACCTTAAGTGGATTTCAGTTTCTTATCCGAGGGTAGCTTCAGCTTGTGTTCAAGTGCATATCATGTTGAATCATTAGACTTAGGGAGCCTAAGTCAAGGAGGAGACATAGAGTGATCTCATGCATTCGAAAGAAGGGGGATTGCTAGTTTAGGAACACTCCGGTCCACACTCTTGAACATCTTAGGAAGGAAGGTAGGTAACCAACTCTATCATAATCACTTAAGAGTCCATCAGATCAAAGCATTGTCTTGGTTAGTCCCATTTCCATTTGATTTTAGTTATATTAAGTATCACGTATTTCATGCAACAAATTGCGACTTGGATCGAAAGTATGAATCTAATCGGTGGTTAACCAACACACTCCTTGTGGAATACGACATTGACTCACTAACTAGGCTACAATTGACCCGGTACACTGCCAGTTAGACTGAACACCCAGAATTTTGACGTCAACTACATAAGTACGTATGTTATTAATTGTTAACTAACCCCCTTAGTGTATTCAAGTAAATGGCTCACTTACAACTTCTACTCCCACACTTAGACAATTAGACACAACATCCCAGCACGTTACACAAACATTGATGGATACTAATCCATCAAAGCACAAGTCAATCATCATCTTCCGATGGTTCGGATCTTCAACTATAAGAAAGAATCAATTCAGTGCCGGAACTAAACGCATCAGAAGCTTAATCATGGCATGTTCATGTTCATTTAAGGTTTACATATTAAGAAAAACCAACCAAAACTGATTCTGTAGCATAAACACATAAAATGGCAAAAATAGCCCCTTTAATTTGGCGCGTGCCAAAAGCTGCCTGAACATTCTACCACATTCTGCTTCGCTTTCAGCGCGTGCTAAAGCCGTGCGCTAAAAGCTCACTGATCTTCCTGTACCAGTTCTGCTCACTTTTGGCGCGCACTAAACCCCTTTGGCACAAGCCAAAAGGCTAAAACTGTCCTAAAACATTAATTTTCTGCACATTGCGATTCCTAATTCAATTCCAACCCATTTGACAGTAAATTAAGCAGCAAACTGCAGCAAAACATACTTCTAGCATGCCATAGCATATCAACATCAAAGTACAACTTAAACATGATTTCTATCAACAAAACCTCCAAAACTACAAATCCTAACATTATAAAACTATAATCATTCAATGGGAAGACCCTCTTACTTGATCAAAGAAAATTCTAAAGCTATTCTTCAAAGCCAAACTGCAGCACTTTCCAAGGATTTGCTCAAAAACCTATTTGATCCACAATTTATTCAAGAACAAATTATCATTAATGCTTTTAAATGACAAATACTACGAATTACACCAAACAAAGCCTCAAAACTTCATCAAAGCCAAAACTAGGGTAAAACTAACCTTAAACAAAACTTCAATTTTTCTATACCAGAACGGCGCCCTCTTCACGCTAATTCTGATTCTTTAATTGATTCTGAAAACCACCAAGAACATGATGAGGAAGTGGAAGAATTCTATTCTTGCCATTTGTTTCTTTCAGTTTTCTTTTTTGCCCTCATGAAACAAGTTCGAACTGATCTGATAAGCACTTCTCTGACAAATCTCCTTACTTAATCGGACGTTATTTTCTTAAAAAACACTCCGACATTTATTTTCCATTAATTCCCCTTAAATTCCTTTTATTTTCTCTATTTTTAAATAAAACTAAAATCTTTATTAAGATATAATAAATCTAAAGTGTGTTTAAAAGACATTTTTGCCCTTTTTGAATAGTTGGGATGTTACGGTCACACCTTTTTTTACGTCGTCCTGTTGACTGAAAACGTATCTTTTGCATCAACAATTTGTTGACCGAAAAACTTTTGTCTCAAAGGCCCAGGTTCTTGTAGTGAAGAGATCCATCCATTAAATTTGCAATTAAATCTGTTGTGGTCTTTCTTCCATTTGAAGAATGAAACCTGGGGCATGTTGCCACATCAATCCTAAAAGTGGGAATTAACAGCATTTTCATCTACTTCACCAGCTATTTTGGACCTCTACCACTTAATACTAACCAAGGATTCACAGTCAGCTAGTAAATTAGCAACTGTGTTTCATAATATATAGATAAAGGAACAAGGCACACCAGTACAAAAAGTTATTCACATGGACATAAAAGTTAGGTGCACAAACACTAATCAGCAACTGGAAAAGCTTATATACAATTCTATATACAACGGTAATCACTCTAAAACCAACCACAACCAACAACATTATGGCATCTAGACTGCCATATAGAATGTTCGAATATGTTTGAACCATAAGCAACAACAGCATAAAGGAACGCTTGCTCAACAGTGCTTCAACAATATAGTTCATAAATGTGATACCAGCACCAATCTCAAATTCACATAATGATTTCATGTATAGGGAAACCCTGATAAGATAATTGAAGAGGGTTTTGTGAGCATGAACCTCTTACATAACTAAACTATCCAGTTTTTTTTGCCTTTGACAAACCAGGATAATAAATCATTCTTCCTTGAGTAATTCTCTTTAACTTAACTATTCATATAGATAAAGGAACAAGGCACACCAATACAAAAAATTATTCACAGGGACATGAAAGTTGGGTTCACAAACACATATCAACAACTGGAAAAGCTTATATACAATTCTATATACATTGAAAAGAATAAAGAATAGGAGTGCCAGCTGTAGCTCATCTATTGGCTATATTGGATTATATGACACATCATTGTATGGATAATATCTAGTGTTAGATTCTTGTATTGGGATGTGTGTTTGTTATAACTACTTTGGTGATATAAGGGTGTAAGAGTTGAGACTATGATCATTGAATGAAATAGTCGTTTGATACTTACATTAACTTGATAGCAGAGCCCTGGTAATGGAGGAACCACCACCACGATCTGCCTCTTTCACCGACGCCGGAGGTTAAGGAAGCTCAGCTGCACTTTCCATTGGAGGCAGCATATCAGCTCAAACACCCATTCCAGAAATCGTAACTGGAATTCCTATTTCCACTCCACCATTTCCACCATCTTCGCAACTCTACTCCACCAGCTCGTTTCTGGTCTTCACCGGAGCAAATACCCTTTATGCTGGATCGTCTCTTACTAGTTTGAATCCTGGATCCACATTTCCTTCTCTGGCTTATTCTGTTTTATTTAATCGCAATGAAAACACTATCTCTGTTTTCCGATCTGCTAGTCCCACCTCTCCTTCTAACACACTGAATCCAGTTCCTTTCACTGGTCATTTGAGCCAATGTACCACTGTTAAATTGACTAGAGACAACTATTTATTATGGAGGTACACTGTTTTTCCGTTATCAAGTGATATAAACTTGATGGTTACTTATTTGGAACCAAACCTCATCCACATGAGATACCTGGTCTTTCCATGAATCCAGTTACTATAGAACGGGATTTTGTGGACTCCTTGCTTACTGAACAAGCCTTGACTGAGGTGGTTGGATGCTCCACCTCTCATGAAATCTGGTCTACCCTTGAAGTGTTATTCAATAATCACTCTGAATCCAGAATGCTGGAGTACAAAAGTGCTCTCACCAAAGCAGAAAAGGGTTTAAATCAATGGTAGATTACTTGGCCACCATGAAGTCCTATAGTGATAGCTTAACTGCTGCTAAATATCCCATCTCCAAGTCTGAGTTGATACTAGCTACTCTAGGGGGGTTGGACAAAGACTATGAAACTGTCATTGTTAACTTAACAACTAGGATTTTTTATCTTGGCAAGAGGTCCAATCACAACTTATCACTCATGAAAGGCTATTGGCTAGGTTCAATCCTTCAGCTCAAAGGATTGTTATGAATCTTGCTGCTCATATTGCTAGCTACAATGGTTGTTCTGGTCCAATCTAGTCAAATGTTAGACCATGAGGGTAATGTCAGCATCCATACAGAGGTAAAGGTGGAAATTCAAGAGGTGGAAGGAATAGAGCAGGAAGAAATGGTGGCAGGAACTCTGGAAATCCTACAGTTCAATGTCAACTCTGTGGGAACAATGGGCACACTATTGTTATTTGTTGGCATAGGTTTGAGACAGACTTTCAACCACCCGAGTTCAATGTTGCACCAAGACCTATTCAACCATAATCTTACATGGCTACTTGTAGCTCAGTCACAGATCATGGTTAGTACTTAGACAGTGGAGCAACAAACCATGTGACCTCTGACTTGGGTAATATGAACCAGATTACTGCTTACTATGGTAGTGATACACTAACTGTAGGGAATGGTGAACACTTATACATTGAGCACATTGGTGACACTGTCCTACACACAAATTGGTCCTTTATTTCTAAACACAGTCCTTTATGTTCCACAAATAACCAGAAATTTACTTAGTCTTTCCAAAATAGTGTCTCATAATGATGTTTATTCTCTGACAATAGCTGTTTTGTTAAGGACAAGGTAACAAAGTGACCAATGCTCAAGGGATAGCTCAAGGATGGACTTTATCATATAATGTCTCTGGACAGTGAGTCGGAAGAAATCTCCCTTCAATCCAAGCGTCTTCAGACCTCTGTTGTTTTTCTTAGTCAAGTGTCCACTAGGTCTAGCAAATTCAAGTCCATAGATGTGCTTGACCCTAATAAAGATCCCAATGTATGGCATAAGAGGCTTGGCCATCCCTCTAGTAGAGTCTTGAGTCAAATCATAAGTGATTGTAATGATGTTATTAATGGAAAACTTCTTTTCTGTGATGCTTGCCAATTTGGAAAATCTCATGCTTTACCACATTTAAGTTCTGTTTCCCATGCTACTTCCTTACTTGATTTGGTTCATACAGATACTTGGGGACCTACCCCAGTTAAATCCACTGAAGGGTACATATATTACATTCATTTTATAGATGACCATACTAGGTTCACATGGATCTTTCCATTGAAAGCTAAATCTAAAGCCTTCTCTGTGTTTACCAAATTCAAAACCTTAGTGGAAACATGATCACATTGAAAAATATACTATAAATCATACCCTTATTTGCCCCAAATCATGCTTAATTGTTTAGTGATAAATGGAATATTGTACGATGGTAGGAACATTTTATTTGTTTTGATGATGGCCATACTAGCTGTTATAGCAACTCTAAAATAAGTTAGTAATATCTGTATAAGACTTTACTTTGAGTCTGACATGTTGTATATGTTTAGTCAGACAAGCATTGTACTAGAATGGTAGGATGGCTCAGTGAAAGACTGAAGATCAAATGAGTGAAGGTAGCCAAGTACCAGCAGAGTAAAGTGAAGACTTATGGACTGACTTATAACCAGGAAAGTCTGTAATGACCTTGGATAAGTCTAAGATATATTACAAGTGATGGAATCCATTCTTTTCTAATATGGTGTACACTGATCTCACCCAAATCAAGGATCAGTGAAGTACAAGCATACTTGGACATTGAAAATCAAAAAGAGAAAAAATATAGCAACCGGCTAAGTAAAAGCTCTACCGGCTGACTATAGAGAATAACGGTGAAGAGAATCTCAACAACAAAGTAGCAGCCTATAAGCAAATTCACTAAACCGGTGAAGCAACAACCAACTTAAGAAACAGGGAAGTCAAGCATGCTATCTGCATTTTATTTAGAACGTGGAAATTAAGGAGATCAAGCAGTTAATGCAGAATCAATCAAGGACGGATTTTATGAGGAACGTTTGAAGAAAATCTTGATCACTGAAATCAAGGAGAATAAAATGAAGAAAAATCAAGGATTATTCTCAGCATTAAATAGCCAACGGACGAATTTTCAAATCATGGAGATCAAGGCTATAAATAGAAGGCATTGACAGAAACACAAAAAATAGAGACGAATACAGAAGTAAAAAGAGCAAAAACTCTGTCAAAATTTACACAAGCCTTCTAATTGTTCTTACAAGCAATATCTAGAAGATCAACTCAGAATTCAAAGCTACAAATCTACATCAAGCACTGAGATTGATCAACTCTCTATGATCTTATTCACACCCAACAGAAGCAATTGAATCAGATCGTCTTAGAAGGAATTGCAACCTTTTTGTGAGAGCTGCTGAAGGATTTGTTATCAAGGAGCAGTGTTGAAGACTGAGTCATTGAAGCTTTTGTAGCCGGAGAGTGATAGTTTTTGAGATTGTGAAGCTTGTGTAGCCAATGACAATCATACTATTGTTTTGGTGAAAGACAATAGTGAATCCTCCAATCATCACAGGAGAAGAGTGGACTAAGGGATTACACCACCTTGAACCACTATAAACTTTGTGTTATTTACTAACAACATTTACTTTCTGCATTTCTTTATTTTGTCTATGATTGTTGAAGTAGTTTGAAAATACGCTTTAGAAGGGTTTTAACTTTCCGCTGCCTAAAAGCTTTTCATCAAAAAAGTTTTTGCAACTCCTGAGGTTTAAATTTTTTAAACTCACAATATAGTCATTCACCCCCCTCTAACTATATTTCACCCTTCTCTAGGACCAACAATTGGTATCGGAGCAGTGTTCTTTGTTTCAGAACCTGTTCAGATCTGATTTCTGGTAACAAGGAGATCACTATTTTCAAAAAGTATTTTCGAAAGTTTTAAAGTATCTTTTATAAAATTTCATTATGGAATCTTCAAATTTTATGTCTAAAGTTCCTGTTTTTAATATTAACAATGAAATAAGAATGTTATCTCATCTTGTAGCAACTCATGAGGAGATGCTGGATGTCATTAATGATGGTCCTATCAAGATCATGACTGTGGAAACCATAGGTCCAGGTCCAGGAAAATCTATTAAAAAACCCAATAAGTACTGGAACAAAGATGAAAGGAGAAGAGCAAATCTAGACTTTGTTGCAAAGGATATGATAATGAAAACTCTTGACAGCAATATGTTTATGAGAATCAAAGAATGCAAAATAGCAAATGAGATGTGGGACAAATTGACACTTATCAATGAAGGATCAGAGGCTGTCAAAGAAAATAAATTATCTGTTGCTAAACAGAAATTTGAGAATTTCAAAATGAAGACTGGTGAATCCATTGATCAAATGGATAACAGATTTTCAAGTATTATCAGCAAAATACAACAACTGGGTCATACATATCCTCAAAAAGAAGTATGCCTAAATATTTTGAGAGGTCTACCAGAAAGATGAAAGATCATCATATCAGTACTCAAAGGCACAATAGATCTTGCAAATACTGACACCTAAACACTGATGTATCAACTAAAAGCTCTTGAATTTGAGTTAAACAGTGAAGACGGTGCACCAGCAGAGCCACACAAGGCCAGTGCACTGGTTGCACCCCAGCAAAGCAAAGCAACTAACTCAATCAGTAAAGAGACTCAAGAACTAAAGGTGCAAATTGCTTTACTCATTAAAAGTTTTGACAAATTCAAGAAAAAGCGATATAAGAGGAGTTCTTCATCCAAAGATAAGACTTCATCCCACAAAGACTTTAAGAAAAAGGATAATGAACCCAGATGCTTCAACTGCAAAAAGAAGGGACACTTCAAGGCTGGTTGTGCAGAGAAAAAGGACAAAGATGAAGAAATGAAGAGATACAAAGAGTCAGACAAAAGGAAGAGCAGGAAAGCATTAAAGGCTGAAACCAGCAGTGATAGAGATGCAACAGAATCATCATATAATGATTCAGATGACAGTGAAGGCACCAACTCAGATAATGACAAAGCTTGTTTGTGTTTGATGGCAAAAGAAATTGAAGAAACAGAGGTACTATCTAGTTCATGCTCATCTAATGCATCACAATCTGACACTGCACAATCTTCTATTTTTCCATTAGACTCTGCAAACCTAATTCAAAATCTCCTGAGTATATTTGAAGAAATTCAATCAACTCATGAAATTCTGGAACAAGAATGTAAGAATCTGAAAGAGGAAAATAAAATATTAAAGAAAGAACTGGATAAACTAAAAGCTGAATCGACTAGTAAGGGAGTACACTTAGCTGATCAACAAGAAACATATGATCACTTATCTAGTGCTGATAGACCAGCTAAGGAAAACTCCTTACTAGCTAAGACCACTACTGCACCAGCTTACAAACCCCTAAAAAGGTTTGGATCTAGATATGGTCTTGGCTACGATAGTCAAGATGGGAAAAGAAACAAAGGACAACACAAATCTGAACTAAGGACCAAAACTGTACCTAAATTCAGAAAAGGACATACCATAGTTTCAACTACTCATCCTGCGCCAGTGAAGTCAAGAACCTTTGCAGTAAAACAACAAAGTAAATCATCTTACCAGCCTACTAATGGCAAAAGAATATTGAAAGGTAAGGACAGACTTTACCCTTCAGAAGATGATTGGAATGTTCCACCTCCAAAATACAAATGAAAACCATTTCATACAAAGCCAAACGTATTTGGGAAAAGCCAGAAAAGGCTTGGTCCTGGATACATGAGGCAATATGAAAACTAGTCATCTGCTGTGTTTTGAAGAGTGAAACAGGATGCTTAGACACCAAAAAATAGAGAAATGTATCAGAATACTTTTAGTAAACCTATTAGAAGCTATTCTACCATGTCTTATACATATGAGGTTGATTACTTGAACCCTCCAAAGAGAAAATCTGTTGGATATACACTTGGATTAGGAGGCATTACTGCTAACATGTATGGATCCATTCAGTGTTGGGTACCTAAACGTGCTTAACTTGTTTTGATGGATGTCTGGTACATAGACAGTGGATGTTCCAGACTTATGATAGGCAATAAGGAATGGATGACTGAATTCAAATCTTTTGATGGACCCAAAGTTACCTTTGGAGGCAAAGAAAACCCCGGCAAGATTAAGGGGGAAGGCACCATGTTAAGGAACAATTTGAAGATTCAGAATGTGGCATATGTTAAAGGATTGAATTTCAATCTTCTAAGCATTAGTCAATTCCGTGACAAAGGGTATAATGTGCACTTCAACAAAGAAGGTTGCAAGGTGATCCACAAACAAACCAACACAGTTGTTCTTGAAAAAAAAGAGATGACAACATGTATGTGGTAGACTGGAAGAAAGCTAAAGCAGAAACTTGTCTGCTAGTCAAGAACAAACAATCACCTAGCTGGATTTGGCACAGAAGACAGACTTACATGAATTTCAATACAATCAACAAGCTATCAAAGAACAAATTAGAAGAAGGCCTACCAGACATCACGTTCAAGAAAGAGAGTCTATGTGATGCTTGTTAGGAAAGGAAACAAATCAAAAGCTCTTTCAAGTCAAATCCACATCAATCAACAACAAGAATCTTACATCTATTGCATATGGATCTATTTGGACCAGTAACACCAGTAAGTGTAAGTGGAAAGAAGTACACTTTAGTAGTGGTTGATGACTTTCCAAGTTCACATGGACCATTTTCATGAACAAGAAAAGAGAAACTCTCAAGAAACTACCAGATTTACTGAGAAGAATTCAGAATGAAAAGGAATTGACGATCATCAAGATAAGATCAGATAGAGGCACAAAATTTCTAAATGAATTGAGCAGAACCTACTGTGAAGAAAATGGAGTACTACATCAACTATCAGCAGCAGGAACTCCACAACAAAATGGAGTAGCAGAAAGAAGAAATAGAACACTTAAAGAAGCTGTTAGAACAATGATAGCAGAAGCAAACTTGCCAAAGAGATTTTGGGCTCAAGCAGCAAAATAGCATGCTACACTCAAAACTGATCCATCATCAATAAACATCTTGGGGAAACACCCTATGAAATATGAAATGGAAGAAAACCTAACATATCTTATTTACATATGTTTGGATCTAAATGTTTTGTTTTGAACAGGAATCGGCTACATACTTTTGATAAAAAACCTGATGAAGCAATATTCATAGGATATTCAGACATCAGCAAAGCTTTCAGAGTACTAAACAAGAGAATTTTGGTGATTGAAGAATCAATTCATGTGGTGTTCGATGAACCAAACTCTAGTGGTGAAGACTTACACACCTTTGAAGAAGAAGCTACACAAAGACATTTCTATATAGATACAACAGTACCAGGAACAATACTGAACCACTCTGTTGACAATCATGATGATGTACCAGCTACTACAAAAAAAGAGTCACCAACTCAAACTCAAGAAGTTGATGCACAAGTAGGAACATTAGAAGCACCAGATCAAGCACAACTTCAACATGACTTGAATTGGCTCAGAGATCATCTAGAAGAACAATTCATTGGAGATATTCATACAGGTGTTAAAACCAGAAGAGAACTGGAAAGCATGCTAAATTGTTTTCTGTCACAGGTAGAACCCAAGACAATAGATGATGCAATCCAAGATGGTGATTGGATTACAACCACGCAAGAAGAACTCAATGAATTTGAGAGAAATGAGTTCTGGGAACTTGTTGGTAGACCAGACATGTCCAACATCATTGAACAAAATAGGTGTTTAGAAACAAGATGGATGAACATGGAACAGTTGTCAGGAACAAAGCAAGACTAGTTGCAAAAGGATATTCACAAGCATAAGGCATAGATTATGATGAAACCTTAGCATCAGTAGCAAGATTGGAAGTAATCAGACTTTCCTAGCTTTCACAGCTCACAAGGATTTCAAAGTCTATCAGATGGATGTAAAGAGTGCATTTCTAAATGGACTCTTGGAAGAAGAAGTATATGTGGAACAACCGCCAGGTTTTCAGATCAAGGGAAAAGAAGATAAGGTATACAAGCTCAAAAAGACACTCTATGGACTCAAACAAGCATGTAGAGCCTGTTATGAGACAATGTCACAATTCCTGATAAAAAATGGATTCATCAAAGGAACCATCGACAAAACACTTTTCAAGCTAGAAGATGGAACAAGCACATTTCTAGTTCAGATTTATGTTGATGATCTCATATTTAGATTAGAAGTCGAAAAGTTGTGTGAAAAATTCGCAAATTTGATGAAAAGCGAATTGCAAATGAGTATGATGGGAGAACTCAACTACTTCCTAGGATTACAAGTGAATTAGAAGAAATATGGTATCTTCATCAATCAAGCAAAGTGCACAAAAGACTTAATCAACAAGTATGGTATGGACACAAGTGGAACTTCTGAAACATATATGTGTGCAAGAACTATACTTGGGAAGGATGAAAATGGGAAGGATGTAGATCAAAAGCTATATAGAGGAATTATTGGATCCTTACTCTATCTAACTACAAGCAGACCTGACATAGCATTTACAGTAGGAGTATGTGGAAGATTTCAAGCTCAACCTAAGGAATCTCATTTGCTTGAAGCAAAGAGAATCATCACATATATAAAGCACACAATCAATATTGGAATTTGGTATACAGAAGATGGTGGATTCAAATTAATATCTTATTCAAATTCAGACTATGCTGTATGCAAAATTGATAGAAGAGGCACTTCAGGAACTTGTCAGAAGCTAGGCAGCAGACTAGTATCATGGTTTAGTAAAAAGTAGAATTCCATATCTACTTCAACAGCTGGAGCAGAATATATAGCAATGATGACGCTTAAAATAGTCTATCTTATGGCATCAACATTCTTTTGACCTATAAATATGAACCATTTGAGTTGAATCTCATATGTCGGGTTCGTGAGTCGAGTAATCAGCACTTAACGTATTTCGTGCGTTATTTGATTATTTTCAGGATACGAGATATTAGGCTGAGCATTATGAACGAATTTGGAGTTGACTGAATGAAAGGATTGTGCCTAGGGTATTCCAGAACCTTCCAAGTTAAGTAGGTAGAAAGAAAAAGATGAAAATACCCCCGATTAATCACGGTACGCTGCCTATTTACCGAGGCTTCAGAGTCTTCCAAAACACATTTTCTTGGATGAGGGGTAGATCTAGGTGTTTCTAAGTCGGTTTATGTAACTATAAATAAGAGGCATCACCTCAGAACTGAGTGTGTCCACTTTTGAGTTCATTGTACCTCAAAACATACAATTATTATGCAATAAAGTTTTGGTCAGAGAGACGACGGAGTCACTACCTAGGAAGAGATCCAAGGGCGATTTACACTCATCTTCGAGGGTATGATTTTTTGTCTTTTCCGAGATGTAGATCTATCGTTGTTCTACTTGACTACTATGTGCTAATTGTTTATTTAGTTTAATTATGTAGTAGTTAGTTTATTTTACCCTATGTATGTATAGATCTAATTCGTTGGTGAAGAAATCATGAAATAGTGATTGCGTTTTTCAGATCTGTGACGGTCTATATCGCTAGATCTGAATACCTAGTAAATTACTAGTTCATGATAATCGGCACCAGCTACGTTGATCGACATATTTAATTTACATGTTAGTAGCCTGATCAACTATTTGCATGTCATCGTAAATTAGCATGAAGGACTGTTAGTGAAGTGTTAATTTGGACATTGTCTTGATGGACCCTAGGAATGTGCTAGTCATAGTTGATAGCAGCCTAGACGGGTTAGCGGTATGGGTTAACGCTCAATACCGGCAACTCTAAAACTTATTGCGTATGGGGTATTAAGGACCAATTAAGGAGGGTAGCTTGCATATAGATTGTCTGCTGCGATAGTCGGAGTAGATAGGGTTAGGAGTTGCACCCGTAGCTGACAATGAATTAAAATTTACCAATGGGGAGGACTATTGCATGTGTGGGGGGAATAACTAATTACACATAATTAGACTAATACCTTAGAAAATCTTGTTTACTCCGAGTGAACTAGCATAGTAATGTTAGTTTGTGGCATCAATTTTACTTCTGTCTATATTATAGTTGGTCGTAGACCGTATTTGTGACAAGCTAAATCTCGATAATCTGTGTTCTTACGAGTCTCTGTGGGATCGACTTTGACTCGCTTGTACTCAGCTACGATAGATGTTTAGGGTGATTTTCTATGATTTATATCGTTCTATTTCGTAACAATTTTCCTCTATACTCTGATGTTTTGCATAGAAAGTGAACGTTTATTTGATTTATTAAGCAAGTGATGTTTGGAATGGTTTAATCGCAAAGTTGGTTGAATTATGAGGTTTTATTGTTGATTTTCTATCGATTTGAATGATTTACACTTTGCAATGTTTTTGATATCTTGTAGATAATGCAATTTGGCTTAAAGAGGTTTAAAAGATGTTCAAGTGAGGATTTACATGGAAGAAAAAGGATAAAGATGAAGTCGGATAAAGATAGAGATGAGAACCGGATTTGAAGTAAACTGAACGAGCGTCTGAAGCTCCGTCCAGATGGACGGGCGTTTGAGGAATCGAACGGACGTCTAGGAAGAAATAGTTGATTCAGAGTATTGAGATTTTTGCTGAACGAGCGTCCAAATTTACATAGGACGGGCGTCTGACATGACTCGGCCCGACTCGAAGATTTTATGCAGAATGGACGGGCGTCCAGTACCTCAGACGAGCGTCCATACGCCCACCTAGCAGAAAAACTGACTTAAAACTCTATAAATAGGCGCGTTTTTTTCAACCCTAAGAGGATCCAATTAACATTAGGCGGCCACAAAACCATTAGGGGCGATTTTTCTGTGTTCTCCACCCTTTATATACAACTTTTATGCTTTTGATTTCCTAGATAAATTTCTCCAGTTTTTTTATATGTACTTTCTAGTAGCAAATTCAAGTAATCAAACGATGAATAGAGGCTAGAGCTCATTGGAACAAGCTTTGTGAAGCCAATTCTAGCAACATCTTGATTTCTCTTTGGATTATCTTGTGAGTTTTCTAATAAAAGTTGTATCTTTTCTATGTTTAATTCATTGTTATTATGCAATTTTATCGATGGATGTTTTGCATGCTTGATTTTAATAGTTGATGAGAGTTCATTGTTAAACCAAGATCACTATAGTCAAGATTAGATCTTTAATCTAAGTAACGATAGTTGTTAGATTGAAATCTAGGTTAAGAGATTGAGAAATTTCACACCTTTGTTATTAAAGAGTTAATCTTTTTTTATCGATAGACGAAATAGATTAATAAACGAATTATCTAAGAGATTAGAAATTCATACCTACGATAGGTGAATCACAACTTTTGTTAAATCATCACTAGATAATCTAGAGAAGAAATTGAGTGTTGTAGAAATGGTGGATCATTGCTTGTTCGTTTTTAAATTCATTGATTAAAATCGTTTGTGCTTGTTTTGCATAGCAAGTTTATATTTTTATTGCATGTTTAGGGTATAGAATAGAATTAGTTTAGTTAATCTTGTTCGTAATTATATTTCCTGGCTTTAGATTTCTAATCTTCTGTCCAGTTTACTTTTGTTATTTTCGTTTTTATTTTGTTAAGTGTTAAACGTTTTTATTTTCTTATAATTTTAGTAATAGTAGTTGTGACATCTTTAGGTTAGTTAGATAAAAACTAGGTAAACAACCTCGATTCCCTGTGGACTCGACTCCGGTGTTAACCTCTATACTACGATCCCTGCAGTTGGGGTAAACCGGATTTATTTTTATTACTTGTTTATTTTTCATTAGATAAAATCCGAGACAAGTTTTTGGCGCCGTTGCCGGGGACATCGGTACGGTTGTCTAGTTTTTACTAAGTTTTCTGTTTCTGTTTTCTGTGCTAGTTTCCAAACGGGCGTCCGGAGTAAGTGGACGCCCGTCCATCTAAAAAGAGCCAACTTTGCACCGTTTGGAGGAAATCAGACGAGCGTCTGGCTTGCCCCAAACGGCCGTCTAGTTCTTCAGGCAGACGCCCGTCCGGATTAATTGGACGCCCGTCGTCCTCTCTTTTATTTTCTTTTCATAGGTTTTAACTTCTAGTTTTAGTTTAGACAACTTGATTTTGGTTTGGTTTATGCAAACTCGAAGTCAAAAAGGGCCACTACTCTATACCCCGACCTCGGCGGACCTATAGTCCGACCCGGCGAGCGAGAATCACATCTGCGGTTCTTTATGATAAGGCCAATCAAGACCTTGAGGAACGTTTTGTAACACCCCGGTTTCCAATCCCGTCGGCCGCCGGCATTGGTCACCGTAGTGCCACTCATCACGACACACAGTCGTGGCAGTAATATCCAACATCCCACAATAGAAAAAAATAACATCCACCATTCATTATTATAAATGTTAAAGTGCGTACAATATTCCGAAGAAAATGAAAAATACGCGGAAACGTAATTAAAAATCTTAAATATTTAACGTCCAACAAAATGAAAAACGTGTGACTGTGACTACGTGGCTCTCAAATTCCCGCACCATCCCAGCAACAAGCAATCATCCAAAGACATACCTGCTAAGAATCTGCTCCCCATAAATGGATCATAGCAGGGTTAAACAAAAGTAAAACCGTCAACTATAAAGTTGAGTAAGAATAAATCTAGCACTTGTAAAATAGAAATTGATTAAAAGGTCGGGTAACACTTTCAAACCATATGCCAAAATCAACACATGAGGGACACAACAATTTTTATAAAAGTTAAAACCAATCCATAAAGGATACAACCAATCCGTAAAGGATACAATACATCACAACTATCCATACCTAAAGGTCCCGAATGTGCACATCCCTCAAAAGGGTAAACCCCTAAAGAGGAGGATCCTAAAGGTCAACCAGTGGTACCATTATTAAAATGGACCATCACGTCTTGGGGTGCAAGGAAACCTTCCGGGTTCCCGGCTTCGGTGCTACCCTATCCGGCCCGACCACACCACCGCATGCGCAACTCCCCAAATACGTTAAGGTCACTGAAGTCGTAAGGAAACCTTCCCGGGTTCTCGGCTTCAGGTGCTACCCTATCCGGCCCAACCACTACGGGTCTACGAACTTCAATGCCCCACATCCAAATCCTACTTTGATATCAAAATCCCTGACTCATCAAACATGACTCCCAAAATATGTTCATAAGGTGGAACAATAAATACCAAAGAAAGAAAGACAAAACAACTGGACGCCCGTTTGACAACTCTACTAAAGTTTAAAACCATAAAAACAAGTAGAAAAAAATGATCGAACGCACGTTTGAACCCCACTGGACGCCCGTCCAAAACTGGACGCCCGTCCGTAGAAGCCAGACGCTCGTCCACCAAAAGTTTCTACATCCTGAATCAAAAATCACCCTTCAGACGCCCGTCCAGGTAATCCGGACGTCCGTCTGAAGCGGCTGCTGTTGGGCGCCCGCCCACTCAAAGCGACGCCCGTCAAAAGCGGGTTTCAACTAAAACCTAAAATCTTCAACACGATTTCACCTCGATCCTTCAACACAAAAACCAAGACAAAAGCAGCCACAGCAAACACATAATTCCTTTCTAACAAAGTACCATAACATCATAGGCTTTAAACCAAAACAACAACACACCAAATTGGATGTTTAACATCCCCAAAACTCCACAAGCGAGCGTGCGCCTTCAATAAAACATTGTGACACTATACTACGAAACATGATGACATTATACCCCAAAACACATTAGAACAGCCCCAAATTACATTCAATAACCTTTGAACAACAACACCAAACATCCCCGAACCATACACCACCCTACGAGTCACTTAAAACTTCTCTTTTCAATCCAAACGAAGACGCAACTATAGAAATATTCTTACCAGTTGTGCTGTGTTTCTTGAAAGCCTTGCTAACGAGTTAGAATCGCTCTTCCACGAAGCCCGAATTTATATCAACAACGACGACTGCGAAAATCCTCAACACCAAGGAGAAATCTTCTCTCCTTATTCCTTACAAAAGTCGGCGGCAATGGGGGTGGTTCTTAGGGTTTCACGCAACTTGGGAGAAAAGAGGAAGGAAAAGCTAATTTGATGAATGAAAAGTGTTATAAAAAAAAATTAGAAATCCTTTTTAATTGCCAACATCCTTTTTAATCAATCCTTTTCTTTCCTTTTAATTAAATGGAAAATTAAGGGATTATAAAAATCCTTCCATTTAATTAACAAACACATAATTTCCCAAATAATCGCATCTTTTACTAATTAATTAGAGAGTCAAAAATCCGGGATATTACACCCTTCCCCTCTTAAGGCACAACTTCGTCCTCGAAGTTCGGGTATGACACGTTTAGCTGAGGAGATCGAAGACATAGTCATTATGGCTGCAGAAGATTGACGTACGTTGGCTGACTACGCCATGCCTGGTGAAGTCAAAGTCAACCCGGCCATCGTTCTACCCGCCATAAATGCACCAACTTTCGAACTCAAACCTGGGCTCATCCAAATGTTGCAACATGCATCAATCTTCCTTGGTTTTCAATCTGAAAATCCTCATACTCACGTACACACATTTTTGGAGATATGTGGTACGACTCGCATTCAAGGTGTAAGTGAGGATGCGATAAAGTTGAAGTTATTCCTGTTTTCCTTGAAAAGGGAGGCAAAAGAGTGGTACAACTCTCTGCCTTCCGAATCAATCACCACCTGGGCTGGACTCGAAAAAGAGTTCCTAAGTCAATATTTCCCACCATCCAAGAAAGCCCAATGCTTAAGTGAAATTTTCACTTTTTATCAAAAGGAAAACGAATCGTTCTTTGATGCATGGAAGAGATTCAAAGCTCTTCTTCGTAAATGCCCTCACCACGGTTTGGACTTGCAGAGGCAAGTCAACACATTTTTCAGTGGATTGACCGAGCTCACTAAGGGTATAGTCAATAGTTCTTCTAGTGGTGCATTCCTGAGGAAAACACCTGTAGAAGGGTGGGCATTATTTGAGGATATTGCCAAATATAATTATGCCCCCTCCTCTCAAACTATTTAGGCACCTCCTTCTCCTAGGATCGAGGAGGTGAACAATCAAAATCAAATTGCCATGCTGCAACACCAGGTGGCTGCTCTTACAAGGTCTCTAAATCCAACGAATCAGAATCTATCATTTCCGCAGAACTCTCAAGTTCTGTATTGTGAAAATTGTTGTCAAACTTGCCATATGGTTGGCCAGTGTCAATTTATTTCCCCTTCGACCTATCAAGTCAATGCTGTCCAGAATTAGGGACAGTACAATTCAGTCACATGCCAGGCATGTGATAATATGGGGCACACCTCTCGCTTCTGTCCTATGAATGGACAGAATGCTAAAGTTAATGCTTTCCTTGGCCAGCAAAATCAGAGATTTAACAATCAGTTCTCTGGCCAAAGAAATCTTCTAAACCAGGGCTTCCATGAATCAAAATCTCAATCAAAATTCAAATTTAACCAGAATCAGAATTTCAATCGAAACCCAAGCTTCAATCAGAACCTGAACACGAATTTTTCCAATACAAATCAGAGGTTCAATCAAAATTGGCGAAACAATTCAAATCCTGCGTTTCAGAATCGTTCCAGCCAATCCTTCCCGCAGAACTTTCACAACTCTCAAGGCCCCTCTCACTCTAATGATCTTGAAGCTAAACTGGAGGAGCAGAATAATAATATCCAATCCCTTCAGAGCACAATAAAGAGTCTTGAGAGGCAGATCGGGCAAATGGCTGGCCAACTAGCTTCCAGACCCTCAGGGCAGTTGCCCAGCTTTACGAAGAAAAATCCTAAGGGTGGTCAAGTAGCTCAGACCGATTTGAATCATGGCCAATGCACTGACCTAGTTCCTTCAATTCCCTATGGTAAAGAAGAGGCCAGTGCCATGAATCTCAGATCTGGTACTTAACTTAGTGGTCCCCCAAACTAGGGAAACCACTAACCCTCTCGCCGATGATGAGGCGAGGAGGAAATCAGCACCCATGTTCCTTTTCGCAGAAGAGAGTACTCAGGTGGCTGATCCACTGAGAAATGAAGAATCAAGTGAGAGTCAGGTGGCGGATCCCCTGACTAGTAAAAGAAGTGAGAAAGTGGTGAGGTGGAAAGATTTGGAAGATAAAGCTGTCAGTTCATCCTCGAAGAAAGTCTATTCTGAGAGTGATTTAAAGAAACTACCATTTCCACCTAGAAAAAGCAACATCTCCTTGCATGAGGACAAGAAATATGAAAAAGTGCTTAATCTTCTGAAGAATACTCAGGTTAATCTTCCATTATCTGATGTTTTGGTTGAGGTGCCTAAGTACACTAAGTTCATCAAGGATGTTGTTTCTTCTAAGAAGAAGTTAGAAGACATGGATCGGTTGATTGGTGAGGATTGCTCTATGATAAGTTATGAAGATCTACCAATCAAGAGGGTGACCACAGGAAATTTGTGCTCACATTCTTTGATGGGAGGCCTAGTCTTCCCAAACTCTTTATGTGACACAGGTGCATCCATAAGTCTGATGCCATTGTCTGTGTGTAAACAGCTTGGATTGAATGATCTTTTAGAACCCACGACCATGAACCTACAATTCGCTGATAGTTCTAAGAAAGCTGCGGGGATACTAAAGGACGTATTAGTTCAAATTGGTAGATTTACTTTTCCGGTTGACTGGTACGTCCTAGACATAGAAAAGGATGAGAATGTCCCTTGATACTTGGAAGACCTTTTCTTTCTCTGACCGAGCCCTCATTGGTGTGAAGGTGGGCAAGTGACCATATGAGTCGGTGATCGGGAGGTGAGCTGGTGTATCCAAAGCTATTCAGAGACCCTCTGATTATCCAACCGGCTTCTCCATTGAGGACATGTCAGATGACTTTAACGACTACATGGAAAAGCAAGTCATGGTTTGTTGAGATCGAGTATGAGCGATTAGTAGATAATCTGAATAATCATGGTTGGGTGAATCTAGAACAACTAGAGGTGAAATTGATGAAGGTTCGTTGAAAGGAGAAGCTTTGGCGGTGGGACCATTGAGTAAACTCGGTGATGTTGAGTTGAAAAGTGGGGAGCTTAAATCTAGTTTGGAAGAACCACCCATGGATTTGGTATTGAAGCCGTTACTAAGCACGAAATACATTTTCTTAAGAGAAGGTGACACGCTTCCGTTAATCATTTACGCCAAGCTATCCCGGTTAGAAGAGATGAAGTTGTTAAGCGTTTTGAGAAAGAATGAGAAAGCTTTTGGTTGGCAAGTGGGAGACATCGAGAGGATATCTCTCGACTTATGCATGCACAAGATTAAAACTGAAGAGGGTGCCAAGTGTGTTAGACTGACCAGGAGGAGGCTCAACCCTCACATGCAAGAAGTAGTTAAGAAGGAGATTATCAAGCTTTTGGACATGGGTATTATTTATGCAATTGCTGACAGTGAATGGGTGTCCCCCACTCAAGTAGTTCCTAAGAAAGGAGGGATTACTATCGAGAAGAATGAGAAGGGCGAAGAAATAGCATTTAGGCTAGTGATGGGTTATAGAGTCTGTATTGACTACAGAAAACTCAATAAAGTCACGAAAAAAGATCATTTCCCCCTCCCTTTCATTGACCAGATGCTTGAGCGTCTGGCAGGACATGCATTCTACTGTTTCCTTGATGGATATTCGGGATATTTCTAGATACCCATAGATCTAGTCGACCAAGAAAAGTAAACTTTCACCTGCCCCTATGGTACATTCGCTTACAAGCGAATACCATTTGGTCTCTGCAATGCCCCAGCTACATTCCAAAGGTGTATGCTGGCAATCTTTGATGGGCTGGTTGAAAAGTGTATGGAAATATTTATGGATGATTTTTAAGTCTTTGGTCAATCCTTCGATGATTGTCTTGCTAATCTTGACTAGGTTTTATCCCGCTGTGTGGAAAACAACTTAGTTTTAAACTGGGAAAAGTGCCATTTTATGGTAGATGAAGGAATAGTTCTTGGCCACAAGATCTCAGCCAAAGGTATGGAAGTAGATAGGGCAAAAGTGGAGGCTATAGAGAAGATGAGTTTGCCTAGAAATGTGCGCGAAGTGAGAGGTTTTCTTGGACACGTCGGTTTTTATAGGAGATTTATTAAAGACTTTTCCAAGATAGCCAAGCCCCTATCTACCCTACTCAAAGAAGATGTTGTTTTTAATTTTGATGATAGTTGCAAGCAAGCGTTTGAGGAGCTTAAAAGTCAGTTGATTTCTGCACCGATTCTTATCTCTCCTGACTGGAATCTACCCTTCGAACTTATGTGTGATGCATCCAACTCGTTGTTGGTGCGATCTTAGGACAACGAATAAAGGAAAGTTCAGCCCATATCTTACGCCTTGATCACACACTAAACCCTACTCAAGTAAACTATACCACAAGCGAAAAGGAATTATTGGCCATAGTCTTCTCATGGACAAATTTAAATGAGTTACTTGTTGAGTCTTTGCGATTCTTGTGTGGGTGATCACTTATTTGCTGCGATATCTAATGACAAAGAAAGATGCTAAACCGCGCTTACTACGTTGGATACTGATCCTGCAAGAGTTTGACGTTCAGATTAAGGACAAAAATGGTAGTGAAAACGTAGTAGCTGATCATGTTTCGAGGATGCAGAATGAGGAAGAGAAAGAACCTGAAGAGATAGACCTTTACTTTCCTCTTGAAAATATTATGCTTATAGACGATTGCGCCCCAGATGTTCCATGGTATTCTTCCATCGTCAACTACCTGCATTCCCAATATCTAAATCCGGAATTTTCATATCAGGAGAAGAAGAAATTTTTCTCTGACTTGAAAACATTTGTATGGGATGAACCTTACCTCTTCAAGATTTGTAAAGACGGATTGTTAAGGAGATGTGTTCTTGAATGAGAGCAACGAGATATCATTGAACAGTGCCACAGTGGGCCTACTGGTGGCCACTTTGGTCCCTGGAAAACCGTTGCTAAAATCTTTCTGTCCGGTTTCTATTGGCCCACGATCTTCAAGGATTCAGAAGCTTTCTGCAAAGCTTGTGACAGGTGCCAACGAACCGGAGCTTTAACTAGGCGTTTTGACATGCCATTGAAACCCATTCTAGAATGTGAAGTCTTCGATGTATGGGGGATTGATTTTATGGGCCCGTTCCCATCTTCCTGTGGAAATAAATACATCTTAGTCTGTGTCGATTATGTATCGAAATGGGTGGAGGCCCAAGCCACTTCTCGCAATGATCATAAAACGGTCATGAATTTTCTAAAGAAAAACATCTTTGTAAGATTTGGGTGCCCACGTGCCTTGATAAGCGATGAGGGAACACACTTCTGCAACCGACCACTAGAGAAAGTACTTGAGAAATATGGTGTTCGTCATATTATCGGCACACCATATCACCCTATGACTAGTGGCCAGGTTGAGAGAAGCAATCAAAGTTTGAAGAAGATCCTGGAAAAAGTTGTGAACAGTCATAGAAAGGACTGAAGTCTCAAACTGGATGATGTACTATGGGCGTACCGTACTGCCTATAAAACCCCCATGGGTACATCTCCCTATCAGATGGTGTATGGAAAAGCGTGCCACTTGCCAGTTGAGTTGGAGCATAGAGCGTATTGGGCCACTAAGTTCTTGAACTTTGATACCCAATCATGTGGTGAACACCGACTGCAGCAGTTGCATGAGTTAGATGAGTTTAGACTCCAAGCCTACGAGAGTGCCAGGATAAGTAAAGATAAGATGAAACTCCTTCATGATGCCAAAATCAAGAAGCGAGAATTTCAAGTTGGGGAGCAAGTTCTATTGTACAATTCCAGGTTACATCTGTTCCCTGGAAAGTTGAGGACACGTTGGTCCGGCCATTTTGAAATTCTGCAAATCATTCCTAGAGGTGTTTTAGAACTAAGAGGTCATGGTGACCAGCCGTTCAGAGTGAATGGTCAAAGGTGCAAGCATTATATCGGTCAAACCAAAGAAAAACCTTTGATTGTTCATTTCCTGGACATCTTCGGGTGTGGTATACCTGAAGTCAATAAGTTTGACGAATTTTCACCCGGCTTGTTTTCTGAGGATGATGGCAGTGGTCCATTAGAGGAAGTCATGGTTGGTAGTTGGGATATGGAAGAGTTTAAAAGGGGGCAACAGCTTAAGAGACGTCTGAAGAAGAAGAAGTCTACAATGGGGATGATTAAAAGTGTTTGGAAAGCTATTAAAAGCTTGACCCCATGTGTTAGATGCTGTTTTTGCAGCCACACTACTGATCAGAGCTTACACGATGTATTGGATGGAAGAAAGGTTAAATGGCCTGATCCAGGCTAAATTGAGAGATTGTCGAGCTAACGACACAAACCAAAAGCGCCACTAGGGGGCATCCTAGATATCTATATTTATATTAGTTACTTTTTATATTACTTGTCTTTGTTTTATGTGTTTTAGTTTTAGTCTAATAAGAGTGTTGTATGGATCTGCTTCAGTCCAGCTTTGTTTTGTGGCATCTAGCTCTGCTACTTTATAGTATCCTCTATCGCTACTTTTGCACGACATGTTATATTCCCATGTGTCCCCCGAGGTGCGTCTTGTTTTCTCATGTGTGCAGGATATTTGCGATGGCGATTGTGAGCTTTTAGATGAATTCAGTTTACCGGTGGATGGTCCACAGTCTACTGCTTTCTTCAAGCATTTACGGATCGACTCATGACCACTTCGAAATTGCCACCTTGAATTACAATCGGCTAAGTACTTTATCCGTTCTTAAATTCACGCACAACATGAGGACATGTTTTTTCGTTTAAGTGTGGGGAGGAATGGTTATGTGTATCTTTTGCTTATATTGTTATTCTATGCTGAAAAGAGCTAAATTTTTCAATTTTTGTTTTGTCCCGGTTGAGCGAATGCATATTTTTGTTCGGTTTTTATAGACATTTATGTTGTATATTGTATGTTTAGTAGGTTAGATGTTTCACCCGACTTACATTTCACGAGCCATATTAAATGATGAGCTAAAATATAAAGCTATACCCATTTGGATTAGTAATTTTTGATTATCTTATAAGTATCTTGTGCTTAGTGCTAATGTACGTATCATGAGAATTATAATAGTTTGTGTTTAGAGCCGGAGTATGACATACTGTGAATATCTTAGGTTTGAATGTGATAAGCGAAACGTGACTATTGTGCTTTAAAAAGTTGTTTTAAAAAAAAAGAATTAATTGGGTGTGTCGGAAGCTGGTCGATGATTTGAGTGAGGTAGGTCATATCTCGAATGTCCTATACCACTATGATGACCAAAAGCTCACGACAGTCAGAAGAAGCTGCTTGATGATTTGAGTACGGTAGGTCATATCTCGAATGTCCTATTCTAGTATGACGGAAAATAGCTCATTCTGATATGTGTATAAATGTGAATGTTAATTAAATCAACTTACGAAAGGTATTGGTATGAATTGATATAAGACTTAGTTATCGCCTACCTTATCCCCAGTATAAACCGACAGATATGTTGTAGGGATTATCCTCACGAGTATGGGCGAAAGGTCCTAAATGTATTCTATCATCCTTTTCGGGATATGTTACGTTTTGTAGGGTGCATGTTATAAGTATCATTTATTTCTAGTTTAAAAGGGGTATTTGCTAGTTGCTTTGAATAGATTTCAAGTTTGGACTTAGTGGAAGTTTGCTATGGCTTTGCACACACATAGGGGTGAACCTCTAATTTATTAAATATGCTTTATTCTTGCTGAAATGTCTATCTTTTCTCCGAGCCTTGATCTTGTTTTGTTTTGCTCGGGACTAGCGAAAGCTAAGTGTGGGGGAGTTGTTTAGGGTGATTTTCTATGATTTATATCGTTCTATTTCGTAACAATTTTCCTCTATACTCTGATGTTTTGCATAGAAAGTGAACGTTTATTTGATTTATTAGGCAAGTGATGTTTGGAATGGTTTAATCGCAAAGTTGGTTGAATTATGAGGTTTTATTGTTGATTTTCTATCGATTTGAATGATTTTACACTTTGCAATGTTTTTGATATCTTGTAGATACACGAATTTGGCTTAAAAGAGGTTTAAAAGATGTTCAAGTGAGGATTTACATGGAAGAAAAAGGATAAAGATGAAGTCGGATAAAGATAGAGATGAGAACCGGAGCTACGATAGACCTAGTCCTATTGCTAGTAAGTGCTTTGCACACGATCAAGATTTTGTGGCGCCATTTCCGGGGACTCGTGTCAAGAATACTTTTTATTTGAGATTCATTGTCTATATATATTCAAGTCTATTTTATTGAGTCTGTTTATATTGGAGTCGTACATATTTAGTTCTGATTAAATCAGGAAAAAATTGCATCCTATTTATCGGGGGTTACCTGTGGTAAATCGAGTCTCCCAGATTCGGCAGAATCGTTTCTGTCAGTTCAGTGTCGAGTCAGTAGTCATAGTCTGTATTTTTGAGTCTGCCAGGCAAGTTTAATGATCGCGTGTAAGTCACTAACGTCGATATTACTAGCAAGAATACTAGGTACATCGTAGTATAGTAAATGCGAGTCAAGGTCGATTCCACAGAGACAATGCAACTTATAAGTATAAACGATTCTAACCTAAGTAAGAAGCAACATATAGGGGGTCATTGACCAATAATAACGTAAAAGAATACAAATATGGTATTCTCTCCCTCTCCTCACCGATCTACTAACTTGGATTAGTTAATCATTATGTTTACTTCCCCACATAATTTCCTTAGATTAATCGTGAGCTTTTAATTTATTATCATATTTATCAACTACGGGTGCAATTCCTAACCCTATCTACTCCGACAATGGCTGTAGACAATATATACGCAAACTACCCTCCTTAATTGGTCCGTAATAGCTCATACGCATAAAGAACTAGAACTGCCGATATTGAGCGCTAACTCATACCGCTAACCCGCCTAGATAGCTGTCGACATTGACCAGCACGTCCTTAGGGTCCATCAAGACTATGTCCTAATTAACACTTCACTAACAGTCCTTCATGTTAATTTACGAATTACAAATACTAGATTGGCCAGACCTATTACTCGTTTTAATTATTCCTACCGATCAACGTAGCTGTAGTGAATCCCAGTGTAGGTTTTCTAAAACATACTCCGGTAAACCGGTATAGACCGCCGGGTTACCGGGGGCGGCTTTTCCTAATTTCTAGATCTACATTGCTCAGTACGATTAAAATAAGTAAATTATGGGGTTGTTAAACATGTCGATTAAATAAAACACATAAATACGAACAGATCTACCATATTGAAGACAAAAAGGAACGTTCAAAGCTTCATACCTTCAACAATGGAGATCTAGCTCGATCTACTCAAGCTAGAGATGATGGAAGAAGGGAGGAAACCGAAAACAACTCTCCAAAGCTCAAGAAAACATTATTGCATAATAATAATTGTAATGTATTCAAAGATATTCAAGATTGATGATATCATATGTAGTACTCAGTATATGCGGCTTTATATAGATACAATAGCCGACTTAAAACTCTCTAAAACCCTAACCGACTTAGATAATACGGCAGAATCAATTTCATGTTCCACAAGACGCCGGTTTACCGGGCCTAGCCTCCGGGTTACCGGGCTTACGTTTCTTCCTTTTCTTCAGCAGGCTTCTTATTGGACTTCAATCACTTGGACCAATGTATTTCTTTTGGTCCAGATCCGTTCTCTAATGCCCTAGATTCGGTACATCCTATAAAACACGCAAAAAACGAGACAAAACATCGGGAAAATAGCATAGATGTAGAATTACGATCCTGAAAACACTCATATAGCATTTAACATATATTCTATATAATAACGAGCCTATCCATCCTCTCTTGAGCAGAATTCAGGGTAAATATAGGTATAATTATTGGTACCATTTAGAGCGTTATCAACAACCCCCCAGTTAGCTTTTGATCGTCCGGAGCAAAAAGGCAAAAAGAAAATAACACTCAAATCAATATACAAGTTAATTAAAAACAACTATGCCTCATGAAGTCAAGATCAAGATCATGCCACTCATATTCATCAGTAACACATTAAACACTATTCAAGTCATGAGCCAATGTGTGTGCAATAACTTTCACAACCGCTTAGAAATGAAGTTTGTTGGTCCCTTGTAAAGGCTAACACAAGTTTAGAGGGGGGGGGGGGGGTGAATAAACTTGTCCCTAAAACTGGATTTAAAACAAATTAAGGTTCAGTTAAAACTTGTGTGGAGTTAAGCTGACTGAGCTGAGTTTAAGTCAAACTGACTTAACAAAAAACTGAGTCAACCGGCATCGGATATAATTCTAGCCTTTTTCTTGATCTTCTTATTCTATGTGAAAGCTGAGTGCGTTAAACTGAATTCTGATGAATGTCAGTCTGTGAATTGTGAGTTCTATAACAATCAATCCTTAGAATGCTGTAGATAAATACTAAGTAAATAAATAAATGCGTAACGTAAATGAGGCAAGTATTATAGAGGTTCCAGGTGGTGTAATCATGTCAGTCCTCTCTTCCCCTATGGTGTAGGAGGAAAATTCCACTAGAACTTCTTGAGGTGAGCTGTTACAAAAAGTCCTAAACAATAGTCCTTGGCTAATCCCTAGCTTCACTATCTAAACAGTTGTAGAACTGGTAGAATTGCTGCTCTTCAATTGCTTGAACACTGATCCTTGAAGGGTTACGTATGCCTCTTCACCAGCTTCCACCACAAACACAGTCTACCCGACTGCTTGTAACAACTGTCCTTGGCAGAACCTTCCCGGTTTGCTTCACAGTTTAAACCTTTGATGTAGAATTAAAGTTGGGCTGAGAATCAATAAATTGATTCTTGTTTGTGGTTCTTCTAAGTGTCTGAATCTGGATAAATTCTGTGTAGCTTGAACACTTGAAGAAATTCTTGATATGATCTTGTTATAGCGCAGAGATGATAGCAATTCGAATTACTAAGACTAGTGCACAAAAATGCTTGTTGATCTTAATAATTCTATTAAATCATCTTGTTTGATCCTTGGTGCAAAGTCCTCTATTTATAGTGTGAGGTCCAACGTTCAATTTTTATGAATTCGAATTGTATCAACGTTTATCTTGTAACGGCTATATTTTCTGACCGTTCTGATATGTCAGTATTTCATCCAATAAAATTGCTTCCTTTAAAACGTTCGACTGTACTATCAGTTTGTTGGATGGATGACATATAAAACTTAGTTTCCTGATCAGTTTTGTACCATGTTCATCAGTTGTCAGTTTCTTGACTGACTTGGAGCATTAACTGAGATTTTACTCTTCTTCAAATATCAGTACTCCAGTTTACATCTGATTATAATTGACTTAATCAGAGTACACCATAAACAATTATCTTCAAGAAATCATTGTCCTTATGATCCTTAGGTCTTCATACAAGATCCATAAAGTCAGTTCAGGTCACCACAAACTTGCCTGAAGTCTAACTTTATAGTCTCGAATTGTAAACTTCATAATTGAGTTTGAACCCTCAGTTCTTCAATCTTCTATAACTGAGTCTGTGACCCTCAGTTCTTCATCTTCTAGATAAGCCAACCGAGTTTGTGTCCCTGAGCGAACTTATCTTTTTCAGTTTCATAATGGTGTATTCCGAGTTAGTTTATTTATCTTAATGATTTCCAGTATTCTAAATGATTTCCAGTTTTCAGTTTCACGACACACTAATTATTATAGTGCTTGTCTGATGTAACCTATACAAATATCATACTCTAGTAAAACCTATACATTCAGTTCTAGACATCATTTAGCTTTTCACTATAACAGCTAGCTTCAACACTTCATCAATGAGGTTAAGATAATATTCTGAGTAAATATGTTGAATTATCATCAAAACATAAATTTTATTTCCAACAATTTCCCCCTTCTTGATGATGCCAAAACTCTCCCTAAAAGAAAAGCTTAAAGATCAAAACAATGTAAAACTGGAAAACTTGATTTCATTAGAATACGCAAAAACTGGAGTAGTCACACTTTGTTCAAATAAATTTGACTAAAGATTAAACTCCTTTCTGTGCTTTTTGTTTAACTGAGATATACTTCATCTCTTTGTCATGTAGACGATAATCATGTTCTAGTTTTGAGTCTTCCTTAGAAAAGGTCTTGTTATAGTCTACTTGACTTCCTTCTTTCCATTTTCTCCATAAAATTAACTTTGGTAAAGCTGATTCATTCAAGTAGTATTTTTCAAATTCAGCTACATCAGCTTTCATTTGTTCAGCTTTGTCTTTAATCTTCAGTTTGTCTTCAATCTTCTTGATCTTCTTATATTGTGCCATTTTCTGATTCTAGAGTTCATCAGATAAGAAGTAGTTCAAGGATTCTTCAATAGTCTTATCCTTGTACTTGGCTTTGATAGGATTGTGATCTTTGACAAACTTTAAGCATAAATCCTTTGTAAGAGTAGCTCTCCGATCTTCAGTTTGACTATATTTTTCAATGAGATGCTCGTCAGTTAACTCTTTCTTTAAGAACTTTGGATCTGATTTATATCTTTCCAATTCGTCTTCGAGTTGCTTCATTTCCTTGAGTAATTTCAGCTTTTCTTCTTCTGCTTCCCCCTTTTTGGCATCATACAATTGATCTACCAAAGCATAGGTTGCCTTTTGATCGGCTGATATACGTTGCTGAGAAGCAAGTACTTCATTGAGCTGATTTTCTAACCCGTAGATGTGTTGATTCATACGCCAGTGAGCCTGAGCATGTGTTTCCATATCTACTACGGTTGAGTCTTCAAGTTTCTGTTTAAGTAACAAAATTTCAGAAGCAGAACTTGAACTTGACTTATGGATCATCTCTAGTCTTGCATGAATTGAGATATCTATTTTAGTTTTATAATCTAGATATCCAGAGATATTTGATAGAAGGCCATTGTGTGCATCCCTTTGACTGAGCACAATTTTCAAATTCTCATGAACTTTGGCCAATTCGTCCTTTGTCAGGATATCAGAAGGATCATATGTTGCTTCTGTTTGATCTTTAGACTGAGTGATATCTTCAATGATCATAAGTTGTTGATTATTAATTCCATCAGCTACTTGCTGATTGTCAGTTGTCTGATTTCCATCTGGCAAATCTTCTTGCTGAGTTATAGTTTGCATAGCTAGAGGTTGAGGTCGAGTATCTGCTTGCAAAACTGTAGTCATATCAGCTTCTTTTCTTGAATTATCATCTTCATCATCATCCTTCTTCTTTGAATTATCCTCATGAATAGATGATGTGGCTGATTTTCTTCGTTCAGCTAGTTCATTGAATCTATTGAAACAATTTGCAAGAAACTCTGATATAGGAAACATAGTGTATAGATCTCTAATTTCCAATGTATTCAAGAGTAAATTTTCTTCAGATTGTAACATAGCATCACGGAAATCTTCTGGTTTGAGTTTCATCTTCATTAGCTTGATAATTCTGTCCGCTTCAAAAAACTGAGGCTGATTGCTGATCTGATTGAGAAGTATAATCAGCAGTGATATTTTCCTTTGTAACTTCAGTTGTCAGTTGTTGTTGTTCCCCCTCAGTTGGTGCTTTCTTACTTGAAGTTCCTGGGTACAAATATTTTACAACTGATCTTTCTTTTGCTGAATCATCCTTTTGCTTGATTCCTTTGTGTTCAGCTTCCTGCTGAGACACAGTTTTCTGTCTGGCTTCAGGTTGGAAAGTTGTTCTTGTGACTGCTACGATTTCCTCTATGGATGCAGTTTGTCTAGCTTTCTTCCCTTCCTTGAGTTTCTCCAAATAAAACTGAATGATTCCACTGAGTGTTTTCTTCAGTCGGAATCTGCCATTAGTTGCTTGTCCTTCAGCTTGAGCTCTTTGTACACTTTCTAATTCAGCTAAGTTTTGCTTCTTTATATGATTGACGACATATCCGGCCCAATTGAATTCTATTTCGTCCCAAATTATGTTCATCAGATAAACATTGTCATCAGAAAATGTACTGATTCCTTTGGATTTTCCAATGACATGTTTGCTGAGCCATCTGCTGAGATATCCAAACTCTGGCTTGAGTTTATCAACATGAATACCAACTTCTACTGGTTCATTGGATAAAGTAATTTTCTTAAGAAAGGCGTCCCTTTTCAATGGTAGAGAAGTCAAATCTATTCATGTCACAGATGAATTTGTGAAACTAAATAGTGACTTCATGACTCGTTCATTGATAATAATACGATCTCCATGAACTTTAGTGAATAGAGAGTCTCTTACCAAACGTATATTCTCACAGAACTACAAAATACCTTCCACATCCCGTTCTTCGTTGAAAGTAACTTCCAGAATATTTCTTAATCCTGGTTGTTTCTGAATATTTTCGCAGATATAACTTGCTAATAGAGTGCTGTTGCACATAGTTTCATAAATTTCAAATGTATACACATCTAACTCTGTGATCAATCTTTCTTCTTGTGATTTCTTTGAGGTGGTCATTTCTGGGTATTAAAACAAAATTGAACTTTGAGATGAAAGGATTATGAAAAATCTGAATTTTTGTTTTCAAGAAAAAGATTGAGTTTAAAAAGAATTTTGAAACGTCTGATTTAGGAGAGTGTGAACGAGGGTTGGATATATAGGGATGATGTACTGGTGGTTGATTAGTACAACTTTTCAAATTCCATGATGGTTTGTGTAACCAAGACATGTACTGTTCTGACAGTAATGGGGGTGTACACGCAATATATTCTGACAAAAGAACTGCGTTAATTAAATGCGATATAACCGCTGTTGGTTTTATCTTATCAACCTTTGACTTAAGTTGACTGGAGTAAAACTGTTTTTGGGTTCAGTTTTTCTAGTTTTGTTAAATCTTCCAGTTTTAGTTGATCAGTTTGAGATTGTTGACATCAATGACTGATCTGTTAAGTGAGCGCACCCAACATAACAAAGTTTAATCCCCTTGACGAAGCTCTGGCTTAACTGACATAACTAACTTTAATTATCCCTAATTCAGTTCTTAGTTTGGCAAATATTTCTTTGTCCAATGGCTTTGTAAAGATGTCACCGGTGATCTTGATGAGTACATAAAGAAGCGTAATATCCTTTTTCAAGCGCATGATCTTTTGTAAAGTGGTGGCCTTACATCAATGTGTTTAGATCCTTGAGTGTAAAAGCTGGATTATCGGTTATTGCAATTGCACTTGTGTTATCACACATTATGGGAATCATTCCTTCTTATATCCCATAATCTCTTAATTCTTTGTCTAATCCATAAAACTTGAGCACAACAACTTCAGTTTGCTATATATTGCCTTAATTTGTTGAAGTTGAGATAGAGTTTTGCTTTTTGCTAAACTATGACACAAGTCTATTTCCTAGTAGCTGACATGTGCCTGAAGTGCTCTTTCTGTGCACTTTGCATCCTGCATAATCTGAGTCTGAGTAAGATATCAGCTTGAATTCTCCTTCTCTTGAATACCAAATTCCAACTCCATCTGTATCTTTCAGATACTTCAAGGTCCTTTTTTACAACTGTGAGATGGCTTTCCTTTGGTTTTGACTGAAATCTTGCACATACACCAACAGTAAAGGATATATCTGGCCTACTTGCTGTAAGATAGAGTAAGCATCCAATCATTCTTCTGTAAAGTGTTTGATCAACATCTTTGCCTTCTTTGTCTTCATCTAGCCCGATGTTGGTCCCCATTGGTGTAGAAATTCCAGTTGATTTCTCCATACCAAAATTTTTGATAAGTTCTCTTGTATACTTGGTTTGGTGAATAAAAATTCCATCATCTAATTGTTTAACTTGTAATCCAAGGAAATAATTCAATTCTCCCATCATACTCATCTAAAATTTGCTCTTCATTAAACTTGCAAATTTCTCACATAACTGTTCATTTTCTGATCCAAAATAATGTCATCAAGATAGATCTGAACAAGTAGAGTGTTCTCTTCATTTTTCATTCTGAATAATGTTTTGTTGATAGTTCCTTTGATAAATCCATTATCCACTAGAAACTGAGATAGAGTTTCATACCAAGCTCTTGGTGCTTGTTTATGTCCATAATGAGCTTTCCTTAGTCTGAAAACTTTATCATCTTGATCTTTGATCTCGAATCCCGGTGGTTGTTGAACATACACTTCTTCTTCAAGAATTCCATTCAAAAATGCACTTTTGACGTCCATCTGGTATACTTTGAACTTTTTGTGAGCTGCAAAGGCGAGAAATAGCCTGATTGCTTCCAATTTTGCAACTGGTGCATAAGTTTCATCAAAGTCTATGCCTTCTGCTTGAGAATATCCTTTAACTACAAGCCTAGCTTTGTTTCTGATGATATTCCCATCTTCATCAAGTTTGTTTTTGAAAACCCATTTGGTTCCAATGATATTCACATGAACTGGTCTTTCTACCAATTCCCATACTTGATTTCTTTCAAATTCATTCAATTCTTCTTGCATAGCTAATATCCAGTCTGGATCATTCAACGCTTCTTCTATTTCCTTAGGTTCAGATTGAGAGAGAAAACATGCAACCATTGCATCTAGTTGATGTCTTGTTTGAACACCAGTTTGAGTGTCACCAATAACTTGTTCTTCAGGGTGATCTCTCATCCATTGATAAGCAGGTGTTTGCATCAAAGGATCTATATTTTGTTCGACTGGTTCTTCAAGAACTGGTTCTGGAATTTCTTCAGCTGAATCAGAGTCATGTTGTTCAGGAGTGGGTTGTTGAGTAGTTGGAAACTGAGACTGATCTGGATCTGAAAATTCTGATATCCAAAGTCTTCCAAAGTCAACAAAAGCGATTACGGCAAGGTAGTAGCGAGAGGCGGCGGTTTCAGTACTGTCTTGATTGTTTCACCAACGAAGTTTGGTTCATCAAACACTACATGTATAGATTCCTCATGCTTGAGTGTTCTTTTATTTATTACTCTAAAAGTCAACAAAAACTGATTCTGGCAAGACTGGTAACTGAGACTTAGAAACTGGTTCTAGTCTGTCTTCAGTTGTTTCACCAGGGAAGTTTGGTTCATCAAACACTACATGTATAGATTCCTCATGCTTGAGTGTTCTTTTATTTAGTACTCTAAAAGCATTTCTAATGCATGAATATCCTAGAAAACTTCCTTCATCAGCTTTGGGCTGGAAAACATGAAGTTGATCTTTCCCATTATTGTGTATGAAACATTTGCTTTCAAAAGCATGAAAGTAAGAAACGTTTGGTTTCCTTCCATTCCAAATTTCATAAGGAGTTTTCTCATGCCTTTTATTCATGAGAGCTCTGTTCTGTGTATAGCAAGCTGTGTTAACTGCTTCTGCCCAATATCTTTCAGGTAATTTTGCTTCACAGATCATCGTTCTTCCTACTTCTTTGAGTGTTCTGTTTCTCCTTTCAGCTACACCATTCTGTTGAGGTGTTTCTATAGCAGCGAGTTGGTGTAAAACACCATTTTCTTCATAATATTCAATAATCGCATTGTTGAGGAATTCAGTTCCTTTGTCTGATCTTATCTTCACAACTGATACTCCTTTCTGATTCTGAAATCTCTTGAGTAGTTCAGTAAGTCTTTTCTTGGTTTCACTTTTCTTGGTTAAGAATATAACCCCAAGTGTATCTTGAAAAATCGTCTACTACCACCAATGTATACTTCTTTCCACTGATACTAATTGGTGTTATGGGTCCAAATAAGTCAATATGTAGTAATTCTAGGACTCTGGTTGTTGAATGCTGAGATTTAGTCTTGAAGCTTGCTTTTGTTTGCTTTCCTTGTTGACACGCATCACATAAGCTATCCTTCTTATATGAGATTTCTGGTAGTCCAATGACTAGCTGTTTCTTGACAAGGGTGTTGATGTCATCAAAGTTTAGATGACTTAGTTTCTTATGCCACAACCAACTGATTTCTGATTTGGTATGCACAAGCAAACAAGTTTCTGCAACGGCTGTTGTCCAATCTACAACATACATATTTTCTTTTCTTCTTCCGGCTAAAACAACTTGAAATGCTGTTTCGCTGACGACAATGCAGAAATTTTTGTCAGAAGTAACTTTGTATCCCATATCACAGAATTGACTGGTGCTGAGCAGATTGTAATGTAATCCTTCTACATAAGATACATTCTTGATTGTGAGTCCATTTATGATTAAGGTACCATATCCTTTGGTGTATCCAGGTTTGTCTTTACTTCCAAAATTGACTTTGGGTCCATCTTTTGCAATAAAATTACTGAGACAGTCCTTGCTTTTTGTCATGTGTCTAGAGCAACCACTATCAATGTACAATACATCCTACAATAAAAATTAGACATTTTTAGGTACCCAACTCTATTTGGGTCCATGGGGGTCAGTTGTCAGTAAAACTCTGGGAATATATCCTTTAGGTATTCTTTGGATATTGTTGCACTTGTTTTCATATATGTAAGCCACACTCCCATAGTATCTATGCTTGGACTGTGTCTTATTTATATGATCTCTCAGATCTTTTGACTGAAACTTATTTCCATGATGATTTCTATTATTGAAACTTGAATAATAACCATCATTTCTTTTGTACTGAGGTCTATGTTGAGGACTTTAACGAGTCCTTTGCTGACCTTTGGGATGAAACTTGTAATAAGTTTTCTGCCTGAAATGATTGTTTTTATCAGTTTGAATATTTCATTCAGAGATATTCCAGTCATCATCAATTAGAAATAATCTGCCTTTCCCCCTGATTTTGTGAATCTTTGAATAATTAATATTCTTGGATTTATTAAGACTGAAATTTCTCTGGTTCATGGTCTGATCTGCTCTAGTAGATCTACTTTTTCTATTTTCATGATGTTCAGCTGATTTACCTTTTTGGTTGAACCTGTTGTTGTTTACAACTGATCTTTTTGAAAATTGACGCTGATGTTGACTTGATTCACGTTGAACTTGTTTCACTGGTTCAACATGCTTCTTAATCTGAGGACATTGTTCAGCTATGAACTTAACACCAGTTTTGGTATTAGGTTCAGTTGCCTTACTTGTTCCTCTTTTCAAAGATTACTGTGTATCAAATTCTAAGCCATTTCTATCTCCATATGGCTTACCAGATTTGAATCCAGTTGTTGAACTAGACTGAGAAAAAGATTTAGTTGCTACTGCTGATACAGTAGTTTGATACCGATTCTTTCCTTTGTCAATTCTGCTTAGTTTTAACGTGTTCAGTTCATCGTTCAATCTTTTGACTTCTAGAATTAGAGATTATTTCTCAACTTTGATTGATTCATAACCAGCTTGTATGGTAACAAGCTGACTCATCAAGTCGTCAAGAGTTTCTTCTAATTCTGAGTTTCTTGGATTGGAATCGGCTGTTAAAGAACATGCATTTTTCATGGAAATTTGAGCTGAGCTATATTTAGAGTTTGATTCACATACCTCATTAGGGTCTTCCATGTGTGCCATTAAAGCTGTGTCATCTGATAGCCTTTCAGTACCAGCTTCATAGTCTGACTCATCTCCAGCAAGGAGTGCTCTTCTACCAACTCTTCTTTGCTGAGTCTTCTTGGTTAGTTCTGGACATTCAGCTTTGTAGTGTCCAGGTTTCTTACAGTTGAAACAAAGATATTCATCATCTTTTCTTTTCTCAGAGTCTTCTTGATGAACTTACGGGTTCTGGGATGACCATTCTTCATCCTTACGATTCTACTCATCATAAGAGCCATTTGTTCCTCCATTTCATCCAAGCTGTTGAAATTTGTTTGTGGATGTTTCTTGAGAATCATTTGATCTTTCTTTGTAAGTCTTTGTGGTTTTGGTTCTTCCAGGGCTTTGATTATTGCAGCTGTGCTTGTAAAATATTCACTGAATTCGTAAGCTTTCAAATCTGATAAGATTTTGAAGGAGTCCTCTATATCAAGTCTTCTAGATTCTTCCATAGCAGTGACCTTCATCTTCCAGCACATTGGTAATGCTTTCAAGATTCTTGTATTGATTACCTTCCTTGTGTATTCAATCTTGAGTAGGTCTAATTCATCCATGATAGCATTGAATCTTGTCTCCATTTGGTCAATGGTCTCTCCAGTTTTCATCTTGAAATTTTCAAACTTTTGTTTTGCAGCTGAGATTTTGTTTTCCTTGATTGAGTCAGTTCCTTCACAAACTAGTTGAAGTTTTTCTCACATTTCTTTTGCAGTTGTGCAGTCTTTCACCTTTAAGTACATATTGCTGTCAAGAGTTCTGAGGATAAAGTCCATAGCAACATTGTTGAGATTGTTTCGCTTGCGATCATCATTGGTCCATTCAGCTTTAGGCTTGGGAAATCGAACTTGATTTTCACCAACAGTTTGCATGTGAGTGATCTGAATTGGTCCATCAGTGAGTACGTCCCTCATCTCATCATGAGTAGCGCCGAGAAAAAGCTCGCATCACGATGTTTATATTCATCAAATCATCCATGTTGCACATAAGCATCCATCTTGCATCTTGATTGTTATCCATTGTGAGTGAGTGGCCGATTGTATAAGGCTGGCGAGCTTTCTTATGAGAACAACTAGAGGAGATTTAGAGCAAATGAGCTTCTAACACTGGATTGTTAATGAAACACTGCTCCGATACCAATTGTTGGTCCTTTGGAAAGGCTAACACAAGTTTAGAGGGGGGGGGGGGTGAATAAACTTGTCCCTAAAACTGGATTTTAAACAAATTAAGGTTCAGTTAAAACTTGTGTGGAGTTAAGCTGACTGAGCTGAGTTTAAGTCAAACTGACTTAACCAAAAACTGAGTCAATCGGCAGCGGATATAATTCTAGCCTTTTCTTGATCTTGTTATTCTATGTGAAAGCTGAGTGCGTTAAACTGAATTATGATGAATGTCAGTCTGTGAATTGTGAGTTGTATAACAATCAATCCTTAGAATGCTGTAGATAAATACTAAGTAAATAAATAAATGCGTAATGTAAATGAGGCAAGTATTATAGAGGTTCCAGGTGGTGTAATCCTGTCAGTCCTCTCTTTCACTGTGGTGTAGGAGGAAAATTCCACTAGAACTTCTTGAGGTGAGCTGTTACAAAAAGTCCTAAACAATAGTCCTTGGCTAATCCCTAGCTTCACTATCTAAATAGTTGTAGAACATGTAGAATTGCTGCTCTTCAATTGCTTGAACACTGGTCCTTGAAGGGTTACGTATGCATCTTCACTAGTTACCACCACAAACACAGTCTACCCGACTGCTTGTAACAACTGTCCTTGGCAGAACCTTCCCGGTTTGCTTCACAGATTAAACCTTTGATGTAGAATCAAAGTTGGGCTGAGAATCAATAAATTGATTCTTGTTTGTGGTTCTTCAAAGTGTCTGAATCTGGAGAAATTCTGTGTAGCTTGAACACTTGAAGAAATTCTTGATATGATCTTGTTATAGCACAGAGATGATAGCAATTCGAATAACTAAGACTAGTGCACAAAAATGCTTGTTGATCTTAATAATTCTATTAAATCTTCTTGTTTGATCCTTGGTGCAAAGTCCTCTATTTATAGTGTGAGGTCTAACGTTCAATTTTTATGAATTCGAATTGTATCAACGTCAATCTTGTAACGGCTATATTTTCTGACCGTTCTGATGTGTCAGTATTTCATCCAATAAAATTGCTTCCTTTAAAATGTTCGACGGTACTATCTCTTTGTTGGATGGCTGACATATAAAACTTAGTTTCCTGATCAGTTTTGTACCATGTTCATCAGTTGTCAGTTTCTTGACTGACTTGGAGCATTAACTGAGATTTTACTCTTCTTCAAATATCAGTACTCCAGTTTACATCTTATTATAATTGACTTAATCAGAGTACACCATAAACAATTATCTTCTAAGAAATCATTGTCCTTATGATGCTTAGGTCTTCATACAAGATCCATCAAGTTAGTTCCGGTCACCATAAACTTGCCTGAAGTCTAACTTTATAGTCTCGACTTGTAAACTTTGTAACTGAGTTTGAACTCTCAGTTCTTCAATCTTCTATAACTGAGTCTGTGACCCTCAGTTCTTTATCAATTGAGTTTGAACCCTCAGTTCTTCATCTTCTAGATAAGCCAACCGAGTTTGTGTCCCTCAGCGAACTTATCTTTTTCAGTTTCATAATGGTGTATTCTGAGTCAGTTTATTTATCTTAATGATTTCCAGTATTCTAAATGATTTCCAGTTTTTAGTTTCTCGACACACTAATTATTACAGTGCTTGTCTGATGTAACCTATACAAATACCAGACTCTAGTAAAACCTATACATTCAATTCTAGACATCTTTTAGCTTTTCACTATAACAGCTAGCTTCAGCAGTTCATCAATGAGGTTGAGATAATATTCTGAGTAAATATGATGAATTATCATCAAAACATAAATTTTATTTCCAACAAAGTCAATCTCACATTACATCAACCCGTAGTCGAAATACCAGTCTCGAACATGTATTTGTTAATTACTTGAGCTGGAAAGGCAGATCGAGAACCGAGCATATTTCCGTCTTAGGCTCACGTTTATCGGTCTATGCAAAAGTCGTGCATCTTACGCTCCATCGACTAAGATATTTCCAAAGAGAATATAGATGTATATATTTCAATGCACTTTCTCTTTCTTGGCGAGTGAACTCCCATTGATTTATCTATCCTCACGGCCCGACTCATGATAAACTACCGAATCCAAAATTCCCTTGCCTTTCTAAGCGTTGCTGGAACATGATTCATGATAAAGCTAGGGTCAACTCTAGTCAAAGCAATATGTTATCGACTACACACCAAGGGAAGTGAGTTATACGTGCCTAAAATGGTGGCTCATAATAGAATATGCACTTAATACGCCACTACTTCAGAAGTGGACACTTTCTCTTACTCGTACAAAGTAAAACAAGGATTAAGTCAATTAACTCAAAGAGATCAAAGATATCATAATTTTTCAAAATTCTGTCGAAATGAATCAAATTCTAAGTGGTGAATCGTGCATCAAAGAGAAACAAAATATTCACGTAATTTATGGAATATGATGCTAAGAAGCTAAGTGACGTTCCTCTACCCCTCACTTAATCAAAACATTGTCCCCAATGTATAAGATGGAAAATGAAAAATGAAAAGGAACATAGCTTCGGTTAAGGGTGGAACCAAAGAATAATCTGATCGTCGTATAAATCATCGGGCTCATGTAATTAATCCATGAAGAATCTGTGCTAAATAACCCAAGAAAACCAAGAAGAATAGTGGTGACAAGAAACTGTATAACAAAAGAGTGGCAGTAAATGAGAAAAATAATTAACTCTAAAACAATTCAAGCCGACAAAATCATTATATTAATAATATTCTGCAACATCAAAGAGATAGGACAAGAAAAAGAAAAAATATAAAAATAAAAACAATAAAATGGAAAACAACAATACAAAAGAAATAAAAGCTAGTCATCATCAGAATAACCCTCCAGTCATCTCTAGGCACAAAACCGGGAGGTGGTGCAGAACTCGAGGCAGCGGCGGTGGAAGAGGATGCTCTATGATGAAGGACAATCCTAGGTGGTGGGGTAGCAGGCGGAACTCCAAAAAAGTCAATAATCCGATCCATCTTGCTATGTAGACTCGCAATCTCTCGTGAGTGCTCCTCAAGCAAGGCTCTCTGAGTCCTCGGTGCACCGTGCACCGGAGTACGCTCCCTCTCAGCTCTACAAATATGTCTCTGTATTCTCGAGACTGACTGCAAACTGAGCTGCGGCTCAGGATCTTCCCAATCATCACTGACGAGCATCTTGACCTCGTTCTCCAGAGCAGACATATCAATCATCGGCCTGTATAGTAACAGCTCTCGCTCAGAAGTGGCGGCAAGCTCATGAATATGGCTATGCATCAAAAGACCGATGTTGATTGGGGCACCCGTCTCTAGATAAAACATCAACTCTTCCCTCATAGTATTGACAGAGATCGTGTGCTTAGTCGGAAGAAGGCAAGCACAAACAAATCTATTAACCATCTTCCGGTCCCAGGATAACTCATTTTCTAGGAAGATGGTGGGGGCTCCAGTAGGGTTACGCTTCCATTGCACCCCTAAGAAATCAGTAATCATCTCCATCCGCTCGAGATCGGCAATGTTGCTCGAGGATGTGTACTCATCCGGGCCCATCGGTGGATGTCTAACCCCAAAATGAGCGTTGATCCACTCGATAGAGAAGTCAACCTTGATACCACGAACCATATCATAAGTGGTTCCGGGGTTATGCGAAACATATGCATAGAATTCTCTTACTACCGTGGCATTGAACCGGGCCGGTGCCTCAGCCATGTCCAATATATCTTGTGCTTTCAGGGCACCCGGCAATATCGAACCACCATCGTCCAAGTCTACCCCTCGTTTTCGAGCCACTAGTCTTGCGTTCCAATGGCCTCGGAATGACTCGTAAATCTCTAAAGAATGGAATTGCTCAACCCCATCGATTAAGGGATTAGCATCACATACATACTCTGCTAACCACTGGGACGAACTGCGGAACGTTGACGCTTAGGACCCATCCTTAAAGAGTATAGGAACTGATTCTGAGGCTGTTTTTGAAAAATTACCCTCGGTAAACCGGAGATAGGGTGCGGTTTACCGGCCTGAAATTTTCTAATTTCTTTCTGGGACTGTGCTTCTGGTAATGGAAGAAGAAGAAGAACAACAACACTTCACAGCAACAAGACTAATCAGCAACATGGATGTTGGATGTGGTGTTTAGGGTTTGGGAAATGAAAGGAATTGGTGGTGATGTGGTGGTGATTTTTTTGGCCGAATTTAGATGAAGAAGAAGAAATGGGAGAATTTTGGTGAAGAAGAGAAAGGATTTGATAAGAATGATGATATTGGTGATGAAGGGGCGGTTTAAATAGGAGGAATTGAGTGAATGTGGATGGTTTGAGTGGGATTATGGGTAGAGAAGTTATTAGGGTGAGGGATTTGAGGAGGCGATTGATGGGATTGAGGTGGAGTTATGGTGGAGTGTTTTGAAAAGAGGGGAAAAAGGTGGCATTTCTGCTGACTGACTGTTTCTGGTGCAACGTGTGTCCTCCACGTTTCTCTAAAAATTCAGCTTTATAATCTGACGTTCAGAAATTTAAAAATCAAGCCTCGGTAACCCGGAGGTTACCCTCGGGTTACCGGGGGTATCTTTTCCCCAGATTCTTTATGTTGGAAATAAAATTTATGTTTTCATGATAATTCATCATATGTAATCAGTTATTATCTTAACCCCATTGATGGAGTGCTGAAACCAGCTGTTATAGTGAAAAGCTAAAGATGTCTAGAACGGAATGTATATGTTTTACTAGAGTCTGATATTTGTATAGGTTACATCAGACAAGAACTATAATAGATAGTAGTGTCGTGAAACTAAAAACTGGAAATCACTTAAAAAACATGAAATCATCTAAGAAACTGAAAAGACAAGTCATCGAAACTGACTTAGACTACACCTAAAACTGAATCTCACTCTGAACTGAAAAAGGTAAGTTCGCTGAGGGACACAGACTCAGTTGGTTTATCTAGAAGACAGAAGAACTAAGGGACACAGACTCAGTTAGTGATGATTGAAGAACTGAGGGCTCAAACTCAGTTATGAAGATCACAAAGTCGAGACTGTAAAGTTAAACTTCCGGTAAGTTTGTGGTGACCTGAACTAACTTTATGGATCTTGTATGAAGACCTAAGAATCATAAGGACAATGAATTCTTAGATGATATAAACTTATGGTGTACTCTGATTAAGTCAATAATAATCAGATGAAGAATTGGATTACTGATATTTGAAGAAGAGTAAAATCTCAGTTAATGCTCCAAGTCGATTATGAAGCCCGACAAGCGGCGAAACTCGATATAAAGCGATCAGAAACTCGTTTTATAAGTTAGTCATCCAACAAACTGATAGTATAGTCGAACGTTGTAAAAGAAGCAACCTTATTGGATGAAACACTGACAAGTCAGAACGGCCACAAAATATAGCCGTTACAAGATAGACATTGTTACAATTCAAATTCAAGCGAAATGAACGTTGGACCTCACACTATAAATAGAGGACCTTGCACCAAGATTTACCAAGAATTAACAAGATTACAAGCATTTTTGTGCAAGAATCTAGTTCATTCGATCTATCGTCTATATCTACGCTAACAAGATCAATGAAGAATTTCTTCAAGTGTTCATGCTACACAGAATTCATTCAGAATCTGACACTTTGAAGAACCACAAACAAGAATCAATTTATTGATTCTCAGCCCAACTTTGATTCTTAATCAAAGGTTTAGACTATGAAGCAATCCGGTGAAGGATTTGCCAAGGACAGTTGTATCAGCAGTCGGGTGGACTGTGTTTGTGGTAGTAGCGGGTGAAGAGGCATACGTAACCCTTCAAGGACCAGTGGCTCAAGCATTTGAAGAGCAGCAATCCAACCTATTCTTTGATTGTTTAGATAGTGAAGCTAGGATTAGTCAAGGACTATTGTTTAGGACTTTCTGTAACAGCTCACCTCAAGAAGTTCTAGTGGAATTTTCCTCCTACACCACAGGGGAAGAGAGGACTGACAGGATTACACCACCTGGAACCTCTATAACTCTTGTTTCATTTATTTTACGCTTTTACATTCTGTTATTTATTTATTAAAACATTTATTATTGTTACACAGCATACTGGGAACTGATTGTTACACAACTCACAGCTCAAAAACTGACATTCACTAGAATTTAGTTTTACACACTCCTCTTTCACATAGAATAACAAGATCAAGAAAAAGGATAGAATTATATCCGCTGCCGGTTGACTCAGTTTTGTATAAGTCAGTTTGACTTAAACTCAGCTTTGTCAGCTCAACTCCACACAAGTTACAACTGAACCTTAATTTGATTAAAATCCTGTTTTTGGTGACAAGTTCATTCACCCCCCTCTAAAATTGTGTTAGCCTTTCCAAGGGACCAACAATTGGTATCGGAGCAGAGTTTTCTGTTCCGACTTAGAGCAAGTAACTGATAGTTGTTCTATATCTCCTCTAGTTGTTCTCATCTAAAAGCTCAGTTTTCAGTTCTCAATTTTTAATCAGTTTTCACTCACTCATAATGGATAACAATCAGTATGCCAGACAAATGCTTATGTGCAACATGGATAGATTTGACGAATACAAACTTCGCATGCAGGCTTTTCTAGCAGCTATTCATGATGAGATGATGGACGTTCTCACTGATGGACCAATCCTGATTACTCACATACAGACTGTTGATTCGAGTTCCAAAGCCCAAGGCTAAATGGACCTGTGATGATCGCAAGTGAAACAATCTCAACAACATTGCTATGGAATATATCCTTAGAACTCTTGATAGCAACATGTACTTGAAGGTGAAAGATTGCACTACTGCTAAGGAGATGTGGGAAAAACTTCAGTTAGTTTGTGAAGGTACTGACTCCATCAAGGAGAATAAGATCTCAGTTGCAAAGAAGAAGTTTGAGAATTTCAAGATGAAATTCGGAGAGACCATTGACCAAATAGAGACAAGATTCAGCATAATCATGGATGAATTAGACCTACTCAAGATTGAATACACAAAGAAAGAAATCAATACAAGAATCTTGAAGGCCTTGCTAATGTGTTGGAAGATGAAGGTCACTACAATGGAAGAATCTAGAAGACTTGACATAGAAGACTCCTTCAAAATCTTCTCAGATCTGAAAGCTTATGAATTCAGTGAAGATTTTACAAGCACAACTGCAATAATCAAAGCTCTTGAAGAACAAAAAACCACAGCACTTGCAGCAGCATCCAATGACTCTCAAGAAACATCCACAAATAATCTTCAACAGTTGGATGAAATGGAAGAACAAATGACACTTATGATGAGCAGAATTAGAAGGATGAAAAATGGTCATCCAGTAACTCAAAAGTATATCAAGAAGACTCCTGAGAAAAGGAAAGATGATGAGTATCTCTATTTCAACTGCAAGAAACCTGGACATTATAAAGCTGAATGCCCAGAACTGAATATGAAGAAGACTCAGCAAAGAAGAACCGGCAGAAGAGCATTGTTAGCTGGAGATGAATCTGACTACGAAGATGGTACAGAAAGGTTATCTGACGATACAACTTTAATGGCTCACATGGAAGATTCCAATGAGGTATGTGAATCAAATTCCAAATACTGCTCAGCTCAGATTTCCATACAAAATGCATGTTCTTCAACAGCCGATTCCAATCCAAAGAACTCCGTATTAGAAGAAACTCTTGACAAATTGATGAGTCAGCTTGTCACCATACAAGCTGGTTATGAATCAATCAAAGCTGAGAAAGAAGTTCTAATTCTAAAAGTCAATAGATTGAAAGATAGGTTGAACTTGTCAAAACTAAGCAGAATCGATAAGGAAATAATCGATGTCGACCTACTACACATAGAGCAAAGAATCGAATCTTTTGCTCAATCTAGTTCAGCCACTGGATTCAAATGAGGCAAGCCATATGGAGATAGAACTGGCTTACGATTTGATACACAACAAACTTCGAAGGGAGGAACGAGTAAGGCAACTAAACCTAATGCCAAAAATGGTGTTACGTTCGTAGCTGAACAATGTCCTCAAACTAAGAAGCATGCTGAACCAGTAAAACAAGTTCAACGCGAATCAAGTCAGTCACAACTTCAGTTTTTAAAGAAGTCAGCTGTAAATAACAACAGAATCAACCAAAAAGGTAAATCAACTACACATCATGAAAATAAAAAAGGTAGATCAACTGCTGAATCTACTAAAGCTGATCTGGCTATGAACCAGAAAAACATCAGTCAAAGTAAATCCAAGAATATCAATTATTCAAAGATTCACAAAGTCAGGGGGGAAGGCAGATTATTTCCAACTGACGATGACTGGATTTTTTTAAATCTACTATTAAAATTGATACAAGCAATCATTTCAGATAGAAAACTTATCACAAGTTTCAGTCTAAAGGTCAGCAGAGGAATCATTTCAGTCCTCAGCAGAGACCTCAGTACCAAGGTCAGTCCAGACATCAGTACAACAGAAATGATGGTTATTATTCAAGTTTCAATAATAGAAAACATCATGGAAATCAGTTTCAGCCAAAGGATATGTGAGATCATATACATAAGACACAGTCCAAGCATAGACATTATGGGAGTGTGGCTTACATATCTGAAAACAAGTGCAACAATATCCGAAAAATACCTAAAGGATATATTCCCAAGGTTGTACTCACAACTCACCCCCATGGACCCAAACAGAGTTGGGTACCTAAAAATGTTTAATTTATTTTGCAGGATATATGGTACTTTGATAGTGGATGCTCAAGACACATGACAAAGAGCAAGGACTGTCTAAGTAATTTTTTTGCAAAAGATGGACCAAAAGTTAATTTAGGAAGTAAAGACAAACCTGAAAGGTTATGGTACTTCGATCAGAAATGGACTCACAATAAAAAATGTATCCTATGTAGAAGGATTGCATTACAATCTACTCAGCACCAGTCAATTTTGTGACATGGGATACAGAGTTACGTTTGACAAAGATTCTGCATTGTCGTCAGCGAAACAACATTTCAAGTTGTTTTAGCTGGGAGAAGAAAAAAGAATATGTATGTTGTAGATTGGACTACAGCAGTTGCGGAAACTTGTTTACTTGTGCATACCAAATCAGAAGTCAGCTGGTTATGGCACAAGAAACTGAGTCATCTTAACTTTGATGACATCAACATATTTGTCAAGAAACAGTTAGTAATTGGACTACTTGAGATTACGTACAAGAAGGATAGCTTATGTGATGCTTGTCAGCAAGGAAAGCAAACAAAAGCAAGTTTCAAGACTAAGTCTCAGCATTCTACAAACAGAGTTTTAGAACTACTATATATGGACTTATTTGGACCTATCACACCAATCAGTATCAGTGGCAAGAAGTATACATTGGTGGTAGTAGATGATTATTCAAGATACACTTGGGTTATTTTCTTAACAAAGAAAAGTGAAACCAAGCAAAGACCTACAGAACTCCTCAAAAGACTTCAGAATCAGAAGAGTGTCTCAGTTTTGAAGATAAGATCATATAAAGGAACAGAATTCCTCAACAAAGTGATTATCGAATAATGTGAAGAAATTGGTGTTTTACATTAACTTGCAGCAATAGTAACACCTCAACAGAATGGTGTAGCTGAAAGAAGAAACAGAATGCTCAAAGAAGCAGGAAGGACTAGGATCTGTGAAGCAAAATTGCCTAAAAAATATTAGGCAGAAGCAGTTAACATAGATTGCTACACACAGAACAAAGCTCTCATGAATAAGAGACATGAGAGGACACCTAATGAAATTTGGAATGGAAGAAAACCAAATGTTTCATACTTCCATGCTTTTGGAAGCAAGTGTTTCATACACAATAATGGAAAAGATCAACTTCATGTTTTTCAGCCCAAAGCTGATGAAGGAATATTTTTGGGATATTCAAGTGTCAGCAAAGCATTCAGGGTACTGAACCAGAGGACACTTAAGCATGAAGAATCAATTCATGTAGTATTTGAAGAACCAAACTTTCCTGGTGAAGAAACTGAAATCAGACCGGAACCAGTTTCTCAGCCTCAGTTACCAGTTTTACCAGAATCAGTTTATGTTGACATTGGAAGATTAAGGATCTCAGAATCATCAGATCAAGATCAACCTCAGTTTCCAACAACCGAACAACCTATAGTTGAACAACATGATTCTGACCCAGTTCAAGATGATCAAGATGATCAAGACGAAGAAAATCAAGAACCAGTTCCTGAAGAACCAGTTCAACAGAATTTAGATCCCTTGATGCAACCCCTAGTACATCAATGGATAAGGAATCACCCTAAAGAACAAGTGATTGGTGATACTCAAGCTGGTGTTCGAACAAGACATCAACTAGATGCAATGATTGCATGCTTCCTATCTTAGTATGAACCTAAAGAGATAGAAGAAGCTTTGAAAGATCCAGATTGTATATTAGCTATGCAAGAAGAACTGAATGAGTTTGAAAGAAATCAAGTATGGGAACTAGTAGACAGACCAGATCATGTAAACATCATTGGCACTAAATGGGTTTACAGAAACAAACTTGATGAAGATGGGAATATCATCAGAAACAAAGCTAGACTTATAGCTAAAGGATATTCTCAAGCTGAAGGCATAGATTTTGATGAAACTTATGCACCAGTTGCAAGACTTGAAGCAATCAAACTTGTTCTCGCCTATGCAGCTCACAAGAAATTGAAAGTGTACCAAATGGATGTCAAAAGTGAATTTTTGAATGGGATTCTAGAAGGAGAAGTCTACGTTCAACAACCACCTGGATTTGAGATAAAAGATCAAGTTGATAAAGTTTTTAAACTAAGAAAAGCTCTATATGGACTTAAGCAAGCACCAAGAGCTTGGTATGAAACTCTATCTTAGTTTTTGGTGGATAATGGATTTATCAAAGGAACTATTGACAAGACTTTATTAGGAATGAAAGTTGAAGAAAGTACTTTACTTGTTTAGATCTATGTTGATGATATTATCTTTGGATCTGAAAATGAGCAACTCTGTGAGAAATTTGCAAGTTTAATAAAGAGCAAATTTCAAATGAGTATGATGGGAGAACTGAATTATTTTCTTGGTTTACAAGTTAAACAACTGAATAATGGGATATTCATTGACCAAACTAAGTATACAAGAGAATTGATCAAGAAGTTTGGAATGGAGAAATCAGCTAGCATTTCAGCACCAATCGGAACTAACATCAGATTAAATGAAGACAAAGGAGGCAAAGATGTGGATCAAACTCTCTATAGAAGAATGATTGGAAGTCTACTTTATCTCACAGCTAGTAGACCCGACATATCCTTTGCAGTTGGTGTTTGTGCTAGATTTCAAACAAGACCTAAAGAGAACCATCTCACTGTTGTAAAAAGAACCTTGAAGTATTTGAATGATACAGAAGGAGTTGGGATATGGTATTCAAGAGAATGATAATTCAAACTGATATCCTACTCAGACTCTGACTATACTGGATGCAAAGTGGATAGAAAAAGCACCTCAGGCACATGTCCGTTGCTAGGAAATAGACTTGTGCCATGGTTCAGCAAGAAGCAAAACTCAATCTCTACTTCAACAGCTGAAGCTGAATATATCGCAGCTGGAAGTTGTTGTGCTGACAACAACTGAAAGATTAAGGAATAGAATAATAATTGATTCCTATAATGTGTGATAATACAAGTGCAATTGCAATTACTGACAACCTAGTTTTGCACTCAAGGAAGAAACACATTGATGTGAGACATCACTTCATAAGGGATCATGCTGAAAAGAAGGATATTACAGTTCTCTATGTACCTACTGAAGATCAGTTGGCAGACATCTTTACTAAACCTTTGGACAAAGAGAGATTACTGAGTTGGGTATAATCAACGTCAGTTAAGTTAGTTTAATCTAGAGATTCATCAAGGGGTTTGATCTTTGTTACGTTGGGTGCGCTCACTTAACAGTTCAGTCATTGACATCAACAATCTCAAACAGACCAACTGAAACTGAAAGATTTGACGGAACTGAAAGTTTACTCAAAAAATGACCTTGAGTATCAGTTTATTGGACAAAACCGACATTAGTTACATCACATTTAATTCCTTCCGTTTGTCAGAACCTGTTGCTTGTACACCCCCACTAACTGTCAGAACAGTACATACATCGGTTACACAAAACCGTCAGGAATTTGAAAGGATTGTACTAAATCCCCACAAAATCATGTACCCACTCACTAAACCGTCTTACAAAACCACTTATATATCCACCCCTTTTTTACATATCTTTTCACACACACAAGAAAGATCTAATCTTTTTCTCTCAAAAGCCAAAAATTACATCTTTCTTATTTTCTTTTCAAAACTCAGAAATTTTTTAATGGCAGTTTCAAAGATAACACGGGAAGAAAGGCTCATTACTGAGTTGGATACTTTATCTTTCGAGCAATATGAAGAACTTTGCTGCAACACCCTTTTAGCAAGTCTTATTTGTGAGAAGATCAAACATCAGCCAGTATTAAGAGATATCCTGGAAGTTACTTTCAAAGAAGAACGTGATTTAGATGGGATCCTACAGTTCTTGGAGAACATGAGATTGATAAGGAACTCCCTAATCACAAAAGTTCGAGGTGAAAGAATCATTGTTAATGAACAAGTCATCAGGTTGCTATTTGATTTCAAGGAACCTGTTGTGAAATCAATAGATTTGAGTTGTTTACCACTCCAAAGGAGCGCCTTTCTCAGACAAATATCCTTAAGTAAGGAACCAGCAACTGTTGGTACTTATTTCGACAAACTCAAACCAGAGTTTGGACTCCTCAGCAAATGGCTCATCAGACACATCATTGGCCAACAAAAAGGAATAGCCAAGTTATCTGAAGATAGCATTTATCTGATGAACATAATCTGGGATGGATTTGAATTCAATTGGGTAGGTTATGTGTTTAATCAGCTAAAGCAGCAACACTTAGCAGAATTGGAAAGTGTTCGAAGAGCCCATGCTGAAGGAAGAGAAACAGTTGGAAGATTTCGACTGAAAAAGTCACTTAGTGGATTTATTCAACACTATTTGGAAAGACTCAAGGCAGGTAATGCAGCAGAACAAACTGCCGGTGCATCTATACAAAGAATGGATACATCAACTGGAGATGTAGCTATAGTCCATTCTAGGAAAGAAAAGGCTTCTCAGCCTGGAGAAAAGAAGAAAATTGTGTCTCAGCAGATAGCTGAACACAAAGGAGTCAAACAAAAAGCTGACTCAGAGAAAGTTAAGTCAGTTGGCAAAAGTTTGTTCCCAACTACTTCAAGTCAGTTAGCACCAACTGAGGGGGAACAACTAACAACTGGAGTCACTAGACATGACGTTATAGCAACTGAAATTGTTTCACGATTACAACAGACGATTTCAGAGAAACAAGTTTTCGTTATAAATGCAGAAAAGGAGCAACAACAATTTCAGCAGCAATCAACTCAACAACAAGCTCAGCAACCATCTCAGTTTTCGAAGCTGACAGAATCATCAGGCTGATGAAGATGAAACTCAAAACTGAAGATTGTATAGAAGCTACTCTAGCAAGTGAATAAAAGTGATTGTTGGAAAAACTTGAAATCAAGTATTTATACACTCTATTTCCATTAAATGAGTTTCTCACAAATTGTTTCAGAAGATTCACTAAGATAGCTAAACGAGGAAAATCAGCCATGTCATCAGTTTTAGATAATCAACAGAAGAAGGATGATGACAAATGTGATGAATTGAAGAAAGAAGCTGATAAGGCTACAGATTTGCAAACTGAAATTCACCCTCAAGCTCAAACTACTAATCAGCAAAAAGATTTTCCAGTTGGAAACCAATCAACTGACAACCAGCAAACAGATGGAAAGGATGAGAATCTGCAACTCATGGTAATTGAAGATGATACTCATCCTAAGATTCAACAAGAAGAAGCAACGGATCCATCTGAATTTTTTACAAAAGATGAAATGAGCAAAGTAAATCTGAAGATTATGCTCAACCAAAAGGATTCTTACAATGGCCTTTTGAAAAACATTTCTGGATACTTGGATTATCGAAACAAGACAGACGTCTCAGTCCACACCAAGTTGGATATTATTCAGAAATCATCTTCTAGCTCAGCATCAGAAATTCTCAGTCTTAATGAGAAACTTGAAGTCTCAACCATGGAAGATAGAGAGACACATGCTCAAGCACAATGGCATTTAAATCAGTGCATTTATGTGTTAAAAACTCAGCTGAAAGAAGTGCTTGATTTTCAAAAGACTATCTCAGCAGACCAACATGCAACCCATCAGTTGGTAAATCAGATGTATGATGCCAAAAAAGGGGGAAGCTGAAGAAGAAAAGCTGAGATTACATGATGAAAAGATGAAGCTGGAAGAAGAACTGAAGAAATACAAATCAAAAGCATATCCTTATGTTCTCGTAAAAGAACTAACTGACAAACAGCTCATAGAAAAATACAGTCAACCTGGAAAAAATGAGAGCTACTTTAACAAAGGATTTGTGGATGAAGTTTGTCAATGATCACAACAATGTCAAGCTGAAGTATGAAGACAAAAATTACAAAGAACCTCTTGTCTACTTCTTATCTGACCAGTATTAAAATCAAAGGATGGCACACTATAAGAAGATCAAGAAGATTGAAGAAAAGTTGCAGATCAGAGAAAAACTGAACAAATGAAAGCTGATGTTGCCGAATTTGAAAACTGCTACAAGGATGAATCAGCTTTACCAAAACTAGTCTTCTGGAGAAAGTGGAAGGTTTCTAGTCCAGTAGACTACAATAGAACTTTCTACAAGGAAGACACGAAGCTAGAAAGAGCGTTTCAGCTTCACGATAAGGAAATAAAGTATGATTTAGTTACACAAAGAACATAGAAAACAGTTTAGCTCTTATTTCAGTTTTTACTAATGTGTAACTATTCCAGTTTTTGAATATCTTAATGAAATCCAGTTCCCAATTTTACAGTGTTTTTAATTGTATTTATCTTTAAGCTTTTCTTGTAAGGAGAGTTTTGGCATCATCCAAAAGGGGGAAATTGTTGGAAATAAAATATATGTTTTGATGATAATACATCATATTTAATCCCTTATTATCTTAACCCTATTGATGGAGTGCTGAAACCAGCTGTTATAGTGAAAAGTTAAAATATGTCTAGAACTGAATGTATAGGTTTTACTAGAGTCTGATATTTGTATAGGTTACATCAGACAAGCACTGTAATAGATAGTAGTGTCATGAAACTGAAAACTGTAAATCACTTAGAAAACTAGAAATCATCTAAGAAACTGAAAAGACAAGTCATCGAAACTGACTTACACTACACCTAAAACTGAAGATCACTCAGAACTGAAGAAGGTAAGTTCGCTAAGGGACACAGACTCAATTGGCTTATCTTGAAGATAGAAGAACTGAGGGACACAGACTCAGTTAGTGATGATTGAAGAACTGAGGGCTCAGACACAGTTATGAAGATCACATAGTCGAGATTGTAAAGTTAAATTTCAGGCAAGTTTGTGGTGACCTGAACTAACTTTATGGATCATGTATGAAGTCCTAAGAATCATAAGGAAAATGAATTCTTAGATGATATATACTCATGGTGTACTCTGATTAAGTCAATAATAACCAGATGAAGAATTGGAGTACTGATATTTGAAGAAGATTAAAATCTCAGTTAATGCTCCAAGTCAGTTATGAAACTTACAACTGATGAACTCAGTATAAAACTGATCAAGAAACTCAGTTTTATAAGTCAGTCATCCAACAAACTGACAGTATAGTCGAACGTTGTAAAAGAAGGAACCTTATTGGATGAAACACTGACAAGTCAGAACGGTCACAAAATATAGCTGTTATAAGATAGACGTTGTTACAATTCAAATTCAAGCGAAATGAATGTTGGACCTCACACTATAAATAGAGGATGTTGCACCAAGATTTTCCAAGAATTAACAAGATTACAAGCATTTCTGTGCAAGTATCTAGTTCATTCGATCTATCGTCTATATCTGCGCTAACAAGATCAATCAAGAATTTCTTCAAGTGTTCAAGCTACACAGAATTCATTCAGAATCTGACACTTTGAAGAACCACAAACAAGAATCAATTTATTGATTCTCAGTCCAACTTTGATTCTTAATCAAAGGTTTAGACTGTGAAGCAATCCGGTGAAGGATTTGCCAAGGACAGTTGTATCAGCAGTCAGGTAGACTGTGTTTGTGGTAGTAGCTGGTGAAGAGGAATACTTAACCTTTCAAGGACCAGTGGCTCAAGGATTTGAAGAGCAGCAATCCAACCTATTCTTTGATTGTTTAGATAGTAAAGCTAGGATTAGTCAAGGACTATTGTTTTGGACTTTTTGTAACAGCTCACCTCAAGAAGTTCTAGTGGAATTTTCCTCCTACACCATAGGGGATGAGAGGACCGACAAGATTACACCACCTAGAACCTCTATAACTCTTGTTTCATTTATTTTACGCATTTACATTCTGTTATTTATTTATTACAACATTTATTATTGTTTACACAACATACTGAGAAATGATTGTTACACAACTCACAGCTCACAAACTGACATTCACCAGAATTCAGTTTTACACAATCCGCTTTCACAGAGAATAACAAGATCAAGAAAAGGCTAGAATTATATCGGCTGCCTGTTGACTCAGTTTTGTATAAGTCAGTTTGACTTAAACTCAGATTTGTCAGCTCAACTCCACACAAGTTACAACTGAACCTTAATTTGATTAAAATCCAGTTTTTGGTGACAAGTTTATTCACCCACACTCTAAACTTGTGTTAGCCTTTCCAAGAGACCAACACTTTATCAGCCTTTACTACACTTCTTACTCAACCTTTCTGCTCAATTCTGACCTCAAATTGAGTATCATTTTACTCTTTCCATTGCTATTTCTGTCTCAAAACATAACCTACTTCACTAGAATCTGCAACGAGTAAAAAAAAAACCTTTCCACAACCATTCGGTTTCAAGCCTAAGTTTGTGGTAGGATGAAAAAAAGCTCGTCCCGTCATCTTGCTACTTTTACTCATTCCTAATCTACCTAAGGGTTTGAAGAATTAGTTTTGAGTTTATAGTCGACAGCTCGACTTTCTTCAGAACTCCGATCAATCAAGGGTTGGAGCTTTAACTCGCCAAACATTCGCTCAAGAGGTTTGCACATTTATAGAACCTTTCTGAGCTCTCTTCCTAGCACGCTTTTCCCTCACAGCTTGCGTGTTAAGTCTGCCTCTGCATCGAGATTTAGCCTTTGTACCCAAGGACTCCATGTTTTCTTCTTTAAACTCAAAGTGTTCACTACGCAACATGGTAGGACTAGCTTCCGTGTGCATCATGTTGTGGTCCTTATCTTCTCTTTCTCTCAGGATTAGTCTCATAAATTCTTGCTCAACGGTTTCTACTACAACCTCTCTATGCTTATGCCCATCGATCTCCATAATTTCCACCTTCCTTGAAGCATACATCATCTTACAACTCTCCGGTCGGTTTTCTAGGGGTTCTAAGATCCTAAAAGATACAGTATCATTATTCATCATCAAAGTTATCTCCCTCTTATTAAAATCCATAACCGCCCTGCTCGTGGCTAAGAAAGGTCTTCCTAAAAGAACTGGGGCACTTGGGTCCTCAGGTACATCTATGACTGTGAAGTCAATGGGATATATGAACCCTCCTGCCTAAATTGTACACTTTCTAAGAAGACCAGTAGGCATGTCTCTAGTTCTATCAACAAAGGTCATGGTTCTGGTTTGATTCATTACGAGCGGAAGCTTGAGCTTCTGACAGCGGGAAAAAGGTAGAATCTTGCAACTCGAGCCAGAGTCGTAGAGACCTAATCCTATTGATAAACCATTTACAGAAATCACGAGTCGGAACGTGCCGGGGTCTCCTAACTTCACCACGGTGTCTGAGTCTGGGTAATCCTCAGGCTCAGAAAACATCGTGTCAGGATCCTCTTCAGGATTATCAGAATCATAATCCGAAGACTATATATCAATTAATTCGCAAGGGAACTCACCTGGGCGATACGTGTTATACTCCTTCAAGTCATCTTCAGGCTCTTGCTTGATTGTTTTTTCCTCTTTTTCCAACTGTTGCTTTATAGCTTCATAATGCTCGCGTGCTTCAGACCCAAGGTACATGGAAATCGGTGTGATATTCAATATTGTCCTAGGCATATTGCTTGACTTGTTCGCTCTTTTTCAACTCTGCTTTGATCGAATTTCTGAAGTATTCTGATCTACCTGCAAAAGAAAAAATAAAACAAAGAAAAGGTTAGCAACTTCCGCTTCAGCTGGGTGTGATCCCAACTGTTGCGGACCTACTAACTAAAATCAATAGGGAATAACACAGAATAACAGGAACTGTACAGAAATTGATTTTTCATGCCTCGGTAACTCGGAGGTTACCTTCGGGAAACCGGCCCTGAAATTTCTCTTTCTGGTAGTTTAACATGTGCAGGTTTGATACAGAATGACTCAAGACTTCTTAATTAGAATTAAAACGTTTATATTTAAAATTGGCCATTGTCCCCGGCAACAGCGCCAAAAATCTTGATCGCGTGTAAGTCACTAACGTCGATATTACTAGCGAGAATAGTAGGTACATCGTAGTATTGTAAATGCGAGTCTAGGTCGATCCCACAGAGATAATGCAACTTATAAGTATAAACGATTCTAGCCTAAGTAAGAAGCAACATATAGGCGGTCATTGACCAACAATAACGTAAAAGAAAAATAATATGGTATTCTCTCCCTCTACTCACCGATCTACTAACTTGGATTAGTTAATAATTTTGTTTACTTCCCCACATAATTTCCTTAGATTAATCGCGATCTTTTAATGATTATTATCATATTTATTAGCTACGGGTGAATTTCCTAACCCTATCTACTCCGACATTGGTAGTAGACAATCTATACGCAAGCTACCCTCCTTAATTGGTCCGTAATAGCACATACGCATAAAGAAATAGAACTGCCGATATTGAGCGCTAACTCATAACGCTAACCCGCCTAGACAGCTGTGGACATTGACCAACAAGTTCCTAGGGTCCATCAAGACTATGTCCTAATTAACACTTCATTAACAGTCCTTCATGTTAATTACGAATTACAAATACTAGATTGGCCAGACCTATTACTCGTTTTAATTATTCCTACCGATCAACGTAGCTGTAGTGAATCCCAGTTTAGGCTTTTCCAAAACATGCCCCGGTAAACCGGTATAGACCGCCGGGTTACCGGCGGCGGCTTCTCCAATTTTCTGGATCTACATTGCTCAGTACGATTAAAATAAGTAAATTATGGGGTTGTTAAACATGCAGATTAAATAAAACACATAAATACACACATATCTACTATATTGAACACAAAAAGGAACGTTCAAAGCTTCATACCTTAAACAATGGAGATCTAGCTCGATCTACTCAAGCTAGAGATGATGGAAGAAGGGAGGAAACCGAAACCAACTCTCCAAAGCTAAAGAAAACTTTATTGCATAATAATAATTGTAATGTATCTAAAGATATTCAAGATTGATAATATCATATGTAGTACATCCTATAAAACACGCAAAACGAGACAAAACAATACCAAAACATCAAGAAAATAGCATAGATGCAGAATTATGATCCTGGAAACACTCATATAGCATTTAACATATATTCCATATAATAACGAGTCTATCTATCCTCTCTTGAGTAGAATTCGGGGTAAATATAGGTATAATTATTGGTACCATTTAGAGCATTATCATGTAACAGCTGCCGAGGTAAGTCACTGAATTTTTATTTTCTTTTTGTGTCTTGTAGTACGCTACACGATGTTTAGCAGCCAAACTCAACAGATTTATACTTGAGATCGAAAAGTTTGCTAGACAAAAGAGAAAGGATGCTCGAGAGAATAATGTTGGGCTGGTGGACGATGCAATTTCATACGAAGGAGATCACAGCGAGAAGGAATAAGAATTTCCCCCTTTGGAGGATACAGAAAACAACATGGCATAGAATGGACAAAATGGTGTCAACAGAAGAGGAAACAGAGAATGAGTTGTGGTACTAGCAGATAGAAGAACTCTACAAAGTTATACGATGCCAACGATTGAGCAATTCGTGCCAGCAATTAATCAGCTAGAGTATACGGCTGAGATCTTTCACCCAAAGCTGAACGTGATACAAATGTTGACCAATTACACTACCTTCCATGGAGTACCGAATGAAGATCCTAGTGTACACGTCACTAACTTGTTGGAGATAGTCAAAGGCCGCAGATCAAACCAAAGAGAGTACCGAAGATAACATTTGTGAAGTTGTTTCCATTCACTCTGAAAGACAATGCGAAGATATGGTTATTGTCTCAAGCTACCGGGTCGATCCAAACTTGGACCGATCTTGTACAGAAATTTATGAACAAGTACTGCCTACCTGGGAAGTCACTATAGATGAGACAAGACATCATGAATTTCAAGCAAAAACCCATTGAAACTTTCGAAGAAGCTTGGGAAAGATTTAAGGAAGCACAAAGGTGATGCCCTCACCACGATATCACTCTGCCCATACGAATGCATAATTTCTATCACGGACTACGGCCAAGTGAACAAATGAGAGTTAATGCATCGAGCAACGGATGTTTTGCGTTGCTATCACCTAAAGAAGCTGAAGAAAAGTTGGAGCAAATAGCACTAACAAGCCAATGGGGAACACATCAAATTGAGACTTCAAAGGTAGATGAAGGCGTATTTGGAGAAGATACATCCCAAAAGATCTTATACCAGCTAATGGCGATGAACGAGAAAATAGATGGCAGCCAAGATCGCATTGCCAAGGTAGAGAAAATTCAAGAAGTTGAAGTAACCTACACCGACGATGTAAACTATCTAGGGAGGCAAGGAAATCCTTATGCGGGTGGATATCACCCAGGTTCTCATGACCACCCCGGTTTTCAACTAAGTGATCCTAACGGTGGAGTGAGACTAAGGCAAACTAGTGGATTCATGCCTCAATTCAACAAGTCAGGTTGTTGGGAAGCAGCCATAGATAAAATGAGCTCAACTGTGACCGACACGATCAATCAACTCACAAAATCCATGACTGAGCTGAATGCAAACTTCACCACATATTTTCAGAAGAATGATACAAGACTGACCAATCAGGAATCCTTAGTGTAGAATCTATCGCACCAAGTGGGGTAGATCGCCGAACAAGTGTCAGCCCGTCCTCCGGGATGATTACTAAGTAACCCTGAGAAGAATCCAAAGGACGTGAATGCAATCATGACTAGAATCGGAAAGGAACTACTTGGAACAGTTATATCAACTATCTAGGAAGAATCAGAAAGCAGTCAGCATCAGAACGTAGCAGAATCTGGAGAAAAAAAAGGTCCGGTAAATCGGGACACCACGCCGATTAACCGGGCGTCTGAAAATTCAACAGACAAGCAGGCAGTGCAGTAGCAGGCAACAGGTAAGTCTTTACGATCTGTAACTATTAATCCTGCTACTTTACCCTATCCCCTAGGAAATATAAACCGGATAATGATGATGCTTGTTATAAAAAGTTCACTGAGATGTTTAAGAAATTTCAAGTGAATATACCTTTGGTAGAAGCTCTGGCTGGAATGCCAGAGTACACAAAATTCTTGAAAGAAGTCTTTAAATAAAGGAAATTGTTAGACCTTGAGACTATTTGCCTTAAAGAGGAATGCTCAGTAGTTTTGCAATGCAAACTGCCTCCTATGTGTAAAGATCCTAGGAGCTTCCTCATACCTTGCACAATTGGAGGAGTATTCCTAAACAAAGCATTGTGTGATCTTGGAGCCAGTGTCAATTTAATGCCACTGTCCATCTTTCATAAGTTAGGCATGACGGAGTTGAACGAAACATCTATAACCCTTCAGTTGGCCGTTAGGTCTGTGAAGCAACCTTGTGAAGTGGTGGAGGATGTTCTGGTGAAAGTTGATAAGTTCATATCACTCATAGACTTTGTAGTGCTAGACATGGAAGCTAACCACGATGTTTCACTGATCCTAGGAAGATCTTTCCTAGCAACAAGTAAGACATTGATAGATGTTCATAAGGGTGAGTTGATTCTAAGAGTGAATAAGGATAGAGTAGTATTACATGTGATGAAAACAATGAAGTATGCACAAGATGAGGAAGAAGCATGTTACATGCTAGATGCCATAGACAAGCTTGTCTTGGAACTATATCATCAAGTAGAACTAGATCCTGAAGTAGTTGAGACTTTGCTCCTGAAAGAAGATGAAGGAAGTGATCAGGAAACATGGCCTGGGTGTAATGATGGTCAAGTACGAGAAGTACAGCCAATATCTTCTATGGAATAGGAGAAACAATTCATAGACCTTTGTGGCATAAGTTTTTTGACTTACAATTGACTGGTAAACTATTAAGATCATCGTTGGAAGATCTACTAAGGAATTTAACACTGAAACCTTTGCCATCTCACCTGAAGTACGTATACTTACAAAATGATACTCTTCCCCTCATAATTTCATCGTAACTATCACCTTTAGAGAAGGAGAAACTTTTAAGAGTACTGAGAGAGCATGCATTCGGATGGACGATTGCAGATATTAAAGGAACAAGCCCATAAGTGTGTATGCATAAAATCTCTATAGACGCCGAGAAGAAAGCGGTAGCACAACCTCAAAGGAGACTAACATCACGACTAAAGGATGTTGTTAAGGAAGAGATTATAAAGATGTTGGAAATAAGAATCAGTTTCCCAATTGCAGACAGTGAATGGTTGAGCCCGATTCATGTGGTGCCCAAGAAATGAGGATTCACTGTCCAACATAATGAGTTCGATGAGTTAATCCCTATAAGGATAATTACTGGACATCGAGTTTGCATTGATTTCAGGAAACTGAATGATCAACTCGTAAAGATCATTTTCCCCTACCATTCATTGACCAGATGTTAGAAAGGTTAAGCGGTCATGCTTTTTATTGTTTCTTAGATTGATATTCTGGTTACTACCATATCCATATTGCACCCGAGGACCATGAGAAAACAACTTTCACATGTCCCTATGGAACTTTTGCATACAATCGCATGCCTTTTGGACATTGTAAAGAACCAACAACATTCTAAAGGTGCATGATGTCAATATTAGCGGACATGGTGGAATATTTTCTAGAGATTTTCATGGATGATTTTTCTATATTTGGAGATAGTTTTGATAAATGTTTGGACAACTTGAGTAGAGTGCTAAAGAGATGTGAAGACACCAACCTTGTACTTAACTGAGAAAAATGCCATTTCATGGTATAAGAAGGAATAGTGTTGGGTCATAAGATTTCAAGGAAAGGAATGGAGGTTGATAAGGCAAAGATAGAGGTAATAGAGAAGTTACCCCCTCCATCAAACTTAAAGACATTGTGAGCCTTTCTTGGCCATGCGGGATTCTATAGGAGGTTTATTAAAGATTTCTCTAAAGTTTCTAGACCTTTGATGGATTTACTTGCAAAGGATGTGCCTTTTGTATTTGGAGAGGAGTGCAAGAAAGCATTCAACACACTGAAGCAAATGCTTATACCCACTCCAATTCTGGTAGCCCCAGATTGGAACAAACCTTTTGAGCTTATGTGTGATGCAAGCGACACGGCAGTTGGAGCAGCCCTGGGACAAAGGGAGGATAAAATATTTAAGCCTGTCTATTACTCCAGTCGTACCCTTAATATTTCCCAGAGGAACTATGTGACTACAGAGAAGCAACTCTTTGTTGTTATATTTGTATTTGACAAGTTTCAACCATATCTGATCGGGTCGAAAGTCACTGTATTCACTGACCATGCAGCTATGAAATACCTTCTAACCAAGCAAGACTCCAAGCTGAGATTGTTGAGATGGATTATACTTTTACAAGAGTTTGATGTAGAGATCAAGGAGAAAAAGGGATCTGAGAACCAGGTGGCTGATCACCTGTCAAGATTAACTTTGCTAGAAGAGGAGCAACCGACTGAGATCAGGGATGAGATCTCCTGATGAAAAACTTTTTGCCGTCTCTGTAGTAGCTCCAGTCGAATCTCAACCCTGACAAAATACATCAAGAGTGTGCAAGGTATACCCTTGGTTTGCTAACATTGTAAATTATTTAGCAAGAAGGTACCTACCACCGGAATTCACAAATGCGGATAATAAGAAGTTCTTTACGGATCTAAAGCATTATTATTAGGATGATCCCTACCTATACATGATGTGCCCTGATACCATTCTTAGGAGATAAGTCCATGATAATGAGATTCATTTTTAGCCAATGTCATTCTAGAGAAGCTGGAGGTCACTATTGGCCGGACAAAATAGCAGCAAATGTACTGCAACGTGGATTCTATTGGACAACAATTCATAAATCTGCTTTGAGTTTACAAGAGCCTGTCATTCCTGTCAACTGACCGGTAAAATTTCCAAGCGGAATGAGATGCCACTGCAGAGTATCTTAGAAGTGGAGTTATTCAATGTATGGGGAATTGATTTTTTTGGGCCATTTACATCATCAAAATCAAATCATTATATCCTGGTAGTAGTCGATTATATTTCCAAATGGGTGGAAGCAATAGCCTCACATACCAATGATGCCAGGTTAGTCCTGAGATTTCTTAAGAAGAACATTTTGAAAAGGTTTGGAGTGCTCAGAGCCATAATTAGTGACGGAGGGAGTCATTTTTGAAATAGGTTGTTTGAGAAATTGATGTTGAGATATGGGGTTAGACATAAGATTTCAGCAGCATATCACCCCCAGACAAGTGGACAAGTGGAGGTCATGAACAGAGAGGTTAGAGAAGACTGTGAATCCCACGAGGAAGGATTGGTCTTTGAATTTAGATGACGCTCTTTGGGCATACAGAACATATTATAGGACCACAATTCGGATGCCACCGTACGTGATAGTGATTGGAAAAGCGTGACATTTACTGGTAGAACTCAAGCACCAAACCTTGTGGGCTACGAGGTTTCTAAACATGGATGAAAGTTTAGCCAGTGAAAAGAGATTATTAGAATTGAACAGATTGGAGGAATTTAGACTTCAAGCGTATGAGAATACAAAGATTTACAAGGAGAGAATGAAGCGCCTGCATGACAAAAGGATTTTCAACCGCACATTTCATGTTGGAGATAAGGTGCTGGTATATAATTCGCGTCTTCATGTTTTTCCTTGGAAGTTGAAGTCTAGATGGTATGGACCACAAGTAGTCACAAATTTTTTCAATTCAGGTGCGTTTGAAGTTAAGAATGAATACCTTGGGAAGACTTTCATAGTAAATGGCCACAGGCTGAAACATTACCTAGAGCACAAGTATAACCCTGAGTTGGAAGTCTTTACGTTGGAGGATCCACTATACGAATAAAGGAGCCCTAGTAGTACAGTCGAGTTGGCGACTATAAACTCGGAACTATTTCTAAACCCTTATTTATTGCTTTTGTTTATTTAAGTTATTTTGAGTCAATAAAGTAGCATGACAATCATAAGGTTTTTCCATCACATATATTTGTGGTCGTCTGGCTAGAGATATATATGGTTTTTTCCTTCACGATTCTCATGTGATACCCTCGTAAAAGTTTTCGTGTCTTGCTTAGGCCAATAAAGAATAAAGTTGCTTAAACTGTTTTAGCACATTCCTCTGGTATGCACAACTATTGACACCTTATTTTCTTACTGCCATTCGCATGTTACTCACAGTTTCTGGAAGTATTTTGGGATGCAGTAACAACTTGGAAGATGGATGACCTAGGAGCCAATGATTCTGCTCTAGGATTCACTTTGCCTCAGCCGACCAAGTCCAGAGCTAAGTACCTTTTATTTTCTTTATTATTAGTCATTGAGGACAATGTCTATAATAAGTGGGGGTAAAGGCGGTCTTAGTTGGATAATCGAAAAAGGGAAGATTTTTGAGATTTTAACACTGCTTTTAGCTTGCCTATTGAACGTTCCGAGTAAGAAATCGGTAGAAAAGGAGCCCAAGTTTGATTTGAAGTTAGCTATAGCTTATTCAATTTAGTATGAAAGAATGAGCATATATTATGTTGCATGAAGTAGTAACTTATTAATTGTTTTTCTATCATTGCACTCAATATTTGAGCACATAATCTGAGTGAGAAGTGTTTAAGATTAGATGATGAGTTGTTTTAACCGGGAATCATAATTTGTCTGTCTATATACTTTAACAAATTGGTTTAGGAAAAAAGAAGCAACTTGAATGCCACAAGAGGTAAACCGGGACAAAACGGGCTTGTGAGAGAGAGATAAAAAGAGTGAGAAATCTGCCATAAACAAAATAAAAAAGAAAAAAAAATATAATAAAGGCAATGAGGGAAGCAAACCCGTAGCAAAAAGGGCACGACCCTCGCATAAAAAAGATACAAACGAGGACCTAAGAGCAAGACTCGGTCCCCGAGTCTCCCAGGCCTGATTAAGGTACCATGTTGTTTAACCAAGTCTGAAAGCAAGATGAGCGAGTGTATTCGTAGGTAAGTTAAGATTATGGGGTTAATACAACTTGACTCTCCTCACAAATGCACTATCATAAAAGATTCATGACACGACACATTGATGCATGGTAAGTAATAATTAATGGGGAGCTTATGGATTGTGGCTTGATATGTGTTCTGCCGGAAATCTTTATTGAATATGTGGTAGTTGATGGAGATTTCACTTGGAGGTACATTCCGCCTTGATACTCTGCTTGAGGACAAGCAAAGGGCTAGTGGGGGGTAGTTGATGATGCTTAAAATAGTCTATCTTATGGCATAAACATTATGTCCATTATGAGCTAAAAAGAGTTGTTTCGACCTATAAATATGAACCATTATAGTTGAATGTCATATGTCAGGTTCGTGAGTCGAGTAATCTGCACTTAACGTTTATTTTCCCTATTTCGATATTATTTCGTGCGCTATTTGATTATTTTCAGGATACGAGATACGGGGCTGAGTATTGTGGACGAATCTGGAGTGGACTGAACTAAAGGATTGGGCCTAAGGTATTCCAGAACCATCCAAGTTAAGTCGGTAGAATGAAAAAGATGAAAATACCCCCGATTAATCAAGGTATGCTGCCGATTTACTGATGCTCCAGAATCTTCCGAAACGCGTTTTCTTGGACGAGGGGTAGATCTAGGTGTTTTTAAGTCGGTTTATGTAGCTATAAATAAGAGGCATCACCTCAGAACTGAGTGTGTCCACTTTTGAGTTCATTGTACCTCAAAACTTACAATTATTATGCAATAAAAGTTCTTTATTTTATTTTATGAGTTCTGGCCGGAGAGACGACGGAGTCGCCGCCTAAGAAGAGATCCAAGGGAGATCTGCACTCATCTTCGAGGGTATGATTTTCTGTATTTTCCTAGATGTAGACATGTCATTGTTTAACTTGACTAGTATGTGTTAATTGTTTATTTAGTTTAATTATGTAGTAGTTAGTTTATTTTACCCCATGTATGTATAGATCTAATTCGTTGGTGCAGAAATCATGAAATAGTGATTGCGTTCTTCAGATCTGTGACGGTCTATATCGCTAGATCTAAATACCTAGTAAATTACTAGTTCATGATAATCGGCGCCAACTACGTTTATCGACATATTTAATTTACATGTTAGTAGCCTGATCAACTATTTGCGTGTCATCGTAAATTAGCATGAAGGACTATTAGTGAAGTCTTAATTTGGACATTGCCTTGATGGACCCTAGGAATGTGCTAGTCATAGTCGATAGCTGCCTAGACGGGTTAGTGGTATGGGTTAACGCTCAATGCCGGCAATTCTAGAACTTATTGCGTATGGCTATTACAGACCACTTAAGGAGGGTAGCTTGCGTATAGATTGTCTGCTGCCAAAGTCGGAGTAGATAAGGTTAAGAGTAGCACCGGTAGCTAACAATGAATTAAAATTTTCCAAGGGGGAGGACTATTGCATGTGTGGGGGGAATAACTAATCACTCATAATTAGACTAATACCTTAGAAACCCTTGTTTACTCCGTGTGAACTAGTGTAGTATTGTTAGTTTGTGGCACCAATTTTACTTCTGTCTATATTATAGTTGGTCGTAGACCGTATTTGTGAAATGCTCAATCTTGATAATCTGCATTCTTGCTAGTCTCTGTGGGATCGACTTTGACTCGCCAATACTCTACTACGATAGACCTAGTCTTATTGCTAGTAAGTGCTTTGCATGCGATCAATCAGCAGGTAGCTGTTGTGCACAAGTACTATGGATAAAATAGTAGCTAAGAGATTATGGAATAGAAGAGAAGACAATTCCAATCATGTGTGATAACACAAGTGCAATATCAATTAAGGAGAATCCAGTACTTCACTCAAGAACGAAGAACATTGATGTGAGACATCATTTCATCAGAAATCATGTTGAGAAATGAGATGTAATCTTGAGGTACATAGCTACAAAAGATCAATTGGCTGATATATTCACAAAACCACTCAGTCATAAAAGATTTGTAAGCTAAGAACTGAGTTGGTAATGATTGAAATTGACTAAGTCACAAGGAGCAGCTAACTGGAGTAATCAGCGAAGTAACTTCACCAGCTGACGGAACCTTAGCCATTTTGGGTGCGCTCACTTTGCAGGTAAGGCACTGGTACCAGCAAAGTTAACTTCACCGATTGTTCGGAAAAGTTTTGATGAAGCAGCTCAGTGAATGAACGACAGAGAAATCAGCACACAAATCTCACCACTCCACTGGTGAAGTAATTTTTAAGTGTGAACTTAATAATGAATTTACACATGTGGAAAATCTACGGATTTATCTATTTATTATGGAGGATCAGAAACATGTAGGTTATAATTTGAATTGATGGAATGACGGCAACGCCTCGATTCCCGGGGTTGATCATTACTTACCTCAATACAATCCCCCACTACACTCAATAACCGCAATTTCTTCTACACAAAATCACGCCATTACTCCTAAATCCTTCCATTCAATCTTGTTCACGCTCTTAAATCTCCACCATATAAACAACACTTAGGTTGTTCCTTAAACATTTAACGCCATCTTTGAAACTCTCAAACCTTTTAAGAAATTCCAAATTCTTCTCTCTCAAACATTCAGCAATGGCTTCATCTTCCTCAATAAAAAAGTCCGGCATGTAGTATGAAAGATCTATTGTCACCGGGTCGTTCTTTAGACCCGATCAGTACCTCACCTTGTGCAACAACGACCCCCAAGCACATCGATTGGTAGATGGGTGCACTAACCTAGGGTTAATGACATTTCTTAACCCGCCAATCATAGGAATCTGCAATGAAAACCTAATTTCCTTCCGGAAAAATTCCAAATTTGTTCCAGGGAAGAAGAAGGGATCTACGGACTGCATCACATGCAATATAAATGGAAGGTAACTGGTAATCACACCCTGTCTACTCACTAGGTATCTCAAAATATCCAACACTGGACCCTCAGAGATCAAGAATATGGAAATCAACACTGATACATTCTGGACGGAGACAACCAAGAATCCTGATCTTACAACCAAGAAATTCTACTATCCAAGATCGGCACTCAAGAAGCCGTTTGAAGAATTTGCTCACTTGATCATCAAGAGTATAGAAGGAAAGAAGGGCTCCATGCATGGCATGATGGAGGTTAGGACCAGACTAATGGCCATCTTTTATCAGGGCCTTGAGTTCGACTGGTGAATCTTCATTTTCAACATATTGAAGGAGAAAATACAACATGAGATTGACACTGGCAAGTTAGCTACCAAGAAGGGACAGCAAAAGAAAGACATCTTTTGGGAAATGAAATCCTATGGAATTCCTCTGCAATATCTATTTGATCAGATGAAGGTGAAACCCATCCATCTGCACAAATTGCATGAAGCAAAAGTGATGTTCACTTACCTAAAGGAAGACAAGAAAAGTAATCCGGATGAGGCATGCACTTTTTGATTCAGGAGAAGGACAAGATCCAGCACAAGGAAAGTAAGAAGAAATGTTGGGGGACCAAGAATTGATGAAAGTCCAATAGTAATTTTTGATGAAGCAAAATAGGAAGAAGATGAGGAAGCTTACTATCTGACCCCTGAGATGAAGAAGAAGAAGAGGATAAAGCAAATGATGAAGAGGAAGAAAGAACAGAATGAGAAGAGAATGATCATCAATCTGATGATCATGGTGCAAATATGGATTATGATGACAATTTGACACTCCTTTATATTATTCAAAGGAGAGAAGCAACAATGAAGAAATAGAAATAGCTGAGACAATTCCACCATCACTGAGCATTCCCTGCACTGAGCAATGGGGAATGACAACACACCAACCTTCTGCTGTTGCTGAGGAAACTGAAGAAGCTGCACAAGAAGATGACAAAAAGTCCTCTAAAAGACTAGAAGCAGCAGACATCCCCCACCTATCTCTATCAAACATGGAGATTGACGCAGAAAATGAAGAAGAATCAGCTGATGCAACTGCACCAGCATCATCTGCAGGTCCTGAATTTCATCTGGATATTAGACCTTTAATTGTTGATCTGGAGAAGAAAGGTCCAAGTATGGATAATCTAAAAACATGAGGGATGCAAGCACCTCATTGAGCCAGAAAATTGAAGCTCTACTCAATGACATTGAGCTACAAGATGTACTTATAAAAAATAAGGACATTTGATCAGTCAGTTGAACTCCTTGGTCACTCATCATGTCCATACTAAACTGGAGCATCTAGAAGGAGTTGTTGATGATAGGCTTAACCCCATGGTCAACATACTGGAGGCTCATTCTCAACAAATCTAGCAGTTTGATAGCAATCTGAATCATGCTATAAACAACTAGACATCACAGTGTCTGAGGCCACAAACAAGATTCTGGCAGAAAAGCATGATGCTATCAAATAGAGGGAAGGTAGTAACAAGCCTGAAAGCTCAAAAGGGAAGGGCACTGAAAGCACAAGGAAAAGCGTCGGAATTTTAGAGAAAAAGTAGACTGTAATAATTTTCTCTTTTTTGCTTTTCTTATGCCCTTCATGGATGAATAAAATTTCTGAGTTTTATTCTTTTATTATATGAAAAATGTTTACTTATGTTCAGGCTTATGAGGGTTTTGGCATCATAAAAAGGGGGAAATTGTTAGGAACATTTTATTTGCTTTGATGATGCCTATACTAGCTGTTATAGCAAGCCTGAAAAAAGTTAGTAATATCTATATAAGACTTTACTTAGAGTTTGACATGTTGTATAAGTTTAGTCAAACAAGCATTGTACTATACTGGTAGGATGGCTCAATGAAAGACCAAAGTTCAGGTGAGTGAAGGCTGCCAAGTACCAGCAGAGTAAAGTGAAGACTTATGGACTGACTTATAACCAGGGAAGTATGTGATGACCTTGGATAAGTCTAAGATATATTACAAGTGATGGAATCCATTCTTTTCTATTCTGGTGTACGCTGATCTCACCCAAATCAAGGATCAGTGAAGTACAAGCATACTTGGGCATTGAAAATCAAAAAGGGAAAGAAAATAGCAAACCGGCTAAGTAAAAGCTCTACCGGCTGACTATAGAGAATAACGGTGAAGAGAATCTCAACAGAAAAGTAACAACCTTTAAGCAGATTCACTAAACCGGTGAAGCAACATCCAAGTAAAGAAACAGGCAAGTCAAGTATGCTATCTGCATTTTATTTAGAATGTGGAAATTAAGGAGATCAAGCAATTAATGCAGAATCAATCAAGGACAGATTTCATGAGGAACATTTGAAGAAAATCCGGATCACTGAAATCAAGGAGAATAAAATAAATAAAAATCAAGGATTATTCTCACCATTAAATAGCCAACGGATGAATTTTCAAATCAAGGAGATCAAGGCTATAAATAGAAGGCATTGACAGAAACACAAAATAAAAATAGAGATGAATACACAAGTAAAAAGAGCAAAAACTCTGTCAAAATTTACACGCCTTCTAATTGTTCTTATAAGCAATATCTAGAAGATCAACTCAAAACTCGGAGCTACAAATCTACTTGAAGCACTGAGATTGATAAACTCTCTGTGAATCTTATTCACACCCAACTGAAGCAATTTGATCATATCGTCTAAGAAGGAATTGCAATCTTTTTATGATAGCTATTGAAGGATTTTTTCTCAAAGAGCAGTGTTGAAAACTGAGTCACTGAAGCTTTTGTAGTGAGGGAGTGATAGTCTTGAGATTGTGAAGCTTGTGTAGCCAAGGACGATCATTCTATTGTATTGGTAAAAGACAATAGTGAATTCCTCCAATCATCACAGGAGAAGAGTGGACTAAGGGATTACACCACCCGGAACCACTATAAACTTTTTGTTATTTACTTACTTTCTGCATTTCTTTATTTTGTCTGTGATTGTTTAATTAGTTTGAAAATATGATTTAGAAGGGTTTTAACTTTCCGCTACCCAAAAGCTTTTCATCAGAAAAGTTTTTGCAACTCCTGAGGTTTAATGTTTTTAAACTCATAATATAGTTATTCACCCCTCCCCCATCTGACTATATTTCACCCTTCTCTGGGACCAACATATGAAATACTTGTCGATTGCCTAATGCCGGTTCCTCGGTTATTGATTCTGCATCTTTATATTTTATTCCGTTATTTGGTACTGTTTTGTCTTGTTTAATGTGATTTTCAGGAATACCATAATATGGGCTGAATAGAGATGGATCCGGATTAGAGGAAGAAACATTAGGCAGAATTCAGAAGAAGTCAATAAGAAGTCTGTTGGACCAGAAAAAGAGAAAAGATCTGGCGGCTGCGGAAGCCCTAGCCACAGCCGCGGCACATTGGAGGACACATTAACGAGATAGCCATAATTTAAAATTAAGTCGGTTAGGTTAGATCCAATAGATCGTTTTACAACTCTATATAAAGCTGTGACAGTCTATTACAACTCTATAGAAAAAGTGTATATTGAAGATTCGACGTCAGCTACGTTGATCGACACAATTAATTAATAGTAGGATAGATCTGGCCAATTTTCTTATTGTAGTAATAAATTAACATGAAGGACTTTCAAGGTGAAGTGTTTATTAGGACATAGTCTGATCAATCCCTAAGAATGTGCTAGTCAATCCACGATAGCTGCTTAGGGAGGTTCCAGTTTGCACCGACACTTTCTAATACTTATTGCGTGTGAGTTAATACAACCAATGAAGGAGGTTAGCTGCACTTAGACGTCTATTGTCCTTTCAATGTAAGTATATAAGGTAAGTAAAGAGAACCCATAGCTAAACTGAATTAGAAAATGTTCTGGTTGATCTAGGGAATTACGAGGAAAAGTAGACATTAAGATTAATGACACCAAATTAGGAGATCGGAGAGGAGAGATACATCAATTATATTTTCTGTATTTATGATGGTCAATGGACCACTGTTCGTCTTCTTGTTTAGATTTAGTGAGTTTTATCTATGTTGCATTGTCTCTGTGGGATCGACCTTGACTCGCATCTACTAAACTACGATTGACCTAGAACTCTTGCTAGCAATTCGTGCATACTAGTGGCTTACACGCAGATCATGTTTTTGGCACCGTTGCCGGAGACAATGGCCAATTTAGATAATATGTTCATTAAATCTAAATAAGAATTATTTTTTTGCTTCTTTAGTTCAGAGTCTGTCCTGTATCATCCTGCATCGTGTTATGATCAGAAAAAAGGAAACAGTTTCTGAAGCCACGACACGCCTTGCCGCAGCCTCGAAAATCTATAACTCTGGTTCTGATAACTTCTTTGTTTTTCTGTGTTCGTCTCAGTATGTTAGTATTTAGTAGGTCCGCAACAGTTGGGTCTATGCCCAGCTGAGACGGGAAATTACTAACCGTGTTTTTGTTTTATTTTGTCTATCTTGCAGGGATACGGAACGCTTTCAGCAGTCACCCGAAAGATCAAGGGATCAAAACCAGCTAGCATAATGCAACGAAGACTCATAAATGCCATGCCTATCTCAATGTACCAAGGTTCCAAGGTATAATAGCAATTCCAAGCGGACAAGCGGAGAGTGGGACAAGAGAATGAAGCAACCATAGATAAGGAAGTGCAATAAGCTACGTTGAAAGAGTACGAGACCTATAGATCAAGTGAGTTTCCTATCGAGTTAATTGATGTATCTTCTACTGACTTTGATCCTGAAGAGGATCCAGATACCATGTTCTCTGAATCAGAGGATTACCCTAATTCGGACTTGATAGAGAAACTAGGAGACCCTGGTACAATTAGGCTCTCAGTCTCGATTGATGGAGTATCTTTAGGACTAGGAATGTGTGATTCAGGGTCTAGTTGCAACATTCTCCCCCTTTCTCTGTGTAAGCATGCTAAATTTAAGGTCGAGTTGACAGAGATGCGCACTATGCATTTTGTTGATCGTGAGATCAATATGCTCACTGGCACACTGAGAAACTGCAAGCTCAGAGTGGGAAGTTTCGAGTTCCCAACTGATTTTATAGTAATGGACATCCTCGATGATCCTAGTGCAAACGTTCTGTTAGGACGTCCTTTCTTAGCAACCAGCCAAGCAATCTTGGACTACGACAACTATGACATTACGCTTAGGGTCAATAGTGATGCAAAAACTTATACGATCTAAGAGCCACTCCCCAACCGACTAGGACAATACCGCGTCAGTTTGAATTCCGGAGAAGTTAAAGTCGTCGAGATAGAGGATATCCACGATAATACGAGGCAAGTGGTAGTGGAAACCAGAGAGCATTTTTTTTGACAATTCTGCTATTAGAAAAGGACGAGAAGAATCACAACAATGCTCCACGGGAGATGGTCAGTCATGACGAATCCGCCCAGCGTAGTGACGGATTGAGATCAAATGTGGAAGAAGTGAATTCTTTGGGAGAAAATGTCAAATCTTGGAGTGAACAGTGTAAGGCCAAGAATGCAAGGATGAATGCTCAGGGTTTTACTGACATATTCGAGAAGTAGTGCTTTTGGATGGAAATGAGGAATGCATTTACTTGTGAATAAAAATCCAAGAGAGAGCATTCAGAGACAAATAGGGAAGATGCACCTCTGTAAAGGCCTCTCGAGTTCAATGCTGGCAGGTGAAAACCTAAAAATCAAACTGAGTGAGAGTCAAAGGAAAGTTGAGCTGGCAACTCTAAATTCAGAACTACTTTCTTACCCTTAGGATATTTTGAGTCAAATAAATGTAGTGTGATTGGATAACAAAGTTTTTTTCATCCTACTGCATCCCGATGTTTTATGCTAAAGGATGGGGGGAAGGTTTTTTTTACTTGTTGAGCGGTCCGGTGAAGTAGGTTAGTCGAGTCGGAGAAGAAAAGACTGAGAAAGACAAAGGCTTGGGCTATGAGGAGTCAGTGCTGATTGATAAGTAGCAAGGATTGAACGATAAGTGAAGCTGTTTTAAGGTTTTAAGGAATCTGGAAAGAAAAATCTCAAGAAGCAGCGAAAGTACCTCCCGCAGGCGTAAGAGTACTTAAGCCCGGTTCCCGAGGTTTAATTGGACTCTGGGATGTCAGTATGGCTCATGGACCACACGCGCTGACTCAGAAATATGATAGAGCAAGGAACTGTCCCATCCACCCTCTCCACTACTCCACCTTTTCCTCTTCCCCATTAATCCTCCATTACTCCATCTCTCATCAATCCCATCAATCTATCCCTCAATCCACTCACTCACCATTAATGCTTCCCACTCTTCCATACATCCACTTCAAATTTCAAATTCATCCCACTATCTCCTATATAACCTCCCTTAACCCCACAATTTCCTTCATCACCAAAATAATTTTCTCTCTTCTTTTTCTTCATAAATTTCGGCCAACTCCACCACCATAATTTAGCCATTATCAACTTTTCCATAAACCAAACCCCACCTCTTCCCAAAATTGCCATTATCAAATTTTCGATTTCTGTAAATTGACACCATTTCCATTCATTAGGAGTTGCATACAACTCCCAGAAATTCATAACCCAGAAAATTGATTCCCAAGAAGCGGTAGGAGCACCTCTCGCAACAGCGCCAAGCAATTTTAGACAGAGACAACGTCCAGTTCATAGCATTTATGGCTGGTAGAGGCAACCCGATTCCGAGACGGAGGACCATAATTGAGGCTTCAGGGCGATGCCATGCCTACTATAAATGGTGTCGACCAGTTTTCTTCTATTGCCACCCATGAGTCATTCCGGACTCATTGGAACAATTGATCGGTTGCGAAGGAAAGAAGCATAGACTTCAATGATTGTGGCGATGTGATACCACGAGTGCTTCAGTTTCATGGCATAGCGGACATGGCTCTTAATCCGGCCACTTTTAATTCCACTATTGTTTGTGAGTTCTATGCCTATGTAGCGTCCAACTCCGAGTTTAATGTCACTATGGTTCAAGGGGTCCATATTGATTTCTCGATCGAGACCATCAATGCCTGCTATGGCATAGAAAATGCCCCACTTCATGATGAGGAGTTCACCGCTGCCACTAGAGAGCGTGATTTGGAGCGCTTGATGCTTATTGCTGAATATTATGATGTGCAATAGGATTTTGGAGCCAACAATTTCCCGACTACGTTATACTCAAACGAGCTGGCCTAGGACGCTCGTATGCTGCATAGATTTGTCATTACCCATCTTATGCCCAATTCTCATGCAGATACCGTGACTTGTCCATAAGACGAGCTCATGTACTATCTCGATGTCAAGAGTGACGCGAACATTGGTCTGTTGATACATAGCCGGATTCACCAGGTTGCCGGAACAAGAAGAGAAATTTTACCGTAAGGCAACCTGATAGATGCATTGGCTATGGCAGTAGAGTGTATAGTCTTGGCTGCTGATGAGAGAGTCGAGCCACTGCCGATCCATGACAGTGCGGCAGTCCAGAGGACGGGAAGGCAGAGAAGACGGGCTATGATACCAGGACAAGGACGTGCTAGACCACATCAGGAGTTTCAGGCAGATATGACTAGGGAGTTGGTAGTGATGCGAGGCATGCTAACTCAAATGATGACGCATTTCCACATTCCTCCCTAAGCCCCACCACCACGAGCCCTTAGGCATAACCGATCATCTTCAGAGGACGGCCCTACTTCTGCTGCACCACCTCCTGTTAACGAGTACTTCAAGGACATAGACTCTGATTAGTCCCCTAGTTCTAGTCATTTTTAGTTTTTTTAATTATTATCTCCATTTTTGTTTTTGTTTTTGTTTTTTCTTTTTAATGACTTTGCAATAAATGGCTCTTATTTTTAATTAACAAAGTGGTTTATGGCTTAAATTGTTTTCATTTTATAATTTCATTTGCTTACTGCCATTCTATATTTTATTATTGTGTCACCTCTTCTTTGCCCAAGTTTTGTATGTCAGAATTTTATAACAGATATTCGTAGATTTTTCACGACATTGAGCCCAAGACGTGTTCGATACTGATTCATCTACTTCGCTCCACGCTTAAACCAAGCTAAGTTCCATTTCGTTATTAATCTTTTCATCATTGGGGACAATGCTTCGATTAAGTGGGGTGTAGGAACGTCACTTAGCAATTGACTAAGAATTTCGTCAATACTTTTATTTATCACGATTCTTTTCGATGCATTTTTCACCATTTAGTCTTTCCGGGAAATCTCCAACACGAATTTGAGGATATGATATCTTTGACCGTTTGAAGTTAGTTAACTATATCCTTGTTTCATAAACGAAATAAAAATTGTGTTACTTTTGAAGTAGTAGCGTATTAACCACATTCTTTTTTATGGACGACCTTTTTAAGCACGTATAACCCACGATCTTTAGTATGCAATCGGATGATTATTATTTTGACTTATGGTTGACCCTAGTTTTTCGAGTTTTATTTTACCTATGGTCATTTAGGTCAAGTTGTGGATCTTATAAGGGCTAAGGAAAAACGGATTCGGTAGTTTATCAAAGTGTAGACCGTGTGGATAGATAAATTTTTGAGAATTTACCTGCCGATAAAAAGAGGAAAAGAAAGAAAAATGATTATCATGATTATATGCTATTTCTTTCTCTTTGGCAAGAGGGAAGCAAACTCAGTGTGTACGATGCACGAACGTCGCACAAAAATAGACCGATAAACGCGAACCTCAGAGTAATACTCTGTCCCTGATCCACCTTACCCAGTTGATTTGACCTATGCAATAAAAATAAAAATCTAAAAGAAAAAAATGGCGCAAAGGATCGAAATTTCTCGAGGTACTAGCGAGATTACGAGTAAGAATGATATGAGTCTGTTGGCATTATTGTGGTCTGAAGGTTATTGAACACATACACTGGTTCATTAATTGGGAATTGTTTAATGCACTACTTATGAATATGAGTTGGCATGGTTCTTATCTCGGCTTGTGACGCATGGTTGTTTTTAATTAATCTTTATGTTGATCCGGTTTCATTTTCTTTCACCTTTTTGTTCGGGAAGACCAAAAGCGAAGTGGGGGGGTAGTTGATCACACTGAAAAAGATACTATAAATCATACCTTTATTTGCCCGAATCATGCTCAATTGATTAGTGATAAATGGAATGTTGTACAATATACTTGTCGATTGCCTAATACCGGTTCCTCGGTTATTGATTCTGCATCTTTATATTTCATTCCGATATTTGGTACTATTATGTCTCATTTTATGTGATTTTCAGGAATACCATAATATGAGCTGAATAGAGATGGATTCGGATTAGAGGAAGAAACATTAGGCCGAATTCAGAAGAAGTTAATACGAAGTTAGCTGGACCAGAAAAAAGAGAAAAAGGTCTGCAGGCTTCAGAAGCCCTAGCCGCAGCCGCGGCACCTAGGAGGACACGATAAAGAGATAGCTGTAATTTGCAATTAAGTCGGTTAGGTTAGATCCACTAGGTCGTTTTACAGCTCTATATAACATTGTGCCAGTCAATTGTAAAAATAGGCAACTCATATGGACTTTTCAATATATACTTTTTCTATGAAATAAAGAAGTTTGTTATTTTCTTTGAGTTCGTTGTTGGTTATCTACTCCAATCCATCAACTAGCTTGGGTTGATCAAGCTAGTCGCCATTGATAATAGTATGAAGCTTTGAGCGTTCCTTCGTATTTTGATCATGGTAGATTTAGTTAGATTAATGTGATGTAATTGATATGCAAGTCTAAACGAATCGTAATTAACTAGATAAAAAGAACAAACCGATGTAGATTTTAGATTTAGGAACCATATTTATCGGTCCAACGATGGTCTTCTCGCAGCCGCGACAACCCTAGGTCTCCCTAATCTGAAGATTTGGCGTCAGCTACATTGATCGACATATTTAATTAACAGTAAGATAGATCTGGCCAATCTACTTATTGTAATCATAAATTAACATGAAAGACTTGCAAGGTGAAGTGTTGATTAGGACATAGTCTGATAAATCCCTGGGAACATGCTAGTCAATCCACGATAGCTGTTTAGGGAGGTTCTCAGTTTGAGCTGGCACTTTCTAATACTTATTGCGTGTGAGTTAATACAACCAATAAAGGATGTTAGCTGCACATAGTTGCCTACTGTCCTTTCAATAGAAGTAGATAAAGTTAGGAAAGACACCCGTAGCTATACTAAATTAGAAAACGTTTTGGTTGACCTAGAGAATTACGAGGAAATGTAGACATAAAAATTAATGACACCAAGTTAGGAGATCGGAGAGGAGAGATACACCAATTGTCTTTTCCGTATTTATGTTGGTCAAGGGATCATTGTTTGTCTTCTTGTTTAGATTTAGTGATTTTTATCTAAGTTGCATTGTCTCTGTGGGATGTACCTTGAGTCGAATCTACTAAACTATGATTGACCTAGTACTCTTTCTAGTAATTCGTGCGTACTAGTGGCTTACATGCGGATCAAAACACAGTTTAACACCAATATAAAATGCATTCAGTCAGTCTGGGGGGTGAATATAAAACCCTAGAACCCTTTCTAAAACAACATGGCCTAGTCTCTAGACATCCCGGCCCTCATGATCATCTTCTGAATGAAAGAGCAGAAATGAAATAAAGACATATCACAGAATTAGGTTTGACTATGTTAGCTCAAGCTTTCAAGTCCCTCGGTTTTTGGTGGCACAGTTTTCAGACATCTGTGTCCATCATTAATTGCCTCCCCACTCATCTGTTAAATCTAAAATCACCCTATGAGTGTCTTTTTGCCAAGAAACTTGACTACTCTATCTTCAAAGTGTTTGGTTGTACTGCTTAACCCTACCTTAGACCCTTCCAGACCACTAAATTTTAATATCACACCACACGATGTGTTAATATAGGGGTCAGTCCTCATCACAAAGGCTATAAGTGTCTTGCCAGATCTTGTAGGATTTATATTTACAACAATGTGAAGTTCAATGAACTCCAGTTTCATTTCCTAGAAGTATTCACTCAGGGCCCTTCTAAACAAATCATATGCACACCTGACCTCATCACCAATCCTCTTCCCTTTGGTCTGACTCACACAGAGGGGCACACCAACATATCTGTGACTCAGCCAGAACCAGACTTGAGCTGTACTGCTGAGCAAAGAACATGTGATATATCTCCTTTGTCTACACATAACATTACATCCCCTACATTTAGTCATACACCTAATTACACATCACCATCAAAATCACCATCTGCTGTTTACAAATCACCATCACCACCTGTCATAACCAACACTGAGTCACTACATGCCACATAACCATTAATCTCTCAAAATGAAAATACCACCACAACTAAATCCATTCCGGAAACCACTGTTGTCCACAATCACACCTTTATGAAAACTCAACACATGCAAACCAGGTCCAAGAGTGGTATATTTAAACCAAAAACCTACAATGTCTCATTGGCTAAGGTTCACACTTTTCCTACTGAACCAACCTGTGTATCAAATGCTATGGTTAGTAAGAAATGGAAACATGCAATGATTGATGAATACAAGGCACTGATCCACAACAGAACATAGGATCTGTTTAAACCTAGACCTAACCAAAGTGTTGTTGGGTGTAAATCGGTGTACAAGCTAAAACTGAAACCATATGGGATCATTTTGAAGCACAAGGCAAGACTTGTAGCTAAGGGGTATCTCCATAACTATGGGATTGACTTCACAAAGACATTTAGTCCTATGGCCAAGTTTGCAACTATTAGGATCATCTAAGCCATTGATGTGTCTATGCACATGTCCATTAACCAAATAGACATCAACAATGGCTTTTTGAATGGACCACTACATGAACCTATCTATATGGATCAACCAAAAGGTTTTGAAGATCCAGAGAACCCAGGGTATGTGTGCAGACTGAACAAAGGTATCTATGCATTGAAACAAGCACCTAGAGTTTGGTTTGAAGATCTAAATGGATAGCTACTCAAGTTGGGATTCACTCAGTCAGTGTGTGACACTTCATTGTTTATGTTTAAACTGAATGGTCAGATTCTCTTTGCTCTTGTATATGTTGATGATATACTGCTGACAGGTAATTAACCAAGGTTGATTCAGAAGTTCATCAAACTTATTGACTCCAAGTTTTAATTAAAATACTTGGACCAGTGTCACATTTTCTAGGAATGCATGTCACGAGGGACTCAAATGGACTGCATCTAAATCTGTCTTATTATGCATCACAGTTGCTCAAGAAACTGAACCTGGAACATCTGAATCCCTGTCCGACACCAATGGTACCAGGAACACAACTTTTGCCACAGCAGGGTGAGCCTCCGGAAAATCACACTACTTATAGAAGTATAGTAGAGGCACTACAATACCTTACTTTAACAAGGCCAGATATAGCTTTGCAGTAAATACCTTGAGTCAGTCCATGCAAAATCCTTGTACAACACACTGGCGGGGACTGCAGATATTACTAAGATATATTCAGGGAACTATAAACATGGGGTTGTTTTTCAAACCATCTGATACACCTGATGTTGCTGGCTTTTCAGATGCAAACTGGGCTATAGGAAATGAACTGGTGGATACTGTCTACTTAGGTGATTCACTCTTATCCTGGAGCTCAAAGAAGCATACTGTGGTCTCAAGATCTAGTTGTGAATTAGAATACAGGTCCTTGGCCAATCTAGCAGCATAAGTAAAGTGGATCAGACAATTACTTAATGAAATGCAGTTCAAGCTGGCTAACATCCCAATATTGTGGTATGACAACACAAGGGTAAGCTCACTGGCCTAAAATCCAATTTATCATGCTAGAACTAAACACATTAGTGTGGATGTGCATTTCATCAGAAACATTGTGCTAAATAAAGAGTTAATGGTCTGCTATGTGGCTTCAACAGATCAAGTTGCAGACAGTTTTACAAAAGCCTTTCCAACTGTCTCATTTGGAGTATTCAGACACAAACTCAATGTGACACATCCACATGTTCGTTTGAGAGGGGCTGAAAAGAATAAAGAATAGGAGTGCCAGCTATAGCTCGTCTGTTGGCTATATTAGATTATATGCCATATCATTGCATGGATAATATCTAGGGTTAGATTCTAGTATTGGGATGTGTGTTTGTTATAACTACCGTAGTGATATAAGGGTGTAAAAGCTGAGACAATGATCATTGAATGAAACAGCCATTTGATACTTACATTAACTTACAACGATAGGTAATCACTCTAAAACCTACCACAACCAACAACATTATGGCATCCGGATTGCCATATAGAATGTTCGAATAGGTTTGAACCATAAGCAACAAAAGCGTAAGGGAACTCTGGCTCAACATTGCTTCAACAATATAGTTCATAAATATGATACCAGGAACAATCTGAAAAATCACTCAAGGATTCTATGTACAGTGAAACCCACATAAGATAATTGAAGAGGGCTTTCTGGGCATGAACCTCTTCTATAACCTAACTATCCAATTTTTTGCCTTTGACAAACCGCGATAATAAATCTTTCATCCTTGAGTAATTCTTATTACCCCTTGTTGTTTATGAACCTAGTCATAACACCTTATCACAAAAGAAGTTGCACATAGAAAATAATGAAGAAAGAGGTGCACATCATCGAGGCAAACCCTTAAGCCAGCTACACAAGAGTCTAACAAAGCATACAGGGGAAGTTAATATTTGAATGTATTACTAGAAAAAAACTTATTTAAAACAAAGTAAACGAAGTAAAAACTTACATTTCACACTTCTCACCAAGAATCACGGGAAACCACGACGTATTTCAGCATTATCACATTTTAACATATCAACTACTTAACTTAAAGACAGGCAATAATGTAATATTCCGATTTTCGGGAAAGGGCAGACGTGTCTTTTTGCGAAAACGAAATATTGGGTTCGGTTCCTTTTATTTGGAGTTTAAGTAATTGGATATTTATATATATAATTTTAAGGTAATTATGTATATAATAAAAGAGATTTTTTTTTTCATAGGAAAAGGGATTTATTTGGGATTAACTACTTAAGGGATCTATTATACACATTAATCCCATAACCTAAAAAAAAAAGAGAGCAGCCGCATGCTCTTCTTCTCTGCGTGTGCAAGCAAATTTTGGGCTGAAGGATTTTCATCGGTTCTAAGTCGATTCTCAATCGTTTTCAGATCAGTTTCGAGCATCGGAATCGTCGTGAAGGGAGCGTCGATTCAACACCAAAAAGTTGGATCTTTTCCCTAGGTAAGAATTCGACCCTTGCTGTTTTTGGGTGAGTTTTGAGGATCAAAACTCATATCTTTTTCATGGTTAATCGTCTAGGAGCGTGTGATCGAATCTAATCAAAGTTTGGATTTATCACATGATTTGATCTGCAGGAAAAAGATCAATTTGTCATTGCTTTTCTTTGAGCTTTTCTTTGTTGGTATTCTTTGTTAAACAAGTAAGAAGCTCTTCCTACAATCTAATTATGGTAGTGAGTAGTTAGATCAAGATTTAAGATGTCTTGGTGCAAGAAAGATGTATACTTTGATTGGTTAACGATCCTAGATGCTATGATATGCTTAGATATGCGTTTAGGCGTTTTTCGGTGTTATAGTTGCTGCTGTTTGTGTTAGAAACGGATTAGAAATCGAGTTTGAAGATTTTAGGGTTTTGGGAGAAACGCAGGTGGACGGGCGTCTGCATAGGCGGACGGGCGTCTGAAAGCTTAGAAACTCAAACGGGCGTTTGCCTTAGGCGGACGGGCGTTTGAGGAGTGATTTTACATACAGGTTGTAGCGTTTCTAGGTGGACGGGCGTCCAGTTATAGTGGACGGACGTCCAGTCCCAGACGGACGTCCATAAGGTTGGACGGGCGTCCAGTAGGGTTTAAACGAGCGTTTATGGTTCTAGACGGGCGTTTGATCAGTTTACTTTGTTTTGTTGATTTTAATCGATTCATTTTAGTTCAGGCCTCAATGTTATGTTATTTTATTGGATTGAGCTTTAAAACATGATGTATTAAGATTAATTAAAAAGGAAACAAGCTTCGATTGAACTTCGATTCGATTCGCTCGCTTAAAACACCGAATGTACTCTTAAAGGAGTTGAAGTTCGGATCCGTCGGAAGGGCATGAAAGGGCTTGTGCTTTGGTGAACTAGAGTTCATCAATGTACGTGTTTTTGCTAGGACTTGTCCGTGTCTAGCGGTCTAATGCGAGAGTAGGAGATGTGAGGAGCCTACTTGAAAACACTAGGAATGGCTAGTTAATTCACATCAATACCTACATATGTGTAGTAAAAGATAAAGCATCATCTATTCTCGGTTAGACACTAATCCATATCGGCGATGTGATACGTTCATAAAAAGGGTGGACAACACCGCGGCCTTAAACGGGTGAAGGGTAGTGGAGGAAATCCATCGGACGATACGCATACCGGGAGACCCCGAGCTAATCGGTGCTAATCACCGTTAGTTAGCAAGTATATCTTCAGTGATGAACGCCATGCGCGCAGATGTCCTTGAGTAGTGACGCAACAAAGATAAGTTAAGTAGAAACGTATAGTCATGACGTGTCGATGGGCATGGGATGAACCATAAATTGAGTCGGTCTCACTAAGATGATTAATTAATAACGAACCTTAATTAAATTGTAGCTTCTGCTTCTTACTATGTACATTGTACTTACCTCAAATGCATGTTTATTTATGTGTTTGGGGGAGAGAAGACGAACAGGTTGGTGATGGTTTCGAGGAGGACTTCGATGATGACGTTTGAGGACGCCAGAGTTGAAGACCTTGTTTACTATTTATCATTTATTTCATTTATGCCTTAGACTTGGTTTTTAATGGATTCGTAGTTTACTTCTAGTACTTTTGGATTCGTTGGTTTTCTTCGAATGTAATAAGCATTACATTTTCTTTCTACCTTTAGTGATTCTTAATCTCTATTGTTTGGGAAAAATTACCCGAGTCTTTTGCTTCCGTTTGCTTTTATTTGATACGACGTAGTGAGGCTTACGTGTAATGTTATTTATTTAATGTTATGCGTGCCGAACGTTTCGGTTTCCGGATAAGGACTCGGTGTCCGGGAACGGAGCGTTACAAATAATGATTCCTGAATAACCGAACTCATGCATTCAGCGAACTCAATGCCAATACAATATTTCATTTAAGGATTTCGGGCCTCAGATTCATACTCTGAGTAACTAGTGAACAAAAATACTTAATTGTAAGTCTTGCACACTCAACACACATGTCCTACAATCAATATTATTCACAAAAGGAATACATGCGGAATTTGAAATTTATAACAAGAAACAATTGCATGTGGATATTGCCCAGGATAGAAATCAATCCATTAAAAGTACAACATGTACGAAGAGAATAATTTTGAAACCAAGTTACAAGGAATCGTTAATTGTGCCCTACTGTAACGCCTTGCTCCCGGATACCGAGCTTATCCGGAAAAGAAACGTTCGGCGCGTATAGCATTAAACAAATCTAATATTATACGCAAACCTCTACGTCGTCGTATCAAAATAAAGCAAACGGAAGCTAAAAAGACTCGGGTAAAAACATAATTGCTACTAAGAATAGAAAGTAACCATACTAAAGATGGATAATTAAATTACAACGACGAAAAACTCAAAGACTTGTACAATACGAGATCCTAAAAGTACAAACCAAACTTACAAAGGTCTTAGAAATAGAAGTACAACAAGTCTAAGAAAAAGAATACAACTAGTCTAGTACAACCTTTACAAAGAAAATGAACTAGAAGCTTCGTCAAGACTTCAATGTCTTCAAAAGTCGTCAACTACTCTAGGTCAACCTGTTCGTCTTCTCACCCCATAATGCATACAAAAGAAAATGCAAAGGAGGTAAATACAAAGTACTTAGTAAAAGTGAGAATCTAATGAATAACTAAGTTATACAACGAAAGGTTATTATTATGATTATTAAATTATCTTTATGAGACCGACTCAATCTAGGGATCACTTCATGTCCATCAACATGTCGCGACTATACGTTTCAAGCTTAGCTTATCTTGGTTACATCATTTCTCAAGGACACTATGCATGATGAAAATTCCACCACAAGATGTACTTGCCAACTATGGTGAGTAGCACCGATAGTCCCGGGATCACCCCGGTATGCGTATACGTTCGGTGAATTTCCTGCACTGCCATTCAGCCGTTTATAGGCCAGCAGCGTTGTTCGCTTTTACTGAACGTATCACATCGCCGATATGAATCAGTGCCTAACCGAGAATAAATGACGTTTCATCTTTTACTACTTATGTAATTATTATTGTGAATTAACTAGCCACCTAAGTGTTTTCAAGTAAGCTCCCTCACATACACTACTCTCTTCCTAGACCACTAGACACGGACAAGGCCTACACATACACAGACATTGATGAACTCTAGTTCATCAAAACACAAGCCCTTTCATGCCTTTCCGACGGTCCCGAACTTCAACTCCATTTAAGAGTACGTCCTGTGCCGGAACCAAACGCATCAGAAACTCAATCGAGTCTTGTTTAGGTTTAATTAATGTTATTGAATCAAAAAAATAGAAATTTAAAACTCAACACAAATATACCAAAACATATCACATCTTATTATTTACAACTTAGCATGAATTCTATCACCAAACAACACTAAAACTCGCAAGAACTCAACCTATTATTATACAACTATAATTACTCTTTAGGAAGATCCTCTTACCTTAATTTCTAGCAAAGCGATCCAAAACCTTCAAGAAAACGCTGAATTTCTAAGCCTTTAACTAGAAACCTAATTGATCAACAGGTAACCCGAAAAATTCTATCTTCCTTGAAAAATCCGAATTGAAAAAGTGTGTAAAATAGAATATTACCTCAATTAAAAGCTTTGAACCTATTTTTAGAATGATCTACGCTGCAAAACGATCGTTTTGACTACTCATGGCTGAAAAACAGACCAACGGATTAAAAGATACGAATTTTTGAAGAAACGAACAAGACAAATACGAAAAACTATGGCTAAACTGAAAACTTACGGAATAATGATATTTTATTTTCCAAAGTTGCGTCTCATCGCGGTGATCACTTTTCCCTCCTACGGCATCTTGAAACAATGAACGGATTGGCCGCACGGTTGAAGTCTTCGTTCCAGGCATCCTGCGTTGAAAGCTTCTCCGTTGCGTCGCCCTTTTTTTTTCTCAGAAAGCCGCCATGAATTATATGAGGGAAATTAGGAAATTTTTTCCTTAAATACTAATTATTAAAAATCTTTTTAATAATTAACCCATTATTCCATATAATCAATTTCCAAGATTTTTAATTAAATCATTTTTAATTAATTAAAAAGCGAATAATAATTAAGTCGTAGCAAATACACCCAATTACTATTTTACGCTTTTATGAAAAGTCGGGATGTTACATTCCTTCCCCCTTGAGAGGAGTTTCGTCCTCGAAACTTGAACGTAACTGGGGTGTACTTGAACTTTGGACTTTGCAACGCGTTTCGTCTTCTAACTCTTACAGTCATCTTCTTCTTTCATCTTCCCACTATTTTACCTATCTTGAGCAAACTTGGGGTTGCGACGATCCACTTCAATCTTCTTGTTGGCTTGCTGTATCACTCTGTGTTGGTCCCAGAGAAGGGTAAAATTATAGTCAGGGGGGGGGTGAATGACTATAGTGGAGTTTCAAAAACTTTTCTTGTGTTTAAAAGCTTTTGGGTAGCGGATAAGTCCCTTCTTGTATGTTGGTTCAAAGTAGTTTGGACAATCACATCTATAGATTATAATCTAAGCAATTTAAATGAATGCAGTAAAGTAAATTGCAGAAAATAAATTGACACAAGGCTTATAGTGGTTCAGGGTGGTGTAATACCTTAATCCACTCTTCTCCTGTGATGATTGGAGGAATTCACTATTGTTTTCACAGATACAATAGTATGATTATCTTTGACTTCCCAAGCTTCACAATCTACAATACTATCACTCCTTGACTGTAACAGCTTCAGTGATTCAGTTTGTTTCACTGCTCCTTGAGATCAAATCCTTCAGCAGCTATCACAAGCACAACTCCTTCTCAGATGACTTCTGATTCAGTTGCTTCAGTTTATTGTGAATGAGATTCACAAACTTGATTGATCAATCTCAGTGCTGAATATGAAATTGTAGTTCTGATGTCTGAGTTGATCTCTAGATAAAACTTTGTAAGTTCAGAGAGAAGGCTTTTCAAATTGACAGAGTATCTGCTTGATTTTCTTTTTTCTAATTATTATTTTTATCTGTCTGTCAATGCCTTCTATATATAGCCTTGAGTATTCTTGATTTGAAATTCCGTCCGTTGGCTATATTTATGAGGGGAATAATCCTTGATTTTATTCTTGATTCCCCCTTAATTATATTCTCCTTGATTTCAATGATCGGATTTTTTCTTCAAATGTACAGCAGAAAATCCGTCCTTGATTGATCCTCTATTGATTGTGCATTAAATGCATGATCTTCTGAATCTTCATCATATTTCAATTCTGTTTTGATAAGGATTACTTCGCCATTCTTGGAATTGGTCGAGTGATCCATCTGACTTTTCCGTTTAGATCTTCCTTCACTATTTTTTCCTTGACTTTGCCGAAAGTCAGTTTACTCTGCCGATTCACTGTTTCCTTCATCACTTCAGTTTTAAGGAGAATCTTTGTACTTCACTGATCATTGATTTGGGTGAGATCAGTGTACTCCATATTTGAACATTGAATTTCATCACTTGTAACATACTTAGACTTATCCAAGGTCATCACAGACTTCATTGGTTATAAGTCATACCATTAAGTCTTCACTGCTTCTCTGCTGGTGCTTGGCTGGCTTCACTCTACCGAATGTCTGTTTTACTTTGCCATCCTACCAACTAGTACAATACTTGTCTGACTTAACTTATACAATGTGTCAGACTCTATGTAAAGACTTATACAGAGAATTCTAACTTATTTCAGGCTTTACAGAGAATTCTAACTTATTTCAGGCTTGCTATAACAGCTAGTATGGCCATCATCAAAACATAATAAAAGTGTTCCTAACACTCTGGTCTTGTATTATTTCATTGCTCCACTTCATCTTATAAAACTGGCATTCTACTCTTACTTCCATACAGAGCTTCAAATGTTGACATCTGGACGTTGAAGTGGTAACCATTGTTGTAGACAACTCTTCTATGTCTATCTTCATGAAAGATCTTCAGTAGTACTATTCCAACTCTCTATGCATCTTGGTTGCTCTGGATGAAAACAAGTGCTATCTTATGGATTCATTCATCTCTTTGACACAAACTTGTTGTAGAACCACAATTATCCCAGCTAAAGGACTTCTGAGTCTCGTTGGGATGAAGAACATGCATTTGCCATACTTTCTCTTGACGATCTGATCCGATACTATGCCAATAAGGGTTACCTTGGAAAAACAAACAGATTTTGAAGATGATAGGTTGAACACCAGGAAGACTAAACCATTTAGAAATCAAAAGAGGGTTGAATCTCAACATGCCGAAGCTTTAGAGACAAAACGTGTACACCAAAAGGTCTCAGAATAAAATAAAAGGGAACTTGTCAAGGAAAAATCAAAGTCTACATTATTCAAACAGAGGTTATTTCAAAATTGAAAAGGAGATAGGGTTTTCCTCATGACAATGTAAGGGAAAAATGTTTGAAAATTTTTGTGATAAACGTGCTTTCAACTTAAGGGGAAAAGACACTTAAGAATTTTTGGATAAAGTTTGGCTTTAAAGAATTAACTCAAACTTTCAAATGAAGTGTGAAAGATCATTGATGATACAATTCAAAGTTTCAAGGTTGCACCACTCGAGAGGAATAGCACACTACCGAGGAAAAAGGGCTCAAGGTTATCCCTCGTGTGGGAAAGAAAAGGTTAAAACAAAATAGACATTTCAAGCGGTGTAACAAAATTGTAATAGAATTTCAAAATAGAAGATGGAATATCAAAAGTGTGTCTGGCAGTTAATGGCTCTAAATGGCCCGAAAGAGATTTAAAACTGAAAAGGTACAAGGTGCGTTAATCCGAATTGGAGAACAGAAATATAGGAATTCAAAAGTTGATTGACTAAATAGGTTCGGAAGGCACATTGGCAAAGACTACCTTCTGCTTGAAACTGGTTTAGCATAAATTGCAAGAAGGTTAAAGATAGGTAACTGAAGATGGATGTCAAGGTAGGATTAAAGATCCAATTGGTAAGAAGATGAGATGCATACCTTGAAAGAACAAGTAGCATTAGATGGAAAGATTACAAAATCAACACTACCCTTCGGAGGGAAGCTGAGAATAAACACAAGTAAAAAGAATGTTCTGACATTAAAAGGTTCAGTCAAATTTGTGCTTGAAAAGAAGAGTGGGGGTGCAACAATGCAGAGTTAGAGGGAACTTGTTCCTTGATTTGACAAGTAAGGAAACATGGATTTGTTTAAAAGAAAGGCTTATGGAGATATGTTTCTTAGGTAATTTATGACAACAAGTGAAGAGAATTTGTTGAGTTTAAAGATCTAAAGTGAGGGATTACATGAGAAATAAATTACCAGAAAATATATAATTACAAAAGGCACAAAAAGGGTCTGAACATCAAACATGGCATGCTCGAGGATAGCATCTTGGTTCTTGTTTATAACTACAAAAGAAACAACAATGTTAACCTTACAAACATTCTACCATGAGACATATCCTAGGGAAAGATCGCTTTGGAAACCTTCTACGACATATCACCCGTAACTTGCCACACTCTTAGCCCAAACCTCAGTGAAAGAGGTGAGGATCCCTTTTAGGTGGCTGTGTACGATATTTACTCTGGGCTGACATTATCAATTTATACAGTCCAAACAAAAAGGAATTTGAGCACGATCCAAAGAGAAAATATTTAGACACTGGAGTTTCCTAGGTGACATAACAATATTAGAATTTTTGGATGAAAGAGAGTCGGTCAAAAACAATTATTTTTGCCTATAACACAAGCTCTTAGAATTTTCTGATTAATGAACACTGATTTAAATTGCAGATTATTATCAAACAAAAAGGAATTTGAACTTGATTCCAAAAGAAAAGTTGTAGATAAAATTGTTGTCTGAAACATATAAAAAATTCAGGTCATTTCAAGATGTTTAACCTGTTCAAAACAGAAGAAAAAGTGAAGAAGCTGCTGCAGATTTTCTGGACTGAGTGTCCGGCAATAACATGGAATTTCTGAACAATCCATAAAGATTATCGAATCAATGTAAAAAGATAAATTGTAGATAAGACATTGGTCTACATTTTGGAAAATTTCCAGAATTTTTGGAGCAAGGGAAAAATAGTTTTATGTTAAAGGAAAACATGGGAACAAAAAGCATTCGCCAGTGTTAAGTAGAGTCAATCACATGGATGATAAAACTATGTGTCAAAGGAAGAAACCTTTAACACTAATTCTTGAAACGAGTAAGAAGTACTTGGAAAGGGTAAAATGTGCATATGGAGTTCATGTGGAACCCATAACGAGCAAGCATGGTCAAGGAATTTTGGTAAACATAAATCAAGCGATAGCGAAAAGAGAAAACGAAGGATTTGTAGAGTCGAGTCTTTAAACTAAAGTTTTTATGTACTAAAATATCTTGTAGGGGATGTATTAAGGGTAATCACTAAGATGCAAAAATGTGTTGCCCCGAAATAGCTAAACATGATATAGTTGGAAAGATATGCAATTGTCAGTTCAAATAGTTCGAAGGATGAGAAACTTATTTTTCTTAAATCAAGCATTTGACACGATGAAAACATTTTAAAAAAAATAAGGCACATCAAAAAATGTACACACTTGAAAAACAAAACTTCATAATAAGGGACTTGTACCGAGTTTCAGAAGTTTCAAATGGAGGATTTAACCAGAGCATGAGTTACAATTAGTATGGATGGGGAAACATTTGAAATCGAGATAACCAAGTAGGAAACTAGATGATTATAAAATAGAACCTTATTGATGAAGACATAAGATTGGAAAATCACCACGCAATCGTTTCTTGCCATCGAGGAGCACTAAAACGACAACACCTAGTCTCTACCTACCAAACTTCTTATCCTGGGTAACAACTAGCTTAAGAATCAGATAAATCAAAGTATACCCATCTCCTATAACCTACCACACCATAACTTACAAGGTGGAAGAAAGACATCTATCCTTCCTTGACTAGAGGACTTAAATGGTTTTAAAAAGTTTAGGTGCATCCAGAAGCCATGAAATAATTGTTTTGCACAAAACAAACTGAACTGATTTTGAACATGAGGGAAAGAAAAAATCTGTGAGTATATAACTTTTACATATGATGCTCAAAAATCAAAAAATTTGGGAAGCCATAGGTCGGTCAAAATAATTCTTTTCATCTACTGCTATAAGCTGTCAAAAATTTTCAGGACATCATCAACTGTCGTGTGTTGCTGATTGTGCTGAAACCAAAACGAATTTGCACTTGGTTCCAAAACAAAAATTATAGTACAGGATGTTTTATCAACATATCAAAAATCCAAGTCATTTGGAGGTGTTTAGATTATTCAAAACAGAATGATAAGTAAGAGAACCGCTGCAGAATTTTCTGAACTGAGTACCCCTCCTTGTTAAATAATTTGTGAACAATCCACATTGAAAAATAAATTGATGTAAAGAGAGAAATTATAGATAAGACAACTTTCTAAGTGGCTGAAAATTTACAGAATTCTTAGAACAAAAAAATGATATAACATGACATGTAGAAACATGGACAAAATCGTTTACTCATTTTGCATAACACCAAGTTTCAAGGAAGTGATTTAAACCAAATGTAGCATTACAAAAGCATTAACACCTCAAAAAGAAAGAAAGTTAGAGAAATATTCGAAGATTCCAAAAGGAAAGAAGGATCCTAATAAGGGTTCTCGAAAGGAACAAAACTTAAGAGGATCACATAAGAGATGTAAGCTTAAAACTCAACCTTCACCTAAGGAGACTTTTCACTTGGTCCTAGTGCAACTTAACCACGTTATAAAGATTCCTAATCCTACGAGAATTTACCACTAAGATCAAGAGAGATCAGAATGGTTCAAAAATGTATAAAAAAAGTCTTATCTTAGAGGGAATAAGCCTAGGAAAGAAAGGACGCTTCTCTCTGATACCAGCTGTAATGCCCCGCTCCCAGATACCAAGCTTATCCGGAAAAGAAACGTTCGGCGCGTATAGTATTAAACAAATCTAATATTATATGCAAGTCTCTACGTCGTCGTATAAAAAAATAAAGCAAACGGAAGCTAAAAAGACTCTGGTAAAAACATAAATGCTACTAAGAATAGAAAGTAATCATACTAAAGATGGATAGTTAAATTAATACGAAGAAAAACTCAAAGACTTGTACAATACGAGATCCTAAAAGTACAAACCAAACTTACAAAGGTCTTAGAAATTGAAGTACAACAAGTCTAAAAAAAAGAATACAACTAGTCTAGTACAACCTTTACAAAGAAAATGAACTAGAAGCTTCGTCAAGACTTCAATGTCTTCAAAACTCGTCAACTACTCTAGGTCAACCTGTTTGTCTTCTCACCCCACAATGCATACAAAATAAAATGCAAAGGAGGTAAGTACAAAGACATCAATGTCTTTAAAAAAATAAAATAAAAATAAAAATAAAACTAGAAGCTTCGTCAAGACTTCAATGTCTTCAAAAGTCGTCAACTACTCTAGGTCAACCTGTTTGTCTTCTCACCCCACAATGCATACAAAATAAAATGCAAAGGAGGTAAGTACAAAGTACTTAGTAAAAGTGAGAAGCTAATGAATAACTAAGTTATACAACGAAAGATTATTATTATGATTATTAAATTATCTTTATAAGACCGACTCAATCTAGGGATCACTTCACGTTCATCAACATGTCGTGACTATACGTTTCTAGCTTAGCTTATCTTGGTTACATCATTACTCAAGGGCACTATGCATGATGAAAATTCCACCACGAGATGTACTTGCCAACTACGGTGAGTAGCACCGATAGTCCCGAGATCTCCTCGGTATACGTATACGTTCGGTGAATTTCCTCCACTGCCATTCAGCCATTTATAGGCCAGCAACGTTGTTCGCTTTTACTGAACGTATCACATCGCCGATATGAATCAGTGCCTAACCGAGATTAAATTACGTTTCATTTTTTACTACACTTATGTAATTATTAATGTGAATTAACTAGCCACCTAAGTGTTTTCAAGTAAGCTCCCTGTTAGGTGTAGTGCCCGAAAGACAATTTGTGTAATTGTTTTTGATATAGGATGACATAATTTATCTCACCTTAGTTACTTGCTTTGTGCTTGTAAAGTAATACACTGCTGCAAACCCTAAGTATATCTGTATGTAACCACGTAACTCAGTGTATGGATTACACGTGAGGATTGAGTTAGTGGAGATATGCTTAAACTGTTAGTCCGTGGTGAACTTAATCAGAGTTTAGGGTCTCTTGATTAAAACACCAATAATGCGCCCAGAACACCTTAGGGTGTGATAGTCTTATCCGGACTGTCGGTAGAGGGTACCTACGTGGGGGCATTTATATATGATGGCATTCATATAGGACTGGACCAGTTTAATCTGAAATTCTCGATATAATTCCGTAATCGAGGAATCTTATTAAATCATTAGATGATCATATATGGATCAACCTTAATCCTAAGGTGATCACAGGGTGCTGCTTGTCTCGGGGTAGTGTTTGATGTGTTAGTTACGGTTCACTTAGATATGTGTTCAAAGCCACTTCTCATTGGCACTATCTCCGATGAGTGAGTAGTTACGATTTTCACAGACATGGAATCCATTCCTTCCTCTGGGAAGTAGAGAGACGATCCCCTTATTTGTTAGCCCTAAGAAAGTGATCGATCCCGGGAGTTTCGCATTTGACTAATTGGCTACTAGTCAGATATGCATACTAATTGATCATCAGGGGGTTAATGGTAAATAAGGATAAGATATTCTGAGTCGGGTTCACGGAGACTTCCCACTCAGAATGGACAGTCTATGGAGGGTTAATCCGTATGTAGTGATTATATCAATGGACGCTTATTCACTCTATGGGTTGAGTATAAGTATACATCTATAATCGGTAGAGTTCAGTTTCGGGTTTATGTTGGCGTAATCCCGGAATTAATAATTAATGTACTTATTCTGTTCAATAAATAATTAATTATTGGAGCTACTGGTTATAGGTCAATGGTCCCCGATGTGGCTTCTGTAATTCGGACTAATAATCTTGTTATTTGGGCCTCAGTGATAATTAATTGGCTGGGCTAATTAATTGATATGCATGGATATTATTTAGTTGGGCTAAATAATATAATATACATAAAAGACATTTTATGTGGGCTACAAACCCTACAAGGTGGCGCCATTTATGTCTCTGATTAGCCCAAGAATTAATTTTCTTGTGTTAAGGAAAATAAAAGATATTCTTGTTATGTGATTGGTTGGATGACATGTTATTTGGTTTCCTATTGGTCAATAATATGTCACAATTATTCATTAAGGAAAATATCTTTTTATTTTATTTAATTAATTAATTAAAACTTGGAGACCAAGGATTTACTCTCCAATAAAAGGAGAGTTATTCCAGGTGTAATTGGCAATGAAAAATTCGACCACCACTTGTAAAAGGAGATAAAATATTGTTTTTCTTGTCTAGGGTTGTAGTAGAAGAAAAACTCTGAGTTTTTCTCAGTGTTGCATACCAAGGAGGTTCGTTTATCAAGAAGGGTGTCCACCAACCGCCATTTGGAGAACACATCGGAAGATCAAGGCGTCTCTTCCCGATATTGGTAACATGATCATAACCCCTTGTAGTAGTTTAAGTCCTTTAACTATGTATTGTGATGTATAAGTCGTGATCCATCCGCTGTACGTAGATCTAACCCGTTTAGATCTAAGATCCTACATCCTTCACTCCCTCACATACAGTACTCTCTTTCCTAGACCACTAGACACGGACAAGGCCTAGAACATACACAGACATTGATGAACTCTAGTTCATCAAAGCACAAGCCCTTTCATGCCTTTTCGACGGTCCCGAACTTCAACTCCCTTTACGAGTACGTCTGGTGCCGGAACCAAACGAATCAGAAACTCAATCGAGGCTTGTTTAGGTTTAATTAATGTTATTGAATCAAAAAAATAGAAATTTAAAACTCAACACAAATATACCAAAACATATCACATTTCATTATTTACAACTTAGAATGAATTCTATCACCAAACAACACCAAAACTCGCTAGAACTCAACCTATTATTATACAACTATAATTACTCATTAGGAAGAGCCTCTTACCTTAATTTCCAACAAACCGATCCAAAACCTTCAAGAAAATGCTGAACTTCTAAGCCTTTAACTCGAACCCTAATTGATCAACAGGTAATCCTAAAAATTCAATCTTCCTTGAAAAACCCGAATTGAAAAAGTGTGTAAAAATGAATATTACCTGAATTAAATGTTGTGAACCTATTTTTCAAATGATCTATGCTCCAAGATGATCGTTTTGACTACTCATGGCTGAAAAACAGAGCTACGGATTAAAAGATACGAATTTTTGAAGAAACGAACAAGACGATTACGAAAAACTATGCCTAAACTGAAAACTTACGGAATAATGATATTTTATTTTCCAAAGTTGCGTCTCATCGCGGTGATCACTTTTCTCTCCTGCGGCATCTTGAAACGATTAACGGATTGGCCGCACGGTTGAAGTCTTCGTTCCAGGCATCCTGCGTTGAAAGCTTTTCCGTTGTGTCGTCCTTTTTTTTTCTTCTCAGAAAGCCGCCGTGAATTATATGAGGAAAATTAGGAAATTGTTTCCTTAAATACTAATTATTAAAAATATTTTTAATAATTAATCCCTTTATTCCAAATAATCAATTTCCAAATTTTTTAATTAAATCATTTTTAATTAACTATAAAGTGAATTATAATTAGGTCATAGCAAATACACACAATTACTTTTTTACCCTTTTATGAAAAATCGGGATGTTACACCTACACAGTTTGCCAATTAAGAAATCCCCAATTCGAACAGAAACCCTAACCTTAGGTTGGCAATCCATTCAACGCCTTTGAGAAATCAGTATCGAGATGTGCAATAAATCAAAATTCATCTCAAAACATACCGATCCCCAATAAAAATTTGAGAATACAAGACTCCTCCAGACAAAAGCCCAAATCTTTAAACACAGGCTTCTGAATATATTGATGATAAAAAAAGTACAAATCCGAGGATAGTCTGACCCAGGAGAAATGAAAATGAGGACGAATCCACACGGAAAACCCCAAAATCAAGAGAGTTGAGATTCATGGTGAAATTGATCCGATAATTGAAAGGGTGATTTTAGGGTTGTGAAACTTCAAAAAGGGACCAGACAAGTCAAGTAAATCGATAGGTATTCAACGGAATTAGTGGAGAGTGAGGCCCAATTCAACGAATAGATACAATATCATCAAATTGACAGAAAATGGACATGGAAGTCAAGAAGAGTTCGACATGAATTTCATCATGAACGGCGATAGAAAAATAATTTAGGGCTTTGTAGACTACAAAGGATGCGACACGTGTTGGACCATATATTGTGATCTGAACCAGTGAGAGTTGGTTTTATTTTTTTTTTATTTTACGAGAAAGTGTGTGTTGTTTTTGTATTGCTATATTTTTTAAGGTTTCTTGTTCTTTTCTACAAGGACCATTTTTAAACTTAATTATGTATTTAGGACAAATTTAAAAGATTATCGATTATAACGACAAAATAACACTTCTTAGACAAAAATACTTGTCATTTGCAGATGAAACAATAAGCACAGAAGATTGAAACTCCTTCTTACCTTTTCATCAGATCTACATAAGAGTCTTCAACTTGGCACCGGTGATTGTCCACCTTGCACCACCACACCGCCCTTTTCCGTTCTGACTCTGTCGCCGACGATGACCGACCAAAATAGTTTTTCTGGCCAAATTTCAACTGATTATGCAGAGGAGATTGAAGATGAATTGGAAAAAGTGCCTAAACCCACATTCGTTCTAGCCAAAATGTGAAATTTACAACATATACATTAGTGAGAGTGAGGATTTGCTCAAGTATTTTGCTTGTTGGTCTGCTCAAGTACCTTCTTTGTCATATGAACCACTTGTAGATAGGAAACATCTTCACGTCATATTCAATTCTTAAAAATAAATTTAAGGAGACTGATTAGAGTCAACTCGACTCAGTTTTCATACGTATTTTATACCCCGTTTAGACTTGTATTACCTGATTTTGGGAACATTTGGCTTGGTTTTGACACGTATTGAACCGTTTTGATGTTTATGAGATCCGGACATATAATCCGGGATTCTCAAACTTTTTAGGTGTATTTATTATACTCACGGTCACCCTAGTATCCCATAGGGGTTATGTGTGTTCTCGTTTTTGGTGTTTTCAGAAACTAGGTGTATGAGATACCCAAAAAACGCATTTTGAAGCTTCGGAATGGTGAAAAAATCCACTTTGAAGCAAAAGTTGATAGGCCACCGCCCATGAAAGCTAGGATATCGCCTATCAACATCAGAGAGTTTGGAAGAAACTGAACTGTTCATAGCCGGTGCCCATAAGTTGTAGGCCACCGCCTTCAAAGTACTGTGAGTAAGGGAATAATGCCCTATTGATTGGTGGCCGCCCATGAATCACAGGCCACCAACCACAAAAGCCTATATTACCCTAGAACTGGAAGAATTTGGGGATAGGCGGCAGCCTATCTTTGTAGATGGGTGCCTACGGTGCAATGGTCAACTTGACTACCACACAGTAATAGGCATTTTCAGGGGATAAACTTAGGGATTATTTTCTTTTTCATCGAGCGAAACCCTGCAAATTTGATTTTCACCTTCTAAGTACCATTAGAGTAGATTGAAGCTAGTTTTAACATCTTTGTTATATAATCAAGCTTGGATCATAGTTAATCACGGATATCTTGTGTTGATTTGTAAACTCCTTTCGGTTTTCTTCTTATGGATATTTCATATTTGTTGTCAATAAAGGTACCTCTTTTACCTTTCTTTTGATTTCATGTTGATATTCTTCAATGAAATCCATTGTTTTTTTAGTTAGAATGGGTAGCTATCATTTTATAGCCGGGTTATACGATAATCTTCAAAATCAAACCCTAGATTGCTTATGTGGTGTTCTTGATGTTTGATTTGTTGAATCTTTGTGTTTGTAGCTCTAGAACTTGTGATTGATAATGTTTATTGAACTCGTGACTCAATAATCGTATTATACGTATCTTATTTTTTTTATTATTTTTTTTATTATTTTTTTATTATTTTTTTTGTTTTGTAAAACTCAGATTTTTATTAAAAGAAATTGAAGTTTTACAAGTGTCATCTCCTGACAAAGCTCCCAAAAAAATAACGTCATCAACACATGTTCACCACCTCCTCAAAACCTTAGTCCGGCAAACCCAGGGAGGGAAAATCCGGGTGCTAAGGAAAGAGTATGGTCTCCCATGTGTTGGAAAAATAAAGATCTCAAGAGTGTATGACATTTACAACTGGAAGAAGGAATAAAGGAAAATCTCTGGCCTGAGCAAGATCTCTCCTCGCAGCAGACTCCAAACTAGGGTGCAACTGGTCCAAGCAATAATCCACATCCATCTGATTTTTCCCCTCATGTCTAAGTGATCACTCCTGCAAAGATGTTGAGGATGATGCAGCACCCAAAATAGTGTATACAACCAAGGAACAAGAAAATAGGGGTACGACCTGTTTGCACCCTTCACATCAATGAAGGGTGCTTCCCAGTTTTGGATGCCAGGATAGGAAGTCTCAACAGTGAGGGCATGAAAATAGCCATTCCTGCAAAAAGTAGAGATTCCCAGGAGCAAAGAGAAGCAAAAAACAGTGATAAACCAGCAAGGATGATTGTACAAAGATAAATACCACGTGTTTGCACCCTTCAATGTTATGAAGGGTGCTTCCAAAAAGATATTGCCATGGTTTATCATCTTGCTCTTGTTCTGATAATGGGTAGTTGAAGGACATCCCGGTTGATGAGAAAGCCAATGTCTCCCTCAAGTTGATGACTGCACACATATAAGAGCTTTGAGTAGTACTAGCCTTTTTGCAAGGCAATCTGCAGGGGAAGTTAGCTTCTCTCGAAGATATCTTTGAAAAGCCGGGTAGTGATGCTCTGCAATGAGATGTTTGATTTGCTCAATTTCAAGTTCATATTTCCAAGGAGCTTGAGTTGTGCCCATCACCATGTTAACTAGAATTTGAGAATCTGTTTCCAAAAGGACATTCTGGAGGTTGAGTTGAATACACTGATGGATACCAGAAAGCAGAGCTTGAATTTCGCCATCATGTTTGTATTGACACCATAAGCTTCATAACCAGCAACAAGAACATGCCCATGGTGATTTCTGATAATGAAACCACCTCCTGCAATGCCTGGATTACCAAGAGCTGAGCCATCCGAATTCATTTTATAACCATTAAACTCAGGGAACTGCCACTTCACCGGTATATGCTGTAAGACTGGCTTGGAGACAAAACTATGGATTATGCCATGCTGGATAAGAAGATCGTCATGTACTGATCTTTTAGTCAACTTAAGAGAAGAACAAGAAAGCCTCAGATTGTCAAGGATAGCAAAGATAATAGTGGCCCCAGTGACTGTCACATCTTCATAAAGAGTTTTGTTCCTGGCTTTCCAAAGCTCCCAGCATATAAAAATAGGAATAAGAGGTAACACAGTATTCAAGGCACCCTGGTTATTAGGATGGAGCCAGATGCTCATGGCTTGCTGCAGACTGTCACAATGATGGTGCCCCCAATGAAATAAGGTCTGAAAGTGCCCCCATATTTGTTGAGCTTTAGTGCAGTGCCAAAAGACATGGTCAATAGTTTCTTCATTATTACAAAATAAGCATTTAAAAGGCCCATGTATGCCAAATTATACGTATCTTATTTATTTATGCATTTTGCGAGACGGTACGGGAAATAGAGTTGTAAGATCGCCCTATAAAACCGACTGAGTTGTTTATATTTGGCTTCGTGTGTGAGGTTTGTATAAACTTGTTGAGTGTTTGATTGAACTTAGAAATTGAAATGTACTTCCGTCAATAGTTGTCTATGAGAAATAGAACGATTGATCGTTTAACAGCTCAACAAGCTGAATCATCAAATCCGGAAAATTGAATCCTCGATGGCTATGACTACATCTAGTAGTCAAGGCTCTCTAACTATGAGAAAAGAACACGAACATCATGTTGAAGAGGCTGAAGCTACCGAGCAACATGGTGACTTGAGAGTCCTGGTTGAGAGAGAAGTTAGATTGCATATTCGGGAACTTATTCCAATCCCGATGAAAGAACCGATTCAGAGGGAACCTACACCACCGACTATACAACCTCCGTCCCAATTTCAAGTGGTGAATTTGAATCCAAATGCTTTTGTTCAATAGCCCGTACCTCAATTGGATCTGAACCAGGTTATGCGACAGTATCAACAGATGATGTTGCAAATTGCTCAAATGAATCTGATGTTGAATCAGTATAATCTGATGGCTGCTGAGTATAACCTTATGATTATGAATCCGATGATGGGGCAGTATTAGAATCCATATCTACAACCTTATGTGACAATTCCGCAACTGATACCAGTTCCGGTGCAACAAGCCGATCAAAATGCACAATCTTATCTGATGAAGTTTGTATAATTACAAACAAACGAAATAAAATGTGGAATTATTATTGATCAAGTAAAACTTACAAGTTGATTACAATGTGGCTGATCATGGGGTACTTATAACATCATACCCCTCATGAATCAGTTGAGAGTAAGTTACAAATGGTTATAGCAGATTACAACAAAATAATCATTTTCTATACTGAACTAACTAATCAGCAGGCTTCTGGTGTTTATACTATCAGCAGGCTGCTGGTGTTCATGCTGTCAGCAGGCTGCTGATATCTTCATACGACCAGCAGAGTGCACTTAGTATTCTCATCAGCTGTTATACTGTAACACCCCCTCAAGCTTTGAGTGGTACATGAACAACTTGCACTCAGCATTTCCATCAGCTACTTGTAGTCGAAAGATATTTGAAATTCCTAATTTGTCTAGTAGATAGGAGAAAATGGGTGCATCCAAGGCTTTGGTGAGGATGTCAGCTATTTGTTCTTTTGTATTGACTGGAAGAAGTTTGATGAGTCCTGATTTGACTTTGTCTCTCACAACATGGCATTCAATTTCAATGTGTTTTGTTCTTCATGAAAGACAAGAATATAAGCAATGTGCATGGTACTGGCATTATCACAAAATAACACAGAGACAATTGACTGGAACCTGTAAATCCTGTAGTATATAGATTAGCCACTGGATTTCACAAACGGAATTTTCCATTGCCTTGTACTCAGCCTCTAATGGGCTTCTAGCAATTGTTGTTTGTTTCTTTGATTTCCAGGAGATTGAAGCATCTCCTAGGAACATTAGGTAACATGATACTGATCTTCTTGTTTTAGGAAAACCAGCCCAATCACTATCTGTAAAACCCTTTAAGTACAAGATTATTGTCTGTGGGAAGAAGATTCCTTGGCCATGATTGGTCTTTAAGTATCTCAGCAGTCTGTAAGCAGCCTTCATATGGTTTTCAGTGGGGATATCTAAAAATTGACTTAGTTGTTGGACTGTACAGGAAATGTCTGGTCTGGTATAGGTGAGGTAAATTAATTTACATACTAGGGATCTGTATGCAGCGTTGTCCTCTAAAAGTTGTGAATCACCATGTTGTAAGGTCTGATTGAACTCCATAGGTGTCTTAGCAGGTTTGGCTCCCAAAAATTCATATTTTCTAGAAGGTTAAGTGTGTATTTTCTTTGTGAAATGGATATGCCTTTTGGACATCTAGCAGTCGCAATGCCTAGGAAATATCTCAATTTTCCAAGACCTTTGATGGTGAACTACTGATGTAGAGCATCCTTTACTTGCTGAATCAACCCTTCACTGGGGCTTGCTGCTATGATGTCATCAGCATAGACCAGTAAAGCAATAAAGGACCGTCTTGACCCTTTTGTGAACAAACTGTGATCATTTTTAGATTGAGTGAATCCTAGAATCAACTTGCAATTCCATTGTCTGCAGGATTGCTTGAGAACATACAATGACTTAGAAAGCCTGCAAACTTGATTTGGTTTTGTTGTTGCACAGCCTGGAGGTAACTGCATGTAGACTTCTTCATGCAAATCTCCATGTAAAAAGGCAGTATTGACATCCATCTGATGTAGGTGCCAATTGTTGGCTACTGCTGCTGCAAGTAAGGCTCTAACTGTAGTGATATTGACAATAGGTAAGAAAGTTTCTTGATAATCAATCCTATATGTTTGAGTGTAGCCTTTTTTCACTAGTCTAGCTTTATATCTCTCTACTGAACCATCAGGGTTGTATTTGATTCTGTACACCTATTTGCATCCAATTGGTTTCTTGCGTGGGGGTAGATCAACTATCTCCCATGTGTGAGTCTTTTGTAAAGCTTCAAGATCTTTGTTCATGGCCTCCTTCTATTCATCATGCTTTATAGCTTGAGTGTAGGTCTTAGGCTCTTTAACAGCATCAATAGCATTAATGAATCTGGCATAGTCTGCTGAGAGGTTGTCAAGAGTCATTACTGCACTCAGTAGATTCGGAGTCTGCTGAACATTATGAGCACTCCCTTGATAGAAGGTTGGTGATTTCCTTGTTCTTATGGACATTCTCACTTGTGTGGGTTCAGGTGCCTGATTTACTAGTTCATGCCTTGCATTGGATGTATTAGCTACTGTTGATCATGTTGCTGGTTGGTCTGTTGACTCATTCAATAGGTCATCAAAGCTGTCCATTACTGGAAAAAGGAACAAGCATGTCAGCAAGATGTCTAGGCTTTCCCAAAACCTGCTGAAAAAAGGAAAATAAATTTCATGGAATTGAGTATTTCTAGCAACAAATATATCTTTGTTGGTAATATCTAAGAGGATAGCACCCTTGGAGGTGGTTGAATTCCTAAGATAGACACATGTCCTGCATCTTGAGTCAAACATGGTCATATACTACTGAAGTGTGCATGAAAATACTAAGCAACCAAAGACTTTAAACACATAATAGTCTGGTTTGGTGCTATAAAGAACTTCATGTGGAGTGTTTTCCTTCAGCAGAAGTGTAGGTGTGGCATTAATCAGTTTTGCAGCTTGTAAAAGACAAAAACCCCAATAATCAATTGGTAGATTACTCTGGAACCTCAAACCTCTTGCAACATTCAGCATATGCTGATGTTTTCTTTCAACAATACCATTTTGCTCAAGTGTACTTAGACAGGATGTTTGATGTATGATACCATGCTGAGCATAAAAGTCAATAACTTGAAACTCTGCACCATTTTCAGATCTAATTACTTTAACAATTTTATGAAACTGAGTAGAAACATATTTAACAAAAGATTTAACAAGGTCAGAGGCTTCAGATTTATGCCTCATATGAAAAACCCAAGTAAATCTAGAAAAATCATCCACAACTGTAAGAATATATTGTTGTCCATTCACAGTATGTTGTCTCAAAGGACCCCAAATATCCATGTGAACAAGATCAAAAATGGCATTTACAACAGTGGTACTTAAGGGAAAAGGATTTTCTTCATTTTCGCCATAGGACAGACATAACAAAGATCATGATTAAAAAATTTGACATCAGCAGACTGTGAACTGATGACTTGCAGTCTCTTATCAGGCAAGTGTCCAAGTCTTTAGTGCCATAAAAGTGCATCATCTAATCTATTAGATAAGGTGTGATTTTCTACAGCATTGGTAACAGAAAGTCTTATTGGCTGATCCATGACATAAAGTCCTCTCTGTAACTCAGCTGAACCAATCATGTTCTTGTTCTTGTCCTGCAAAACACCCTTGTTAGCAGAAAAAACAGCTGCACCTTTTGTATGATTAGTAAAAGAGGGTAAAGACAAAAGGTTATACTTAAAACCAGGAATGCAAAACACATCATGTAGGACCAATTGAGTGTTAATCCACACTTGTCCTATATGTGTGACAGAAACATTATTTCCATTAGGTAATCCCATTTTTATACCAGATGAAGGTTTGATATTTCTTAACAGATCTAATGATCTTACAATGTGATCTGTCGCACCAGAGTCCAAGATCCATTGTATTGATCTTACTAAATTCAGGTCACTTGTTCCTGTAGCAGGTGAGTGGTGTGTAAGAACATCAATAGGTTGGCCATTAGCGAACCCTGCATGTCTAGAAGGATCATTCAACAGAGCCATCAACTTGTCAAGTTGTTGTGTAGTAAGATTGGGAAACCCTGGTTTAGCAGACCTGCTTGGTGCCTGATCTTCTTCTGCTGATTGTTCCTATTCTACCATATTTTCCCTTTTTGACTTGAAACCAGGAGGAAAACCATGCTTCATATAACAAGTCTCCTCAGTATTGATGGGGGTCAAGTTAAATTTATAACTTGATCTACACAACCAACTAGCAAGAGTACTAGGTACAACTGCAGTATAGCTAGATAGAGTCAAGGTCGATCCCTCAGAGACTCGAATTAAACAAGTATAACGTACTAAACTAAAGTAAATTAAGGGCGGTCTACGACCAACTATAACTGAACAATAAAAAGATAGAAAACACAAGACTAACAATACAACACAATGACATGACACTAGTATTTTTATGGTTTTTTATAAGACTCTTAAGAAACGGTATTGATAACGCTAGTAGTAATCACTCCCCCATATATGTATATGTAAGCTAAGACAAATAAGACATTATATAAGATTGATTATATTCTTGGCTACGGGAGTCATCCCCTTATATAGATCAAGATCCGGGTAGGACTCTAAACCCCTATGTTTATTACATGACTTTACCGGGTAGGTCTCCATCTTATATAATAAAACATGCTTTCAAAACTAGGGATGCCGGTATAAACCATACACCTTATCTAGGCAACCAGACCGGGTAGGGTGGCACACCTCCTAGACAATCGATTATTCTATGTCCTAATTAACATTCCACTTTTAGGCTTTATGTTAATTTACGATGATGATATAATAAGTTGATCAGGTTTATTACACATTTTTATGACAATCAGATAACCAGACGTAGCCGAAGTCGTTCACAGAAAATTCCAAGAATCTAAGTGGCTAGCTCCAGCCGTAAAGACCGCGGCTCCAACTAGACCGGCGATTCAAGAATTTTTTCGTAAAGCTTCTTCATACGGCTTAGATCTACATTAATATGGGTTCATTAATTACTACATCACGAAATCAATACATAAACGACTACTTTATAACAAGATAAAATAGATCTACGAATAAAGATAGCATTCATAAGTAGGCATTACCCTCGATGAAGAGCGTGATTCCCACTCCTCGGTGCGATCCCTAACCGAAGAATCTATCGATTCCGTAATGAAAGAACATAAAGAAAACAAAGAAAAACTATATAGATAATATTTCGGTGTGTGAAATAATTTATGAATGGCGGCCTTATATAGGTGTTTCTGGCCGACTTAAAACGTTCTAGAAACCATAGGAAGTACTGTTTCGAAACCCTAAAGCGGCGGAGTACATTGATGACTTTTCCCCAGCGAACTGGGCAGTTTGACCCGGCGAAATGGGTACTTCGCTCAAGCGAACTGGTCTTCTGGCCTGGTTTTGTTCGCACTTCATTTACTCCATTCCATGATCCGTGCTATGTTGGGCTTTTTCAGTATTTCCCTCCAGATTTCCTTCCACTTCACTTGAGATTTTCCGGAACCTATAATTATGATAATTATCCAACAAAGGTGAATCCCCATGCTACAATGTTTGATTAGATTTTTACAAGTTTAGCACCCAAGAAATCATATTCTAATAAAAATTTAAAGTATATTTCCCTCTGTGAAATAGAAATCCCTCTAGGTTCCCTGACCAATTTAATGCCTAGGAAGTACTTCAGTTTACTAAGATCCTTGATAGTGAATTGTTCATGAAGATAATCCTTTACTTGCTGAATCTGATCCATATAAGGATTGGCTGCACCAGTGTCATCTACATAAACCAGTAAGGAAATAAAATTATTTTGTGTTCCTTTGGTGAATAGGCTATGATAATTCTTGGACAGGACAAATCCATGGCGTTCCAAAGATAGTGTCAACTTTCAATTCCATTGTCTGCTAGCTTGCTTCAAGCCACATAGTGACTTTATCGTTTTGCAAACTTGATTTGGCTAGTCAAAACTAAAGCCTGGAATAAGTTGCATGTATACTTCTTCATGCAAATCTCCATTTAGAAAGCCAGTTTTTAAATCCTTATAGTGAAGATACAAGTTTTTGGCTGCTTGAGCTGCTAGTAATGCCCTAATTGTTGTAATCTTCACAACTGAAGAGAAGGTCTCTTGATAAACAATTCCATAAGTCTGATTAAATCTCTTTCCCACTAAGCTGGCCTTAAACCTCTCTTCTGATCGATCAGGATTATACTTTATCTTGCACACCGACTTGCATCCAATAAGTTTCTTTCCTGGTGGCAAATCAAAAAATCTCTCATGTGCTGCTCTTCTGCAATGCCTCAATTTTCTTTTGCATTTCTTCCTTCCGTGCATAATGCTTGATTTTTTGATTGTTAGTCTTAGACTCAGTGACTACACCAATACTGCTGAAGAGTATATGAGAAAACCATGCAACCAAAAACATTAATCATAAAATAATCTTGTTTAGTGCCATACAACACCTCTTAAGGAGTGATTTCTTTCATCAAAGGTGTACTTGTAGAATTAATAAGTTTTGCAGCATGCAACAAACAAAAGCCCCAAAACTCAATGGGTATATTACTATGAAACCTTAAACCTCTGGCTACATTCAATGGATGGTGATGTTTCCTTTCAACAATACCATTATGCTCCGGTGTACTGACACATGAGGTTTGATGAATAATGCCACATTGCTCACAAAATGACTTTTTCTATAATAAAAACCTCATTATCACATTTAATTACATTAATGATTTCATTAAACTGAGTAGAAACAAATATAAACAATTTAATCAATTCAGAAGCTTGAGACTTCTGTCTCATAAGAAACACTCAATTGAATCTAGAATAATCATCCACAACAGTTAAGAAATATTGTTTTTGCCATTAACTGTGTAATGCCTGAAAGGTCCCCAAATATCCATATGCACAAGATCAAACACAGAATTAACAACAATAGTTCTTAATGGAAAATGTTTCTTTTTCAACTTTACCATAGGGCACATATTGCATAAGTCATGTTCACAAAATTTTACATTATAAGTACTAGAACTAATGACTTGCAGTCTCTTGTCTAGTAGATGACCTAATCTATAATGCCATAAAATATTGTCATCTACTCTATCAGATAAAAGTTTTATTTTCTACATCAATACATACATATTTAACATCAAACTTCTATAGAGCCTGTTGTAACAGAATATAAAGACCTCTGGGCAGCGGAGCTGAACCAATCAAGTTCTTCTCGTTCTCTTCCAAAACACACTTGCTTGCAGTGAAGACAACTAAATTGTTGGAATTTTAAATAATAGCTTGTAAAGACATCAAGTCATACTTAAAACTAGGAATGTACAACACATTGCGCAAGGTCAACTAAGAATTTATCATCACTTGCCAAATGTGTGTGACTTGTACATTGTTTCCATTCGAGGTTCCCACTCTTATGTTAGAAACAAGTATGAGATTACTTATTTGCTCTAAAGAATAAACCATGTGATCCATAGCACCAGAGTCTAAGATCCATTGTATAGATTTTACCACACAAACGTCACATGATCCTTGAACTGGAGAGATGTGTTGGTTTACAGTATTGATATGGTTAAATGTATGTGCAGATGAATCAAGATTTAGCAGAGCCATCAGCTTCTCTAGCTATTGTGCAGCGAGTACTTTAAACCATGACCAAGCTGACCCAAGTTCTTAATCCTCTTCATCAGCTGATTGATTCCCACCTGCTTGATCTACAATGTTAGCCATTTTGGACTTGAAACCAAGAGGATAGTCATGTTTCTTGTGACCGTTTACTTTTGTATGACCATTTAAACGGATCTTGTCCCAACTTGATCACCTCTAACCATCTATGCCATAAAGATTGAAGAATCTTGATTTCTTTGCTTTATTTGCATGTAAGTCTTCTACCTCACAAACTCTATTTCCATTGCAATGGTTTCGTGAATTTTAGGGAAAGGCACCATTATCATGGCTTGAGAAACCATTGGCTTGAATTCATCTATCGATCCTTTCAAGAACTTCATCACATGTTTTATTCCATGTGATCTAACAAAGTTTGTATGGCATCACAATGACATTGTGGCTCACACTTACATACTGGGATTGGCCTGATAGTCTTGATATCTTCCCAAAATAGCATCAGCTTTGGGAAATATTGATTCATTGAATTTTCTTTTTTGCTTCGGTGAATTCATCTCCTCATGAATGTCTAATAATCTGAAGGCATCATCAGTTGCAAACCTTTGTGCAAGATACTTCCATACAGCTTTAGCACTCTTGAAATACATCAAACTCTGGGCAATTGTATTCTCAACTGAATTCAAGTTACAAGTTATGACCATTGTGTCACATTGTCTCCAAACTTGAAAACCAACCAAACTTACATCTGGTTTCTGATTGAACTATCAAATAACCGAACTTGTTCTTTGTAATCAGAATCATCTCCATAGACATCTTCCATGGATGAAAATTATTTCTATTCATCAATTTTTGAACAAATATTGATGAAGGACTCTCTTTAGGATGAATGTAAAAGGAACGAGATGGACTTAGTTCCCGCTTCTTAGCTGCCATGGCTATCAGAAAGCACCTGTAATCACAAACTTACAGAAAATAGAAAAAAGATCAATGAATTGAACAATAACTGAATTCTAACTCCAGAACAAAGAAGAAAATCATAAAAAAAAAACTCTAAGAAAAATCTATGATTACAGCGGAAATTTTCAAGAAAACTCTCAAGTTTCTTTAGCTAAACATCATAGATAGAAAATCGGAGCATAAACTCTCTAGTACCATGTTGAAATTGATTAAATTGAAACAAAAGTATAAAATAAAATGTGGAGTTTCTTATTGATCAAAAATAATAATGAACAAGTTAAGTTACAATGTGTTGATCATGAAGTGTTTATAGAGATACTTAACTATAACGGTTACATGCAGTAGTTACATTCAATTATAACAAAATGGAAGTTACAACATCATATAATCTATTGAATCCATGTCAGTTGTGATGAGTTCGGTAGTCAGCTGGGCTGAGTAATTTAGTTGATATTTCAAGTCAGCTGAGATGAGTAGTTGAGCTGAGTGCATGCACATCCTCTTGCATCTATCAGTCATTTATCCATTTATTGTATCCTGGTTGAGTTTACTAGTTGGACTAGTAGAGGGGAGTGTGTTGTTAAACACACTGGTAGTAAGTAACTTAATGCTATTGATGATTGTTAACTTGTTTACCTGGATAATTTTGTTAAACACGGTACTTCTACCTTTTACTAAGTACGTTTGTACTCACCCCTTTATTGTTGTTACCCTACCCGAGACAGCAGTATGTTATGGGATGTGTTCCAGATCTCTAAGGAGTGGTCCTAGAGGTTGTTGATGACGAAGTTATCATCTTCTATAATCTTTTGTACCTTGGTTATAGAATATTTCTTATCTTTTATATTGGATAGAGATAGTAGTACATTCTGGTTGTAATACAAGAGTTGTATTAGATGATTTTTGTTCAATCTTTAAGTGATAGATTTGGGATGTTCTTTTAGTTGCGGCTTGTGTTGATGTTCGATCTTTTATAGATGTCTTTTAGCTTCATGAGTTTATCTTTCCGTCTTCTGCTTTGTATGTTGATTTTGATGATGTCAAGTTTACGTATGTAAATAGATGAAATTTTAATTATATGCATGTCGGGCGTTGTTTTCCAGGTAAAGACTCGGTATCCGTGACAAGGGCATCACAAGTGTTTTGGTGGCTCCGGCGTTTGTCTTTGTGCAGCTGTCAGTGTACCTTGTTTCTCTGTTTTCTCCGCTTGTTTTGTTTTAGTGGTGTTGATCAGTCCGGGTTTATGTATTTGGCCTTCATGTGGCTTTCTTCCTTGTCAAAGTTACTCTGGGTAGACTTATGATTTGACCGTCTTTCCTAGATTAGTTTGTGTTGTGGTGAACTAGCGGGTTGCTGGTTTACTGTGTTTGTTTGAGTAGCTTTGTTATTTTCTAATTGTTTGTGTAGTCCGGGTGGTGCCATGGCATTGTGTCTATACATTTCGGCGTTAGTTCGGTCCTTTCGTATTTTTGATAAAATCATTCAACTTCCAGAAAAAAAATGATAAAAAGAAATTCTTTCATAGAAAAATCGTATAGGCACAGTTGAATCATTTTTACGTGATCTATTTATTCTACATGATTAAAAATCGTATAGGCACAGTTGAATCATTTTTAGATAAACATTATATACATCTGTATATGTAAATTAAAACTAGAAACCCGGAAGGTACGTACCCAGTTCGAGTCACACTTTGGGGCGAAAGATGTTGCGTGTTTATCTTTCGTTTACGTCAAAAAAAAATAAAAAAAAATAAAAAAAAAACTGGAAACCGTGTTGAAAGTCAAATAACCAAAGAAACATGACTTAATTGAGTTTCAATTTTGATAATGTCGAAATTATCACGGTGTAAATAGCGGTGGTTTGTGGTGGATATCTGGCTATGAAAATGAGTGTTTGCCGGTGGTACACAACGGTGGTAATGGATTCGCGGTGGCCTGAAAATAAAGAGAACAAAAGTTGTAAACTTGGCAGAGTTTGCCTGTGTTTACAATATTGACCTGGTGTATGAATTACATAGAGCCTCTATATATAGGCGAGCTATTGATTTCAGTTAAGCTAATGCTAAGTATCTGTATTGTAATTCTCATGGAATAGCTTGGTCACATGATAATGCGGGCTCGGTCTGAAGTCGGACTTGCTGGTCTGAGGGCCTTGTGGCTTGGCCCCCTCGCTTCGCTCCACACTGTGAGTGGCGATCTGAAGGCTCTCTGGAGTACTCGAACATACCCGTCCTCGATCCTTCTTATATAAATACGGAGTCTATATGCCAGGGCTTTGCCCACTGTTGAGGCCGCCAGACGGACCCGAATAAGGATCCGCAGGCTGAATTACGGTTTAGGCGTATCAATGCCCCCTACTCCGTGCCTGAGGTATTTTCCGGAAATGCGAGGTGGGGAGTAAAGTTGCTCGCAGATCGATAGCCTTGTAGTACCGTGAATACTTGTTATGAAGCAGATTGCTTGGTAGCGCGGTCTGGGTGCCATACTTTGTGTGGGTCTTTTTGCAGATCTTATGTCGTGGGATGACATGCCATAGGGATCACGCTATAAAGGAGATGAACTCGGGTTCCGTGCTATGATGCGGACGGTCTTCTGGTGCCGCGCTATTAAGCGGACGGCCTTCTGGCGCCATGCTATTAAGCGGACTGTCTTCTAGTGCCGTGCTATTAAGTAGACGGTCGTATGATTGGCGGAGAGATGCCTTTTCATAAGGCCGATTCGGCCATCAATATCCATAACGGTTGAGTGTGGGATTTGAGGGGAAGTTTCGACTACGTGTTGATCGTGACGGTTGACATGAAAGGTCATGGCTTCTGATTGGCTGAGCGGTTTCGATAACCATCCCATAATGATGGCGGTTTTGAATTTAAAATTTTGAAAAGCGTGCTTGAATCCGAACTGTTGGATTCTTTCGATTCGAACCGTTGGATCTTTTCGATATCGCCTATATAAAGGGCTGCACCCATACCCTTACACACTTTCGTGATTTCGAGTTTTCCTACCAAAATAAAATCCGGCAAGGACTTGAGTTTTCTAGCAAGCTCTTGCAGAATTTGATCATATTGTGAACATTCTGGCGTTTACTTGATGTTCTGGCCACTTTTTCTAGTTTTCGGTGCCATCTTCAGCATATTTTCAAGGTAACCCCTTGTTTTCTTTTATTTTTGTCCTCTTTATGCAGTTTCCTTCATGATTCATGTATTTTTCATGTAATCTCTTCCTAAGTACACAACCTTAATGTATATCCACACTTTCTGAATAGATTTTAGGATCAAAGTTAGGACCTTTCGTTGAGTCGTCTGAGATTTTCATACTTGTTGTTCGTGTTTATCTCTTTTGCATGTTGTTCTTTTTCTTTGAGTTTTTGTGTAGTTTTCATTGTATTTTGAATCAGGAAAAATGGGGGGAGACTTCGAGATGGGTGAATCCATTCATCTCTGCCCGACTTCCATTGTTCTAGGTGATTTACTCTCCTCCTCTCTCTCTCTCTCTCGTGTTTTTTAGGTGTCTGACAGTTCTAGGACCGCAAGTGATAACGATGGAATCCACGGATATGCTGCTAAAACACAGATGAGAAACTTACAGTTTAGGAAAGATAAAATAGTAGCAATACTAACATAAAGTATGGCAGAAATTGATAAAACACAGAAACAAAGAGAACACCGTGATTTAACGTGGTTTCCAGCGTTGTGCCGACAACTCCATGGGCAGAAAATTAGATATTGTACTATGCACAAAGTTACAAGGATATTCACACACTTGGGAAAGAAAAAAACACACTGTATTGATTACAACATTTGGTATTTATAGACACAATTCCCTAACCCTAACCGCTATAAGATCTTTGTCAGAATTTTCATAAATACCCTAGATGTGGACCCCAACTCCAGCTGTTATCCACCAGATGAAACTCATATTCAAAAAATTGACTTTCCTAGACTTGTAACATTCTGCTCAGATGCGGAACTCAGAAGTAGTCAGCAATAACTCTGCTGAAAAAACTGAAAGCTGACATTAGAAGAAACTCTGTTTGCACTTCACCGCAACCGACTTTCATAGAACTGAATACTCTTACTAAACTGACCATCATTCTCAGCTCAGTTTCACAGATTAGTTCCACCAGTTTATCAGTTTTGAGATCAAGTCATAAAACTGACAAATCTCCACCTTGACTTGAACTTTCATTCACAGTCAACCAGATTGCATAATCAGGCGTACTTGTACTTGATGCATTCGTCAATCCACCTAGTTGATCTATCCTCAGCTGGGTATCCGGTTTCCAGTTTATAAGCTTTGAATATTCGGCAAGTCCAGACACAACTGAATCTTTCTTTGCTGAAATGGTTTAGTGAACATATCAGCAAGATTATCCTTGGTGCCGATCTTCTTCATTATAACCCTCTTTTCATTTCTCAGAAAATGATACCTTACATCATTATGCTTGGTTCTCTCATGATGAACCTGGTCCTTATCTAGACAAATTGCACTCAAACTATCACAATAAATCTCAGCTTGATCTTGATGTAGCCCCAAATCACTAACTAGCCCCTTCAGCTAGATACCCTCCTTGGCTACTTTAGTAAGAGACATATTTAGCCTCAATAGTGAATAAAGCCATTGTGGTCTGAAGAGTTTCTTTCCAGCTGACAACTGAATTCCCCAATGTGAAAACATAACCAGTCATTTGTTTTCTACTGTCCGCATCATCTGCATAATCAGCATCAAAGGATCCTATGACCAAACTCTGAGTATCACCTCCATAAATTAGACCAACATCATATGTACCCCTAAATTACCTGAACATTCTTTTCACGGCTTTCCAGTGTTGCTTTCTAGGTTGAGCCATAAACCTGCTGACAAAACTGACTGCCTGAGCCAAATTAGGCCTAGTGCACACCATGGCATTCATCAGACTGCCAAATGCACTAGCATAAGGAACTCTTGACATGTACTCCATCTGCTCTACTGGCTGTGAAGCAAAAACTGAAAAATGAATATTTGATGCTTAGGAGTATGTATTGGCTATGTAGCTGGCAGGCCAAACTTTGACAAAACCTTCTGTATATAGCCCTGCTGAGATAAATCAACTTTTTCTGACTTCTATATCTACAGATCTTCATCTCGAAAATTTTCTTGGCTGCACCCAAATCCTTCATTTCAAACTCAGCACTAAGAAGGTCTTTCAGATACTGGACATCAGACTTCTTTCTTGTAGCTATAAATATGTCATCCACATATAACACAAGATAGATGTATGGTCCATCTTTCAACTGACTGTTGTAAACACAACAATCATAAGGACTTCTGCTGTAACCCAACTGGATCATGTAACAGTCAAACATTTTATACCACAGTCTAGGAGCCTGCTTCAGTCCATACAAGGACTTCATGAACTTGCACACAAAATCTTCCTTGGCAGGAACTTGGAATCTTTCTGGCTGAGTCACGTATATCTCTTTATGTACCTCCCCATGTAGAAAAGATGTCTTCATATTTAACTGCTCAAGTTCTAAGTCTTGCTGTGCCACCATTGCTAGTAACACTCTGATTGAAGTATGCCTGACTACTGGTGAGAATATCTCATTAAAGTCCACCCTTTCTTTCTGACTGAACCCTCTTGCAACAAAACGTGCCTTATACTTAACTCCTTCTGCCTCAATTATCCCTTCCTTCTTCTTGAAGATCCATTTGCATGTAACAACTCTCCTATCAGCTAGATGTTTAACTAGATACCAAGTCTGATTCTTCAGTAATGACTCCATTTCATCTCCCATGGTAGCAAGCCATTGAGATGACTCAGAGCATGTGACTGTTTCCCTATAAGTAGAAGGTTCAAAACAATCCACCTCTTCTGCAACTTGAAGTGCACATCCAACCAAATCATCAAATCCATACCTCTTGGGAGGTACCCAACATTGGATCTTCTAGCTCTGCTAGCAGCTATACTTCACAGACTAATATCAGTTTGAGGCTCAACTGACCCCTATTCAGCTGACTGGTTTGGATTTAGTTTTGGTTCAATAACCGGATCAGATAAAAACTGGATTGGGTCAGTTGATTGTTTCATTTCAACTGACTCCACCTGAAGCTCCATATTACTGTCAGTTTTGTCAGTTTCAGTTTCAGTAGTCCCTGTCACTTATTAACTGAGCATAGAATTTTCATAAAAAACTGCATCTCTGCTGAGATTAATTCTATTTTCTGTCGATGACAAAATTCTATAAACCTTTACTCCATCACAATACTCTACATGCACTCATTTCTTGGCTCTTGGTTCCAGCTTCCCTTCACTCACATGATAGTAAATTGTGCTTCCAAAAACCCTTAGAACTGAATAGTCAGCAGGCTTGCCTGACCATATCTCAACTGGTGTTTTGAGACTGATCCCTGTGTAAGGAATCCTATTGATTAAGTAGCAAGATGTACTTACAGCCTCTGCCCAAAATCTTCTTGAAAAACCAGCATGAGAGAGCATGCATCTTGCTCTCTCTGAAAGAGTTTGATTTGGCCTTTCAGCTACACCATTCTGCTGAGAAGTATTCCTGACTGTAGCATGTCTGTCAATATATACCCTTATTTCTGCCAAACTCATCAAACTCAGTCCAACAGAATTCAAGACCATTATTTGTGCGAAGCCTTTTGATATTCTTTCCCAACTAATTTTCAGCTAGAGCTTTCCATTGCATGAAGTTCTTGAATGCCTCACTTTTCTGTTTCATCATCACCCTCCAAGTCATCCTTGAATAGTCATCTATGAATGACACAAAATATCTATGACCACCCAATGAATCCACGTTTGATGGCCCCCAACAATCAGAATGAATGTAATCAAGTGATGAATTTGTGTTGTGTACCGCTTTTGAGAACTTTCCCCTATGCTTCCCAAACACGCAATGCTCACAAAAGTCTAGATGCATGACCTTACACTCCCCAAGAAGATCTTTCTGAGAAAGAACACGCATCCCCTTTTCATTAATATGACCCAGTCTCATGTGCCATAGTTTTATATGTTGTGACTGATTAATCTAAGTAGATGCCACAGCAGCAGAACCAGCAACAGCCGACCATTGTAGTATATACAAGGTCCCTTTCTTGACTCTCTTGAGAACAAAAATTGAGTTTTTATAAACACTCAGCACTGCACCTGCATCCTTGAAACTGAATCCATTGTTGTCTAAAGAACTGAGATATACCAAGTTCTTGGTCATCTGTGTAACATGTCTAACTTCACTTAGTTTACAGAATCTTTCATCACCTGTCCTCAACTGAACTGAGCCAATCCAAATTACCTTGCAGACCTTGCTGTTTGCCATAGACATATGACCACCATCTATCTGCTAATAACTTGAGAACCACACTCTATGAGGGCAAATATGAAAGGAAGCCCTAGAGTCCAGAATCCACACATCAGTATGATGTGCTGACTCTCCTGCAACTAGAACCATATCCTCATCTGAGTCATGCTCAGTTGCTACAACAGCTGTGCCAGAACTGTTCTCCTGTTGGTTATTCCTCTTTGGACAATTGGACTTTCAATGCCTTGCTTCTTACAATAATTGCATACATCTGTGGATGTAGGGCCTTTGGACCTTGTCTTCTTGGAGTTTTTCTTCCTAGACTGCCCATGCTATTTTCCACTACTGACCACTAGTCTAACAGCCTAATTGTCTGCCCCAACTTCCTTATGTCTCAGCTCCCTGGCATGTAAAGCTGACCTCACATCCTCCAAAGCAACTGTATCCTTCCTAACTATGAAGGATTGCACAAAGTTCTCATATGAAGCTAGTAATGAAACCATCAAAATTAGAGCAGCATCTTCATCCTCAATATTAACATCAATAATCCTGAGATCAAGTAATATTGTGTTCGGATGATCAAGGTGATCTCTCAACTGAGTCCTCTCATGCATCCTCAGGCTAAATAGCCTCCACTTCAGTAAAACTTGTTGGTCAATGACTTAGTCATATACAGGATTTCAAGCTTTAACCCTAACTTGGTAGCAGTGTCATCCTCAGCAACATGTGTGATAACATCATCAGACAAGCACAACATGATGGTTGAATGTGCTTTCTCCTCATGACTCGCATAATCTACTGAACTGGCATCCCTTTTATCAAATAAAGGAGTCCATAGTCCTTGTTCTTTTAACAAGGCCCACAACTTGATTTGCTACAAAAATGAAACTGTTTCTCCCTGTAAATTTATCAATCTTTACATTCATCAATGACATCCTTCTTGTTAAAGAACAGACCTTTGATCACAAAATCCTAGCACCGGTCACTGGTCTTCGTAAAGATCAACTCCGTTCCACCTGCAAATTCCTCTGGATCCACGAATCAACGCTCTGATACCAGTTTGTTAAAACACAAACGAGAAACTTACAGTTTAGAAAAGATGAAACAATAGCAAAGCAAGCATAAAGTATGGCAGAAATTGATAAAACATAGAAACAACAAGAACACAGGGATTTAACGTGGTTTCCGGGTTTATGCCGACTACTCCACGGACAGAAAAGTAGATATTTTACTATGCACAAAGTTACAAAGATTTTCACACACTTGTGAAACAAGAAAAAACACACTGCAATGATTACAACATTTGGTATTTATAGACATAAATCCCTAACCCTAACCTCCATAAGATCTTTGTTGGAATTGTCATAAATACCCCAGATATGGACTCCAGCTCCAGCTGTTATCCACCAGATGAAGCTCCGCTTCAAAAAAATGACTTTCCCAGACTTGTAACCAACTACTCAGCTACGGAACTCAAATGTACTCAGCAATAACTCAGGTGACAAAACTGAAAGCTTACGTTAGAAGAAACTCATTTTGCACTTCACCACAACTGACTTTCACATAACTAAATACTCTTACTAAACTGACCATCATTCTCAGCTCAGTTTCATAGATTAGTTCACCAGTTTATTAGTTTAGAGATCAAGTCATAAAACTGACATATGCCTCTGGCGACACAGAGGAAGTCAGGTAGCTCTGGTAGTGAGGGGGGCTATGAGATGCTGGGAGACGATGTTCTGCTCGCCCAATTGCAAAGCTGACCTAAATTGCAGTGACGCACTGCCGTGAAGGATGTACCCATCGAGCCGCTATAGGCAAGGCGAAAGGCTTGACCAGGAGAAAAACTAAGAAAACGGAGCCGTCTGGTCTCGGAGAATCTAGCCGACAAGAAGCTGAAGAAGACATTATCGACGAGGTGAAGAAAAAGAATAAAACTCCCAAGCCACATAACCCAAAGGCCATCCTAGATGATGAAATACAGGTAGCCTTAGATAAGGAGGTTGGGGCCCAGTGGTTGAAGATTCGGACTCGCCTTAGTGTTTCTGGTATCTTTGCAGAGTATAATATATCAAAAAAACTATGCCTTTTCAGTCTTAGCCAATGAGATCGACGTAGATCAGACCGGACAATGCTTGTACGAGGACGCTCTGATCCTTGATTGTTGTCACTTCGTCGTGTGGCTTCGCCCACCCTTTGATCCTTTTTTGTCGAGGTGATGGGGAGACTGGCTGCTCTGCTTTGTGATTTTACCCTCGGAGTGGTAAGAGTAGTGATGGCCTTCATTGTGTAATGTCGGGTCTTAAAGCATGAATCATTTGTGGCGGTCTTCATGCGATTCTACAGTTTCAGCAAAACCACACCCGATAACTTGATTGCGGCAAGGGTCAAGAAGTGCCGATTATTTTACTGGCTTTCTGAGATGGTTAGGGATTGGGATTTGTGGGGCATAAAGGCTGAGTCCACAGTAGGTTGGCCGTTCCCTAAATTTGAGCCACACATAGGGCGATCAAACTCGATTGCGGTGCCTAAAAAACTTGAGGCCGACAAGAAGGAACTTGTTGACAAAATCCATAAGCTTCACGGATGGGACGGTCCGAAATAAGCGAGGACATTTAGCTGGAGGGTCCTACTTGACATCAGTGAGCCCTATTGTGTTGGATCGATAATGCGCAGACAACACTCGAAAGGGGGAGGGGGGTGAATAGAGTGTGGATAAAAATTGCCTTTTAAAAATTCAACAAATCGATGCATTCAATGAACTATTATCAATATATTAGGAAGGAGATGAAAAATACTAGTTGTTTTTCTGGGATATCGAAGTTCCAGCATTCAATGGAGAGGAAAGAGGAGAAAGGGCTAGAAGATGAGGAAAAAGGATTTCAGAAAAAATTTCGACTAGGAAATGGGATGGGGTCTTTAAGTTAGAAAAATTTGGGCCAGGCTGAATTAACATAAGAATGGGCAAGACTCAGAAATAAAAGTCAGGCTTTTTAGTTAATTGATCCAGTAGATTGTATTAGTACAATAATTAGGGATGGCAATCTCGCCAAACCCGACCCTGCCCTACCCGTTACCCTACCCGTTCGGGTATGATTTTCAACTACCCATTCGGGTATGGGTAAAATTTCTATACCCGTTCGGGTATCGGGTCGGGTATCAGGTATAGCATAAAACCCTACCCTACCCGTCCCCAACCCATTCCCCAACCCGTACCCTACCCTACCCGTTGCTTTTTCTTTGAGGTTAGTAGAAATTAGAAAAGAACTAAACCTAACGTTACTGTTAGTAGAAAAGAACTGATAAAAAACTAAAAAATATTAGTTCCTAATAGGACATTCATTTGCAAAATGTCTTAACTTGTACTTAAAATCAAATTCATTTTGTACTTAAAAAAGTTATTTATACATGTTCATGTATCTGTACCCTACCCGTACCCTACCCGTTACCCGTTGGGGGTAGGTATGGGGGGATTTTATTTATACCCGTTCGGGTATGGGTCGGGTATGGGTAAAAAAATTTAGGAGTGGGTATGGGTCGGGTGGAGCTAAACCCGTCCCCTACCCGACCCATTGCCATCCCTAACAATAATTAATTAAATAACCATTTAATCATATAAATGATTAATTGATTAATTTGATCAACATATTAAAACCTGCAATATAAATTAAACACAAAAATGATGTCATATGATTTAAACTAAATAGCTTCATGGCTAGTTAGTGACAAAAGATGATATATTCTAATAAACAATAATAATAATAATTATGAAATTAGGTGCTTTTAAAAAACAATAGTGCTTATGAAAGCTTAAACGGAGAATATGTTATTTTTGAAAATTAATCAACATAATTAATCAAACCACAAAATAATCAACATATTGTTGCATGGCGGGCATACCAGGGCCTATCAATGCGCAGCCTTTCGTCAAGTTTGAGAGGGTTATGACCGATGAGGATTGGTATGGCGAGTGCCATCATCACAAGTCCGTTCCGTCGAAATGCAAAACTTATGGCAGAGTACCATCCATGCGGGCTCCCAGTAAATTTGCTGCCATACTTTTACTTTACCTTTTTAACTTTCGTGTATTCCTTCTTGTACTTATCTTTTATTGTATGATGTGACACTAACTGTTGAAGTTTTGTGCAGGTACAATGGTTGATGCCGTTGAAGAGATGAATGCCAGGCTTCAAAAGCATAAGAAGGAGGGAAATGTGAGAAAGAAGCTACTGGCGGCAAGCCCGGGGGTGACTCGGAAAACTATTTATATGTCAACAGTCTCTACTGACGCCGTTTTCACTGATGAACCCTTATGAACCGTTCCTGCTGATGCATTGTTAGGAGCAGGCAGTGCGGCCACTGTTTTTTTTTTTGAACAACTTATATTATGAATATTAAAAGGACTTATCTATTAAGCTAATAGATAAGCCACCAAGATTACAGAGGTTAAACAGAGTCACTCCAAAACAGTAAAAAGTCAAACTCCAAACAAAAGTAACGTTAAACCAAACAATCAACACATATCTAAAGTTATTTAATGGTTGATCTTTCCAAATATCCCAATCTAAAGAAAATTTGTCGCATCGCAAATTGATCCAGGAAAAACTGAGAGTTTGAATTTCTCCATGCACATCATCTACCGAAGCGAGCTTTGAGTTGAAGATGAGATTGTTCCTTCTTTTCCATAAGCTCCAACACGTGATTTTTATGATACCGTCCCATACCTTTGTTAAATTCATTTGTTTCATGCACAAAGGTACTCTTTGAGTAAACGGTCCCCAATCCACAGTTGTATGTAATGAAACACGCCACCAAGAAAAAACTTTGTTCCAAGTCTGTGCCGCAAAAGCGCATCGTAGGAATAGATGAGTTTCGTCCTCCCGGTCCAACCCACAAGACGTGCAAACGAGGCTAGTAAGACTGATGCCTCTTATCGATAGATTATTCAGAGTGGGAAGTCTACCTTTAGCTACTTTCCAATTAAGAATGTTTACTTTAGAAGGAACTAAGCTATTCCAGCGAGTTGAAGAGACACCCATCAAGTGAGGAACATCAGTTTCCAGTAGCAAGTTCTTTAATCTGATAACAGAGAAGACATCACGGGGATCAAGGGTCCAATATGGAGCATCTGAATGCTCTGCACCCAAGAAAAGATCGGGAAGATAAGCTAAAAGATTAATAAGTTCTCCTGATCCCTTCCTCTTATCTCTCTTCTCTAGTCCCACACCCAACTCCAAGTGCCTTCGTTCATTTTCCATCGCTCCCCTACTACACACTCCTTATCACTAGCAAGGTTAAACAATCGTGGGAAACGTTGACAAAGAGGCTCATCCCCAACCCAAACATCCCTCAAAAATTTAATATGCTTTCCATCTCTCACCTTCCATCTAATGGATGCAACAAGGTTCACTCCCTTAGTTTTTATCTTTTCCAAGTTCCCTATTATACTTCCCCAAATTTTTCCTCTTCTGCCAGTCCCGGTGCGGCCTCTGTTACCCAGAAAGAAAAGGTGGGTGATGTTGACGCCGCCGTTGCTGCTAACAAATCAAAGAGGAAGAAGCCAGCAAGGAGGTCGAAATCTCCTACTAGGCTCACTGATGAGACGACTATCGGAGCAGGAGAGACGGCACCTAGAAAGAAAAGTTGAGCTGGTGATGATATCTAAGGTTCAAATGTTGCTGTTGGCGAATACGGTAGACTTGAATGGTGGGAGCCCTAACAAAAAAAGTTGATAAGGGCAAAGGCAAAGCCTATGAGTCGACGCTTGCTATGACCCCGAAGAAGAAATTTCCAGTTGGGGCTATGGGAAGACCGGCCTTGTGGATGGATCTGGCGTCCATGGTGCAGCTGTTCGATCTGAAAATAGCGGGGGAATTGGCCACGTCAATTTCTAATGTGCTTCCTGTGAAAAATCTAAATTTTAGGTTGACTGGTGCGGAGCAGTGCATCGTGGGCCGAGGGATATTGTATCTCGGATAGTGCAGGATGATCTGGTAGCCTCGATGGCTTCGGCGGGGCCATATAATACGCGAAACTTCTTAGAGGTGCTATCAGACTATTCGGCGTCGTGGTGAGCATGGTAAATCATTTTCTTTCACATTCATTTCTTGATTGTTTTGCCCTTTTGCTACTTTGTGAACTAACATATGTTTTCTTTTTTCAGGTCAGCACTCAACTTATTCAGAACGAATGGGCACTCGCTGCTGAGAGGAAGAAGGCCCTTGATGAGTTCGCCGATATGAGGAAAAAACTGAGCGATGCGGAGGAGTGGGCCGAGTGGGATGAGAAGCAACTAGGTGTTCTTCAGACGGAGAACAACTGGATCCATGTTGAAAATGAGGCTCATGCCAAAAAGGCTCAGGAAGTTAGCGAGCTGCTGAAGGCAACTGAGGCTCAGAGGGATGAGGCTGCCGCCAAGTGGGAGGAGGGACAAAAAACCATTGAGAGTCTTAGCAATGAGTTGACTGTGACCGAGGCCGAGCTCTCTACCCTTTCCGTGAATCACTCTGAGGAGTTGAAGAAAAAACAAGAGGACTGCTTTTGCAACGCACCGAATTTTATGACGTAAACGGGAAGGATATAATCGTCATATATAGTAATAACATTAATAATGGTAATAACTGTTTTTTTATAATCTTTTTGTAATAATAATATACATATATATTATTAGTATCATTCTAAGATATTGTTGGAAATAAAATTTAAGTTTTGATGATAATTCATCTTATTTATTATAATGTTATCTTAACCCCATTGATGAAGTGCTGAAGCCAGCTGTTATAGTGTAAAGCTAAAAGATGTCTAGAACTGAATGTATAAGTTTTATTAGAGTCTGATTTTTGTATAAGTTACATCAGACAAGCAATTTGTAATTGATAGTGTGTCGAAAACCGCTCGGGAATCAATTAGAAAATCGGAAATCATCAAGACAAACAAACCGACTCGTAATACATCTATGAAGAAGGTAAGTTCATTTGAGAGATTCTGAGACTCGGTTGGCTTATCTTGAAGAATGAAGGCGAGGGACACAGACTCGATTATTGAAGAATGAAGAAGCGAGGGCACAAACTCGAGATATGAAGATTAAAGTCGAGACTGTAAAGTTGGACTTCAGGAAAGATTGTGGTGACCTGAACTGACTTTATGGATCTTGTATGAGGACCTAAGAATCATAAGGACAATGAATTCTTAGATGAAAAATGTATCATGGTGTACTCTGATTAAGTCAATTGTAATCATATAAAAACTGGAGTACTGATTTTTGAAGAAGAATAAAATCTCAGTTAATGCTCCAAGTTAGTTAGGAAACTGACAGATGAAAAACTGACAAGGAAACTCAGTTTTATAAGTCAGCCATCCAACAAACTGAAAGTACAATCGAACGTTGTAAAGAAAGAAATTTCATTGGATGAATCACTGACACAGCAGGAACGGTCAGAAAATATAACCGTTGCAAGATATACGTTGATACAATTCACATCAAAGTCAGATGAACGTTGGACTTCTCACTATAAATAGAAGACTTTGCACAAACAAAATAAGAGAGAATAGATACAAGAATCAACAAGAAATTTGTGCACACTATATGAATTGTCATCATCACTGAACTATAACAAGATCATATCTAGTATTTCTTCAAGTGTTCAAAGCTACAAAGAATTTATCAAGAATTCAACACTCTGAAGAACCACAAACAAGAATCAATTTATTGATTCTCAGCCCAACTTTGATTCTATTTCAAAGGTTTATACTGTAAAGCAAACCGGGAAGGTTTTGTCAAGGACAGATTGTGACAAGCAAATGGGTAGACTGTGTTTGTGGTGGTAGTGGTGAAGAGGCAATCCTACCTCTAAGAACCAAAGTGGTTCAAGCATTTGGAGAGCAAAGCAATTCTACTGTTTCTACATTTGTTTAGATAGTGAAGCTAGTGGATTAGCCAAGGACTATTGTTTAGGACTTTTTGTAACAGATCACCTCAAGAAGCTCTAGTGGAATTTTCCTCTGCACCACAGGGGAAGAGAGGACGTACATGATTACACCACCTGGAACCTCTACAACATCCGCCTTATTTACTTTACGCATTTACTTATTTATTTTGTATTTACTTGCAGCATTGTGATACTTGATTGTTATACATCTCACAGTCACAACTGACATTCACCATAATTCAGTTCACAACACTCAGTTTTCATAACAGAACAACAAGATCAATATAAAGGCTAAAATTATATCCGCTGCCGGTTGACTCAGTTTCAGCTTAAATCAGTTTGATTTAACCTCAGCTTAGTCAGCTCAACTCCACACAAGTTTTATCTGAACCCTAATTTGTTTAAAATTCAGTTTTTTGGTGACAAGTTTATTCACCCCCCCCCCCTCTAAACTTGTGTTAGCCTTTCCAAGGGACCAACAATTGGTATCGGAGTAGTGTTTCTTTAACCAGATATCATTTGCTCGTTATCCTCTAGTTGTTCTTATTTGAAAGCTCAGTTTTAAATTAATTTACAGTCAGTCTTCACTCACTCACAATGGATAACAATCAATATGCAAGACAAATGCTTATGTGCAACATGGACATATTTGACGAATACAAACGTCGTATGCAGGCATTCCTAGCAGCTACTCATGATGAAATGATGGATGTACTCACTGATGGACCAATCCAGATCACCTACATGCAAACTGAAGGTGACAAACAAGTTTGAGTTCCAAAACCCAAATCTGAATGGACCTGTGATGATCGCAAGCGAAACAATCTCAACAATGTTGCCTTGGACTTTATCCTCAGAACCCTTGACAGCAACATGTACTTAAAGGTGAAATAATGCACAACTGCCAAAGAAATGTGGGACAAACATCAGTTAGTTTGTGAAGGAACAGATTCAATCAAGGAAAATAAGATTTCCGTTGCAAAGCAAAAGTTTGAGAATTTCAAGATGAAATCTGGAGAAACCATTGATCAAATGGAGACAAGATTCCGTGCTATTATGGATGAACTAGATCTACTTAAGATTGAATACTCAAAGAAAGTCATCAACACTAGAATATTGAAGGTATTGCCAATGTGCTAGAAAATGAAGGTCACTGCTATAGAAGAATCCAGGAGACTTGATGTAGAAGATTCATTCAAGATCTTTTCAGATCTGAAAGCTTATGAATTCAGTGAAGATTTCACAACCATAGCTGCAATAATCAAAGCTCTGGAAGAACCTAAGACCACAGCACTTGCAGCAGCAGCAAATGAGATTCAAGAAAACTCATCTAACAATATTCATGAAATGGAAGAACAAATGGCTCTAATGATGAACAGAATTCGAAGAATGAAGAGTGGACATCCAGTCACTCAAAAGTTCATCAAAAGGACTCCTGAGAAAAGAAAAGACGACGAATACCTCTGTTTCAACTGCAAGAAACCAGGACACTATAAAGTGAATGTCAGAAAAGATCAAGAAGACACCACCAAGGAGAGTTGGTAGAAGAGCACTTCTTGCGCTGGAGATGAATCAGATTATGAAGCTGGTACTGAAAGATTATCAGATGACACGGCTTTAATGGCACACATGGAAGATCCAAATGAGGTATGTGAATCAAACTCTAAATACTCCTCATTTCAGATTTCAATGATGAATGCATGTTCTTCGATCACGACTCAATCCAAAAATCTAGAATTAGAAGAAACTCTTGATGAATTGATGAATCACTAGTAACCATACAAGTGGTTATGAATCAATCAAAGCGAGAAAGAAAGTCTAATTCTTGAAGTTGAAAGATTGAAGTCTCGAACTAAAAATGTTGAAACCGACTAAAAGCGATAAAGGAAAGATTCAAGATCGCTTCATGATCATCGCAGCAAAGAATTGAATCGTTCGCTCAATCAAGTTCAATTCATCGGATTCAAATCGGAAAGCCATATGGAGACAAAGCTGGGTTAGGATTTGATACACAGCAATCTTCGAAGAATGGAACTAGCAAAGCCGCTGGGTTGAGTACCAAAACTGGTATTAAGTTTGTAGTTGAGCAAGTTCCACAAACCGAGAAAATTCTTTGAACCGAAGAAAGCCAGATCACACAGATAAATCAGTTTTCTAAGAAGACAATCAGATCTACCTACAAAACTAAATCAAATGGTAGACCAAATTTGTATTCAATAGAAACCGACACAAACAAATCAACCGCCAGATCCACAAAAACCAATGAAGTCGGGGAACCGGAAAAATTACAATCAAAACAAATCCAAGAATGTCAATCATTCAAAGATTCACACATTCGAGGGAAAGGAAGGTTGTATCCTCTCGATGATGATTGGAATTTTACTGAATTTGTTATTAAAACTAATAATGACAATCATTCCAGACCGAAAACTTATCACAAGTTTCAGTCCAAAACTCAGCAGAGGACTAGTCTCAGTTCTCAGCATAAGTCATAGTACAAAGGTCAATATAGACCGCAGTACAGAAGGAATGATGGTTACCACTCCAGCTTTAATAACAAAAATCAACATGGAAACAAATTACAGTCAGAAGATCTGAGAAATCATATAAATAAGACACAGTCCAAACATAGATGCTATGGGAGTGTGGCTTACACATATGAAAACAAGTGCAACAATATCCGAAGAATTCCAAAAGGATATATTCCCAGAGTTGTACTGACAACTGACCCTCATGGACCCAAACTGAGTTGGGTACCTAAATATCTCTAATTTTCACTGCAGGATATATGGTACTTTGACAGTGGTTGCTCTAGACACATGACAAAGAGCAAAGACTGTCTCAGTAATTTCGTTGAAAAGAATGGACCAAAAGTTAATTTTGGAAGTAAAGATAAACCAGGTTACACCAGAGGCTTTGGCACCTTAATCAGAAATGGACTTACAATCAAGAATGTATCATATGTAGAAGGACTACACTACAATCTACTCAGCACAAGTCAATTTTGTGATATGGGATACAAAGTTACTTTTGATAAAGAATTATGCGTTGTCATCAGCGAATCAGCTTATCAAGTTGTCCTAGCCGGAAGAAGGAAGGAAAACATGTATGTGGTAGATTGGACAACAGCCGTCGCTGAAACTTGTTTGCTTGTGCATACCAAATCGTAAATCGGTTGGTGTGGCACAAGAAATCCGAGTCATCTCAACTTTGATGACATCAATACACTTGTTAAGAAGCGGCTAGTCATTGGACTACCAGAGATATCATATAAGAAGGGATGACTTATGTGATGCGTGTCAACAGGAAAACAAACAAAGGCAAGTTTCAAGAGTAAGTCTCAAAGATTCAACAAACGGACATCTAGAATTGCTACATATGGACTTATTTGGACCTATTACACCAATCAAGATCGGTGGAAAGAAGTATACATTGGTGGTAGTAGATGATTTTTCAAGATATACCAGGTAATCTTTCTAACCAAGAAAAGTGAAACCAAGCAAAACTCACGAGAACTTCTTAAGAGACTTGTAATCGAGAAAGGAGTTTTGATTGTGAAGATAAGATCGATAAAGGAACCGAATTCCTCAACAAAGTGTGATTATTGAATATTGTGAAGAAAATGGTGTCTTACACCAACTTGTCGCCACAGAACACCTCAACAAAATGGTGTATTGAAAGAAGAAAGCAGAATGCTCAAAAATTTGGAAGGACTATGATCCGTGAAGCTAAACTACCCGAAAGATATTGGGCGAAGATAAGTAAACATGACTTGTTACACTCAGAACAGAGCTCTCATTAACAAGAGACATGAAAAGACTCCATATGAAATTTGGAATGGAAGAAAACCTAATGTTTCATACTTTCATGCATTTGGAAGCAAATGTTTCATACACAATAATGGAAAAGATCAACTTCACATTTTTCAACCCAAAGCTGATGAAGGAATTTTCCTAGGATATTCAAGTGTCAGCAAAGCATTCAGAGTATTGAATAAAAGGACACTCAAGCATGAAGAGTCAATACATGTAGTATTTGATGAACCAAATTTTCTTGGTGAAACAACTGAAGACCGACCAGAACCAGTTCCTCAGTCTCAGTTACCAATCACACAGTAACTCTGTTTGATGGATGTTGGAAGACTACAAATTTCAGAATGTTCAGATCAAGATCAGCCTCAGTTTCCAACCACTCAACAACTTGAACAACATCAATCAGACTCAGTTGAACAAATTCAAGAACCAGTTTTTGAAGAATCAGTTGAACAAAGTACAAATCAACCAATACAAACTCACACACATCAATGGATGAGAGATCATCCTGAAGAACAAGTTATTGGTGACACTCAAACTGGAGTTCAAACAAGACATCAACTAGATGCGATGATAGCATGCTTTCTATCTCAATCGGAACCTAAAGAACTTGAAGAAGCCTTGAAAGATCCAGACTGGATATTAGCTATGCAGGAAGAACTAAATGAATTTGAGAGAAATCAAGTATGGGAACTGGTAGATAAACCAGTTCATGTCAATATCATTGGAACCAAATGGGTTTTCAGAAATAAACTTGATGAAGATGGAAATGTCATTAGAAACAAAGCCGGACTAGTAGCCAAAGGATACTCTCGCTGAAGGCATAGATTTTGATGAAACTTACGCACCAAAGAGCAAGACTAGAAGAAATCGACTTTTCTTGCTTATGCGACTCACAAGAAATTCAAAGTTTATCAGATGGATGTTAAAAGTGTGTTTCTAAATGGAATTCTTGAAGAAGAAGTGTATGTTCAACAACCACCTGGATTTGAAATCAAGGATCAAACTGATAAAGTTTTCAGACTAAGGAAAGCTCTTTATGGACTTAAACAAGCACCAAGAGCTTGGTACGAAACTCTGTCTCAATTTTTAGTAGATAACGGATTTATCAAAGGAACAATCGACAAAACATTATTCAGGATGAAGAATGGAGAAGATACTCTACTTGTTCAAATTTATGTTGATGATATCATCTTTGGATCAGAAAATGAACAGCTATGTGAGAAATTTGCAAGTTTAATGAAAAGCAAATTTCAAATGAGTATGATGGGAGAATTAAATTATTTCCTAGGATTGCAAGTTAAACAACTAGCCGATGGAATCTTCATTCATCAAACTAAATATACAAGAGAACTTATCAAAAAGTTTGGTATGGAGAAATCTACTGGAATTTCTATACCAATGGGGACCAACATCAGACTAGATGAAGATAAAGAAGGTAAAGATGTTGATCAAACACTCTACAGAAGAATGATTGGAAGCTTACTCTATCTTCCAGCAAGTAGGCCAGACATATCTTTTACTGTCGGTGTTTGTGCAAGATTTCAATCAAGACCAAAGGAAAGCCATCTCACAGTTGTGAAGAGAACTTTGAAATATCTGAAAGACACAGATGGAGTTGGTATTTGGTATTCGAAAGAAGGAGAATTCAAGCTAATTTCTTACTCAGATTCAGACTATGCTGGATGCAAAGTGGACAGAAAAAGCACATCAGGCACATGTCAGTTATTAGGAAATAGACTTGTGTCATGGTTTAGCAAGAAGCAACACTCAATCTCAACTTCAACAGCAGAAGCTGAATATATAGCAGCTGGAAGTTGTTGTGCTCAAATTTTATGGATCAGACACCAATTAAGAGATTATGGGATAGAAGAAGGAACAATTCCCATAATGTGTGATAACACAAGTGCAATTGCAATTACTGATAATCCATTTTTACATACAAGAACTAAGCACATTGATGTTCGTCACCACTTTATAAGAGATCATGCAGAGATGAAGGATATAACAGTTCTTTATGTACCTACTGAAGATCAGTTGGCAGACATCTTCACTAAGCTACTGGACAAAGAGAGATTTGCAAAATTAAGAACTGAGTTGGGAATAATCAAAGTCAGTTAAGCCAGAGATTCGTCAAGGGGATTAAACTTTGTTATGTTGGGTGCGCTCACTTAACAGATTAGTCATTGACATCAACAATCTCAAACTGAAAAATTGAAAAAATTTGACAAAACTGAACAATTTGATAGGAACTGAATTATTTGTAAAACTGACCTCAGCATCAGTTTTTTACTTTATTCAAATTTGGTCAAAGGTTGATAAGATAAAATCAACAGCGGTTATATCGCATTAAATTGCCATGATTCTTTTTGTCGAGGACTTCGTGTGTGTACACCCACGATTGTCGTAAAGTAAAGACATGTATCGGTTATCAAAACCATCATGGAATTTGAAAAGTTGTACCATTCAACCGCCAGAATATCCTACCTATTTATTTAATCTCTGTTCACACTATTTTTCTTATTAAGAAGAACAGACTCTTTTCAAACCTACCCTTCAAAATCAAATTTCTTTGTGTTCACACTCAAACATGGCCACCACAATTGATTCGAAAGATGCAGACGATTAATCACAGAGCTGGATGAACTAACACTCGAAATGTATGAAGCTATGTGTCAAAACACTCTATTAGCCAGTTGTATACGAGACAAAATCGAAAAGCAACCAGGATTGAACAACATTCTCGAAGTTCGCTTCAAAGAAAAACGAGATGTGGAAGGCATTTTGCGATTTTGGCAAAATATGCGATTAATCGAGGACTCCTTGATTACAACGATTCGAGGAGATCGATTGTGTTCAATGAAAGAGTTATGAGATCACTCTTTGGGTTCGCAAATACAACAAAAACTTCAATAGAGTTAGCAACCCTACCATTGGAGAAAGAAGATTTTCTCGCAATGATTACTTCGCCTCTGAGAACCAATCGTACACTGGTGTTCATGTCGACAAAATCAAGCCGAATTTGGACATCTCAAAGCAGATGGCTCGGCAAACACGTCATTGGAAAATCCAAAGGATTAATATACTTTGTAAGAAAATATTTTGGTTGATGAACATAATGCTGGGACAACATATAAATTTAATTAGGCGAGTTATATAGTCAATCAATTCAAGAAGCAATATTTAGTGAATTAGAAACTATGGCAAAAGCTCAAGTGAAGGACAAGTAATCGATGGCGATTCGATCAAGAAAACTCTTAGTGGAATCATTCAGTTTTATTTGGAAAGAATTAAGGAAGGGAAGCAAGCAAGAGAAACTGTGACATCAAAGGAAATCACAGAAACAACTTTCCAACATGAAGCAAAGCAGTCAACTGTATCTCAACAGCAAACTGAACAAAGAGGGACCAAGCGAAAATCAGAATCCACAGAAGAAAGATCAGTTGTAAGATGTTTGTACCCTGAAATCTCAAGTGAGATAGCACCTACTGAGGGGGAACAACAATTGACAACTGAAGATATTCAAGACAATGTCACTACTGTTCTTACTTCTCAAACACAACAGCAGTCAGTTCAACAAACGGCCCCAGTCTTCGAAGCTGACAAAGTCATAAGACTGATGAAAATGAAACTTCAACCAGAAGATTCTCGTGATGCCAGTTTAGAGACTGAAGAAAAATCACTCTTGGAGAAATTGGAAGTAAGAGATCTTTACTCTCTGTTTCCTATTAATGAATTTCTTGACAACTGTTTCAAAAGGTTTACTGAGTTAGCAAACAGAAGAGAATCAGGCACATCATCTAAAGACAGTTCCCAGAAAAAGGATGATGATGATCATGATAAGTCAAGAAAAGAAACTGATGATACTACAGTTTTGCAAACAATCACTCAACCACAATATCCAGTAACACAAACTGTACCACAGCAAGAAGCATTGTCAGTTGAAAACCAGACAACTGTCAATCAGCAAGCAGGTGATGAAATCAGACAACTGATGGTCATTAATACTCAGGAAAAGGATCAAGTGGAAGCTACATATGATCCCTGTAATTTTCTATCTAAGGAGGAATTGGCCAAAGTTCATGAAAACTTGAAAATAGTACTCAGTCAAAGAGATACACAGAATGGTCTTTTATCAAACATCTCTGGATATCTTGATTATAGAACTAGAACTGATGTTTCGGTTCATGCAAGACTGGAGATGATTCACAAATCAAGTTCAAGTTTCGCTTCGAGATTGTCTTACTCAAACAACAACTTGAAGATTCAACGCAGTGAGAGATAGAGACTCATGCTCAAGCTCATTGGCATATTAATCAAAGATATCTACAAAGTTAGAAGCTCAACTTAAGGAAGTACTTGATTCTCAACGACAAATTTCATAAGATCAAAAAGCAACCCATGCTCTGGTAGATCAGTTATATGATGCCAAAAAGGGGGAAGCTGAAGAAGAAAAGCTGAAATTACTCGAGAGAAATGAAGCGACTTGAAGAAGAACTACAAAGATACTGATCAGATCCTAAATTTTTAAGAAAGAGTTAAGCTCGCAGATCAACTTATTGCAAAATACAATCAACTCAACCTGGAGACAGAAGAGTTACTCTTACAAAGGATCTGTGGACACAGTTTATCAAAGACTACAATCCTATTAAAGCCAAATACAAGGACAGAACATTTGAGGAATACTTGAACTACTTTTTGTCTGATATTTACTCAAAGCAAAAAATTGCACAACATAAGAAGGATCGAAGGATTGAAGATAAACTGAAGATTAAAGAAAAGGTTGAACAAATTAAAACCGATCTAACAGAATTTGAAAAATACTATTTGGAAGACTCAAGCTTACCCAAGCTAATTCAATGGAGAAGATGGAAAGAAAGTAGTCAAGTTGACTACAACAAGACCTTTTCAAAGGAAGACTCCAAACTTGAAGAAGACTTTCGTTTGTATGACAAAGCAAAAAGATATGACTTAGTCATGCAAAAAGCTAAGAAGAAGCTCAGTCTTTAATCATAGATTTTTGAACAAAAATGCATGTATCCAGTTTTTGCTCATTCAATTGAAAACCAGTTTTCCAGTTTTACATTGTTTCTCATTGTTTTGATCTTTAAGCTTTTCTTTTAGGGAGAGTTTTGGCCTCATCAAAAAGGGGAAAATTGTTGGAAATAAAATTTATGTTTTCATGATAATTCATCTTATTTATTATAATGTTATCTTAACCCTATTGATGTAGTGCTGAAGCCAGCTGTTATAGTGGAAAGCTAAAAGATGTCTAGAACTGAATGTATAAGTTTTATTAGAGTCTGATTTTTGTATAAGTTACATCAGACAAGCACTGTAATTGATAGTGTGTGAAAAACTGCGCCCGGGAATCAATTAGAAAGCGGAAATCATCAAGACAAACAAAGCGACTCGTAATACATCTATGAAGAAGGTAATTTCACCGAGAGTTCTGAGACTCGGTTGGCTTATCTTGAAGAATGAAGAACCGAGGGACACAGACTCGATTATTGAAGAATGAAGAACCGAGGCACAAACTCGGTTATGAAGATTAAAGTCGAGGATCAGAAAGTTGGACTTGTGCAATATTGTGGTGACTGAATCGACTTTATGGATCTTGTATGAGGACCTAAGAATCATAAGGACAATGAATTCTTAGATGAAAAATGTATCACAGTGTACTCTGATTAAGTCAATTGTAATTAGATAAAAACTGGAGTATTGATTTTTGAAGAAGAATAAAATCTAAGTTAATGCTCCAAGTCAGTTAGGAAACTGACAGATGAAAAACTGACAAGGAAACTCAGTTTTATAAGTCAGCCATCCAACAAACTGAAAGTACAATCGAACGTTGTAAAGAAAGAAATTTCATTGGATGAATCACTGACACAGCAGGAACGGTCAGAAAATATAACCGTTGCAAGATATACATTGATACAATTCAAATCAAAGTCAGATGAACGTTGGACTTCTCACTATAAATAGAAGACTTTGCACAAACAAAAGAAGAGAGAATAGATACAAGAATCAACAAGCAATTTGTGCACACTATTTGAATTGTCATCATCACTGAACTATAACAAGATCATATCTAGTATTTCTTCAAGTGTGCAAAGCTACAAAGAATTTATCAAGAATTCAACACTCTGAAGAACCACAAACAAGAATCAATTTATTGATTCTCAGCCCAACTTTGATTCTATTTCAAAGGTTTAGACTGTGAAGCAAACCGGGAAGGTTTTGTCAAGGACAGTTGTGACAAGAATTCGGGTAGACTGTGTTTGTGGTGGTAGCTGGTGAAGAGGCAATCCTACCCTCTAAGGACCAGTGGTTCAAGCATTTGGAGAGCAGCAATTCTACCTGTTCTACATTTGTTTAGATAGTGAAGCTAGGGATTAGCCAAGGACTATTGTTTAGGACTTTTGTAATGATCACCTCAAGAAGTTCTAATGGAATTTTCCTCCGCACCACAGGGAAGAGATGACGCATGTGATTACACCACTGAACCTCTATAACATCCGCCTTATTTACTTTACGCATTTACTTATTTATTTAGTATTTACTTACAGCATTGTGATACTTGATTGTTATACATCTCACAGTCACAACTGACATTCACCAGAATTCAGTTCACAACACTCAGTTTTCATAACAGAACAACAATATCAATATAAAGGCTAAAATTATATCCGATGCCGGTTGACTCAGCTTCAACTTAAATCAGTTTGATTTAACCTCAGCTTAGTCAGCTCAACTCCACACAAGCTTTATCTGAACCCTAATCTGTTTAAAATTCAGTTTTTGGTGACAAGTTTATTCACCCCCCCCCCCCCTTCTAAACTTGTGTTAGCCTTTCCAAGGGACCAACAGATATTATACTTAGTACATTTCTGTGCAATTTTTAGGAGGTTACAGTAATTAATAAACCCCTATGTTTTATTCTATATATATAGACAATCTATCATACACTGCATTGAGTGTGGATTAATGCTGGTAGTGGAAACGGAAATCCCATTAGTACTTCCGTTCAAGGTTGGGATATCATTTAAGGTATTAACTCAACCTACAGTTTCTTTAGTTTACTCAATTTCTATTAAATTCTGATCATTTTTGGCACACTATATAAATCACCATGAGGAGAGTGGGAGTGATTGTAATATTCTGATTTTCGAAAAAAGGGCATCTTAGTATTTTAACGAAAATCAGAGTATTATATTTATTTTAATTAATGGAATTAAAGAAAAGAAAGGAAATTAAAGGATTTATTAATTAAGGAAGTAATTAAAATAAGTTTTAATGGGATTAATAGGGAATTAAATTCTCATTATTCAGAAACAGTTTTCACGATTAAACATGAGCATAGGGGCGCAAGTTTGAGGGAAAGAAGAGAGAGAAGAAACTTTCAAATTTTGAGGCTAATCCATTGCTCTTTTCAACAGATGTATCAAGGGGAAAATATTCTACAGAAGGAGAGGATCATTTTGATACCAACAATTAACCGGTTGGAGAAGGTAAGATTTCATTCGTTTTTGGTTCTGAGAAGTTATGGCTGCAAATTCTTAGTATAAGTTAGATGTTCTGAGTTTAGGTTGCTCTGATGTTCAAGAATCGTAGTTTGATCAATTTGTAGGTTGAATCGAAAGTTAGGATCTTTTGGTGTTTTTGGATCGTTTGTTGCTCGCAATTAATGTAACGGAGTTTTCATATTGAATGATTGATGTTTTTATAATAATTAATGTGAAGTAACAGGTTGTTCTATCCGAATTGATCAATTTTTAATGATGCTTTTATGTTAATTGATGTGTATTATAACATTAAATATACATGCGTCGGGGCTGGAGCAGAACCACCATGTTCAGGTAACTTGAGTCGGCCAACAAATCGTTAATGGGTTAATTAGTTATCAGTACCTATAAATTATAGGTTCTTTGTTTTTATTTTATTTCATTTGTTTCTGTTTCTTTTGGGGATTATATAGTTTGAAACTATATATGTTGTGCTTTGGGGTACTGGGTGAAATCTCCAGGTGATAGCCGACTGGTTGTAAAAAAAAAATTAAACTAAATTAGTTATGTACATTTATTTACCTCAATCATTTGGTCTGAATGTAGCAGGATAAACAAAAGACCAGTTGACTTGCCTTTATTTTGTTTTGTTCCAGATAATAATAATAATAAACATTCATGAACATTACAAAGCCATGAATGGGTTTCTGATGCGTTTAGTTCTGCACCAAATGGACTTCTTATCGATAAAACTTAGGACCGACGGAAACCTAGGATTGGCCTTGTGCTTTGATGAACTAGGGTTCATCATTGTCTGTTTAATTGCTAGCTTGAGTCTAAGGGTCTAAGAAGAGGGAGTAGGGAGCCTTTTCCTGAATGAACTTAGGTGGCTAGCTAATCACTTAATAAACATATTTGACTAGATAAAATGTTAAACATCATGAGAGCATGGATAGGCTCAGTACAATATCGGCAATGTGAAGTTTAGCCAGATAAAGTGGTGATGATCACTGCCAGATTCTAGACCCGCCAGATAAAGTAGTGATCGTTCTGCCAGACAAACTCACGAACGAGATAAACATTCACCGGTCAGCTCTCTAGGGTTCGCCAGACAAAGTGGAATGACTGTCTCGGGACCGCTAGAGATTTATCTCTATATGTATGGTTGTGTCTTTTGTCTTAGTGCATATCTCACTAAGTGTAGTGCCCTCGCAAACATGCTGTAACAAAGATAAGCTAAGTTAGTAACCCTAAGGACCTCATGTTATACTATGAATATAATGTGAGCTTGGTGTAAGTTCATTTAATAACGGATTAATAATACGACAATGTATACATTCTTTTCATTATAAAATGTATTATTCAATAGCTTCTACTCGTTACTAAGTACATATGTGCTTACCTGTTACATGTTTTATATTGAGAAGATGAACAGGTCTATGGAGATGATGAAAATGATGAGGACATTTGATGCTTTTATATGAAGTTGCTTTCAAAGACTTTATTTTATTTCAAACTTTGGAATTTTAAACAATGTTGTTTTTCAATTGAATGGTTCTTTTGTTTGGCGCGTTTTTAGAGGCCTTAATTGGTAAGACTAGATCGTTTAGTTTTTTTTTTGTTTTGGAATTGATGTAAGACGTTTCAATTTCCATTTTGGTTTTAGTGCAGCATTGAATCTTGTTCTAGTTGATCTTTGGAATTTTTTCCCCGAGTCGCTTTGCTTCCGCATTGTGTTTATGATATATGACGTAAGGCTTATGTATAATATTAGATTTTATCTGATATTATACATGTTGGGCATTCTTTACTGGATAAGGACTCGGTGTCCTGGAATGGGGCTTCATAGTTGGTATCAGAGCCAATGTTTCCTTGCTGCTTAGGATTTGATTTTTCTTGAGATAAGGTTTCTTTAGATCTTTTAGTAAGATTCTGGTTTTTCTTTGATTATCAGGATGATGTTCACTAAAACTAGCGCAGGTGCAGAAGCTTCAGGAGTGCGGCGTGAAAGTGCAACGCCAGTTGTAGGAGGCGGCTTTGTGAGGCAGAATCCTTCACCTCACCCGAGCTTTTCTCCACCCCCTCATACTGTGACCCCCACACCACGATCTCAACAGAGCCTATCACCATGACCACATTAGAATCCGACTCCATGACCGTAACCAATATACAACTATATTTATGGAGAGCCTGGAGAAGCGCCTATCCGTGTCACTGTAGTGGGAGATATTCCACCAATCAGGTTACCACCCCTAGTGACTAACATTTATCCCCCACCAATAAGTGTCTATCCTCCACCAGTGAGTTACCCCTCACCACCGGTGTTTCATCATCAGCAGTATCAGACTTTTTACCCTCCGCCAGCAGGTCACTCTCCTCGACCTACTATACCCCCTTCACCACGTTTTGACCATCAGCAAGGCCTTGGTTATCCACCCTACGGTTTCTATCAACCATCGCCATACCAACAGCCTTACCAGCAAGAAATACCCTATGGATACCCTCCAGTGTACCCACAAGCCCCACCAGTTAGACCAACGGTTGAGCAAGCACCACCAGTAGATTGATATACAAGATTGAGAAGGAACATAGTTCAAGACTTCTTTGGGAATGTGGAACATTCAAAGGCCGAAGAATGGTTAATTAAGAAGTTTCGAAAAGGCTTGCAGGAATATACATGTTCCTAAATCTGAGATGGCCCAGTTGGCGGTTAGTTTCCTTTTGGGTGCAGCTGAAGCTTGGATTGACGCTATGCAGAGCAGTAATGGAAAGGTAATAGATTGGGAAGGCTTTAAAGTTATGTTTTACAACGAGTATTTCCCAGAAATAGTACAGGCAGACAAGGCTAGTCAGTTCTTAAAGCTTAAGCCGGGTACACAGCCGACGGTATCTCAGTATACCACCAAGTTTAATGAGTTGGGAAGGTTTTATCCCGAACTGATGAAGGTTGAAGAGAGGGAAATGGCACTATACAAAGAAGGGTTTGTTGGAAGTAGCACCCGAAAGACAATTTTTGTAATTGTTTTTAGAATTAATAAATGACAAATTTATTCTCATCTTATTACTTGCTTCGTGCTTGGAAGTAATACACTACTGAAAACCCGAAGTCGTATCATATGTAGCCATATAACTTAGTGTGTGTCACACATGAGGATTAAGTTTATGGTGATACACTTGAAATGTTAGTCCGTGGTGAAGTTAATCAAAGTATGGGGTCATTGATTAAACCACCATTAATGCACCCAGAACACTTTATGGTGTGACCGTCTTATCCGGACCGTCGACATTGGTTGTCTATGTGGGGCATTTATATATGATGAGGGTCATATAGGATTGGACCGATTTAATCTGCGTTTCTTATATAATTCCGTGATTGAGAAATCTTATTAAATCACAAGATGATCATATATGGATTAACCTTAATCCTAAAGTGATTACAGACTCATACTTGTTTCAGGATAGGGTTTGATGTGTTTGTTAAGGATCTCTAAGAGGTGCGGTCCGAATCACTTTCACGTTGGCACTATTCTGGAATGAGTGAGAAGTGTGTATCTCACAGATATGGAATCCGTTCCTTCCCGCGGGAAGTAGAAAGACAATCCCCTTATTTGTTGATCCTAGAAACTGATCAATCCCGGGAGTTCGTATTGGTTATGAACTAATTGATCACTAGTGGGTTAATGGTAAATAAGGATAAAATGTATTGAAGAAGGTTTACGGAAATAATCCTACTTCAGTACGGATAGTTTATGGAGAGTTAGTTTATATGTAATGATTATATCAATGGATACTTATCGACTCGACTCGACGTTTTGAGAATAAGTTATATCTATAATCGATAGAGTTCAGTTTCAGATTTATGGTGGCGTAATTCCGGAATTAATGAGTTGAGTAGAAATATTCTGTTCGATGAATATTTTATTCAATTTATTGTAGATACTGGTTATAGGTCCATGGTCCCCGGGTTGGCTCCTAACACGCGATTGTTTCTCGTTTTATGGAACCTCGAGAATAAATTAAATAGTTGGTCTATTTAATAAATATGAAATATTATTTATTTTGTAAATAATATGTAAAATAGAAAACACATTTTCTATTAAAAATTAATCAAAAGTGGCGCCTATTATTGTGATAAATTACAAAAAGAAATTTTGCAAGATTATGTCACATGTGTAATTAATTAATTATCTATTTATTGGATAATTAATGGAAAATTGAGAGATTGATTTTTTGGGAATTATCTCTTATTTTGTAGCAAAAATATCTTTTCGTTATGGGAATAGGTTTTTTTGGTGTGAAAAGGATAACTCTCTTGACTAGTTATTTTCCTATATAAAGAGAGTTCCTCCCAACACAATACACACTACATTAATGCGCCACTTTGCAAATTTGAAGGAAGAAAAATTAGTTTCTTGCCTCTTTTGCATATTTGAGAAGGTTCTACGGCGAGGATCGACGTCCACCAGTCGTCGCTTGGAGATACAATCCGGAAGATTACGGTTCTCCCATGGTCGATTTACTCTTTCTCTCCGATAAGGTAAATATTCAAACTTCTCGTAGGATTAATTAGTTATGTCTCATATCGTAAATCGCATAAGCTTCCGCTGTGCGAAGATCGAGTGTCTCGATCGGTGCTATTAGTTCTAGCATGTGTTATCAAAGCTAGGTTCAATTTCTACGATACCGAGAGCATAATTAATTAATTTAGGAGTGGAAATTCATATTAGATTGCATCTTTTATTTTTATTATATGCGATTGAATGTTGTGGCCGACGAGATGGATTGTGATTGATACTCGTTTACTGTAACGCCCCACTCCCAGATACCGAGCCCTTATCCGGAAGAGAACGTTCGGCGCGTATAGCATTAAATAAATCTAATATTATACGCAAGCCTCTACGTCGTCGTATCAAATAAAAGCAAACGGAAGCTAAAAAAGACTCGGGTAAAACATAAATTCTACTAAAAATAGAAATTAACCATACTAAAGATGGATAGTTAAAATACAACGATGAAAAACCCAAAGACTTATACAATACGAGGTCTTAAAAGTAGAAATACAATAAGTCTAAGAAAATAAATACAACTAGTCTAGTACAACCTTTACAAAGAAAAGGAACTAGAAACTTCGTCAAGACTTCAAAGCCTTCAAAAGCCGTCATCTACTCGATCAATCTGTTTCGTCTTCTCACCCCACAATGCATACAAAAGAAAATGCAAAGGAGGTAAGTACAAAGTACTTAGTAAAAGTGAGAAGCTAATGAATAACTAAGTTATACAACGAAAGGTTATTATTATGATTATTAAATTATCTTTATGAGACCGACTCAATCTAGGGTTCATTCCATGCCCATCGACATGTCATGACTAAACGTTTCTAGCTTAGCTTATCTTGGTTACGTCATCACTCAAGGACACTACGCATGGCGTTCATCACCAAGATATACTTGCTAACTAATGGTGATTAGCACCGATTAGCTCCGGGGTCTCCCCGGTATGCGTATACGTCCGATGAATTTCCTCCACTACCCTTCAGCCGTTTAAGGCCAGTAGCGTTGTTCACCTTTAATGAACGTATCACATCGCCGATATGAAAGAGTGCCTAACCGAGAATAAATGACGTTTTAGCTTTTATCTACATATATGTATTTATTATTGTGAATTAACTAGCCACCTAAGTGTTTTCAAGTAAGCTCCCTTACATCTCCTACTCGTACTTAGACCACTAGACACGGACAAGGCCTAGCACATACACGAGACATTGATGAATACTAATCCATCAAAGCACAAGCCCTTTCATGCTCTTCCGACGGATCCGAACTTCAACTCCTTTAAGAGTACATTCGGTGTTTTAAGCTGAACGAATCGAAGTTCAATCGAAGCTTGTTTATGTTTAATTAATGTTATTGAATCAAAAGAATTTAGAAATTTAAAACTCAACACAAATATGTCAAAACATATCACAACTCATTAATTACAACTTAGCATGAATTCTATCACCAAACAACACCAAAACTCACCAAAACTCAACCTATCATTATAAAACTATAATTACTCATTAGGAAGAGCCTCTTACCTTAATTTCCAGCAAAACCGAAATCAAAACGTCAAGCAAGCGCAACAAGCTGTTGATCCTCAACCCCAAAACCTATTTGATCAACGAGAAATCCTAAAATCCTATTTCTTTGCGAAAACCGAAACTGAAAAAGTCCATAAAACTGCAGATTACCTGAATTAACTGCTGCATAACTATTTTTAGAATGATCTACGCTCCAAGACGATCGTTTTGACTACTCATGGCTGAAAAAGCAGAGCTACGGATTGAAAGATACGAATTTTTGAAGAATCGAATTCTACGAATATACAAAAACTAGGGCTAAAGCGAAAACTTACAAAATTGAGAGATGTTATTTTCCAAAGTTGCATCTCCTCGCGTTGATCACTTTTCTCTCCTGTGGCATCTTGAGCAGATGAACGGATTGGTCACACGGGTCTTCCTATTATTTCGTTTTCTTCTGCGTCCGTTTTCCTCTTCAGAGCGCCGTTCCTCCCTTTTTTTTTCTGAATTTGCGTGTGCCAACTATAAGGAAATAATTGGGATTATTTATTTTTTATAGCCATTTAATTAAATCCCTTAATTAAATAACTAAATCCTTTTAATTAAATCTTTTTAATTAACTAAATAGGACAAATAATAATTAGGTCGTCGTAGGTATGACCAATTACTAAATTACCCTTTACGAAAAGTCGGGATGTTACATTCCTTTCCCCTTAAGAGGAGTTTCGTCCTCGAAACTCGAATGTAACCGAGAGGTACTTGAACTTTGGACTTGCGAACGCGTCTCGTCTCCTAACTCGCATCTGATCTTCTTCTTCTTCCATCTTCCCAACTCTTCTGCTTGTCTTGGTGCAATTTGAGGTTGCGACGGTCCACTTCAATCTCCTCGTTGACTTGCTGTATCAAATCTGGTCTCGTATTCTTTTGTCGCTCCAATTCATCCCAGAAACTCGTGTTGCTCTATCTCTATCTTCATGAAAGATCTACAGCAGTACTGTTTCAACTCTTGTACATCTTGGTCGCTCCGAGATGAACTGCAATTGCCTTCTCGAGGTTTTCATTCTTCATTGTCCTTCCCAATCTTCCGCATTCGGAACCCAAAGTCGATTCCGATGCCGGCGGTTTCTATCTTCATCTAACTTCGTGACCAATGGGTGGTTGGGTTCCGACCACTCACTTGTAACCGGAGACAACTGGTCTTTGTCTTGTTTCTTCACGAACTCATCAAGCGCCTCGAATCTTGAAATCATCGGTTCAACACTCTTTGCTTGCTTCGCACGCCTTATACCGGAAAAAGTGAATCTTCCCGGCGAAACCACACTATCTTGGCACACTTGACATCTTTCGATCCCAACTTCCATCATGGCACCACAAGCTTGATGAAGAACGCAAGGATCCCGGCCGAAGGACTTACGAGACTCCTGTGGGTGGGGAACATGCATTGTCCTACTTTTCTCTCGACGGTCCGATCCAATTCTTATGCCAAAAATAGTTAGCTTGGAGAATAAATAAAATTGAAAAGTGACAAGTTGGGTACCAGGGTGGCATGTCAACTAGGTAAGCTAAGGAAATATACAATGCACTTGAAATAAGAAAGGTTGCTTGGGTTACAAGCAAAACAAGATGATCTCGTGTTGGAGAAAAGTTGAAGTTGGTTCCAGAATGAAGAATGAGGCCTTTGTATCATAATACAAAAGATAGCCACCATAAGGAAAACAAAAGAACACCTTGCAGATGAAGTTCTTTTGAGAGAGTGAAATTCTACAAGATACGGTGGTCTACAAAGACTTTGAGAGGCAGCTGGAAAGGATGTAATAAGCTTTCATATAAGCCTTGAGAAAGTGGAGGCGTTAAAGGTAACATCACACAGTAAATCAAGGTAAAGGTGCAAGGTCGAGCACCGGAAAGAATAAAAGATAGAAATCAAAAGAGAACAAGAATCTCTCAACATGAAGGAGCCATGGAGACAAAGCGAGTACACCAAAAGATCTAAGAATGAAATTAAACACTTGTCGGGAAGTGTCCGAGTTTGCAATAGTCAAAGAGAGGTTATCTCAAGATTTAATAGAAATAGAAATTTCCTCAAGGAATTGTAAGGGAATATCAAAAGTTGTATCTGGCGGTTCATGGCTCTAAATGGCACGAAGAGAGTTAAAGCGAAGGGTACAAGGTACATTAATCTGAATTTGAAATCGAAGTTTAGGAATTCAAAAGTTGATTGGCTAAATAGGTTTGAAGGCATCTTGGCAAAGACTACCTTTGCTTGAAACGGTTTAGCATAATTTGCTAGAAGGTTAAAGATAGGTAGCGAAGATGGATGTCAAGGTAGGATTAAAGATCCAAGCTGGTAAGAAGATGAGATGCATACCTTGAAAGGACAAGTAGCATTAGATGGAAAGATTACAAAATCAACACTACCCTTATGAGGAAGTGAAAATAAACACAAGTAAAAGAATGTTTTGACATTAAAAGGTTCGATCAAATTTGTACTTGAAAAGAAGAATGGGGTGCAACAATGCAGAGTTAGAGGAACTTGTTCCTTGATTTGACAAGTAAGGAAGCATGGATTTGTTCAAAAGAAAGGCCTATGGAGATATGTTTCTTAAGTAATTCATGACAACATGTGAAAAGGATTTGTTGAGCTTAAAGATCTCAAATGAGGGATTACATGAGAAATAAAATACCAGATTAGGTATAATTACAAAAGGGCACTAAAAAAGTGCGAACATCAAACATGGCATCTTTGGAGGATAGCATCTTGGTTCTTGTTTAAAGCGCAAAGAAACTATAACGTTAGCTTTACAAGTATCCTACTAAAAGGTTTAACTCAGGAAGAGATCAAACTTGGGGAACTCCTAAACATAATGATCGTAACTTACTACCCTCTTAGCCCAAACTCTAAGTCAAGGAGGTGAAAATTCCTTTTAGGTTGCTGTGTAGGATTTTACTCTGGTTCTGACATTATCGATTTGTACAGAACAAACGAAGAAGAAATTGAGCACGATCCAAAGAGAAAATATTTAGATACTTGAGTTTTCCAGGTGATATAAAAATATTGGAATTTTTGAATGAAAATAAGTTGGTCAAAAACAGTTATTTTTGACGATTGCACAAGCTGTCAGAATTTCCAGATTAATAAACACTAAGTTGAATTGCAAATCGAGATCAAACAAAAAAGAATATGAACCTAATTCCAAAAGCAAAATTGTAGATAAAAGTTTTGTCTGCAACATATCAAAATTTCAGATCAATTGAAGGTGTTTAACCAATTCAAAACGGAAGAAGAAGTGAAGGTGCTGCTGCAGATTTTCTGGACAGAGTGTCCGGCATAAACATGATTTTTATGAACAATTCATAACGATTATCGAGTTGATGTAAAAGAGAAGTTGTAGATAAGACAATAATCTACTTTGCTGAAAATTTGCAGAATTTTTGGAACACGGTAAGTTGTTTAACCTGAAGGAAAACACGGAAACAAAAACATTCACTCATGTTGGGTAAAGCCAAACACGAGGATGATGAAAAGTATGTGCCAAAGTAAGAGACCTTTAACACTATTAGTTGAAACGATTGAGAGTACTTGGAAAGAATAGAATTACACATGGAGTTAGTGTAGAACCATCTCAAGCAAAGAAAAGGTCAAAGAATTTTGGTAAACATAAACCAAGCTATAGCAAAAAGAGAAAACGGAGGATTTGTAGAGTCGAGTCTTTAAACAAAAATTTGTATGTACTAAAACATCTTATAGGGGATGCATTAAGGGTAATCACTAGGATGCAAAAGTGTGTTGCCCCAAAAATAGCTAAACATGATATAGTTTGAAGGATATGCAATTGTCAGTTCAAATAGTTCGAAGGGTGAGAGACTTATTTTTCTTAAATCAAGCATTTGACACGATGAAAACATCTTTAAAAAAAATAAGGCACATCAAATGAATGTACACACTTGGAAAACAAAACTGCGCAATAAGGGACTCTTACCGAGTTTCACAAGTTTCAAATGGAGGATTTAACCAGAGCATGAGTTACAATTAGTATGGATAAGAAACATTTGAAATCGGAATAACCAAGTAGGAAACTAGATGATTATAAAAGAGAACCTTATTGATGAAGACATAAGATTGGAAAATCACCACGCAATCGTTTCTTGCAATCGAGGAGCACTATAACGACAACACCTAGTCTCTACCTACCAAACTTCTTATCCTAGGTAACAACTAGCTTAAGAATCAAATAAATCAAAGTATTCTCATCTCCTATAACCTACTACACTATAACCTACGAGGGTGAAAGAAAGACATCTATCCTTCCTTGACCAGAGGACTTAAATGGTTTTGAGAAATCGGGTGCATACATAAGCCACGAAATAATTAATTTGCACAAAACAAACCGAACTGATTTTGAACATAAGGCAAAGAGAAAATCTGTGAGTATATAAGTTTTACATATGATGCTCAAAAATCAAAATTTTTGGGGAGCCATAGTTCGGTCAAAATAATTCTTTTCATCTATTGCTATAAGCTGTAAAAAAAATTTCAGGACTTCATCCACTGTCGTGTGTTGCAGATTGTGCTAAAAAACGAATTTGCACTTGGTTCAAAAACAAAATTATAGTACAGGATGTTTTCTACAACATATCAAAAATACAAGTCATTTGGAGGTGTTTAGCTTATTCAAAACAGAATGATAAGTAAGAGTACCGCTGCAGAATTTTCTGAACATAGTACCCTCCTTGTTAAACAATTTGTGAACAATCTATATTGAAAACTAAATTGATGTAAAGAGAGAAATTGTAGATAAGAAAACTTTCTAAGTGGCTGAAAATTTACAGAATTCATGGAACAAAGAAAAATGATATAACATGACATGTAAAACGTGAACAAAATCGTTTACTCATTTTGCATAACACCAAGTTACAAGGAAGTGATTTGAACCAAATGTATCATTACAAAAGCATTAAAACCTCTCAAAAGAAAGAACATTAGAGAAAGATTCGAAGATTCCCAAAAAGAAAGAGGGATCCTAATAAGGGTTCTCGAAAGGAACAAAACTTAAGAGGATCACATAAGAGATATGAGCTTAAAACTCAACCTTAACCTAAGGAGACTTTTCACTTGGTCCTAGTTGCAACTTAACCACGTTCTAAGGATTCCTAATCCTATGAGAATTTACCACCAAGATCAAGATATATCGAAGGTTCTAAAATGTCTAAATAAATCTTATCTTAGAGGAAGAGAAGCCTAGGATAGAAAGGCGCTTCTCTCGATACCAACCGTAACGCCCCACTCCCGGATACCGAGCCCTTATCCGGAAGAGAACGTTAGTAGCGTATAGCATTAAATAAATCTAATATTATACGCAAGCCTCTACGCCGTCAGTATCAAATAAAAGCAAGCGGAAGCTAAAAAGACTCGGGTAAAACATAAATTCTACTAAAAATAGAAATTAACCATACTAAAGATGGATAGTTAAAATACAACGATGAAAAACCCAAAGACTTATACAATACGAGGTCTTAAAAGTAGAAATACAATAAGTCTAAGAAAATAAATACAACTAGTCTAGTACAACCTTTACAAAGAAAAGGAACTAGAAACTTCGTCAAGACTTCAAAGCCTTCAAAAGCCGTCATCTACCTGATCAATCTGTTCGTCTTCTCACCCCACAATGCATACAAAAGAAAATGCAAAGGAGGTAAGTACAAAGTACTTAGTAAAAGTGAGAAGCTAATGAATAACTAAGTTATACAACGAAAGGTTATTATTATGATTATTAAATTATCTTTATGAGACCGACTCAATCTAGGGTTCATTCCATGCCCATCGACATGTCATGACTAAACGTTTCTAGCTTAGCTTATCTTGGTTACGTCATCACTCAAGGACACTACGCATGGCGTTCATCAGCCTGAAGATATACTTGCTAACTAATGGTGATTAGCACCGATTAGCTCCGGGGTCTCCCCGGTATGCGTATACGTCCGATGAATTTCCTCCACTACCCTTCAGCCGTTTAAGGCCAGTAGCGTTGTTCACCTTTAATGAACGTATCACATCGCCGATATGAAAGAGTGCCTAACCGAGAATAAATGACGTTTTAGCTTTTATCTACATATATGTATTTATTATTGTGAATTAACTAGCCACCTAAGTGTTTTCAAGTAAGCTCCCTTACATCTCCTACTCGTACTTAGACCACTAGACACGGACAAGGCCTAGCACATACACAGACATTGATGAATACTAATCCATCAAAGCACAAGCCCTTTCATGCTCTTCCGACGGATCCGAACTTCAACTCCCTTTAAGAGTACATTCGGTGTTTTAAGCTGACGAATCGGAAGTTCAATCGAAGCTTGTTTATGTTTAATTAATGTTATTGAATCAAAAGAATTTAGAAATTTAAAACTCAACACAAATATGTCAAAACATATCACAACTCATTAATTACAACTTAGCATGAATTCTATCACCAAACAACACCAAAACTCACCAAAACTCAACCTATCATTATAAAACTATAATTACTCATTAGGAAGAGCCTCTTACCTTAATTTCCAGCAAAACCGAAATCAAAACGTCAAGCAAGCGCAACAGCTGTTGATCCTCAACCCCAAAACCTATTTGATCAACGAGAAATCCTAAAATCCTATTTCTTTGCTGAAAACCGAAACTGAAAAAGTCCATAAAACTGCAGATTACCTAAATTAACTGCTGCATAACTATTTTTAGAATGATCTACGCTCCAAGACGATCGTTTTGACTACTCATGGCTGAAAAAGCAGAGCTACGGATTGAAAGATACGAATTTTTGAAGAATCGAATTCTACGAATACCAAAAACTAGGGCTAAAGCGAAAACTTACAAAATTGAGAGATGTTATTTTCCAAAGTTGCATCTCCTCGCGTTGATCACTTTTTCTCTCTGTGGCATCTTGAGCAGATGAACGGATTGGTCACACGGGTCTTCCTATTATTTCGTTTTCTTCTGCGTCCGCTTTTCCTCTTTAGAGCGCCGTTCCTCCTTTTTTTTTTCGAATTTGCGTGTGCCAACTATAAGGAAATAATTGGGATTATTTCTTTTTATAGCCATTTAATTAAATCCCTTAATTAAATAACTAAATCCTTTTAATTAAATCCTTTTTAATTAACTAAATAGGACAAATAATAATTAGGTCGTCGTGGGTATGACCAATTACTAAATTACCCTTTCTGAAAAAGTCGGGATGTTACATTTACCGTTAGATCTATTGTAACCTCGTATAACTAGTATTATACGAGTATAGGAAATATATAATTTATTTTGTAATTTATGTAATTTATTTTTAAAAATTTAAATTTCATAGTACTAGTAATATTATTTTTTATTTTGGATCCGTCGGCAAATAAATCAAAATGGATAAGCAACAAGATTCATGGAAGAGACATCATGGAAACTGCGGCTGCTCCCAGGTGATAAAAGAAGCTCCCACGGGGTACCAACGATCCATCTCAGTGATTTAGTTTTACGCATTTATTTTCATGTTTGATAATTTATGTGATATAACCATGCCACGACATGCATCATATTTATTAATTCCACTCCTAGCATATACATACATGTAGATAATTAATCGTGTCATTAATTAGACATGTATGAACGAGATAATTAATTTAGGTAATTGATTAAATTAATTAAAACAAACGGAATTTTATCGGGATATAAAATTCACATAATAAACTTAATTTGGGATAATAAATCCCACGGGGTTTAGGTTATGTAGTGCCTACATAAATTTTTGAATTTTTATAATCAAAAATTGGAAAATCCCGAAAAGTTGGACACCAAGTGAGCAAAAGGTTCGAAATTGGTCCGGGCGGTCAACAGGGATTCAGCTCGACTAGACTTGTCCGTCCAAGTGCGACGTTAGCGTCGGGGGTCCGGCAAGGTCAAGCTATCCGGCGAGCTGATGCTCAATGGGGCAACCTTAGCCCGATTCATCCAGCAGTCGTACATGAACCAACGAAGAGGACGGGTCGGCTTAGCCGATCCCGACACCATTCGGTAAACTCGGTTAAAACTCAGCCAGGGTTTAAAACCGATAAGTTAATTGGTGGTTCCTTTTCTTCATTTATTGTTTTTCAACTTATTCAAAAAAATGGAAAATCGTGAAAAGATAGGACACTACTAACTAGGCAGTATTTGGAACTGATAAGTTGGTGATTGCTTTTCGTGATTTATTGTTTTCGGATTATTGAAAAAAATTCCGAGATCCAAATTAAATTTTTATCATGACATTATTAGGACAATACCATTCATTGGTGAATTTTTGTAGTGTAGTGTCTACATAAGAGATTTTCTAAGTAATCGATAAATTGGAAAATCATGAATATAGTGTCACTGGTTAGACGGTATTTGGAACCGATAAACTAGTGGGAGCTTTGAATTTTTGATTTATTGTTTTTCGATTTGGGGGAAAATTCATAAGCCCTAAAATATTAGGATTATAAAATTCATGGTGAATTTTAAATTGTGTAGTGTCTACACAAAGATTTTATAAATCCGTGAAATTGGAAAGTCGTGAATAAGTGACACTAGTTAGACGGTATTTGGAACCGATGAACTAGTGGGAGGATTAATTTAAATATTCATGATTTATTGTATTTCGGATTGTAAATAAATTCAGAAAATCCTAAATGACTACCTAATTTTCAAAATAACGAGTGGGAGCGGGAAGGTGACAACCGACCCCACGGCCTCTACTGTTGACACAAGCACGTGAGAGAATGGTGATGCCTCGTGCCGCTTAGATTTCGGCCCCCTACGGATAGCCTTCAGCGCTATCAAAATTCAAGGCTTGGTTTCCGAAAGGATAGGATTTTGAGTACTCATCGGGTCACTAACCAACCCTACGGCGGCATACTCGGGGCGTACTTAAAAATCTGAAACAGTAGGTCACACTCACAAGGATATTTTAGGAAATATCTTGGCTGAAAAAGGAAGGTAATCAACAATTAAATATGAGATGTTCGATTCTTAAATGGTTTATTTGTTGAGAGAGATTGTCTCAATTTAATCGTCACCTCTTGACCTACCCTACGGCGGCACTGAGGTGTGAGGTTAAATCCTTGGAATGGTAGGATAAACTGCATGCATGACATCACGTTTATAATTCCTAAAATTTCTTATTTGTTGTGGTGCATGATTTGATTTATATTTCTGTTATTGTTTACAACTACATATTATCTCCTGGTATCTAAACTACTAAATATGATAAATTGACTAATAACGACTTCGTAAAAGTGGAAAAGTAACAAGAACGTTGAACTCATAAATCGAGAATGCAAATTAATCTTTTCGGAAGATGATATTCCTCTTGAGTCTACAAACTTATGTGAGATTGATAAGAATGTCACTGCTATCACTCATATTGAACGAGAGACAACCGATATTAGTTCAAAGATGACTAGAATGATTTGGTATGAATCTCACTAGAAATCACACAGTTCACGAGTAGTGTCTACTCAAATGAACTGCTAGTTCGCGGCCATTTCCTTTAAAGAAAGCCAACAATAGGAAGGTAAATGTCTACAAGTGTAAGTCATCTAAACTAAATAAGTTAAAGGCTAAACCAAAATATTAATAAAAGAAAGCATATGATAAGGAAAGTGATTTCGCATCACTAACCTATGAATCCTTAGAGACTTTCTTAACCGAGTAATTTGACTCAGAAGCTAAAGTTATTTTGTAAGAAGAAGATAGCTAGGCATTCATGACTAAAGAGTAAACAACGGCCCGTTATTTCAGCTAAGATAGTGTGAGTGATGTAAGGAAACAAAATTTTGGATTTTATTCCTTAAATATAGCAGAAATTTAATTTCTGTTTTCAGATTCGTTGGAACAAATGGATTCACTTTCAATTCAATAAAAATAGTTGCCTTAAAGAAAGTGAATATGACATTTGTATATGATTCTGAGACTCAGACTTTTGTCTGATAAAGTCAGAACCACTAAATAATGCTGAAAAGGTGTATGCAACACATCATAAACTGTTAAGACAAATAGTTTCCGTATTTAGATGAACGATTCTTTGGCATCTATTAATTAGTGCATATATCCTAGAGATAAGATCTGAAGGCTGGCTAAGGGTGATTCCTATCTCCCAGTCTAAGAACACTATCTCAATGGAAAAATGACTAAGTTACCTTTCAATTAGGAAATAGTAATAGAGCTGAAGAAGTGTCATAGCTTGTTCATATTGACCTTCGGGGTCTTATGAAGATATGAGCTAGTGTGACCTATTGAGTAGTGGATAATTTGTCTGATATCTACTCGAAACGCCGATTAGTTTGTCTAAATATTTGGAGGAATCTCTGATATTACCAGAGAAGAGAGTATTCCATGCTCAGATATAGGCCGTAGCACAATTTGGAACTGATGCTCGGCCTACCTCCGAGTGAAATGATTTCACTGAAAGGATAAACCATGTGTTGTCTTATATAGTTATTGATATGCTACACTACACGGCTTAACACAATTAAGATATTAGTTACAAAATAACGGTATACATTATTATGTAATACCGAGAAGTTTACCTAGAAGATGCTTATGAATTTGTGGATAAAGAGTGAAGTGCATTTACTCCACTTCCACAAATAGAGGCATTTAACACCAGTGCTTGAAGGTAGGACTGGAGATTTTGCATACACGTTTAGATGGTGACTGTTCATGAAATATCTTAATGCAATGAGTAAAGGTTGGTTATAAGATTCGTGAGATCGGATCGTGACAGTTACAATATTACATCCTTTCTAAAAGAATGTTTAAATAACAACCTTAGACCTTGAAGTATAGTTACTCGAGGAGTTACTATCTGATTTAATCTGACCACATCCAACATTGGTTGTTGGGGATTACGCTGAATAATACTACTGAACTAGATCAGAATATCAATCAACCCAAATGCAGTGGGAGTATGGTTTAACCATTGACCAATTGTGATCATGCAGACTTTACAGTCTACTAGGGTGATTGATCACCTATGGTCTTTTAGGGAAGGACTGTATAGGATTCTAATAAAAGGAGGTTGGCTTAAAGCCATATACTTGTAAATGGAGTTTTATGTACTCCAATTTTGTTCATACTCTTGTAGAACCACCTGAGTGTCTCAGGCCCAGTGGGAGTAATTGGATCTACATGGAAAAGAGTCAATGGAAATGTTTAACTTTCTAAGCAAAGCCAAGTGTTCTAGGGGTAATTCCCGGAGAAGTAGATAGTTCAATAGGGGTGATGCCCTGAAACTTTCTCACCACTCAGCCTTGCTTAACTCCATGAAAAGCTGAAAGACTAACAGGGGTGATGCCCTAAAACTTTCTTGCCATACAAATGAGCTTAAATTCATTCGGAACAGAAGGGTTTTAGCTTAAATCCAATGGCAGATTGACTGCATGTGCTTATATCCGTCGATGGATTAAAGTAAACCTTCAGGTCATTAAAATTCACATGTTTTGAAATGTGTGGGCTTGACCAGAATATTGATGAGTCTTTTGTAGACAAGAGAATCAATATTGGTAAAGTAGTAGACGTTAGTGTTTATAAAGGTAACACTGCAACAGTTGGAAACAACATGGGTGTGTTATCTGAAGTCAAGAACTGACGAGCCAAAGCTTCTCTGAATCTGAGAAGTGGACTATATTCTTAGAATTTGATTCGGTCGAATTCATGAGAAAAAGTTGTTGGCAATATCCCATCCATCTTATTGGTTTAAGATGAAAATGCATATTCGTATGCAATATTCAATGAGAGGTTTCCTACCCAACCCCTCACAGAATAATTCTCTTAGTCTTCGGATATAAAGAAAATGGTATAGATTCTCTTTTGGATAGACAAAGTCAGGTTATTAAAAGTCAATAAAATTCGAGTCTTGGATTCGAACGTTGAAAGCAGTATAGTTCATGCTCAAGTATCTTTAGAGAACGAGGAATCATATGCTTGTGCATTTGGGTGCAAACCTCAGTGTCATTGACTACACTGATTCTGATTTTTTGTCGGATTAAGGGTGATCATGAATCGATCTCAGGCTCAGTGTTTACTCATAGTGATGGAGCTATAGTCTGGAGCAATCCAGCACTGCCAGTTTGACTCTGTTAGTCGAATACATAGCAGCTTTCGGAGCAGCTAAAAAGGCAGTGTGTCTTGAGAAGTTCTTTGTTGGATCGGGAGTGATTCCATGTCTCGATGAGCCGATATCAATTTACTCTGAAAACAGTTGAGAGGTAGCTCATGAAAAGGATCTTTACAATCACAAGAGGTCAAAAGCATATAGAAAGTAAGTACCACCTGGTCAGACAGATCATGAAAAGAGCCGACGTTTTGGTCCTAAAGATCACCTCGAGCCGACAACCTAGCTGATTAGTTTACCAAGTCGTGTGGCATTTGGTGTCACTAATAAGCGCTTGGCGGGTATGAAATTGGGAGATATATTTCATCTGCTTTAAAGCAAGTGGGAGAATGTTGTGGATAGAAAGAATAAGGGTGTGGTGCTCTAAAACAATCATTGCTTGTCTTTCCGGGCAAGTGGGAGATTGTTAGATATAGTGTTCCCGAAAGACAATCGTTACTTGTCCTTACGGGCAAGTGGAAGATTGTTGGAAGTAGCGCCCGAAAGACAATTTATGTAATTGTTTTTAGAATTAATAAATGACAGATTTATTTTCATCTTATTACTTGCTTCGTGCTTGTAAGTAATACACTACTGAAAACCCCAAGTAGTATCATATGTAGCCATATAACTTAGTGTGTGTCACACATGAGGATTAAGTTTATGGTGATACACTTGAAATGTTAGTTCGTGGTGAAGTTAATCAAAGTATGGGCTCTATTGATTAAACCACCATTAATACGCCCAGAACACTTTATGGTGTGACCGTCTTATCCTAACCATCGACATTGGTTGTCTAAGTGGGGCATTTATATATAATGTTGGTCCCTTGGAAAGGCTAACACAAGTTTAGAGGGGGGGTGAATAAACTTGTCCCTAAAACTGGATTTAAAACAAATTATGATTCAGTTAAAAACTTGTTTGGAGTTAAGCTGACAAAGTTGAGATTAAGTCAAACTGACTTAAGCTGAAACTGAGTGAACCGGCAGCGGATATGTTTTTAGCCTTCTTCTTGATCTTGTTATTCTATCATGAAAACTGAGTGTTGTGAACTGAATTCTGGTGAATGTCAGTTGTGACTGAGAGGTGTGTAACAATCAAGTATCACAATGCTGTAAGTAAATGCTGAATAAATAAATAAGTGCGTAAAGTAAATAAGATGAGAATTATAGAGGTTCCAGGTGGTGTAATCCTGTACGTCCTCTCTTCCCCTGTGGTGCGGAGGAAAATTCCACTAGAACTTCTTGAGGTGAACTGTTACAATGAGTCCTAAACAATAGTCCTTGGCTAATCCCTAGCTTCACTATCTAAACAGATGTAGAACATGTAGAATTGCTGCTCTTCAAATGCTTGAACCACTGGTCCTTAGAGGGTAGGATTGCCTCTTCACCAGCTACCACCACAAACACAGTCTACCCGACTGCTTGTCACAACTGTCCTTGGCGAAACCTTACCGGTTTGCTTCACAGTCTAAAACCTTTGCTGTAGAATCAAAGTTGGGCTGAGAATCAATAAATTGATTCTTGTTTGTAGTTCTTCAAAGTGTTGGATTCTTGATAAATTCTTTGTAGCTTGAACACTTGAAGAAATACTAGATGTGATATTGTTAAAGTTCAGAGATGATAGAAATTAGAATAGAATAGACTGATGCACGAGATTGCTTGTTAATTCTTGTATGTGCTCTGTTCTATATATCTTTGTTGTTAGTGCAAAGTCTTCTATTTATAGTGTGAAGTCCAATGTTCAACTGGCTTCAATTTGAATTGTATCAACGTCTATCTTGCAACGGCTATATTTTCTGACCGTTCTGCTGTGTCAGTAATTCATCCAATAAAATTGTTTTCTTTATAACGTTCGACTGTACGCTCAGTTTGTTGGATGGCTGACTCATAAAACTGAGTTTCCTTATCAGTTTTATACTGAGTTTTCCTTTTGTCAGTTTCCTGACTGACTTGAAGCATTAACTGAGATTTTACTCTTCTTCAAATATCAGTACTCCAGTTTTCATCTGATTATTATTGACTTAATCAGAGTACACCATGATTCATTATCATCTAAGAATTCATTGTCCTTATGATTCTTAGGTCTTCATACAAGATCTATAAAGTCAGTTCAGGTCACCACAATCTTGCCTGAAGTCTAACTTTACAGTCTCGACTTATAATCTTCATAACTGAGTTTGAACCCTCAGTTCTTCATTCTTCAATAACTGAGACTGTGTCCCTCAGTTCTTCAATCTTATAGATAATCCAACCGAGTCTGTAACTCTTAGCGAACTTAACTTCTTCAGTTCCATGTCGGTGTATTCTGAGTTAGTTTGCTTGTCTTGATGATTTCCAGTTTTCTAAATGATTTCTAGTTTTCAGTTTTACGACACACTAACAATTACAGTGCTTGTCTGATGTAACCTATACAAATATCAGACTCTAGTAAAACTTATACATTCAGTTCTAGACATCTTTTAGCTTTCCACTATAACAGCTGGCTTCAGCACTTCATCAATGGGGTTAAGATAGTATTTTAACAAATAAGATGAATTATCATCAAAACATAAATTTTTTTTCCAACAATTTCCCCCGTTTTGATGATGCCAAAACACTCCCTAAAAGAAAAGCTTAAAGATCAAAACAATGTAAAACTGGAAAACTGGTTTTCATTAGAATGAGCAAAAACTGGATAAGTACAATTTGTTCAAATAATTGTGATTAAAGACTAAGCTTCTTCTTAGCTTTTTGCATGACTGAGTCATATCTTTTTGCTTTGTCATACAAGCGAAAATCTTCTTCAAGCTTGGAGTCTTCTTTTGAAAAGGTCTTGTTGTAGTCAACTTGACTACTTTCTTTCCATCTTTTCCATTGAATTAGCTTGGGAAAGATTGAGTCTTTCAAGTAGTAATTTTCAAATTCTACTAGATCGGCTTTCATCTGTTCAGTCTTGTCTTTAATCTTCAGTTTATCATCAATCCTTTGATTCTTCTTATATTGTGCCATTTTCTGCTTTGAGAACAAATCAGATAAAAAGTAGTTCGAGGATTCTTGATTTTTCTGTCCCCTGCTGACTTGGCTTTAATAGGATTGTAATCTTTGATAAAGTGTGTCCACAGATCCTTTGTAAGAGTAACTCTTCTGTCTCCAGGTTGATTGTATTTTTCAATAAGTTGATCATCAGTTAACTCTTTCTTCAAAAATTTAGGATCTGATCTATATATTTGTAATTCTTCTTCAAGTCGCTTCATTTCTCTAAGTAATTTCAGCTTTTCTTCTTCAGCTTCCCCCTTTTTGGCATCATATAATTGATCTACCAGGGCATAGGTTGCTTTTTGATCTTCTGAAATCTATCGCTGAGAAGCAAGTACTTCTTTACGCTGAGTTTCTAACCCGTAGATATGCTGATTCGTATGCCAATGAGCCTGAGCATGAGTTTCTCTATCTACTGCGGTTGAATTTTCAAGTTGTTGTTAGGAAATCTATGCGGGAACGCAGCGGAATTCAAAATTTTGATTTCCTTTTACCCAAGATCGACTTCGTTTAAGCAATAAACAAACAAGTAGTAGACGGTGGTTACCTTGGTTGATCTATAAGATCGACGCTTTGACCGTCTAAGGAGAGTAGTTTCGCATGAGAGCCGCCCAAGTGTTCGGCCTCTCACACCGCTAGTCCACACGAACAGCCCGCGGAATCCCATCATGGATTGCTATTGGAAAACTCCGGTTGCTAGACCAGACCTTTTTCCCTCTCTCCAACTCTCTATAGGATGCTCTCTATTTTACACAAGAACTATTAGTTCTTGGAATTGTGATGTACAAAAGAGTTTGACACCCACCTCTTATTTATAGTCATAGGTGGCGCCCCAAATTGAGTAGAGGAGAAGAAAACATTTTCCCAATAAAATAAGGAAAATATAATTGATTGATTTATCTCATTTATTATAATATCTCATATTAATTAAATCTAGGATATTGTCAATATCTTATATTGAATATTTCCAAGATATTGTCAATATCTAATATTGACTATCTTTATTTTATTACCATAAATCAATTTACACATGTGTAAATATCACATATATATATTACACAAATAAATCTATATAAATATAATTATTACACAAGTGCACATGCATATCACATATATGCACACACACGCATGTACACAAATACATTTATATATTAATATCTAATATTAATATATGGTAATACCATTAATTAAATTGCACAATCCAAGTGTATCTTATACACTCCGAAATTGCGCCACCTTTAGCCAATAAATTGGCATCCGGAATATTCTTTAATTAATGTAATATTATTAATATCTTGTATTTAATTTATTCATAATAAATAAATACCACCATATTAATTTACCACTATAACCTTTATAGTACGAGATAAACTTTCCTTATTTGGTTATCATCTATAACCACATTTTAATCCGGCTAGATGTTCATATGTGTGTGACCCGATAGGCTTCCGAATATGTTGGCCGTAGACACAAAGTGCAAATTACGAAAATGCCCTTCATGCCTAACGATCATGGGATAGCGTCAGCAACACACCGTGACCCCAATCATCGGAAGAGTCAAATGCAATGACTACTACCTTTCATGTGAAAGCGATTCTTGTGTAACTTACAATCCTATCGCTGTAATAATATCCATACGGTCGTTAGTCGAGTGTCAAAACATCAACGACCGTATCTTATAATCTGGATATCATGCTCTCTCGAAGTAACTCGTTTACTCCCACTTTGCAAAGATTCACGAGAGTAAGACATTCCTTATAAGAAGGCCATTTCGGATATTCGATCCCAATCATAGGATACGCGATTCCCGGACGACCAATCATGTATACTCCGCATGCTTCAGTATCACACCCAATCACTACCGCATGATCGCCCCGTGGCTAGGGGAAACCTCAATAGTGTCAAAGCATGACAATCCACACCGTGATGCCATGAAGACTCCGGTCTTAAGGATAATTACACAACCGCCACATAGTGTGACACTTATCCGTGTAAGTGGGTCAGTCTAACGTATGCATTCTCTAATACCCGTCCACGTACACTCCAAGTGTCTCTACACTTCGATAGACGAGATCTATCCTTGCCCTAAAGACAGAAGACATCTAATATGTGCTAGTCTGTTTATACTATCAATGCCCTGTTTAATAGAACATCAGCCTAGAGACATTTAAGTATCAAACTTATTAAAGTGATTAGAGATCTCATCAACCATAATCGCCTATCATGGTTTCTCTATCACAGTTTAATACTAAGGACGTTATCATATAACAATTCATAATTGGTTCTTTAGAAGAACAGATATATGACAACATAAAAGCCATTATATATATGTATAAACATAAAGAAATAGTAGAAATGATCCGACGCGGTCGGATCCGGTCCAACCCGATTGGGTTTAGGACACTATTCCAACAATCTCCCACTTGGCCTAAAACCAATCACTCGCACACACAAGACCAAGTTGAAACACAAGAATCTTATGCAATACTCGCAACCAGCCCTAGCCATAAATGGATCGCTATCCGTGGGGACTCAGACTATCTTCATATCATGTTCCAAATGACCAAGTCAAAGGAACCGCCTCAACACACACACGAATCTCTCGACGAGACCACGGTCCTTGCTTCAAGCAATGAATCCACTTACTATATCAACTATATAGAAAAGGTGGAAGAACCGTACAAGGTTAGGAATGAACCTCATAGACTCATATCTTTGCTCCCATTTAGCGCTCTAAGGCACTCTGCGTTTTGGCCTACTTGTAGAATTTCAAAGTGACCCATATGCTAGAACATTTCCAGCTCACTGTATCACTTAATCAAAGTGATTGCAAACCTGCATAAGAGCTCTACTTGCCTTCATAAGACTCAGGATTTACGTCTGTATATCTACGCTTATTTAATTCCAAGTTTCAATAAACTAGAAAATTTTCCTTAACTTGTTTAAGGGTATTCTCAACCTTCACTAGATCTACTTTCATACTTGCTCATGACTATTCATGGACTATGAACATCTGGCATCACCTATAAGATGGTTCCTATCGCAGTAGCGAAGGAAACCTTCCATAAGCATCATCTTTCACCTTATCGTTAGGACCAATGTCCTAACATAGACAGATCTCGCGATCTATGCTAAACTTCTTTTAGCATCACATCTATATAGGTAAACTATAATCTAACAGCAGTTAAATCTATCGCTATAGATTCTTATTTCCAAAATAAGAACTGCTAATCCAAGTGCTTTCGTGAAGACCTTGAACTACCAAACATTAATTGACTGTGACATGGGGTGACAATTCTCGAGAGAGATATCCAATACCTTACCCAAAAATCGTAACACACTCTCACTTATCCATCTTGCACATTGGGCATATCCTTCTTTTGACTAAATCAAACTCCTTTGATCATCAAACAAAGAAATCGTCTAGAGAAACTTGTTTGAGTCCATAAATGGATCTCGTGGGCTTACATATCATGTTATCGTCTATGAACATCGAGCTGTTTGCCCAACGTCTTCAACACTATCATATAGTCATGATACGAAGTTATAACAAGCATCATCTGAATAAAACTGGGCTCAGCTGGCAGCATAAAGGTAATTACAAGGTTTACACCTCATACCCCTCAGCCGTCACTATAGCCTGATGGTAATCATATTACTATCCATGTCAGCCTTTCAGGGACATTCCCCTTAGGTAAGACAGACTAGGTTCACAACCTGGTTGTCACTAATGGAATCTAATTCAGATTTTATGGCTCCTGGCCATATCTCTCAAACCTGCCTTTCAAACATTCTTTCATAAGTCGTGAGATATTCATTCTTCAAGATGAACGTACCAACAACCTTTTCAGGCTTGAGGTTATCCACAGACTTACAGAACTTTTGTGTGCACTGAGCAGTGATCTACACCTCATCGCTATGTGGCGTCTGCTCATGTTCCATTGGTTGAATATATCTTTGTGGTTCTCAAACTACCTTTGAGATCTAAATCTACTCCCACTATTTCTTTTGGAAGAAACACTTCCTCTAGAAGACAGAATGTTTGGAGACAAGCATTTTGCTCCGCGGACAAGTAAATAATATCTAGCGTACTTGCTAAGATATTCCACAAAGTTGCATATGTCGTATTAGGCTCCAAGCCTTTCTGACTCTGCCTATGACAACTTCAAATCATCGGTTAAGATAGATTCGACATTATCCTCTTCCATATCTAATATGGAATTTTTTCAACCTTTATCTTTGGAACTCGGTTAAGTATAAGGGCACTATCCCGAAACGGTAAGGGATACTTCGCATGGCTTGCGTCACACCTTTATCATATTAAGCGTTATTTCCATTTTGGGAACATAATCCAATTGCGTATCCCAAAGATGGTATCCTTCAAGGGAAGAATCTTATTCCCTTTCAGACGACTTCTGAAACACCCTTCAGGTATTAATTACTTCAATCCAATTGAAGATTAATTCCTAAGTAGCTCATCAATCTCATATTCATACTGGCTCGAACTTTTCAGGTTTTCCGAATTATGCACTTCACTGAGTACACTTGACTATTTCTAAAAATAGTCATAGAGATTAACAAACAATTATTTGTGGCATTAATTGTCATAAGCCAACAAACATCGGTGATACACCAGAAATTGCCCCGCTCCTATTATAATATTTTATCTTCCCAGCGAGATCAGTCAACGGCCGGTCAAGTATGTCACCGCCTCGCCATCGATTAAACCAGTGATTATCGAGCCCCTCCGCGACATGTATCAGCGAAGCGGACCCCAGACCAGGGGGCCCGCCCAACGAGTTTATCAGTGACCTCGCCTATTTCGGCGAGCTTATCTATTGTGAAGATCACCGGGCTCGGCCTCTCGACCTCGATTCGTCGACCTCGGCCTCTTGACCTCGATTCGTCTACCTCGGCTCGAGGCCTCGATCATCCGCTAAGCCTCGTATCCGAGCCCATTATCTTAGCCACGTGTCTTATCCTACTCGTTTGGCCTTAACCGTAAATACACACTAAGCCCTAAATGGGCTCATACCTATAAATAGGAGGTCTCCCTCCACCATAACAGATTATTCTCAATATGCCTAATACAACACTTGGCTCCACACTAAATAAGCCAACACTTCCAATACCGAGAACTACGCGTGGCTTGATCCCTCTCTACAGGGTACGTAGGCAGCCTCCACGGCTCAGCTCACAACCACCCCAAACACCATCCATTTGGCCGAGAGCCACCACTGCACACGAGAAATGATATCCTTCCGTTTGATAACATTGATGTACCATTTTTGGCATCGTCAATTGGCTCCGTTACCGGGAAATGACTTGAAAGCCATCTTTTTCCGGCCAGATCTGTTTCTTCTCCGGCGAGATTTACTCTTTCCGGTCAACTGTTTTTACAAGATCTTCATCAAGATCTTCATCTTTTTTACAAGATCTACCATAGATTCAACACTTTTTAGCTATTACCATCGTTTTATTACATCAGAACAAAAGAAAGAGGAAAAATTGAGCGAAGATGAAAGCTGCGTTCGTCATTGGGTACCGGACGTCACTAGCGGAGTCAAGGTTTCTTGTTCTCGCTACACCACGGAACCATCAGCTCCTCCAACTACCTCGGCTTACTCGTTAAAGCAGCTCCTTCGCCGGAGATTGCTGGCCTCTTCATCTCCGTCCTCTACCGCACCAGCTCCACCATCGAATTTTGCAGCACCACCGCCTGTTCGCAATCCCAATCGAAGAACAGATATTCACGGGCCTTTCTCTACGCTTCTTCTCCGGCCAATGCATGTTCACTGGAGATGAAGGTTCCGATCAAAGACTCCGGCGATGAAGCTATGGCCCAGACCCATCTACTCCCCCGCCACTTCGACGGTCAAGCTGGTGCAAGAGTTCTTCAGGCTTTACTGGACCCGTTAAATTACATATTGGAATTACTTGGGTCAAGCCAAACCTCTTTGGTGCGAAACGAGCCGAGACAAGGGGGCCTCGCATTGGATTTTCTGGATTTTATGGTTTTCTTATCGGGCTCGGCGGAACAACTCGCCGCGACCTTTTCGGAACCGCTGGCTAAATCGCCCCTGCGGTGTTCTAGAGCGGCCCTTATAGGCCCATCTTTACATGTAAACTCAGCGGCCACAGTCTGGCCTCTCTATATTTTTTACCTGCGGCCTCTATCGGCCTGGTTATGTTATTTTCAGATCGGCCCTCAGTCGGCCTCGACATCTTCGGCCCCAGTTTGGCCTCGATATTATCGGCCCTCAGTCGGCCTCGACTTAGCTTTGGCTTTAGTTCGTCCTCGACATCAACGGCCTCGTTTTGGCCTCGCCATAGCTTCGGCCTCCGAAGGCCTCGACTTAGCTTTGGCTTTTGTTCGTCCTCGACATCAACGGCCTCGTTTTGGCCTCGCCATAGCTTCAGCCTCCGAAGGCCTCGACTTAGCTTTGGCCTCGATCGATCTAGACACCTCGCCACTCGCAGTCTTGAGAGGTTCTACACGTCATAGCTACTCGCACAAAAAAAAAAAAAAAAAAAAAAAAAAAGGGAGTAGGGGTGTACCCCCTCGTCTTAGTACTTGTGTTTTAATTGGGAAAATTAAAACTTTTCCAGAGATCAAATGAAATTGTTTTTACAAAGTTTGGAATCAGGAGTATATGTGTACATACTCTTTCGGTGCTTGCATTTTTATTGCGAAAATAGACAGACTTGTTGAACAGTCTAGCGCACAGCCTCAACTGTTTAGAATCCGCCTCGACGGTTCATTGCACCGCGCCAACTACATGGAACACCGCCTCCTGTTAACCATTGGGGTGCGCTTCAACGGTTCAGTGCAACGCTCCAGTAGTTTTCTTCGGCCATGGATATACTCTCATATCCAGTCTTGCCGAAAAGGGTAATCAAATGATACCGCACCGATTTTGCTTCACCAACAGCAGCTTTTTACAGTCGATAGACTTCTAGTATTCTTCGAGAATCATCGCGGCTCGACCGTCATTGACTTCAGTTTCTGCGACCGTCAGCGACAATTCACTTTTGCGACCTCAACAACAACTCGCGTTTGCAATCTCAATGACTTCCTCGATAAAGATACATTTCTCAAAGGTCCTCAGCGTCGCTTCAGTTTTAACGCACGACGTCTCGACTTTCGAAGCAGGTTTTATTATCCGCAGATGGCTTTGACTTCCGTTTAGTGATTTGGATTCGAGCTTCGCCATCGATACCTCTTTTATCAACAATAAGCCCCGATTTTGGAGCCGCTCACGATATTTGCGGCGGAAAACGAAAAGTTTCAGGAATCGACACGACGCTTTGAAATTCGAAATTTGCGCTACAAACGAAGTGTCATCATTACCAGCCGTCACGACCTATCGACGAAGCGACACCTTGTCAGACTGAAAGGACGCCACATTTTATGAGACGCGGCGTTGCTCGCAGCCCATTTATATCTCTCCACGTGGCATACCACTATATAGCAGCTCGTCAAGATAGATTTGAGCTCGCGCCAAAGCAAATGACTTCGCCATCTCGCTTTGTGATCGTAGAAAATGATAAATCCCGGAATGACACATGTCGACTTGGTCGGACCAACGAGCACGGACGATTCACATCGCATAAGCTCAAGCCGCGATCGCGAGTGACCGAAACGGCTCCTCGCGACATATCTGGATCGCTCTATGCTGTGCACCTGTCGACTTCGGTCAGACCAACGAGCACGGACGATTCACATCGCAAGCTCTCAAGCCGCAGTCGCAGTGACCAGAACAGCTCCTCGCGGCATATCTGGATCGCTCTATGCTGTGCACCTGTCGACTTCGGTCAGACCAACGAGCACGGATGATTCACATCGCAAGCTCTCAAGCCGCAGTTGCAGCGACCAGAACAGCTCCTCGCGGCATATCTGGATCGCTCTATGCTGTGCACCTCAAGCCGCAGCGAGGCGATCGTAATGCGACCTTTGCGGCATATCGACGCTCTATCATTTGTGCATTTCAAACCGCTTACTACTAGCGTATATCGAGAACGGCTCCTTATAGCACATCTCTTATAAGCCCGATCTATCTCGGCATTATTATTTCGGAGTTCGCCATTCGGCGAACATCTCTTATAAGTCCGATCTATCTCGGCATTATTATTTCGGAACTCGCCATTCGGCGAGCCTTCTCTTATAAGCCCGATCTATCTCGGCATTATTATTTCGGAGTTCGCCATTCGGCGAACATCTCTTATAAGTCCGATCTATCTCGGCATCATTATTTTGGAACTCGCCATTCGGCGAGAGCCTTCTTATAAGCCCGATCTATCTCGGCATTATTATTTCGGAGTTCGCCATTCGGCGAACATCTCTTATAAGTCCGATCTATCTCGGCATTATTATTTCGGAACTCGCCATTCGGCGAGCCTTCTCTTATAAGCCCGATCTATCTCGGCATTATTATTTCGGAGTTCGCCATTCGGCGAACATCTCTTATAAGTCCGATCTATCTCGGCATTATTATTTCGGAACTCGCCATTCGGCGAGCCTTCTCTTATAAGCCCGATCTATCTCGGCATTATTATTTCGGAGTTCGCCATTCGGCGAACATCTCTTATAAGTCCGATCTATCTCGGCATCATCATTTTGGAACTCGCCATTCGGCGAGCCTTCTCTTATAAGCCCGATCTATCTCGGCATTATTATTTCGGAGTTCGCCATTCGGCGAACATCTCTTATAAGCCCGATCTATCTCGGCATCATTATTTTGGAACTCGCCATTCGGCGAGCCTTCTCTTATAAGCCCTATCTATCTCGGCATCATTATTTTGGAACTCGCCATTCGGCGAGCCTTCTCTTATAAGTCCGATCCATCTCGGCATTGTTATTGTGGAACTCGCCAATCAGTGGGCACTTCTTGCAAACCCGACTTCAGTCGACATTGCATTTTCATGGGGGCCTTTACATGTGAAGTCAATGCATTATATTATTATATGGCCTACTCTTCTACAACAAGGCGAAGAGGAAAGATGACGCGCCGCGACAGTCAACTCACAGGACAATTTCCTTGCATATAATCCAGAATTATTTGCTCTATCCCTTTCGCTTCAAGAGAATCGCTCAAGGCACAGAGCAGGGGGCCTTTGATACACCAGAAATTGCCCCGCTCCTATTATAATATTTTATCTTCCCAGCGAGATCAGTCAACGGCCGGTCAAGTATGTCACCGCCTCGCCATCGATTAAACCAGTGATTATCGAGCCCCTCCGCGACATGTCTGCTGGCGGACCCCAAACCAGGGGCCCCCAACGAGTTTATCGGTGACCTCGCCTATTTCGGGCGAGCTTATCTATTGTGAAGATCACCGGGCTCGGCCTCTCGACCTCAATTCGTCGACCTCGGCCTCTTGACCTCGATTCGTCTACCTCGGCTCGAGGCCTCGATCATCCGCTAAGCCTCGTATCCGAGCCCATTATCTTAGCCACGTGTCTTATCCTACTCGTTTGGCCTTAACCGTAAATACACACTAAGCCCTAAATGGGCTCATACCTATAAATAGGAGGTCTCCCTCCACCATAACAGATTATTCTCAATATGCCTAATACAACACTTGGCTCCACACTAAATAAGCCAACACTTCCAATACCGAGAACTACGCGTGGCTTGATCCCTCTCTACAGGGTACGTAGGCAGCCTCCACGGCTCAGCTCACAACCACCCCAAACACCATCCATTTGGCCGGAGAGCCACCACTGTACACCGAGAAATGATATCCTTCCGTTTGATAACATTGATGTACCATTTTTGGCATCGTCAATCGGTATGTTTAGACTTTAGACAATTTTCCTAGATTTTACAACCTTTTCATAAAAGGGTATTTTAGTCATCTTTAGATAAGATACGTATTATCCACAAGATTCATAATCATATGGTTCAACATCATCAGAATGACGTTTAATTAAACGCTTCTCTTCCAGAGAGACTATGTCTAGAACAACCACAAATATTAAGGATAACAGCCACACAAATATTTAGTTGAGATCTCATCACATTTATCAACTATATAGTGACAACAGTCTAGTATGTTAAGTTCAGTGACCTTCCAACTTTATCGGAATAACATTTATTCTTTACAATTGAATGTGTCTACTAAATCCTAACAAATAACTGAACTTGTGTCCTTCATAAGAACCGGAAAATAATAACATTTATTTAGTTCCCTTATCAGTTTACTAGATCCAGAATGTGGTAAGTGTTACAACGTTTGCTTCACCTTCCCACATCTGTATTTAATCTTTCTAATTTAATCACACTCGCAAGATATCATATATCTAAGAGTTGACTTGAACTTAGATAGATTTATCTCAACTCACTTGCCTATAATAGAAACTTCAATAAGTTCTCTATTTAAGCACATGCCCTAACTTTTCTTTTTAATCCTTCAAGCACTTGTAAATATTTCTTGGTGTAGTCTTCATAAGACTTAAGAAAGATCCCAAGAGCTATGTCTTTGATTTCCTTTCATAAAGAAAATCTAAATTTTATTAAATAGTTTGTTTAACCTTTTAAATCGTATTTAAAACATTAACTATTTAATTAACCTTTAAGCAATGGTAGACTTAAGTCGATACTTAAATCTTATAATTTTGAAAACAACCTTTCCAAAATTAGAGTGGTCATTCTTGTCCAACGTTTGAATTAATTGTCATCATATGACTGAATGATTATATTGGATCGTATCCACTATCACGAGCTTCCGTTTTTCTTTAATAATTAAAGTCTTGGATTACTGCATCAGATATGTAGTCTCCTTGTCTCTAACTACTATAACGGGATTGCTCATGTCATTGCTTATTTTAAAAGGATTAATATTACTTAACCATATTTGAGAACGTTTCTCAAAAGGTAACAGTCATAATTTGGTTTTACTAATCGAGAATAAAACATAAATATAAAGTTTGCTAAAACTACAACATAAAATGAAAATAAAAGAGTGTTGTTGTTTATACACGCAAAATCAAAAATGGACTTTTGGTTTATGATTTTGCTCCCACTAGTCAACTACTTCCAATTGACTTTCAAGAATTTTTCAAAAATTCTTTAGTGGCTGAGATCCCATCTAGTTACCTCGATTCCCGGCGGTGGTCGATCAACCAAGATAATTTCGATAGGTAGGTAACTCTTTACCATTCACATCTCTATGTGATTCTCAGTGGTTGACTAGTCAACTCTTTGGCGATACACATCACTATGTGTTAGTCAACCCCTTGTCTCTAAAGTCAGACGGCCCTGACGGTGGCCAATCACCGAAAGACTCTAGTCAAGTCATAACCCAATATTCACGAGATCTCATACGATCATATCTCAATAACGACGATATACCCGAGGTAGGTCAACTCCCGGCGGTGGTCGATCAGTTGGATCCGAACACAGGCTCTTCACTGTCGTTATAATATTGGGAGACAATATTTCGACTTGATTTTTTTTGTTGTGGAAAGTATTTTTTTGTAAATTAATTCACTTAATTAATTTTAATTCCGGTCTCATCAAATATATCTATCTCAATAGACATACATCCTACACAATTATCTAGATCGTGCCTAGTCATGCATCTATCGTATCATATAAAATAAATACAAGCACAAAATAAATAAATGCGTAAAGTAACCGGTATGATCATGGACTTTTCCTAGGTGCGGTTTCGAATACAAACTGACGAAACTGCGGGTCACAATCTAAGGGTAGCTACAACTGCCAATAGGATCTTTAATGCTCCATTCTCCAATGGGATCTTTATTTTCTTCTCTTTCTTTGGTCTCCATCTTCTGCTCCATTCTTGTCACATTTAATTCTATCTAATAAAATAAATACACCACGCCGCTTTGGAGAGTCAACGGGAATGGGATAAATGCAGAAAATAAACTAGGTCACGTTCTTCATAACGGCCTAGGACAATTTTTAAACCAACAGAAAAATTAAATCATTCACATCTATCCTATCGGTCGAGTCCATGATCAATCGGGGTCCATATAATCATATTATATCTACTATATCTAATCCATACAATAAAATCTTATGAAAAAGATAAAATTAAAATTTCACTACTTGTGTCTTAATTAATCAATTAACAGTTAATCTACTAAATAATTTTATCCAATCAATTAACTAATTAACATTTAATTAATTAAATGATTTTAATCGAAATAAAATTTACGATTAATTTTAAACGATTTAATTTTAATTTTAATTAATTAGAACTATTCTAAAAATAAATCAAAATTAAAATTAAGTCTCTTTTGTTTCTTTCCTTTTGATTCCTAATCATAAGGGATGACTTTGGTTTCCTAAACCAAAAGGCATCTTCCTAAACCAAATTTGGCTCAGGCCTGGCCACTTTCCAAAATCAAAATTTTGGAAGTGGCCTAGGCCTAGGCCTTTTAAAAATCAAATATTTGAAAAGGGCCTAGGCCTATTCCAAATCAAATATTTGGAAAGGCCAAATAATTTTGGTTTAGGCCTGGCCACTTTCCAAAATCAAAATTTTGGAAGTGGCCTAGGCCTAGGTTTTTTCCCAAATCAAATATTTGGAAAGGGCCTAGGCCTATTCCAAATTAAGTTTAGAAAGACCATTATTATTTTAATGCCACGTGGCATCCCAATGGCCCAAAGTATTTGAACCATTGGTTAGCCACATGACACAACTAAACAAAGGGAAATTAACAATCACAACTATGAACCATATTGAATCACAAAATACACAAAACAAAAATTTGGAGATCCGTCAGCATTGACCGGTCAACCGACGACGGCGCAAAGAAGCGCCTCGCCGCCGCCGCCGACCAGCTACCGCCGGTGGTGGTGCCGCCGCCAATCGGCCGAGCACCACCCGATCTCATTTTTTTTTCTTTTCATGTAACACTTTTGCAAATAAAAAATCTTTCATCTTTTAACTACGCAAAATAACATGCTTATTGCTTAAGCTCGAAGCTCTCTCTGATACCACTGTTAGGAAATTTACGCGGGAACGCAGCGGAATTCAAAATTTTGATTTCCTTTTACCCAAGATCGACTTCGTTTAAGCAATAAACAAACAAGTAGTAGACGATGGTTACCTTGGTTGATTTATAAGATCGACGCTTTGACCGTCTAAGGAGAGTAGTTCTGCATAGAGCCGCCCAAGTGTTCGGCCTCTACCGCTAGTCCACACGAACAGCCCGCCGGAATCCCATCATGGATTGCTATTGGAAAACTCCGGTTGCTAGACCGGCCTTTTTCCCCTCTCTCCAACTCTCTATAGGATGCTCTCTATTTTACACAAGAACTATTAGTTCTTGGAATTGTGATGTACAAAAGAGTTTGACACCCACCTCTTATTTATAGTCATAGGTGGTGCCCCAAATTGAGTAGAGGAGAAGAAAACATTTTCCTAATAAAATAAGGAAAATATAATTGATTGATTTATCTCATTTATTATAATATCTCATATTAATTAAATCTAGGATATTGTCAATATCTTATATTGAATATTTCCAAGATATTGTCAATATCTAATATTGACTATCTTTATTTTATTACTATAAATCAATTTACACATGTGTACATATCACATATATATATATATATTACACAAATAAATCTATATAAATATAATTATTACACAAGTGCACATGCATATCACATATATGCACACACACGCATGTACACAAATACATTTATATATTAATATCTAATATTAATAGATGGTAATACCATTAATTAAATTGCACAATCCAAGTGTATCTTATACACTCCGAAATTGCACCACCTTTAGCCAATAAATTGGCATCCGGAATATTCTTTAATTAATGTAATATTATTAATATCTTGTATTTAATTTATTTATAATAAATAAATACCACCATATTAATTTACCACTATAACCTTTATAGTACGAGATAAACTTTTTTTATTTGGTTATCATCTATAACCACATTTTAATCCGGCTAGATGTTCATATGTGTGTGACCCGATAGGCTTCCGAATATGTTGGCCGTAGACACAAAGTGCAAATTACGAAAATGCCCTTCATGCCTAACGATCACGGGATAGCGTCTAGCAACACACCGTGACCCCCAATCATCGGAAGAGTCAAATGCAATGACTACTACCTTTCATGTGAAACAGTTACCGTGTAACTTACAATCCTATCGCTGTAATAATATCCATACGGTCGTTAGTTGAGTGTCAAAACATCAACGACCGTATCTTATAATCTGGATATCATGCTCTCTCAAAGTAACTCGTTTACTCCCACTTTGCAAAGATTCACGAGAGTAAGACATTCCTTATAAGAAGCCCATTTCGGATATTCGATCCCAATCATAGGATACGCGATTTCCGGACGACCAATCATGTATCTCCGTATGCTTCAATATCACACCCAATCACTACCGCATGATCGCCCCGTGGCTAGGGGAAACCTCAATAGTGTCAAAGCATGACAATCCACACGGTGATGCCATGAAGACTCCGGTCTTAAGGATAATTACACAACCGCCACATAGTGTGACACTTATCCGTGTAAGTGGGTCAGTCTAACGCGCATTCTCTAATACACGTCCACGTACAGTCCAAGTGTCTCTACACTTTGATAGACGAGATCTATCCCTGCCCTAAAGACAGAAGACATCTAATACGTGCTAGTCTGTTTATACTATCAATGCCCTGTTTAATAGTACATCAGCCTAGAGACATTTAAGTATCAAACTTATTAAAGTGATTAGAGATCTCATCAACCATAATCGCCTATCATGGTTTCTCTATCACAGTTTAATACTAAGGACGTTATCATATAACAATTCATAATTGGTTCTTTAGAATAACAGATATATGACAACATAAAAGCCATTATATATATGTATAAACATAAAGAAATAGTAGAAATGATCCGACCCGGTCGGATCCGATCCAACCCGATTGGGTTTAGGACACTATTCCAATAGTTGTTTGAGTAACACAATCTCTGAAGCAGAACTTGAACTTGATTTGTGGATCATCTCTAGTCTTGCATGAACTGAAACATCAGTTCTAGTTCTATAATCAAGATATCCAGAGATGCTTGATAAAAGGCCATTATGTGTATCTCTTTGACTGAGTACAATTTTCAAGGTTTCATGAACTCTGGCCAATTCACCCTTAGATAGAAAATCATAAGGATCATATGTAGCTTCTATTTGATCCTTATCCTGAGTGTTATCAGTAATAACCATCAGTTGTCTGTTTTCATCAGCTGCTTGCTGATTGTCAGTTGTCTGATTTCCAACTGGAAATCCTTCTTGCTGTGTACAGTTTGCGTTGTAAGAGGTTGAGGTTGAGTGACTGTTTGCAAAACTGTAGTATCATCAGCTTCTTTTCTTGACTTATCATGGTCATCATCATCCTTTTTCTTTGAGCTATCTTTGGATGATGTGCATGATTCTCTTCTTTTTGCTAGTTCGGTGAATCTTTTGAAACAGTTGTCAAGAAATTCTGTAATAGGAAACCGAGAATAAAGATCTCTAACTTCCAATTTCTCTAAGAGTAATTTCTCTTCAGTCTATAAACTGACATCTCGAGAGCCTTCTGGTTGAAGTTTCAATTTCATCAACTTAATGATTTTGTCAGCTTCGAAGGTTGGTGCTGATTGTTGAACTGATTGCTATTGAGACGTATGGTCAGCAGTGACATTCTCTTGAGTATCGTCAGTTGTCAGTTGATGCTGTTGTTCCCCCTCAGTTGGTGCTTTCTCACTTCAGATTTCAGGGTACGAACATCTTGCAACTGATCTTCCTTCTGTGGATTCAGCTTTTCGCTTAGTCCCTTTGTGTTCAGCTTCCTGTTGAGACACAGTTGTCTGACTTGCTTCAGGTTGGGAAGTTGTTTCTGCGATTTCCTTCCATGTTGCAGTTGGCCTTGCTTGCTTCCCTTCCTTAATTCTTTCTAAGTAAAACTGAATGATTCCACTAAGAGTCTTCTTCAGTCGGAATCTGCCATCAGTTACTTGTCCTTCATCTTGAGCTCTTTTCACACTTTCTAATTCAGCTAAGTGTTGCTTCTTGAACTGATTGACTACATAACCTGCCCAATTAAATTCAACATTATCCCAGATTATGTTCATCAGCAAGATATTTTCTTCTGAAAGTATGTTAATCCCTTTGGATTTTCTAATGACGTGTTTGCTGAGCCATCTGCTGAGATTTCCAAATTCCGGCTTGATTTTGTCGATATGAATACCAGGTACGATTGGTTCTGTAGACAAAGTAGGCATTGCGAGAAAAGCTTCTTTCTTCAATGATAGGGTGGTTAACTCTGTTGAAGTTCCTGTTGTATTTGCAAAGCCAAAAAGTGGTCTCAATACTCTTTCATTGAGTATAATGCGATCCCCACGAACAGTAGTTATCAAGGAGTCTCTGACTAATCGCATGTTTTGCCAAAATTGCAAAATGCCTTCTACATCTCGTCTTTCTTTGAAACGAACTTCGAGAACGTTGTTCAATCCTGGTTGTTTTTCGATTTTATCTCGTACACAGCTGGCTAACAAGGTGTTTTGACACATACCTTCATACATTTCAAGTGTTAGTTCATCCAGCTCTGTGATCAATCGTTTGTCTTTTGAATTATCTGAAGTGGCCATATCTGAGTGTGAACACAAAATTTTGATTTTTGAAGGAAAGGGGGTTGCAAAGAGTCTATTTTGCTTTCTGAAAATAATTTTGAATTTTGATAGAGGATAGTGTGAACGGAGGTTGAATAAATAGGTAGGATATACTGGCGGTTTGAGTGGTACAACTTTTCAAATCCCATGATTGTTTAGATAACCGATACGTGTACTGTTCTGACAATCTTGGGGTGTATACACGAAATTCTGACAAAAAGAACTATGGTAATTTAATGCGATATAACCGCTGTTGATTCTATCTTATCAACCTTTGACTAAATTTGACAGGAATGAAAACTGATGCTGAGGTCAGTTCTAGAGGTAATTCAGTTCCATCAAATTATTCAGTTTTGTCAAATTCTTCAGCTTGTCAGTTTGAGATTTTTGATGTCAATGACTAATCTGTTAAGTGAGCGCACTCAATCATAACAAAGATTAATCCTCTTGACGAATCCCTGGCTTAACTGACTTTGATTATTCCCAACTTAGTTCTTAATTTGGCAAATCTTTCTTTGTCCAATGGTTTTGTAAAGATATCTGCCAACTGATCTTCAGTAGGTACATAAAGAACTGTTATATCCTTCTTCTCTGCATGATCTCTTATGAAGTGGTGACGGACATCAATGTGCTTCGCCCTTGAGTGTAAAACTGGATTATCAGTAATTGCAATTGCACTTGTGTTATCACACATTATGGGAATTGTTCCTTCTTCTATCCCATAGTCTCTTAATTGCTGTCTGATCCATAAAACTTGAGCACAACAACTTCCAGCTGCAATATACTCAGCTTCAGCTGTTGAAGTTGAAATAGAGTTTTGCTTCTTGCTAAACCATGACACAAGTCTATTTCCCAATAACCGACATGTTCCGATGTGCTTTTTTGTCACTTTGTATCCAAAGATAGTCCGAATCAATAAGAAATCGGCTTGAATTCTCCTTCTTTTGAATACCAAATTCCAACAACACATCTGTGTCTTTCAGATATTTCAAAGTTCTTTTCACAACTGTGAGATGACTTTCCTTTGGTCTTGACTGAAATCTTGCACATACACCGACAGTAAAAGATATGTCTGGCCTACTTGTTGTTTGATATAGTAAGCTTCCAATCATCCTTCTGTAGAGTGTTTGATCAACATCTTTACCTTCTTTGTCTTCATCTAATCTGATGTTGGTCCCCATTGGTGTAGAAATTCCAGTAGATTTCTCCATACCAAACTTTTGATAAGTTCCCTTGTATATTTGGTTTGGTGAATGAAAATTCCATCAGTTAATTGTTTAACTTGCAATCCTACGAAGTAATTTAATTCTCCCATCATACTCATCTGAAATTTGCTTTTCATCAAGCTTGCAAATTTCTCACATAACTGTTCATTTTCAGATCCAAAAATGATATCATCAACATAAATTTGAACAAGTAGAGTATCTTCTCCATCCTTCATCCTGAATAAGGTTTTGTCGATTGTTCCTTTGATAAATCCATTATCCACTAGAAACTGAGATATAGTTTCGTACCAAGCTCTCAGTGCTTGTTTAAGTCCATAAAGAGCTTTCCTTAGTCTGAAAACTTTATCTGCTTGATCTTTGATTTCAAATCCAGGTGGTTGTTGAACATATACTTCTTCTTCAAGAATTCCATTTAGAAACGCACTTTTGACATCCATCTGATAAACTTTGAATTTCTTGTGAGCTGTATAAGCAAGAAATAGTCTGATTGCAACTAGTCTTGCAACTGGTGCATAAGTTTCATCAAAGTCTATCCCTTCTGCTTGAGAGTATCCTTTGGCTACAAGTCTGGCTTTGTTTCTGATGATGTTCCCGTCTTCATCAAGTTTATTTCTGAAAACCCATTTGGTTCCAATAACATTGACATGAACTGGTTTATCTACCAATTCCCATACTTGATTTCTCTCGAATTCATTGAGTTCTTCTTGCATAGCTAATATCCAATCTGGATCTTTCAAGGCTTCTTCAACTTCTTTAGGTTCTGATTGAGATAGAAAGTGTTGGTCCCTTTGAAAGGCTGACACAAGTTTAGGGGGGTGAATAAACTTGTCACCAAAAACTAATCCTGAGCTGGAAAAGTCCCAGGAAATGAGTTTCTCTGAAACTCAAACTGATCTTCAGTTTGTTCCTGTCCCTTTAACTTGTGCGGAGTTCAGTTAGCTCAACTGAATATAAGTTATTACTGACTTATATTTAGTCTCGTTAACTGGCAGCGGATAAAACTAGCCTTTAGTGCAATAGATGTGTAAATAGAAAACTAGACCTTCTATGTATCAGTTTTGTGCTGTCTCAGTGTCTGGTGTTTGCTGAGAGTTAATGCAATAAATAAAACAAACACAGATGCAAAAAGTAAATCAACACATAATTTGTTTATGGAAGTTCCGGGTGGTGTAATCCCGTACGTCTCCCCTTCTCCTGTGGCGTAGGAGGTATCACTAGAATAATGAGATAACCGTTACAAAATCCTAGCACTATGACAGTCCTTCACGACACCCTAGTTTCACTGTCTACACAAAATGAAGAAAGGTGAGATTGCTCCCTTCACTCTGCACACTGATACTTTGGAGGTGGAATTGTTCCTTCACCAGCTCACCACTAATACCAACACACAGTCCTCAGACTGCACCAACAGCTGTAGCAACACCGTATGAAGAAAGGTAGAATTGCTATCTTCAAACTATGCACAGCCAACCCTTTTTCACAAAGGTTAGGTATAGAATTAATCAAAGATTAATTCAGTGAGCTGTCTGATTCTTCTGGATCTGACTTTGTCGCTCAAAGATGCCTTATTTCCCCCTTGATGGGTTACTGGATCTTTCTTTGAAGTCTTCAAGGCAATTTCGTTGGCTTCCCCTTTTTCTGGATATATATATGATCTGATTTTATAGATCTGGATTTGGATCTTTGAATATATGCTTGTAAAGCTCTTTTTCTGATCCTCCTCTGTTTTTTACTTTAAGTGATTCTCTTGTGTATTTATAGGGGTGATGTAACGGTCACTAGCTCTTGTAGCCGTTACACTTGTCGTTTTACCAACGTTCACATGTACGATCTTTTGTCGTATTCTCAGTTTGAATTCAACAAGGCTTTAACTCAGTTTTCTACTCTTCTTCAAAACTGAGTACCTTGTATACTTAATATCTGACTTCAATTGGCTAAGTCAGAGTACACCAATCAGTTTCTTCTTACTTGGTAGCTGATAATCTTTGTCCTTAAGATTATTCAGTTATACATGATCTATAACTCAGTTTCAGGTCACCACAGACTTGCCTGAATCCTGACTTATAGTCATGACTTAATCAGCTTCTAACTGAGTTTGCCACCTCAGTTCTTGGTCTTCAGAATCGAGTCTGTGTCCTCGGTTCTTGATCTTCTAGATAAGCCAACCGAGTCTGTGTCCTCGGCGAACATATCTTCTTTGATTCGCATAAGCGAGTTTGAACCCTCAGTTCTTCATGTGCATATACAGTTTTCTTGTTATAACTCAGTTTTCTTGTTGTGACTCAGCTGTTCGCCTAGTTCCTATTCTATTACAATGCTTGTCTGAAACAACCTATACAAAGTTCAGACTCTAGATAGAACTTATACATTTATCTCTAGACCATTTCTTGCTTCTTCTTTCATTATGCACTATAACAGTTAGTTACGACCTCATCATCATGGGTTGTAAGTGATTTGTTTAATTTTGTGACGAATCATCATCAAAACATAAATAATATTTCCAACAATTTCCCCCTTTTTGATGATGTATCATAACCCTCCCTAAAAGCAACAATAAAGGAATAGTGCAAGAAATCATAACGAAACAAGTTAAGAAAGCAAACTAGAACAACCAAGTTTATTACAAGTCTCAAAATAGAACAGACTGAGTTGCAAACTGAATTAGATTACATCTTTTTATTTTCCAGTGCCATTAATTTTTCACCAACAAATATGCTCCTTTTTGTCTCTAAATGTCTTCTTTCTTTTCTTTCTTCAACTGATTCACCATCTCTTGGCTTAATTTCCAGATATTTATTCAGCAGTCTGTTTCCTTCTTCATTCTCTTGGTTTTTGAACTTGATCAGAATTTCTTTGAGTTCTTCTTCCATCAATTTCTCTTCTTCTTCTGAGATAAGATTTTCCTTCTACTCTTTTCTTTCTGATTTCTTTTCAGTTTCCCCCTTTGTTTGTGTCTTCTTATCTGCCAACTTGTCAAGGGATTTGACACAGGTTACAAGCTTCTTTCTGATACTCAATACTGCTTTGACTGCGGCTTCCTCATCATCCTCAGTTCTTGTTTCTTTAAAGTCTCCTTCTGCAATCAGCTCTTCAAACATACTGTCAACTGCTTCTTCATCAAGTTGAGTAGTTAGTAGATCAGCATCTACTTGTCTGTCTTGATCTTCTATCAGTTGTCTGGCATAAGCCTCTTCTGTCTTTTCTTCTTTAGCTGTATCATCATCACCTATAGCTTCATCTTCCCCCTTGTTTGAAGATAAGCGATAGTAATCTTCAAATAACTTACGTAGGGTGATGATGTTTGAGTATTTGTTCAAACCTGAATAATGTATTCTTCCAATTAATTCATGCAGGTTGAACATTTTCTCCTGTAGATTTTGTATTAAACATTCAATGAAATCCTTCAAATTTTCCAGTTTTTCTGCTTCAGTTTCTTGAGCCAGAGGTTCTTCAATTTCTGATTTGCATGTGGGTGCCTCATGAGCTTGGGATGAGATGCTGGCCTCAGGATAGTAAAAATGAACATCAGGAACTGTCAGTTCCTTTTCATACTCATCCTGACAAGAATTCTGCATCTTCCATGGCTTCTCTTTTCTCTTCAGTGTATTCCCTATACATGGTAGTGGGAAATTCACTTCCTTTGATTCTTCATCGTTTGCTTTCTTGATTCTTCAATCTCTCTTTCAGTTTCACTATCCTCATCTTCATTCGGTTCACTCTCTTGAGATCATCCTCAACTGGATTACATTCTCGCCCGATTCCCTTTGACTCAAGCTTGTTCCACAACCTCTTTCGCTCTTCTCGAGTCCTTTCATCTAAATTCACAGTTCCACTTGAATTGGAGTCTGAAGCTTCACTCAATTCCTCTTCTTCAATAATCTTCCTTTTCTTTGTCCCAGTGGACACTGATTTGAGTTTTGCTTTGGCTTCTGTAACTTTTGATATGGAGAAATGATCTAGTATCCTTTGCACTAGATAAGGAAATCCCTTTTTCAGTAAAAACGATTCTCCAGTATCTTCTCTTTCTTTGACTCTTTCTTTCTCGTCTGAAATTTACTTTATCAACTGATTGAGAACAAATTTGTTCCAATCAAATCTCTTTTCAAACCAAATATCATAAATCATCTTCATTTTATCTGTTGAGAGAGTATAGAAATTTCGAGCATGGCCAATGACGTTTCTGGTCAGAAGTATCGTCAAGAATGCAAACTCTCCTTTCTGCTGATAAATAGAGCCACTGTAATTCTTCTCCTTCTTGTTGATTGCCGTGATGTTCCAAAGCTTGTCTTTTTCTTCTTTCCCAAAAGTGAAAGACGGAGAGCCTCCAATTATATCTAGACGGAACACTAGGGAAAGCAATTGTTCAACAATGGTGAAGCTTTTGTCTTGAACAGTTGTTTTGAAGCCTTTTCCATTGTTGATGATTTCGGCATTTCTGTAGAAATCTCTAATGCCGTCTGGACACAAAGTAGTGACCTTTGTATCAATCAAATTTTCCAATCCTCAAATCTTTTTGATCTTCTTTGTAATATGGATTGAAAGAGTGGAGTTTGAGAATTTTTGACAGAATTCGTCCAAGCTGGTGGTGATTCCATCGTCTATGTTGTATCGCTCCATTGATTTTTGAGTTAAGGATGCTTGAGTGCTTGATTTTGGGTGAGCAGGATTTTGTCAAGATTTTGCAATCATTTTCAAATGAGAGTCGTGTCACAATCAATGAGATTATGTAGGGATGTAAGCTTCAAGTGATTTGCCATGTAAGTCCAAACGTCAGATGGTAGCTGAAAAGTTTATACTTCTTTTGACCAATTTGTCCTTCATCAGCCTTTGCCTTCTCAGTTTCAAATATACATCACTTTTCTGACGATTTTGCAAAGTGAACTGACTTTTCCTGCAAAACAGTTTAAGTTTTCTTTGGTACCCATACCTTTTTGGGTCCGGTTGAGTTAGTTACTAAAATATTACTTTCAGTTTCTTTGTTGAGAGAATTAAACCTTCTCAACTCTTTTCTGGATAAACCATTACGCTCAATCTTAGTTGATTTCACAAGGATTCTTTTAGATTTAACATTTTTAGTTTCCTTGTGTAATCCACTAGATCTTCCAGTATCTTGATTTCTGGAGTTTATACTTTTTGAAGTCTCAAGACTGGGTACGGGTGTGGGATTATCATTGCTTTTGTCAAATTTACTGGACATTAATCTTTCAGCTAGATTTGACACCTCAGTTTCAAGAAACTCATTCCAATCTTTTGTTTTGTCAAGTTCCCTATCTTTTAGTTTTAGTTCTATTGTAAGTTTTTTAGTTAACTTGACAAGGTCAGAGTTTCTCAGACTGAGTTCAGCAGATGATAACTGATTTGAAGAATGTACCTTTTCTTGATGATTTGTTTTAGGATTTGAATGTACATTCCTTTGTTGCTGTGATGAATCTTCTATATCAACAACCACCTGCAACATCTCATTTCCTCTTACTGTTGAGAGGTCTTTCAGTGATGGAACTCCTTTGGATTCGTTAATGTGAACATTGAAGTTTGTATCCACTACATCACTGAGTTGAGGTTCTGAATTTGTAAATAGATTTGTTGTACTGAACCTTTCGATCATTTGATCCTGAAAATCAGATATATTTTGCAAACAATTAGTCAGGGGGTGAGTAAGCCAACTTCTAACTCTAGATGTAGACATTGAAACTAGGTGAACTGATACAGTGATGGGTCTTCAACAACTGGTTGCTTTAAACAAGTAACGGATAGACAAATACTTTCAAGTAGATAAACTCGACATTGGATCGATGAATGAAACATCGCTCCGATACCAATTGTTGGTCCCTTTGAAAGGCTGACACAAGTTTAGAGGGGGGGGGGGTGAATAAACTTGTCACCAAAAACTAATCTCGAGCTAGAAAAGTCCAGGAGGCGAGTTTCTTCGAAACTCAAAGCGATCTTCGATTTGTTCTCCCCTTTAACTTGTGCGGAGTTCAGTTAACTCAACTGAATATAAGTTATTACTGACTTATATTTAGTCTCGTTAACTAGCAGCAGATAAAACTAGCCTTTAGTGCAATAGATGTGTAAATAGAAAACTAGACCTTCTATGTATCGCTTTTGTCTTTGTCTCGATTGTCAGTGTTTCTTTGAGAGTTAATGCAATAAATAAAACAAACACAGTTGCAAAAAGTAAATCAACACATAATTTGTTTATGGAAGTTCCGGGTGGTGTAATCCCGCACGTCTCCCCTTCTCTCTGCGTGGCGTAGGAGGTATCACTAGAATAATGAGATAACCGTTACAAAATTCTAGCACTATGACAGTCCTTCACGACACCCTAGTTTCACTGTCTACACAAAATGAAGAAAGGTGAGATTGCTCCCTTCACTCGCACACTGATCCTTTGGAGGTGGAATTGCTCCTTCACCAGCTCACCACTAATACCAACACACAGTCCTCAGACTGCACCAACAGCTGTAGCAACACCGTATGAAGAAAGGTAGAATTGCTCTCTTCAAACTATGCACAACCAACCCTTTTTCACAAAGGTTAGGTATAGAATTAATCAAAGATTAATTCAGTGAGCTGTCTGATTCTTCTGGATCTGACTTTGTAGCTCCAAGATGCCTTCTTTCCCCCTTGATGGGTTCTTTGGATCTTTCTTTGAAGTCTTCAAGGCAATTTAATTTGGCTTCCCTTTTTACGGATATATATATGATCCGATTTTATAGATCTGGATTTGGATCTTTGAATATATGCTTGTAAAGCTCTTTTCCGATCCTCTCTGCTTTTTTACTTTAAGTGATTCTCTTGTGTATTTATAGGGGTGATGTAACGGTCACTAGCTCTTGTAGCCGTTACACTTGTCGCTTTACCAACGTTCACATATACGATCTTTTGTCGTATTCTCGTTTGAATTCAACAAGGCTTTAACTCGCTTTTCTACTCTTCTTCAAAACCGAGTACCTTGTATACTTAATATCGACTTCAATTGGCTAAGTCGAGTACACCAATCGATTTCTTCTTACTTGGTAGCCGATAATCTTTGTCCTTAAGATTATTCGATTATATACAGATCTATAACTCGATTGGTCACCACAGACTTGCTCGAATCGACTTATAGTCATGACTTAATCGACCTTCTAAGCGAGTTTTCCACCTCGCAGTTCTTGGTCTTCAGAATCGAGTCTGTGTCCCTCGGTTCTTGATCTTCTAGATAAGCCAGCTGAGTCTCAGTGTCCTCGGCGAACTTATCTTCTTGATTCGGCATAAGCGAGTTTGAACCCTCAATTATTCATGTGCATATACAGTTTTCTTGTTATAACTCAGTTTTCTTGTTGTGACTCAGCAGTTCGCCTAGTTCCTATTCTATTACAATGCTTGTCTGAAACAACCTACACAAAGTTCAGACTCTAGATAGAACTTATACATTTATCTCTAGACCATTTCTTGCTTCTTCTTTCATTATGCACTATAACAGTTAGTTACGACCTCATCATCATGGGTTGTAAGTGATTTGTCTAATTTTGTGACGAATCATCATCAAAACATGAATAATATTTCCAACAGAAAGCATGCAATCATTGCATCTAGTTGATGTCTTGTTCGAACTCCAGCTTGAGTATCACCAATAACTTGTTCTTCAGGGTGATCTCTCATCCATTGATGTGTGTGAGTTTGTATCAACTGATTTGCATTTTGTTCAACCGATTCTTCTTGAACTTGTTCAACTGAATCTTCAAAAACTTGTTCTTGAACTTGTTCAGCTGAATCTGAATGAAGTTGTTCAAGTTGTTGAGCAATTGGAAACTGAGGCTGATCTTGATCTGAACATTCTGAAGTTTTTAGTCTTCCAACGTCAATCTGGCGGTTTCGCCGTGATCGTAAGCGTGGTGAAACTGGTTCTAGTCGGTCTTCAGTTGTTTCACCAGGGAAGTTTGGTTCATCAAATACTACGTGTGCTTGAGTGTCCTTTGATTTAGTACTCTAAAAGCTTTGCTGACACTTGAATATCCTAGGAAAATTCCTTCATCAGCTTTGGGTTGAAAGACGTGAAGTTGATCTTTTCCATTATTGTGTATGAAACATTTGCTTCCAAAAGCATGAAAGTATGAAACATTTGGTTTTCTTCCATTCCAAATTTCATAAGGAGTCTTCTCATGTCTCTTGTTCATGAGAGCTCTGTTCTGAGTGTAACAAGCTGTGTTAACTTCTTCTGCCCAATACCTTTCAGGTAGTTTAGCTTCACAGATCATAGTCCTCCTAGCTTCTTTGAGTGTTCTGTTTCTTCTTTCAGCTACACCATTTTGTTGTGGTGTTCCTGTGGCAGGCAAGTTGGTGTAAGACACTATTTTCTTCACAGTATTCAATAATTACACTATTGAGGAATTCAGTTCCTTTATCAGATCTTTTCTTTACAACTGAAACTCCTTTCTGATTCTGATGTCTCTTGAGAAGTTCTGTGAACTTTTGCTTGGTTTCACTTTTCTTGGTTAGAAAGCTTACCCAAGTATATCTTGAAAAATCATCTACTACCACCAATGTATATTTCTTTCCACTGATACTAATTGGTGTAATAGGTCCAAATAAATCCATGTGTAGCAATTCCAGATGTCTGGTTGTTGAATGCTGAGATTTGGTCTTGAAACTTGCTTTTGTTTTTGTTTTCCTTGTTGACATGCATCACATAAGATGTCCTTCTTATATGATATCTCTGGTAGTCCAATGACTAGCTGCTTCTTAACAAGTGTGTTGATGTCATCAAAATTGAGATGACTCAGTTTCTTGTGCCATAACCAACTGATTTCTGATTTGGTATACACGAGCAAACAAATTTCAGCAACGGCAGTTGTCCAATCTACCACATACATGTTTTTCTTTCTTCTTCCGGCTATGACAACTTGATAAGCTGATTCGCTGATGACAACACAGAAATCTTTATCAAAAGTAACTTTGTATCCCATATCACAGAATTGACTTGTGCTGAGTAGATTGTAGTGTAGTCCATCTACATAAGATACGTTTTTTATTGTAAGTCCATTTCTGATTAAGGTGCCAAAACCTCTGGTGTAACCAAGTTTATCTTTACTTCCAAAATAGACTTTTGGTCCATCCTTTGCAATAAAATTACTGAGACAATCTTTGCTCTTTGTCATGTGTCTAGAGCAACCACTGTCAAAGTACCATATATCCTGCAATGAAAATTAGAAGTTTTTAGGTACCCAACTCAGTTTGGGTCCATGGGGGTCAGTTGTCTGTACAACTTTGGGAATATATCCTTTTGGGATTCTTCGGATATTGTTGCACTTGTTTTCATATATGTAAGCCACACTCCTATAGTGTCTATGTTTGGACTGTGTCTTATTTATATGATTTCTCAGATCTTCTGACTAAAATTTGTTTCCATGTTGATTTCTGTTATTAAAGCTAGAGTGATAACCATCATTCATACATCATCGAGGTCTGGATTGACCTTTGTACTGAGACTTATGCTGAGAACTGAGATTAGTCCTCTGCTGAGTTTTGGACTGAAACTTGTGATAAATTTTCGGCCTGGAATGATTGTTATCATCAGTTTTATTAACAAATTCAGTAAAATTCCAATCATCATCAGTGGGATATAGTCTTCCTTTCCCCCTAAATGTGTGAATCTTTGAATGATTGACATTCTTGGATTTACTTTGATTGTAATTTTTCTGGTTCCTGACTTCATTGGTTTTTGTGGATATGGCAGTTGATTTTCCATTTTGGTTTCCATTGAATACAGCTGATCTACCATTTGGTTTACCTTTGTTGGTAGATGCAGTTGTCTTCTTAGAAAACTGATTTATCCTGTGTGATACTGGCTTTACTGGTTCATCAATTTTCTCAGTTTGTGGAAGTTGCTCATCTACAAATTTAATACCAGTTTTGGTACTAGGCCCAGCAGCTTTGCTAGTTCCATTCTTTGAAGATTGCTGTGTATCAAATCCTAAACAGTTTTGTCTCCATATGGTTTTCCTGATTTGAATCCAGTAATTGAACTTGATTGAGCAAACGATTCGATTTTTGCTGTAGCGATGATGAGGCGTCGATGTTGAATCTTTTCTTTATCAGTTTTAGTCAGTTTCAACATCTTTAGTTCAGACTTCAATCTTTCAACTTCAAGAATTAGACTTTCTTTCTCAGCTTTGATTGATTCATAACCAGCTTGTATGGTTACTAGCTGATTCATTAATTCGTCAAGAGTTTCTTCTAATTCTAGATTTTTTGGATTGGAGTCAGCAGTCGAAGAACATGCATTTATCATGGAAATCTGAGCTGAAGAGTATTTAGAGTTTGATTCACATACCTCATTTGTATCTTCCATGAGTGCCATCAAAGATGTGTCATCCGATAATCTTTCAGTACCAGCTTCATAATCTGATTCATCTCCAGCAAGGAGTGCTCTTCTACCAACTCTTCTTGGTGGTGTCTTCTTGATTAGTTCCGGACATTCAACTTTATAATGTCCTGGTTTCTTGCAGTTGAAACAGAGGTACTCATCGTCTTTTTTTTCTCAGGAGTCCTTTTGATGAATTTTTTAGTGACTGGGTGTCCACTTTTCATTCTTCGAATTCTGTTCATCATTAGAGCCATTTGTTCTTCCATTTCATCCAATTCATGAAGATTGTTAGATGAGCTTTCTTGAATCTCATTTGATGCTGCTGCAAGTGCTGTGGTCTTTGGTTCTTCCAGAGCTTTGATTATTACAGATGTGGTTGTGAAATCTTCACAGAATTCATAAGCTTTTAGATCTGAAAAGATCTTGAATGAGTCTTCTATATCAAGTCTCCTGGATTCTTCCATAGCAGTGACTTTCATCTTCCAGCACATTGGTAATGCCTTCAAGATTCTTGTGTTGATGACTTTCTTTGAGTATTCAATCTTGAGTAGATCTAGTTCATCCATGATAGCACTAAATCTTTTCTCCATTTGGTCAATGGTTTCTTCAGATTTCATCTTGAAATTCTCAAATTTTTGTTTTGCAATGGAAATTTTATTTTCCTTGATTGAATAAGTTCCTTCACAAACTAACTGAAGTTTGTCCCACATTTCTTTAGCAGTTGTGCATTCTTTCACCTTCAAGTACATGTTGCTGTCAAGAGTTCTGAGGATAAAGTCCATGGCAACATTGTTGAGATTGTTTCGCTTGCGATCATCACTAGTCCATTCAGATTTGGGTTTTGCCACTCGAACTTGCTCTCCACCAACAGTTTGCATATGAGTGATTTGAATTGGTCCATCAGTGAGCACATCCATCATTTCATCATGAGTAGCTGCTAGAAATGCTTGCATACGACGTTTATATTCGTCAAACCTGTCCATGTTGCACATAAGCATTTGTCTTGCATATTGATTGTTATCCATTGTGAGTGAGTGAAGACTGACAGTAGGATAACTGGAAAATTGAGCTTTCAAATTAGAACAACTAGAGGAGATAAAGAGCAAATGATATATTGTTAAAGAAACACTGCTCCGATACCAATTGTTGGTCCCTTGGAAAGGCTAACACAAGTTTAGAGGGGGGGTGAATAAACTTGTCCCTAAAACTAGATTTAAAACAAATTATGATTCATTTAAAAACTTGTGTGGAGTTAAGCTGACAAAGCTGAGATTAAGTCAAACTGACTTAAGCTGAAACTGAGTCAACCGACAGCAGATATGTTTTTAGCCTTCTTCTTGATCTTGTTATTCTATCATGAAAACTGAGTGTTGTGAACTGAATTCTGGTGAATGTCATTTGTGACTGAGAGGTGTGTAACAATCAAGTATCACAATGCTGTAAGTAAATGCTGAATAAATAAATAAGTGCGTAAAGTAAATAAGATGAGAATTATTGAGGTTCCAGGTGGTGTAATCCTCTACGTCCTCTCTTCCCCTGTGGTGCGGAGGAAAATTCCACTAGAACTTCTTGAGGTGAACTGTTACAAAAAGTCCTAAACAATAGTCCTTGGCTAATCCCTAGCTTCACTATTTAAACAGTTGTGGAACAGGTAGAATTGCTGCTCTTCAAATGCTTGAACCACTGGTCCTTAGAGGGTAGGATTGCCTCTTCACCAGCTACCACCACAAACACAGATCTACCCGGACGCTTGTTACAATCTGTCCTTGGTGAAACCTTCCGGTTTGCTTCACGAGTTCTAAAACCTTTGATGTAGAATCAAAGTTAATGAGAATCAATAAATTGATTCTTGTTTGTGGTTCTTCAAAGTGTTGGATTCTAGATAAATTCTTTGTAGCTTGAACACTTGAAGAAATACTAGATGTGATCTTGTTAAAGTTCAGAGATGATAGCAATTAGAATAGAATAGACTGATGCACAAGATTGCTTGTTAATTCTTGTATGTGCTCTGTTCTATATATCTTTGTTGTTAGTGCAAAGTCTTCTATTAATAGTGTGAAGTCCAATGTTCAACTGGCTTCAATTTGAATTGTATCAACGTCTATCTTGCAACGGCTATATTTTCTGACCGTTCTGCTGTGTCAGTAATTCATCCAATAAAATTGTTTTCTTTATAACGTTCGAATGTACGATCAGTTTGTTGGATGGCTGACTCATAAAACTGAGTTTCCTTATTAGTTTTATACTGAGTTTTCATTTTGTCTGTTTCCTGACTGACTTGGAGCATTAACTGAGATTTTACTCTTCTTCAAATATCAGTACTCCAGTTTTCATCTGATTATTATTGACTTAATCAGAGTACACCATCATTCATTATCATCTAAGAATTCATTGTCCTTATGATTCTTAGGTCTTCATACAAGATCTATAAAGTCAGTTCAGGTCACCACAATCTTGCCTGAAGTCTAACTTTACAGTCTCGACTTATAATCTTCATAACTGAGTTTGAACCCTCAGTTCTTCATTCTTCAATAACTGAGTCTGTGTCCCTCAGTTCTTCAATCTTATAGATAAGACAACCGAGTCTGTAACTCTTAGCGAACTTACCTTCTTCAGTTCTGTTCGGTAAAAACACGTTTTAAATTTATAAACCGAAACACCCCAAGTATAAGGTTCGTAGTATAGGATGTTAACGGGTCGTCCTAAGAGAGTCGAATGTTTATCGGATTAAAGTGCAGTTATTCTATCGATTATGTCACAAAGTATTATCTAAAACTAAAGTCTATACTACTATAATATAAAAACGATGAGTAAAACTAAACTAAAACAGGAAACAGGAAAATTCAACTATGGACGGGCGTTCACCAAGGGTGGACGGGCGTCCGATTACGATCTAAATGCAGAAAATATGCAGAAAAACAGGTAGATGCTAGGGTTTTTAAAATAACTAAACGTAGCAATCAAATTGATACGAACTATTCGATTTATCAAGTAATTAAAAGGAAACGGCAAGGCAACGGGAATCCACCAATCAACCAACCCAACCCCAACTAGATGGCAAGTTAAAGATACGATTTTTAGTAATGATCTATCACGAATTCGATTAAATTCCTTAAACAAATTCTAGGGTTTCGTTTTCTTTCTCAAGCAAAACTAAACGGCATGCAAAATAAGATCATGAGATCGTCTCCAATACTCTACTCAATTAATTATAAACGATCTCTCGAATTACAACTAATTGCATCAATTGAAAGACTAAGGCTTGAACAATATTCTCGTACAAATTCAAAGCATAAAAGTAGTTTCATCGATCTTTTGATTCAAATAAAACATAAACAATAAAGAACAATATCCAATTGATGAAAAACTGTAACTTTTACTCACTAAACATGTAGCTAAAATCTCTCTAGTTGGTGTTGATGTTGATCGGTTTCATCCGTTGTCCCACCGCGATGTGCTTAGCCAACAATCATGTTGTTGAACACGATTATTGGGTTGGAAGAGTTCATCTCCTTCGTGTGTATATGTGCAGTGCGGCTGCCGCCTCGATATTAGGTCTCAGCGGCTGTGTTTTATGATGATCTTTAGGGTTCAGAATAGGCTGCAATATATAGGATTCTGAGGCGGCTAGGGTTAAGTCGGCCGGCGGACGCCCGTCCGGTTTGGTGGACGCCCGTCCAAGGATCTTGACTTTGCTCCAGACGTCCGTCCAAGCTGCGTCCAAACTCTCTGTATGTGATTTTCTCTCCTGGACGCTCGTCCGATGCTTTGAACGCCCGTCCACTGGACGGCCTTGGACGCCAGTTCAGTCATCAATCAAATCTTGATTTTCTCATCTCTATCTTCAACCGACTTCACATTTATCTCTTTTCCTTCGTATGAACTCGATCCTTGACACCATTTAATCCTCTTTATAGCTCGAAAATGTATATCTACAAGGGGTAAAAACATGCAAACTGTAGAAATATATATATATATAGATAGAAAATGACTAATAAACCACATAAATAGCTCGAATTTGCATTTTAATCCTTTTAATACACAACCCCTCAATATTTCAATTAAACTCCTACTTTTCTATAAAAAGTAATAAAATACGAAGAATATTGTTACGGAATAAAGCGATAAAAACCATAAAATTCACCGTTAACAACTTCCCCACACTTAAGCTTTTGTTCGTCCCGAACAAGATAATCAAAACTAGCTCACTTTCATACAATCCACATAGATCCCTAACTCACGTAACAAAAGATACAACAACTATAGCAAGTGATACCAACATAGAGATAGATTCTGTGCGTGTGTGACAAGCCCTTTTCAATCTTCACAATCCTCTCAAACAAATATCCTCTCAAATAATTTTAATGACTATCCTAGGTATAGGCAGTAATCGTTCCACACAAAGTCTTCCCGCACACTCAGTAGGATAATCCCTACAACATATCTTTTAGTTTATACTAGGTATAAGATTAACGATAACCAAGTCTTTATTTTTTCACTTTGATACGCATATTAGAATGAGCTCTTACCCCTCATAGTAGAATAGGATGTTTCGTGATAACACCCTACCTTACTCAAATCATAAGGTAGCTTCTTCTAACTGTCATGAGCTATTAGTCATCATAGTGGTATAGGACATTTCGTGATAATGCCCTAACTCACTCCGATCATCGACTAGCTTCCGACATACACATTTATTTATTTTTTATATTCTTTTTTCCGAGACATTAGTTACGTTTTACTTATCACATTCAAACCTTCAGATATTCACAGTGCACGTTCTGAACTTAGGTGTTACTTCACTGTTACTATTAAGAACAAATCTCTCTAAGACAAATCACTAAAATAATGAAAGGATAAAGTTCAAAATTATTGCTTCAATATCAAAGGCTTTCGTGAGTGTGAAATGAATACTATCTCAAATCAGTAAAAACATGCTATAATTATCTGTCAAAGTCACATAAAATCATTGTCAGGCAACTACAACTAGCAAGCCTTTGTTTCAATTACATGCTCAAGATTTACAAATATCCAAGTGTAAATTTAAAATTTCACTATTTATCAAAGATCACAAATATTTACTCATACTATCGAAAATAAAGCATGAATTGCACCCCCCACACTTAAATCACATTATGTCCTCAGAATGTGCAAATAAAAGAAAAGAATACTTAGCTGGTTCCAAAGATGGTTGTCGGCCGAGATTGTGTGATGGTCAGGCCGAGCATGAATAAACATCTGCACTCGTAGCATGAACAGACAACACTAAAAGTGATAACTTGCAAACCTGCTCAAACGTATCTGCAACACTCGACATAACAGATAATCTCGGGGTATACGGGGTATATGAGTAAACATGTATACATATAAAACAACCACAATTAGGACAAGGATAACCAACACACAACTCACCAAGGTTTTATTCCTACTAACCTAAAAACTTAACGAAAAAGAAATACTTAAACGACTAGGCTGCCTCCTAGTAGCGCTTCTTTTATGTCATTAGCTTGACATAGATTTCAAAGTCAACCCGGATCGGGCCACTTTGGTTTGAGGCTCAACCCGGATCGGGCCACTTTGGTTTGAGGCTAACCATTTCTCTTTTAGAATCAGAATGACTAGGACGGAAATGGTTTTCGCCACAACAACAAGTCAAGTGCGCGATAAGATCATGAAATTTTTCTCTCCATACAGCACTGACTCTTTTCTTCTTGTTCTTGTTTCTCAGATTCGGCTGAGGTATGCTAACAGGCTCAGGACAATTGACAGAAGGATCTGTAAGGATAGGGGTAATAATGTCATCATCCACTCCAAAGAAGTAGGATGGAATCTCTTCACAAGTAAACGACTCAACCGTTTCATTTCTCTTTTGAAAGTATTGTAATATCCCGAAATTTTGACTTCCTAATTAATTAGTAAAAGATCTAGTTATTTGGGAAATTATGGGATTTATTAATTGTACGGAGAGATTTAGTAATAATTAAAAAGGAGTTTTAATAAGGAGTTTTAATCACTTAATAAAAGGATTTTCACCCCTTTTCTCCCTTATTTTCCCCAAAACAGAAATTTTCAGCCCAAAACCCCCCTTGCCGCCGACCCCCTTGTAAGGAAGAAGGAGAGAAAAAAAAAATATCTCCTTGGTGTTTAGGAATTCGTCATCGGTGATGATTGTTTTTTTTTTTATAGATTCGGACTTCGTGGAGGAGCGATTTTAGCTCGATAGCAGAGGGTTCTCAAGAAACGCAGCTTAACCGGTAAGAATATTTCTATGTTTTGTGCTCCGTTTGGATTACTTGGCTTTGTTGTGTATGGATAGTGGTGTGTTTTTGCGTTGGTTGAAACCTATAGTTGATATGATGCTTTTGTATGGAGTTTCGGGCTTAAAGTGTTGTTTTCTTCTTTGTGTTGTGGAGAAACGGCTCGAAATCGTGTAGAGAGTGTTAGGGTTCTAGTCGAAACCAGGTTGGGCGGCGTCGATTCATGCGGACGGGCGTCGCCTGGTACATTTCGGACGGGCGTCTGGATTAGCTGGGACGGGCGTGGGGTGTTAAATTTGATTCGAGATGTGTGATTCTTAGTGGACGGGCGCCAGGTTAAGGGACGGGCGTGCGGGTTACTGGGACGGGCGCCTGGTTACTCGGACGGGCGCCTGGTTTACTGGGCGGCGCCTGGGTTACCTGGACGGGCGTGTGAGGGTTGTTTTACATTCGAGATCTAACTCGATGTGTTGGGACGGGCGTCCGATGGTTTGGACGGGCGCCGAAGAGAGTCTTTGGACGGGCGTCCGGCCTTCCAAACGGGCGTCTAGTCTATATTGTTTCATTCGTTATGGGTTGTTGGCTAGTCTGACGAACATGTTCAGTGGGTTATCCTTTGGTGAGTTAAGAATTTTATTGTCTTGGTGAGATTCGGATTTTGGGCATCGAAGTTCGTAGACCCATAGTGGTTGGGCCGGATAGGGTACCACCCGGCCGGGAACCCGGAAGGTTTTCTTACGACTTCGGTGTCCTTAGTGTACTTGGGGAGTTGCAGGCGGTGGTGTGTTCGGGCCGGATAGGTAGCACCCGAAGCCGGGAACCCGAAAGGTTTCCTTGCACCCCAAGACGTGGTGGTCCACCTAGTTATGGTACCATTGGGTGACCTCTCAGGATCCTCCTCTCTAGGGCTTTACCCTTTTGAGGGATGTGCACATTCGGGACCTTTAGGTGGTTAGTTGTGAAGTATGGTGTCCGTTATGGTTGGTCGTAACTTTTATTGATTTGTTGGGTCCTGCATAAATTGGGGGTATCCTTCATGGGTTGGCTTTACTTTATGTACACTAGATTTATTCTTACTCAACTTTGTAGTTGACGGTTTGTACTTTCGTTTGACCCTGCTATGATCCATTTATGGGGAGTGATTCTTAGCGAGTATTCCTTTGGATGTTTGCTTGTTCTTTGGGATGTCGCGGGGTTTGAGAGCCACGTAGTCGCGATCACATGTCGTCTACATTATTTGAAATTTCCAATTTTAAAGATTTTGACGTTCGCATAATTTCATTTACTTGAGGATATTTGTACTCACTTTAATACTTTATCTCAAAATAATGAATGGTGAATGTTTTTTTTTTTCTTTCTGTTGTGGAATGTTGGATGTTACCGCCACATCGTGTGTCGTGATGAGTGGCACTACTGATGACCAATACCCGCGCCGACGGGATTGGGAACCGGGGTGTTACAAAGTGGTATCGAGAGGCGTTCGACTCGTGACCACCACCTAAAATGAAGTTTAAGAATAAGTTCACTAAAATGAGTACAGTGAGGATGTGTGGGGTAGGTATTGACTCTATGTAGGAAGGTACGGTGAGTTTCGATGTATGTGGAAATGTGGCGCATGTTACAATTAATTTTGGATGAGAAGTGTTAGTATATATGAAATATTACGTGGCATGATATAGGTGATAATTGAATATATGATTGTTTACTTTTGTAGTTTTAGCTATGCCTCTAGGAATGGAAATGAGAGGACCGGTGATTGATCGGTTGGTTAAGATGAATCAAGACTGATTCAGAGCGGTCAACAAGGTCGACAGAGGATCGTTCTCGGGGTCGACCACCGGCATGACTAGGGCCGTGAGTCGCAGAGGCCTAGTCGAGACGATGGTAAGGGAAATCCTAAGGGACTCGAGCGGTGGATTAGGGAGTTTGAGAAAATCTTCGCCACTCTGGGCTGTCCAGAGGAACTAAAGGTCGACCAAGCTGCCTTCTACTTGGTTGACATGGCTGATTTGTGGTGGGGTGCTAACAAAGATCGGTTGGCTCAGACTGTAAATGAGCAAGGGGAAACGGTATTGGTACCACTGAACTGGACTGAGTTTAAGCAGGAGCTGAGGCGTGAATTCTTTCCCGAATCTAAGAGGAAAGTGCTGTGGGTCGAGTTCGATAATCTCCGACAGGGGGATATGACTATTCAAGAATACTACAAGAAGTTTGTCGACTTGGCAGTTTATGCATCTGAGCTAGTGCCGACTGAAGAGGCCAAGATGGTGAAGTTTGAGCAACACTTAGATTTAGCGATCCGGGATCGTATGGGTGCAAGCAGGGGCTTCACGAGCTTAAAAGAGAGGTGTGAAGTAGCATGCAACATTGAGAGGATTCGGAGAGAGGTTAAAGCGGCGTATGCTACTAACAAGAGGAAGAGTGTCTCGAGGACAATCGAGGCGACAAAAGCGAGCAATTCGAAACCCACCGAAGACGACCGTCCTTTTCAGTAAAATTCCCACCTTACCAGGCAGTGGTGGTCAGCCAGTGAGAGGTAACTCCTAGGGGTTTAGTCGGCCACGAAGTTATCATTGCAAGCGGTGCTAGAGAAATCATCCGGGTACCGATTGTTCAGGTGCGCAGGTTCAGTGTCACAATTGTGGGAAGTTTGGACATAGACGGTATAGTGCTTTACGGCTCCCACACCTGCCGGGTCGGCATCGGTTACGAGGAAGCAACATGGGTGGGACTCAGGGAGCAACACGGGGAACATGGGTAGGGGTAAACCCGGCAGAGTGGTACTCGCGCTGAGCCGGCAGGGGTGCACCTACACGCCACCGGTGGAAAGCGAAACCGACCATCGTGGTCGGCCAAAGATAGTTCGGGTGAGAAAAATCGGTGGGAGATTATTCGCCTTTGGGCAAAGAAGAGGCCGAGCAGAGCAACCACGCAGTGACGGGTAATTTTTTACGGTTAACTCATTCTTATCCTATGTACTTTTTGATTCGGGTGCATCATGTTTCTTTGTAGCAAGTTCGCATGTTTTGAGGTTAGGTCTAGTTACATCCGAGGTAATTGTGACAAATTTATGCAACCATCGGAGAGTTAGTACCATGTTCTAAGTTGTATAGAGATGTACCATTAGTGATTTTGGGAGTCAACTTGTCGGTTGACTTGATCGAGTTCCTCTCGAGAACTTCGACGTTATTTTGGGTATGGATTGGTTGAACCGGCATAAAGCCAAAATTGACCGAGAGCGAAGAAGGTGACTTTGAGAGGTCCTAAAGGGTGCGGGTATCTTACAAGGGATTTGTGGATAAACCTAATGTGAAGATTATTCGGTGATGACTTTGAGATCTCTCGTCGAGAAAGGGCACCCGTTGTTTATGTGTCACGTACATGATGTAAGCACGGGGATCTAAACTAGCGGACATTGATGTAGTCCGTGATTTTGGGGATGTATTCCACGATGAGATACTGTGCATGCCACCACCAGGAGGAGGTAGAGTTTGCAGTGGAGTTGGTGCCCGGGACCGGACCGATATCGAAAGTACCCTATCGTATGGCACCTAAAGAATTAGCGAACTAAAGGTACAATTGGAGGAAGCGCTCGATAAGGGGTACATCCGACCGAGTGTGTCACCGTGGGGAGCACCGGTGTTGTTTGTGATGAAGAAGGATGGTAGTATCGCGGCCGTGTATTGATTACCGGGAGCCGAACAACGCCACGATGAAGAACAAGTATCCGTTACGAGGATCGATGACTTGTTCGATCAACTACGGGGCGGTATTTTCTCGAAGATTGATTTGCGGTCGTGGTATCACCGGCTCGAGTAGTAGCGATGCGGATATCCCAAAGACCGCATTTCGTACTGTATGGACATTATGAATTCACGGTCATGCCATTCGGATTGACCAACGCGCAGCGATTTTCATGGATCGATGAACCGTGTATTCGAGACCTACTTAGACAAGTTTGTAGTAGTTTTCATTGACGACATCTTAGTCTACTCTAAGACTAAGGAAGAACATACCGAACACACGAGGCTCAGATCGCAGATTTTACGGGAAAAACAAATCGTATGCGGCTGTCTAAATGTGAATTCGGTTGGAGCGAGTGGCATTCTTGGGGCATGTCGTCTCGAAAGACGGTGTATCCGTTGACCCGAGCAAGATAGAGGCAAGTGATGTGAGATGGCCAACACCTAAGAATGTTGCGTAAATTCAAGCTTCTTGGGTTTGGTTTGGATATTACCGAAGATTTGTAAAAGACTTTTCCAAGATTGCGAGACCGATGATCGCATTGATGCAGAAAGAGAACCGGTTTAAGTGGGATGACAATTGTGAGAGGGCGTTCCAACTACTCAAAGAACGGTTGACAACAGCTCCGGTGTTAGCGTTGCCGGATGGGAATGAGGACATCGAGGTTTATACCGATGCATCGAAGAATGGCCTGGGTTGTGTGCTGATGCAACGGAGGTGAGTGAGCACGTATGCATCAAGGCAGCTTAAGCCATATGAGAGTAACTACCCAACCCACGACTTAGAGTTGGCAGCTGTGGTCTTCGCATTGAAGATATGGCGACACTTCTTGTATGGAATAACTTTCAAGGTGTTTTCAGATCACAAGAGCCTGAAGTACATATTCACACAGAAGGAGCTCAATATGCGTCAGAGGCGTTGGTTGGAGTTAATTAAAGATTATGACATGGAAATTCAATACCACGAAAGGAAGGCCAATGTAGTGGCGGACGCTTTGAGTCGGAAGTCGATTCATTCCTTGTGCGAGGAGGTAGCACGGATCAGATTGCGAGAAGAGTTGGACCGCATGGATATTTGTGTCATCCGTAAAGCGGAGATAAAAGCGCCTTCGTCTTGCAACCCGAATTATACGCTGAGATCCGGGTGAGACAAGTGGGTGACAAGGTAATCGAGGCAAAGAAGGCCAAGATTGGTACAGATGGTGCGGCTGATTTTATGTTACATGAGGATGGTAGTATTCGGTTTAAGGGTCGGTGGTGTGTACCAGCCGACGAAGAACTCAAGAGGCGGATCTTGGGTGAAGCTCATAGTACGCCTTATTCGGTTCATCCGGGAGGAGACAAACCGTATAAAGATCTCAGGAAAACCTTTTGGTGGCCCAATATGAAACGCGCAAGTAAGCGGAATTTGTGTCAAAATGCTTGACTTGTCGGAAGATCAAGATTGAACATCGACGCCACAGGGTATGCTGCGGCCGTTGGATGTGCCGGTGTGGAAGTGGGATTCCATCTCCATGGATTTTGTATGTGGATTACCGAGGAGCCCTAAAGGGAATAATATGATTTTGGTCGTTGTGGATAGACTGACTAAAGCGGCGCATTTCATTCCGATGAAAGACACTTGGAGTAAGACGGAGTTGGCTATGGCATACCGGAGGAATATTGTGAGACTACATGGTATACCCGGCAGCATTGTGTCGAGATAGAGATGCGAGATTCATATCTCGGTTTTGGCAGAGCTACTGCAGCAGCCTTGGGGACGGAACTACGAATGAGTACAGCTTTTCACCCTGCTACCGATGGTCAGACGGAGAGGACCATACAAACCTTGGAAGACATGCTCAGGGCATGTGTGTTAGAATTCAAAGGCTCTTGGGAGGAAAAGCTCGATCTTATTGAGTTCTCATACAACAACAGCTACCATGCCAGTATTAAGATGGCACCTTTTGAGGCACTTTATGGTAGGAAGTGCAAGAGTCCGATTTGTTGGGACGATTCGTCCGAGGCAGTGGTTTTGGGACCGCAGATGATCGAAGATACGGTCAAGCAGGTACAGATAATCCGAGAAAAGATGAAGGCTGCCCAAGATAGGCAGAAGAGTTATGCAGACTTACACCGCCAGGATATTGAGTTCGCCATGGGCGATAAAGTATTACTACGAGTATCACCAACCAGAGGAGTGATGCGTTTTGGCAAAAAGGGGAAGTTGAGTCCTAAGTACGTGGGGCCATATGAGATCTTGGACCGCATAGGTGAAGTGGCATACCGATTAGCTTTGCCACCGGCGTTGGATAAAGTGCATAACGTGTTCCATGTATCTCAATTGCGCAAGTACGTGAGTGATCCTTCTCACGTGATCGAACCGGAGGTGGTTGAGCTAGATCAGTCCTTGACCTACGAGGAGGTACCGGTGCAGATATTAGATACCAAGGTACGGAAAACAAGGGGACGTGAGGTTAGCATCGTCAAGGTCTTATGGTCTAACCATGCCACCGAGGAGGCGACATGGGAAACTGAGGATGCTACGCGACAAAAGTACCCGCATTTGTTCTCTTAAGGTATGCAATTTTCAAGCCTTGCACGTTAAATCCTTTTGCTTATCTTCGGGGACGAATGGTGTTTTAAGGGGGGGTGGATCAACGACCGGTAAGAACCTGAACTTCGAGGACGAAGTTTTGTTTTAAGGGGGGGGAGGATGTAATATCCCGAAATTTTGACTTTCTAATTAATTAGTAAAAGATCTAGTTATTTGGGAAATTATGGGATTTATTAATTGTACGGAGAGATTTAGTAATAATTAAAAAGGAGTTTTAATAAGGAGTTTTAATCACTTAATAAAAGGATTTTCACCCCTTTTCTCCCTTATTTTCCCCAAAACAGAAATTTTCAGCCCAAAACCCCCCTTGCCGCCGACCCCCTTGTAAGGAAAAAGGAGAGAAAAAAAAAATCTCTCCTTGGTGTTTAGGAATTCGTCATTGGTGATCGTTGTTTTCTTTTTATAGATTCAGACTTCGTGGAGGAGCGATTTTAGCTCGATAGCAGAGGGTTCTCAAGAAACGCAGCTTAACCGGTAAGAATATTTCTATGTTTTGTGCTCCATTTGGATTACTTGGCTTTGTTGTGTATGGAGAGTGGTGTGTTTTTGCGTTGGTTGAAACCTATAGTTGATATGATGCTTTTGTATGGAGTTTCTGGGCTTAAAGTGTTGTTTTGCTGCTGTGTTGTGGAGAAACGGCTCAGAAATCGCGTAGAGAGCTGTTAGGGTTCTAGTCGAAACCCAGGTTGGACGAGCGTCTGATTCATGCGGACGGGCGTCTGCCCTGGGTACATTTCGGATGGGCGTCTGGGGTGTTAAATTTGATTCAGGATGTAACAGTTCTAAGTGGACAGGCGTCTGGGTTAAGGGGACGGGCGTCTGGGTTACCTGGACGGGCGTCTGAGGGGTTGTTTTACATTCAGGATCTAACTCTGATGTGTTGGACGGGCGTCCGATGGTTTGGACGGGCGTCCAGTAGAGTCTTTGGACGGGCGTCCGGCCTTCCAAACGGGCGTCCAGTCTATATTGTTTCCTTCGTTGTGGGTTGTTGGCTAGTCTTACGAACATGTTCAGTGGGTTATGCTTTGGTGAGTTAAGAATTTTAGTGTCTTGGTGAGATTCGGATTTTGGGCATCGAAGTTCGTAGACCCGTAGTGGTTGGGCCGAATAGGGTAGCACCCGAAGCCGGGAACCCGGGAAGGTTTCCTTACGACTTTAGTGTCCTTAGTGTACTTGGGGAGTTGCAGACAGTGGTGTGGTCGGGCCGGATAGGGTAGCACCCGAAGCCGGGAACCCGGGAAGGTTTCCTTGCACCCCAATACGTGGTGGTCCACCTAGTTATTGTACCATTGGGTGACCTCTAGGATCCTCCTCTCTAAGGCTTTACCCTTTTGGGGGATGTGCACATTCGGGACCTTTAGGTGGTTAGTTGTGATGTATGGTGTCCGTTATGGTTGGTCGTAACTTTTATTGATTTGTTGGGTCCTGCATAAATTGGGGGTATCCTTCATGGGTTGGCTTTACTTTATGTACACTAGATTTATTCTTACTCAACTTTGTAGTTGACGGTTTGTACTTTCGTTTGACCCTGCTATGATCCATTTATGGGAGAGTGATTCTTAGCAGTATTCCTTTGGATGTTTGCTTGTTGCTGGGATGTCGCGGGGTTTGAGAGCCACGTAGTCGCAGTCACATGTCGTCTACATTATTTGAAATTTCCAATTTTAAAGATTTTGACGTTCCGTATAATTTCACTTACTTCAGGATATTTGTACTCACTTTAATACTTTCTCTCAAAATAATGAATGGTGAATGTTTATTTTCTTTCTGTTGTGGAATGTTGGATGTTACCGCCACGACTGTGTGTCGTGATGAGTGGCACTACAGTGACCAATACCGGCGGCCGACGGGATTGGGAACCGGGGTGTTACAAGTATAGTACTTCAGGCTTTTCTTTAGGTTGCCCAAAGTACTTCTTAATCCTGTGACCATTGACTTTGAACGGTTGATCTCCGTACCCTTTCAACGTAATGGCTCCACCGGGATGAACATCAAGAATCTCAAAGGGGCCAGACCATCTAGATTTTAGCTTACCGGCAAACAAGTGGAGCTGGGTATTATACAGCAGAGCCATGTCTCCCACCTTGAATTCCCGATCTTTAATCTTAGCATCATGGAGTGCCTTCGTTCTTTCCTTACTGATTCTTGCATTCTCATATGCTCTGAGTATAAATTCGTCGAGCTCATTTAATTGTAATAACCTCTTTTCCCCATAGAGTTGGCTATCAAAATTCAAGAATTTAATAGCCCAGTAGGCTCTGTGCTCAAGCTCGACTGGTAAATGGCAAGCTTTGCCATAAACCATTTGGAAGGGTGATGTGCCCATCGGGGTCTTAAACGCGGTGCGATAGGCCCAAAGTGCGTCATCCAACTTTAGACTCCAGTTGGATCTATTTGAGTTCACGGTCTTTTCTAAAATTCTTTTAAGGCTTTGGTTGCTTATCTCGACTTGTCCACTTGTTTGGGGATGATATGGTGTACCGATTTTGTGTCTAACACCATATTTCTCAAGAACTTTATCAAGCGGCGCGTTGCAAAAATGAGTACCTTCGTCACTAATGAGGGGTCTAGGACAGCCGAATCTGGTGAAGATATTCTTTTGCAAGAATTTCTTCACAACTTTGTGATCATTAGTTTGGGTGGCTATTGCCTCCACCCACTTGGAGACATAGTCTACATAGACGAGAATGTATTTATTTCCACACGACGATGGAAAGGGTCCTATGAAATCAATTCCCCATACGTCGAAGACTTCGCATTCCAGAATGGGTCTAAGTGGCATTTCCATCCTATTACTTTGCCTCCCAATTCTCTGGCACCTATCGCAACCTTTACAAAAGGCTTCTGCGTCCTTAAAAAGAGTCGGCCAGTAGAATCCAGCTTGGAGGATTTTTGCAACTGTCTTGGGTGCTCCGTAGTGTCCTCCTGTGGGACCACTATGACATTGCTCCAGAATATTCCATTGCTCATGTTCCGGAACACACCTTCTATGCAACCCGTCTTTACAGACCTTGAACAGATGAGGATCCTCCCACACGAGATATTTTAGATCAGAAAAGAACTTCTTCTTCTCTTGATACGTCATTTCTTCTAAATGCCCACCTGCTAAGTAGTTGACGTAATCAGCATTCCATGGCCTAACTGTATCAAGCTTCATCAATTGCTCAGTTGGAAAATCAATGCCTATTTCCTTGTGATTTACGCCACCCTCATTTACTAGGCGAGACAGATGATCAGCCACAACATTATCACTACCCTTCTTATCTTTGATCTCAAGATCAAACTCTTGCAAAATTAGAATCCATATGAGTAACCTTGGTTTTGCATCTTCTTTGTCCATAAGGTAGCGTAGGGCTGCATGGTCGGTCCAAACTATAACTTGAGACCCTAGAAATAACTTCTAAACTTGTCAATAGCAAAAACGACGGCTAAGAATTTCTTCTCAGTCGTGGTGTAATTGCATTGAGCCGGGTTCAAGGTGCGGCTCGCATAGTAAATGGGCCTGAACTTTTTATCAATTCTCTGACCTAAAACTGCGCCGACTGCGTAGTTAGAGGCATCACATAATAATTCAAAAGGCTTAGTCCAGTCAGGTGCGATTAAGATAGGTGCACTTATGAGCTTTTCCTTCAGGCAATTGAAAGCTTCTTTGCATTTCTCATCAAACAAGAACATAACATCATCTTTCAGAAGGTTAGATAAGGGCTTGGCTATTGTGGAAAAGTCCTTAATAATCGCTTTGTAGAAGCCAACATGACCAAGAAAACCGCGTACCTCTTTGATGCGCTTTTGGTACGACATTTTTTCAATGGCTTCTACCTTAGCCTTATCAACTTGAATACCACTTTTGGACACCTTGTGTCCCAGAACAATTCCTTCATCTACTAGAAAATGGCATTTCTCCTAGTTAAGCACTAAATTCTTTTCAACACAGCGTTGAAGTACCATATCTAGATTTTCCAAGATCTCATCAAAGCTATCGCCATAGACTGAGAAGTCATCCATGAAGACTTCCATACATTTCTCCACAAGTCCATCGAAAATGGCCAACATGCACCGTTGAAATGTTCTTTGGTGCATTGCATAACCCGAAAGGCATTCTCGAAAAGCAAGCGTGTTCGATGGACACGTAAACGTAGTCTTCTCCTGGTCATTAGGGTCGATGGCTATCCGGAAGTAACGAATATCCATCGAGGAAACAATAATACTTATGACCACTCAGTCTTTCAATAAGCTGGTCAATGAAGGGTAAGGGAAAATGGTCTTTGGCGGTGACTTCATTCAATCTGCGATAATCGATGCAGACTCTGTAGCCAGTCACGAGGCGTAAAGCTATCTCTTCTCCCTTTTCATTTTTTTCCACGGTAATACCTCCCTTCTTTGGCACAACTTGGGTGGGGCTAACCCACTCACTGTCGGCGATTGCATAGATAATTCCCATGTCTAACCACTTTATAACTTCTTTCTTGACAACCTCCTCGCATATGCGGATTCACCTTCACGAGGTTGTCGACTTTCTTAGCTCCTTCCTCCGTTCGGATTTTATGCATGCACACATCGGGGCTGATTCCTCGGATATCACCCACTTGCCATCCGAACACGAGGATGTTCTTTTCAAGCACTTTTATCAGCAGTGCTTCTTGCTCGGGCTCGAGTTTTGAAGAGATGATCAAGGGTAACTTATCACCATCCTTAAGAAAAATGTACTTAAGGTGTTGCGGAAGCGGTTTAAGCTCCAAGTCAGTAGGTGGTTGCTCAATACTGGATTTTAAGGGGCCACCTTTTTCCTTATGGGCGTGAAGTGGTTGACTGAAGAATACTTCATCTTCCCGAGGTACAACCCCAGAAAGGTACTGGATCACATCATCTATAGGGATCCTTGATCAAGACTCCGCTTTCTCCTTCTCATGCTTGATCATCCTTCTCAACTCTTCTTCTTCTAGCTCCTCTGCTAGCTGTTCCCAATCATCAATCTCCCAATGAGTAGTCTCTCTCCAGAAATCCACTTCATCCCAACTACCCATCAGGGCTTCCTCTTCTATAGGGTTAAAATCTTCCTGACGCAGCTCTTTGAAATCATCGTTCATTGCTGGGTATCTCCATGTTTCTTGTTCATCTATAGGCTCAGCATGAGCAGGTTGTGAAGATGATCCACAGTCAGCTTGATCTTTAATGTTTATAGCTTCGAAAACACCTATCTCTGTTAGCTCTAACGCTTCTTCAGAATTGTCATCTTCATCGTCCTCATAAATTGCTTCAACGAACGAGATTTCTTCCATCGAGGTCTCCTCAGGACTTTTCCTCGTGTGAAGGTAATGATGTATCATCGACTCTAAGCGTAATCGACCCTTACAGAAATCGATGAGGGCGGCAGAGGTATCCAAAAAGGTCCGGCCGAGAATTAGGGGCATCTCTTTGTCAGGTGGATAGTCTAAGATAACCCAGTCGGTAGGGAAAACCAAGCCTCCAACATGGAGAAGGACATTGGCCACACAACCGGCTGCTGAGCTGCTTGATCGGTCTACCATCTGAAGAGAAATAGGGCGTTCCCGCATTCTTTTATCTAAACCGAGCTTTTTGCAGACGTTCAATGGCATCACATTTATAGAGGCCTCTGAGTCGCATAAGACGTTTTGGAACATGTGGCCTTCAATCTCACAAGAGATCGAAGGTCTCCCGGGGTCACCTCGCTTAGTAGCAACTTTCTGTGAAACCATAGAGCAATCTTCTCTTAAAACTTCTTCTGCCATCCCTTGAAGCTTCTTCTTGCTTCCACAAACTTCCTTAAGATACTTAGAGGATTTAGGCATTTCAGTCAATACCTCAGCTAGGGGTATACTCACTTTGGTATCTCTAAGCATCCTCCTCACACCGTCATATTGTTTGTCATGGTGAGGTATTCTCTTTCTTCTTCGGTGGGTAAGGAAGGGCTTTATCATTGTTCATGGCTTGATTTTTATGGCCTCATCTTCCTTATCCTTCCATCGACAAACTTTTCCTCCTCTTCTTTGTCGTGGGTGCAGCCACACGACTCTCTCCTCATTCTCTATCGTAATCATTTTCATCACCCGAAGAATCATCATTAAGCTCCTCCTCTCGCATTGTTTCCTTCCCGGTATTTAATCTCGATTGCCCCTCCTCGAACTTATGGCGTCGGGGAGGGGCTACTTGTTTCCGACATCTTTCCGGGTCCTACCTGCTTACCACTCCTTAAAGTAACCTCATTCAGCTCTTCGGTCCCATAATCCCATTGAGGTGTGATGGAAGTGCAAACATTGATATCTGCTTTAGGATTTCTTTCGGTATAACTTGGAAGTTTACCGTGGGGTCTGTTTGCTTGTTGGTCTGCCATCTGACCAACCTGTCTCTCTATTGTCTTGACACTAGTAGCCAGGGTCTTCACCATGTCTACTAGCTCATCGAACTTATGTTGAGGGACACAAGAGGTGGTTTGGTTATGAGGTTGGTTTTGATTCCAACCACCTTGAGGTCTCTGAGAGTTAGGATTGTGAGATTGATTAACCACCCCGGGAGGTGGTCTTTGATAACTTGAGCTGAAGGAAGGTTTGGAATTTGATGGGCCAGGTGGTGCATTGGCTTGATTAAGATTGGGACGTTGAAATCCGGAATAATTCTGATTCTGATTGAAATTTCTGAAGGTTTGGTTATGATTCTCCATCAAATTTACTTCCTCAGTCATCTCATCTCCCGCCTGCAATCCCAGGTAGTTCACATCTGGCTGCCCTTGTTGCTGCTGCATTTGGAAATTGGCTAGCTGCTTGCTAATTACTTCCATTTGAGCAACTAACAACTTAGTCTCAGAGTTACTCGCAGCAGATTCCTTCTTATTCCCACTAACATTGGTCTTCCTTGGAGTCGACCACATGTTATTCTTTGCTATAGTTTCGGACTACCTGTGTAGCGGCATCATCACCTCCCCAAAAACGATCCATGAGTCGTGGAGTCTAGGAAATCTCTATTGGGTTGAGTAACACCCGATAGAATAATTCCGAAGTTCATGTCGATTGTATCCATGGTTGGGGCACTTCTCATCATCATGATTTAATCTCTCCCATGCTTTTCCCACACTCTCACCTTCAAGTTGTTCAAATGTGGCTATCTCCCTTTTCATGTTCATGATTGTCCCAGGTGAGACAAACTTCAGAGCAAAGGCTCTTTTGACATCATTCCAAGTACGGAGGGAGTGATGGGCTAAAGATTTAAACCAACGGTTTGCTTCACCCCTTTAGAGCAAACGGGAAGAGTTTTAACTTGACAATTTCGTAATCAACACCAGGATAGTGGCTCGCTTCGCAGATTTGAACGAAGGTGGACAAGAAGTCATGAGGATCTTTCGTCGCAGATACCATGAAAAGAACTATTTCGGACCGAGTCCTACCACTCCATTTTTCGGATCGAAGTTCGCTTGTCCCATGTCCTGAGGGCGAATAGGTCTATGCCCTTCCGTAAAGTCTTGGTCAAGATAGGGAGCGTAGGGTCTTGATTTAACCGGGTTTAATTGGTTTTGACGGAATTGTTGAAACCGATTATTTATGCCCGCTTGTTGAGTCTGTTGTTCTTTGTATTACTGTGACTGTTGAAGGATCGATTCATCCGGGCTTGAGGATCTGCATTCGGGACTTCGTTAGCCATGATGTCTGGATTAGGGAAGAGCTTTCTCCTGATAATAGATCGCTCAGGCTCGGGATTAAAGATAAGAGGTCCCTTCTTACTCCTGGTTTGCATAAACCAGAAGAGCAGAATGGAAAGAAATCAACCTTAGGGTTGATGAGAACGAAATGTAGAGGAAATTAAAGGGTTTAGAAAGAGAGAAGAGAAAAGAAGTGTCAATTGAAGAGAGTGAACTGGCGTTCAGTATGAGTGAACGCTGGTTCAGGGGAAATTTTGGAAGTGGACGCTCGTTCGAGTTATTGAAGCGGCGGCCCGTAAGACAAGCTCAAGCGACGGGCGTTGATGATGAGTGAACGCTCGTTCAGAAAGTTTTGATTATTTTTTTTATTTTTTTATTCTTTTTATTTAGAAAAGATATAGAAACAGAAACAAGAAAATAAACCTACCTACGAAAAACTTAAAACAGGAAAAACACTAAGATGGTAAAAAAACGTGTTGAAATCTTCTAGGGCTAAAATGGAAGGGAAAACAATGGATTTTGACCTCGAAAACGGTGGCCGTTCGCCATGTCGTCGGCGTCGGAACGAGCTTTCCGAATCGGGGTCCTGCGCGCCAATCCGACACTCGAGCCGAAAGTTATGGCCAAAATACTGTCGACTCAGAAAACTACACTATGAAGAATCCGACAACTGTTACCGACTCCCCGGCAACGGCGCCAAAAACTTGTTCGGTAAAAACTCGTTTTAAATTTATAAACCGAAACACCCCAAGTATAAGGTTCGTAGTATAGGATGTTAACGGGTCGTCCTAAGGGAGTAGAATGTTTATCGGATTAAAGTGCAGTTATTCTATCGATTATGTCACAAAGTATTATCTAAAACTAAAGTCTATACTACTATAATATAAAAACGATGAGTAAAACTAAACTAAAACAGGAAACAGGAAAATTCAACTATGGACGGGCGTTCACCAAGGGTGGACGGGCGTCCGATTACGATCTAAATGCAGAATATATGCAGAAAAACAGGTAGAAGCTAGGGTTTTTAAAATAACTAAACGTAGCAATCAAATTGATACGAACTATTCGATTTATCAAGTAATTAAAAGGAAACGGCAAGGCAACGGGAATCCACCAATCAACCAACCCAACCCCAACTAGATAGCAAGTTAAAGATACGATTTTTAGTAATGATCTATCACGAATTCGATTAAATTCCTTAAACAAATTCTAGGGTTTCGTTTTCTTTCTCAAGCAAAACTAAACGGCATGCAAAATAAGATCATGAGATCGTCTCCAATACTCTACTCAATTAATTATAAACGATCTCTCGAATTACAACTAATTGCATCAATTGAAAGACTAAGGCTTGAACAATATTCTCATACAAATTCAAAGCATAAAAGTAGTTTCATCGATCTTTTGATTCAAATAAACATAAACAATAAAGAACAATATCCAATTGATGAAAACCTGTAACTTTTACTCACTAAACATGTAGCTAAAATCTCTCTAGTTGGTGTTGATGTTGATCGGTTTCATCCGTTGTCCCACCGCGATGTGCTTAGCCAACAATCATGTTGTTGAACACGATTATTGGGTTGGAAGAGTTCATCTCCTTCGTGTATATGTGGTGCGGCTGTTGCTCTGATATTAGGTCTCAGCGGCTGTGTTTTATGATGATCTTTAGGGTTCAGAATAGGCTGCTATATATAGGATTCTGAGGCGGCTAGGGTTAAGTCGGCCGGCGGACGCCCGTCCGGTTTGGTGGACGCCCGTCCAAGGATCTTGACTTTGCTCCAGACGTCCATCCAAGCTGCATCCAAACTCTCTGTATGTGATTTTCTCTCCTGGACGCTCGTCCGATGCTTTGAACGCCCGTCCACTGGACGGCCTTGGACGCCAGTTCAGTCATCAATCAAATCTTGATTTTCTCATCTCTATCTTCAACCGACTTCACATTTATCTCTTTTCCTTCGTATGAACTCGATCCTTGATACCATTTAATCCTCTTTATAGCTCGAAAATGTTTATCTACAAGGGGTAAAAACATGCAAATCTGTAGAAATATATATATATATATATATATATATATATATATATATATATATATATATATATATATATATATATAGAGAGAGAGAGAGAGAGAAAATGACTAATAAACCACATAAATAGCTCGAATTTGCATTTTAATCCTTTTCATACACAACCCCTCAATATTTCAATTAAACTCCTACTTTTCTATAAAAAGTAATAAAATACGAAGAATATTGTTACGGAATAAAGCGATAAAAACCATAAAATTCACCGTTAACAAGTTCCATGTAGGTGTATTCTGAGTCAGTTTGCTTGTCTTGATGATTTCCAGTTTTCTAAATGATTTCCAGTTTTCAGTTTTACGACACACTAACAATTACAGTGCTTGTCTGATGTAACCTATACAAATATCAGACTCTAGTAAAACATATACATTCATTTCTAGACATCTTTTAGCTTTCCACTACAACAGCTAGCTTCAGCACTTCATCAATGGGGTTAAGATAGTATTTTAACAAATAAGATGAATTATCATCAAAACCTAAATTTTATTTCCAACATATAATGAGAGTCATATAGGACTGGACCGATTTAATCTGCGTTTCTGATATAATTCCGTGATTGCGAAATCTTATTAAATCACCAGATGATCATATATGGATTAACCTTAATCCTGAAGTGATTACAGACTCATACTTGTTTCATGATAGGGTTTGATGTGTTCATTAAGGATCACTAAGAGGCGCGGCCCGAATCACTTTCACGTTGGCAATATTCTGGAATGAGTGAGAAGTGTGTGTCTCACAGATATGGAATCCGTTCCTTCCTATGGGAAGTAGAAAGACAATCCCCTTATTTGTTGATCCTAGAAACTGATCGAGCCCGGGAGTTCGTATTCGTTATGAACTAATTGATCACTAGTGGGTTAATGGTAAATAAGGATAAGATGTATTGAAGAAGATTTACGGAAATAATCCTACTTCAGTACGGATAGTCTATGGAGGGTTAGTTTATATGTAATGATTATATCAATGGACACATAGCAAACTCGTCTCGATGTTTTGAGAATAAGTTATATCTATAATCGATAGAGTTCAGTTTCGGATTTCTGGTGGCGTAATTCCGGAATTAATGAGTTGAGTAGAAATAGTATGTTCGATGAATATTTTATTAAATTTATTGTAGCTACTGGTGATACGTCCATGGTCCCCGGGTTGGCTCCTAACACGCGAGTGTTTCTCGTTTTATGGAACCTTGAGAAAAAATTAAATTGTTGGTCTATTTAATGAATATGCAATATTATTGATTTGATAAATAATATGTAAAATAGAAAAGACATTTTCTATTAAAAATTAATGACAAGTGGCACCTATTATTGTGATAAATTTGGAAAAGAAATTTTGCTAGATTATGTCACATGTGTAATTAATTAATTAATTAATTATGTATTTGTTGGAAAATTAATGGAAAATTAAGAGATTGGTTTTTTTGGGAATTATCTCTTATTTTGTAGCAAAAATATCTTTTCCTTATGGGAATAGGTTTTTGTGGTGTGAAAAAGATAACTCTCTTGACTAGTTATTTTCCTATATAAAGAGAGTTCCTCCTAACACAATACACACTACATTAATGCGCCACTTTGCAAATTAGAAGGAAGAAAAATTATTTTCTTTCCTTAGTCATTAAGAGAAGAAAAACCTAGGGTTTTTCTTGTGCATATTCGAGAAGGTTCTACAGCGAGGATCGACGTCCACCAGTCGTCGCTTGGAGATACAATCCGGAAGATCACAGCTTCTCCCTTGGTCGATTTTCTCTTTCTCTCCGATAAGCTAAATATTCGACATTCTCGTAGGATTAATTAGTTATGTCTCATATCGTAAATCGCATAAGCTTACATTGTGCGAAGATCGAGTGTCTTGATCGGTGCTATTACTTCTAGCTGGGTTATCGTATGAGATACAGTCCCGTATGTTGGGTTTCATAGCCAAGAATATGGCTGAACTACTGAACAAAGCTTTGGAGGTTGAGACCCTCAGGAGGAAGACCACCGTTGTAATTGGGAACAAGAGGCCATTTGGAGCTTTTCAGAGTAACAATCATGGGGCCCCGCAGCAGAACTTCAAGAAGACCGCAGCATCAGTAATGGCTAATCAGAAAAATGGTTCCCCTGCGGTCTGTCCTGAATGCAACAAGACACACGCAGGAGAGTGCAGAGCAGGAGGTAATAGTTGCTATAAATGTGGAGAAGCGGGGCACTTCTCGAGGACTTGTCCTAAGAATTTTCCTCAGGGGAACCCAGCGGTTAACAGAGGCAATCAGAATGCAAGCCGTGGATCTTCTAGCAGACCTACCCGTGTGTTTGCTATTGATGTGGAACTAGAAGAGCCTGATGATCTTATGGTTACAGGTACATTTTAAGTGTTTGTGTTTATTATGAATATTTAATATTATATGGACACGTATGATGTTATTTATTGTAATTAAATTGATCCACTTTCTAGGTACCATAATCATAGATATCTTAGCAGTGTCAGCCTTGTTTGATACTGGAGCTTCAGGTACTTTTGTGTCTTCTAAGATAGCTAGGAAGTTAAATCTACCACTTCAGGAGTTGGAGAAACCTCTAAGTATCACTACACCTTTGGGGAGAGTTACTAAGGTTGCACAAGTTTTACCTCAGGTCGACGTTAGAGTCGGAACCTGTTGGTGTAATTCAGACTTGATAGTTTTGGACTTCACAGATTTTGATGTAATTCTGGGGATGGATTGGCTATCCAAGAATTTTGTTCATGTGGATTGTAGAGGTAAGAAAGTGATCTTCAAAGTTCCAGGTAAGTCATATTAGACTTTTCAGGGTAACGTGTATTAGCCAAGTAAGAAGAGGCATCCAACAGCGGTTAGAGCCATGAGGGCTTTGCAGAAGGGTTGTGAAGGGTATGTTCTTTATGCTATGGACACAAAGAAGCATACTCCTAAGTTAGATGAAACTCCTATAGTTAAGGAATTTCCGAAGTTTTTCCAGATGAGTTTCCAGGAAATATGCATGACAGGGATATAGAGTTTGAGATACAGTTAATCCCAGGAGCAACACCTACAGCTAAGGCACCCTATAGAATGGCACCAGGTGAATTGAAAGAGTTGAAAGTACAGCTTAAGGACATGTTAGAAAGGAATGTAATTCAGCCAAGTACATCGCCTTGGGGAGCACTGGTTTTGTTTGTGAAGAAGAAGGATGGTAGTAGGAGGATGAGCGTTGATTATAGAGCCTTGAATAACCTGACAATCAAGAATAAGTATCCTTTGCCTAGGATTGATGACTTGTTTAACCAGTTGCAAGGGAAGAAGGTGTTTTCTAAGATTGACCTTAGGTCAGGTCACCACCAGTTGAAGATCAAGGTTGCAGATATACCGAAGACAGCGTTTAGTACAAGGTATGGACATTATGAGTTCCTTGTCATGCCTTTTGGACTCACTAATGCTCCATCAGCATTTATGGATTTAATGCAAAGAGTTTTTATGCCTTATCTTGATAAATTTGTGGTATTATTCATAGATGATATCTTGATATATTCTAAGCACGAGAAGGAGCATGAGGAGCATCTGAGGATTGTTTTGCAGACTTTAAAGGAAAAGAAATTGTATGCCATGTTTTCTAAGTGTGAGTTTTGGTTATAGCAAGTTAGTTTTATTGGCCATGTAATTTCTGGAGATGCGATTCAAGTTGATCCAACGAAGATAGAAGCCATTTCTAAGTGGCCTAGACCTACTTCAGTAATGGAGATAAGGAGTTTTCTTGCTTTAGCCGGTTATTTCATGAAGTTTGTGTTGTTTTCTCAAAGATAGCAACTCCTCTTACTAGACTAACTCAGAAAAACATCAAGTTCGAGTGGTCAAAGGAGTGTGAGGAAGATTTTCAAACTTTGAAGGATAAGTTGACTACAGCACCTGTGTTAGCTTTGCCAGAGGTTTGTGATAATTATGACGTGTATACACATGCTTCGGGTCAAGGTTTGGGATGTGTTCTGATGTAAGCAGGGAAGGTAATAGCTTATGCATATAGGCAGTTAAAGGTTCATGAGAAGAATTATCCGACACATGACTTGGAATCGGCAGCAGTGGTTTTTGGTTTGAACCTGTGGAGGCACTATCTTTTTGGTGTTAAGGCAAGCATCTTCACGGATCATAAGAGCCTTAAGTTCTTTTTCACTCAAGATAATTTGAATATGAGGCAAAGAAGATGGTTAGAGTTTGTAACAGATTATGACTTGGACATTCAATACCATCCGGGTAAAGCGAATGTTGTAGCGGATGCACTTAGCCGGAGGTCGGTTAATGCTATCACTACTTTGCAAGATGTTGTTGATCAGCTGGATAGGTTGCAGATTCAAGTAGTTGAACGTGAAGGTGAAGCTCAGTGTTTGGCACCATTGATGGCAAGGTCAGAATTGCTGGATGATATCCGGGCAAAGCAAGATGAAGACCAAGTGTTAGTTGATTTCAAGCACGTAGCTCGAGAGAAGCCTACGGTGGGTTATCAGTTGGATAAGAGTGGTCATCTTTGGTATGGTGATCGATTGTGTGTGCCTGATATTGATGGACTAAGGCAGCAGGTCATGGATGAAGCCCATAATATTGCTTTTGCGGTTCATCCAGGATCTACCAAGATTTACAGAGATGTCAAAGAGAGGTATTGGTGGCTTGGCATGAAGTTGGATATCGCAGAGTTTGTGGCAAAGTGTGATACATGACAGAGAGTTAAAGCAGAGCATAGAAGGCCAGAGGTTTGTTGAAGCCTTTGGAAGTACCGGAATGGAAGTGAGAGAACATCATGATGGACTTCATCACCGGTTTACCGCATACGAAGAGTGGCCATGACATGATTTGGGTGATTGTTGACAGACTCACGAAATCAACCCATTTCTTGCCATGTAAGGTTGACATGCCTATTAAGAAGTTCACTCAGCTATATTTGGATAATATAGTGAGACTTCATGGTGTGCCTTTATCTATTGTATCCGACAGGGATAGTAGATTTATAAGTCATTTCTGGAAAGGTTTGCAAAAGGATTTTGGAACTATGACTGATTTGAGTACAGCCTTTCACCCGCTGACAGACGGTCAATCCGAGAGGACAATTCAGACTCTCAAGGACATTCTTAGAGCTTGTGTTCTTGAAGTAGGGGATCATGGGATGATTACCTCTCAGTGGCAGAGTTCGCTTATAATAACAGTTATCATGCTAGCTTGGGGATGCCACCCTTTGAAGCAATGTATGGCCGCCGGACTTCACTTTATTGGGATGAAGTTGGAGAAAAGCAGTTTACAGGGCCAGAGTTAGTTAAGCAGGCCAAGGAGAAAGTTGAGCTGATACGAAAGAATCTTAAAGCCGCTCAAGATCGACAGAAGAGTTAGGCCGATATAAGAAAAAGACCGTTGGAGTTTGCAGTGGGAGACATAGTGTATTTATGAGCTTCTCCGATGAAGGGTGTTCAGAGGTTTTGGCAGAAAGGGAAACTGAGTCTGAGATACGTGGGGCTTTTTGATATCATTGAAAGGGTTGGAAAGTTAGCATACAGTCTTCGTTTACCGGAATCGATGTCTCGGGTACATAATGTCTTCCATGTATCTATGCTTGAGAAGTGTTTATCTACTATGGATGTGGAATCTCATTTTGATCTGGAAATGCTACAAGATAACCTAACGTATATTGAGAAGCCGGTTAAGATTCTTGATAGGAAAGAGAAGATGGTCAAGAGAAGGATGATTCCTTTGGTCTTGATGCATTGGAGCAATCATTCACCAAGTGAAGCGACATGGGAAGAGGAGGATGTGATGACGGTTGAGTTTACAGGGTTTATACATCTTCCAGGTACGTTCAAGTTTCGAGGGCGAAACTCCTCTTACGGCGGGAGGAATGTAATATTCCGATTTTCGAAAAAGGGCATTTTAGTCTTTTAACGAAAATCCGAATATTATATTTATTATAATTAATGGAATTAAAGAAAATAAAGGAAATTAAAGGATTTATTAATTAAGGAATTAATTAAAATAATTTTTATTGGGATTAATAGGGAATTAAATTCCCATTATTCAGAAATAGTTTTCACGATTAAACCTGAGTAGAGGGGCGCAAGTTTGAAGGAAAAAAAGAGAGGAGACTTTCGAATTTCGAGGCTAATCTGTTGCTCTTTTCAATAGACGTATCAAGGGGAAAATATTCTACGGAAGGAGAGGATCGTTTTGATACCAACAATTAACCGGTTGGAGAATGTAAGATTTCATTCGTTTTTTGTTCTGAGAAGTTATGGCTACAAATTCTTTGTATAAGTTAGATGTTCTGAGTTTAGGTTGCTTTGATGTTCAAGAATCGTAGTTTGATCAATTTGGTTTGATCAATTTGTAGTTTGAATCGAAAGTAGGTTCTTTTGGTGTTTTGGATCGTTTGTTGCTCGCAATTAAGGTAACGGGGTTTTCATATTGAATGATGGATGTTTTTATAATGATTAATGTGAAGTAAAGGGGTGTTCTATCCGAATCGATCAATTTTTAATGATGCTTTTATGTTAGTTGATGTGTATTATACCATTAATATACATGCGTCGGGGCCGGAGCAGAACCACCATGTTCAGGTAACTTGCGTCGCCCAACAAATTGTTAATGGGTTAATTAGTTATCAGTACCTATAAATTATAGGTTCTTTGTTTTTATTTTATTTCATTTGTTTCTGTTTCTTTTGAGGATTATATAGTTTGAAACCATATATGTTGTGCTTTGGGGTACTGGGTGAAATCTCCAGGTGATAGCCAACTGGTTGTAAAAAAATAAAAAATTTAAACTAAATTAGTTATGAACATTTATTTACCTCAATCATTTGGTCCGAATGTAGCAGGATACAGAAAAGACCATTTGACTTGCCTTTATTTTGTTTTGTTCCAGATAATAATAATAAACATTCATGAACATTACAAAGCCATGAATGGGTATATGATGCATTTAGTTCTGCACCAAATGGATTTCTTATGGATGAAACTTGGGACCATCGGAAACTTAAGATTGGCCTTGTGCTTTGATGAACTAGGGTTCATCATTGTCTGTTTAATTGCTAGCTTGAGTCTAAGGGTCTAAGATGAGGGAGTAGGGAGCCTTTTCCTGAATGAACTTAGGTGGCTAGCTAATCACTTAATAAATATATTTGACTAGATAAAATGTTAAACATAATGAGAGGTTGGATAGGCACAGTACAATATCGGCAATGTGATGTTTAGCAAGATAAAGTGGTGATGATCACTGCCGGATTCTAGACCCGCCAGATAAAGTAGTGATCATTCCGCCGGACAACTCACGAACGAGATAAACATTCACCGGTCAGCTCTCTAGGGTTGGCCAGACAAAGTGGAATGATTGTCTCGGGACCGCTAGAGATTTATCTCTATAGGGTTGCGTCTTTTGTCTTAGTGCATATCTCACTAAGTGTAGTGCCCTCGTAAACATGCTGTAACAAAGATAAGCTATGTTACTAACCCTAAGGACCTCATGTTATACTATGAATATAATGTGATAGCTTGGTGTATGATCATTTAATAACAGATTAATAATAAGACAACGTTTACTTTCTTTTCATTATAAAATGTATTATTCAATAGCTTCTACTCGTTACTAAGTACGTATGTGCTTACCTGTTACATGTTTTATGTTGAGAAGATGAATGTAATTTACCATATCGGTAAAATAAGATAATGCTCACCCCCATATAAGTGTGAGACATAAAGGTCTTGTCAACTCGGGTTCGCCTTTTTGACCAAGCGAGGACGGCGGTATAAGCAGTTGACCGGACATTTATGACTCATTTAGCGCTACCAGGCCCGAGTGCAGGGGCGTTCTGAATGGTATTGAGCCGACTATCGAGGCGGAACTATGCGCTACGACCGCACAAGAAAGACGGTGTAAGGATGACCTCTAGTTACCTCTGGTAGGGACGATCCGGGAACAGTCTTGGCCGACCTGGCGAGGACGCCAGTCCCTTATAAGGGGGGGAGAATGTAATGTCCCACATCGGTAAAATAAGAGAATGCTCACTCCTATATAAGTGTGAGACATAAAGGTCTTGTCAACTAGGGTTAGCCCTTTTAGACCAAGCAAGGACGGCGGTCTAAGCAGTTGACCGGACATTTATGACTAATTTAGCGCTACCAGGCCCGGGGTCTGGGGGCGTTACAATGAACATGTCTATGGAGATGATGAAAATGATGAGTACATTTCATGCTTTTATATGAAGTTGCTTTCGAAGACTTTATTTTATTTTAAACTTTGGAATGTTAAAAAATGTTGTTTTTCAATTGAATGGTTCTTTTGTTTGGCTCGTTTTTAGAGGCCTTAATTTGTAAGACTAGATCGTTTAGTTTTTTATTTTTATTTTTATTTTTTTTGTTTTGGAATTGATGTAATACGTTTCAATTTCCATTTTGGTTTTAGTGCAGCATTGAATCTTGTTCTAGTTGATCTTTGGAATTTTTCCCCGAGTCGTTTTGCTTCCGCATTATGTTTATGATATATGACGTAAGCATTATGTATAATGTTAGATTTTATTTAATATTATACATGCCGGACGTTATTTCCCGAATAAGGACTCGGTGTCCGGGAACGGGGCGTCACAGTGATCATCAGTACATTAGTTTGTGTGGAAAAAAAAAATTATATAGGAAGAAGAATACTCTGGCTTGGTAAGCTGATCAATCTGACGGGATTCGTGAAGTGTCGGAGAGCATCGTAACTGTGAAGGTATTTTTTTTATAATCATATTTGAAATTTATTTTCTGGTAGTTCTAAGGGAACCGGACGTGTTTAGCAGAACTCATTTGCTAATACACAGAATAGAGGTCGTCGATGTCAGAATCCTGTTCAATCTATGATGGGGGATGGTAGAGTTTTCTTTGAAAACAACAGTCTGATCAACATATCCTACTGTTATTTTTTTGAAGAGTTTTATTCATAAGTATTCCATAGCCGAGAATTTTTCTTTTAAACAATAGTTAATTTGGAGAAAAGATAACTGCAGCAAAATGGATCAACTACTTTAATTTTGAATCTATCTTATGAAGTTGTTTTTGTGGCACTGCTAACAACATCCTTATGCTCGGCTTTTCCCTTGGTGAGAAGTTCAAGTTTAGTTGTGTTAATAATGGGTAATTTTCGTTACAACGTTTGAAAATTTTCTTATTAAAAAAAAAATAATTCCTCGACTACCGATTGAGCAAGTGAAACATAGAGTAAGTTATTAATGTTTTGATGTTTTTTTTTCTTCTATACTCGGTAAACATGGAATTAATGGAAGTTAGTTTATGTTCGAATATAGATAAGTAAATAGTTAACGGTAGCACTCATAGTCATCTAAGATTCTTAAGGACACTACAGTAGGTATTTAATAAGTGGGGTATTGGGAAGCTGTATTTGTTGGAAATAGCCGAAGCTAATTTTTCCTTTAAATTTTTTAGAAAATTAGAGATAATGACACAATCTGAAATATTTTTAAATAACAGGACAGCTACATATTTTTATAGGGAGAATGACAACTGCATAATTTTTATAGCGAGAATTACAAACAGTGAAAAATCCCAAAATCAGTGAATCTCCCCAGTGAATTTCGACAGTGAATCCTGAAAATCAGTGACTTTCGACAATGAATTTTGAATATATGTGAATTTCAACAGTGAATTTCGGCAATGAATTTAAACAGTGAATTTCGAGCACAAGTGAATTTCGACAGTGGATAAATAGTTTTGTCATTTTTGCAAAAGTTTCAAAAGACTGTCATTCTACTCAATTGATTAAATATTTATGTCATTCTCCCTCATTCCCCCTAAAATTTTAATACTAGACGATGGTGGTACCGGTTTGTGAATCAAGAATCAAATAGTTCCATACACTTAAGTTTACCTCAAACCAAGGTGAGTCTTTTATTTTGATATAAAGTCAAATGTGTGTTTTATATTATTTTCAAATATTTTATGTATATATATCGAATGAACTTTTAAACTCGGAAGTCATTTTCAAATGATTTCTTTAAAATTAAACGAATTGATTTGAGCTAGTGCACATTTTTATAAATAAATAAAACTGATACTTGCAATTGACAGATAATACTTGCTCGCTCGCTCGCTCGTGGCACGAAAGTGTCAAAGCTCTGGTGTCTAAGGGGATTAGAGTTACTGCTCTTGGGGAACGGCTAGTCACCGGTCTCGGGGCCTCTTGACTCGAAGTCTTTCCGACAGTATCTAGAGTGCTCGCTCATAAGAGTGGGGACAATACCTTTTCCCCCGAAGATTCATTCTACAGCCGGGAAAGCAAGGGCTGAGGGTTGGTGCGTGAGTCCTAGGGCATGGATAGGGTTGGCTGGAGCCGTGTAGGAGGTTTTCACGGTGAAGGTTGATTCTTTTCCCTGACAATCGGCCGGAGTTGTCAGGCATGTCTAGTTCTCGTGGAGTGCGGTTGAATCCAATTGGTAAATATGGTGTTTGGGCGGTACTTCACTAATCGGCTAGGCCAAAGCTGGTGCTAATGAATGAACAAACATGTTTTCTTTTAAGATCGTGCACTATATACCTTATAGATTTGTTTTTATTATTCTTGCTCAATTATTATCTCAAGAATTGTTACTAACTCGTTTTTGCAGAATTACAAAGGACTTCCGCTGCATTTTATTTTATTTTATATATTTCCCTAAAAGAGTTATATATATATATATATATATATATATATATATATATATATATATATATATACATATATATATATATATATATATATATATATATATATATATATATATATATATATATATATATAGTATATAACACTTGCACACGTGGCTCATACTAATACTTTCTTTGTGGCGACTCGCTTTCTTTGTTTCTTCTGTTTTTTCTTCTTTTATAAATATATGTACAAATTTTAGATCGAGGAAAAAGAAGAAAGTGTAGGCGATGATTGTTCGAGATTCATAGATAAAGGAAATTGATGTCACAGATCGTGGTCTATATATTGAGTTAGTTATAAGTGTTGTAGTTATTTGTTGTGATATTATATTTTCTGAAAACAATTATTGAATAATAGTAAAATGTTTTGTGGAATTTCTTGAACAATTTTGTGGATTTATTTTGTGATAATTGGGATTTCTAGTATTGTTATTGAGGTCGCGGCGATAACTTCGCAACCCCTCCTAGAATGACCCCAGTGGACCTAGGGGTCGGGAGTAGGGTATTACAGCTTTGATCAGGAGTTTTACCATATAGCGAGGTGCCTTAGGATGGCTTATGGTAACAACGCCACTGAGTTGGAGACTTTACAGGGTTGGCTAGTCATGGATCAAGACGATCCGGAGTTGAGAGTCTACCATCCTGACCTTCCTTACACCGCTGAGCAGTTAGCTGAGTTTGCGGCTTGGAAAAAGAGGAAGGTGTTAGGTGTAGTGCCCAAAAGATAATTTATGTAGTTGTTTTTATTTAATAAATGACAGATTTTATTTCATCTTATTATTTGCTTTGTGCTTATATTTAATACACTGCTGAAAACCCCAAGTCGTATCATATGTAGCCATATAACTTAGTATGAGTCACACATGAGAGTTAAGTTTATGGTGATACACGTGAACTATTAGTCCGTGGTGAACTTAATCAAAGTATGGGGTCTATTCATTAAACCACCATTAATACGCCCAGAACACTTTATGGTGTGACCGTCTTATCCGGACCGTCGACATTGGTTGTCTATGTGGGGCATTTATATATGATGAGAGTCATATAGGACTAGACCGATTTAATCTGCATTTCTCATATAATTCCGTGACTGAGAAATCTAATTAAATCACAAGATGATCATATATAGATTAACCTTGATCCTAAAGTGATTGCATACTCCTACTTGTTTCAAGATATGGTTTGATGTGTTCGTTAAGGGTCGCTAAGAGGCACGGTCTGAATCACTTTCACGTTGGCACTATTCTGGAATGAGTGAGAAGTTTGTGTCTCACAGATATGGAATTCATTCCTTTCTACGGGAAGTAGATAGACAATCCCCTTATTTGTTAATCCTAAAAACTGATCGATCGGCCGAGTTTGTATTGGTTATGAAATAATTGATCACTAATGGGTTAATGGTAAATAAGGATGAGATGTAATGAAGAAGGTTTACGAAAATAATCTCGCTTCGTTACGGATAGTCTATGTAGGGTTACTCTGTATGTAATGGTTATATCATTGGACACTTATTGACTCGACGCTTTGAGAATAAGTGTTGGACTTATTTATGAGTTTTAGTGATGAGTGCCAGACTAACTGTCAAAGTGCAAAGGCAAAAATATGTCTAGATCAAATGTATAGGTTTATTAGAGTTTGATCTTTGAATAGGTCTGATCAAACAAGCACTGTAATGGTCAGCTGATTTATATCGCCAGACCGGGTCTATATCGATGAGGGTAGATAGGTCAGTGAGACTAGTCTGGAACCTCGCCAAGGCGAAGAAAGTGAAGGCTCAAACTCAGTTAATGAAGGCTAAGGGATCAAACTTAGTAATTAAAGTCAAGGATATGGAATCAGAATTTAGGCAAGTCTGTGATGACCTAAAATGATTACATATACCTTGTGTACAAGGTCTAAGTTCCTTAAGTTGGATGGTGATAGGAACTTAGTTATTTGCAAAAAGGTGTAATCTAACTTCACAAGTAAAAGTTAGATAAAAGAAGTCTGCTGCATTGTGTTAAACACAACAAATTATAGTTCAGTAGACTGATAGGTATTTCAGCAGACTGATGAACCTGCTGATATATATACCTCGATTAATTCAAGATTATATTTGAAGATTACATGGATAAGGACATCCAACTACCTCTGATTTATCAAACAAATCAATGGCTGAGATTAAAAAGACGTTGGGATGATTCAGGATTTTATCCAATGGTTACAAGTCAAAGGATGGACAGACTGTAAACTGCCAAAAAGGATTCTGACACTGTCAGTCCTATGAATAGTGACAGAAAGCAATTCAAATGGGACAAACCATGGAACGGCTATATTTGAATTTCAAATACAAGTAACATGGACTCCTACCTATAAATAGAGGACTTCTAACTTAGAAAAAGATGATGATTTTTACAAGAGAAAAATACAAATAATCCTGAGCTGCATTTTATTCAGAAAAGCACCCTGCTGAACTTACTGAGCTTAAGGCTACTGATCCAGAGAAAATCTTCAAGTGTATCATGTATTCAAGCTACATCAAGTTTACACACTTGAAGACTGCAAGCTGTTGATTATTTCATCATAATCAAGCTAATGCAACTGAATCATTTACTTGATTCATTCTTTATTTAACAAAGAACCTGCTGAAGACAGTGAAGCACCTTTGTGTGAAAGACTGTTGTTTGTGGTGGAGCTGGTGAAGAGGCAATCTTACCCTTCAAGGACCAGTGGAAGACTTTGGAGCAGAAATCCTACATGTTTCTAGTTTTCAGTTTGTGAAGCCATAGTTATTGGTGAAGGACAAGCAACCTTAAGAATCTTTGTAACAGATACATCAAAGATCTCTAGTGACTTACCTCCAACATCACAAGAGAAGAGTGGACTGACAGGATTACACCACCTGGAACCACTATAAAATCTGCCTACTTACTTACTGCACTTACATTATGCATTTTGTTTATCATACACATCAACCTACTGAATCTAGCAACTAACATCACACACATACACTGCTGAGTATCTAATTCTTAGTATCATACTTTACAACAAGTATTAAGGCTTTATTTTTGATATAATTCCACTGCACAAACTCAGGAAACTTAACCGTCAATAGACTCATCGTATATCACAAGAACTCATTGAGGTGTCAGAGACTCATTGAGATATCAAACAAAGCTGCAGGTTGTTCTTGAGTTTGTTAACTCCAAAAGTTTTAAGTGTTAAGTTTATTCACCCCCTCTCTCTAAACTTAACCAAAGCCTTTTCAAGGGACCTACAATTGGTATCGGAGACTGTTCTGAAGTAATCCTACTTGTTGTACTTGTGAAAATACTTAGAAAACTTTTTCAAATCACTGATTTTCAAAGACTTGCATCATGGATAACAACCAGTATGCTAGAACTATGCTGATGTGTTCTCTAGATAGATTTGATGAATATAAACATTGAATGCAGGCTTACCTTGCTGCAACTCATGATGAAATGATGGATGTGCTGACAGATGGACCACTGGAGATTACCAAATCAGTAACAGTGGGAGATGAGACACAGTACATTCCAAAACCAAAAAGAGAATGGATTGCTGAAGACAGAAAGAGAGCAAACCTCAACAATATTGCTATTGATATCATTTATAGAACCTTGGATAGCAATATGTACATGAAGGTTAAAGATTGCAAAACTGCAAAGGAAATTTGGGACAAGATACAGTTGATCTGTGAAGGCACTGATGCAATCAAGAAGAATAAAATCAGTGTGGCTAAAAAGTGGTTTCAAAAGTTCAAAATGCTACCAAATGAAACCATTGAGCAAATGGAGTCAAGATTCAATGCTATCCTAGATGAACTTACCCTACTAAGTGTAAGTTATTCAAAAGAAGAAATAAACTCAAAAATTTTGGAAGCATTACATGACAAAGAAGTTTGGGAGATGAAAATCACTTCAATAGAAGAAATGAGAAAGCTACATGAAGAGGATACCTTCAAATTATTCCAGATCTTAAAGCTTATGAATTCAGCAAGAGATTGGTTCCTACCACTGAAAAAGAGGAACCAAAGACAACTGCATTGGCTGCTAAACATCAAGAAGAGACATCAGGAGCTCAAGATGATCTGCTGGATGAAATGCAAGAGCAGATTGCCCTACTAAGCAAGAAAATCAGGATGATGAAGACTGGAAAAAGTTCTCCACGGAATTTCACTAAGAAATTCAGTGAAAAGAAGAAGGATAATTATAGAAAAGACAATGATTACTTGTGCTTTCAATGCAAGAAACCAGGACACTTCAAACTTGACTGTCCTTAGTTAAAACAAAGTAAGGAACATGATTATCTTTGCTTTAATTGCAAAAAGCCTGGACATTTAGACCTGATTGTCCAGACCTACTGAAGACCAAAAGCCAACAAAAAAGACATGTAAAGAAGGCTATGGTTGCTGAAGATGAATCAGGGTATGAAGTTGAGTCAGAAAAGAGAAATGAATCTGATGACACAACATTGGTTGCTGAAATGGAAGATTATGCATTAATGGCTAATATGGATGAAACAGAGGAGGTATACAATACTGTATCTATCAATACTCCTGCTGGAAGTGATTGTGAATCAACTTGTGGTTCAAATCCTAAAAACTCTTACAATGAAGAAGCTTTGGATGCCATCCTCAATCAACTGAGGAAAATACAATCGGTTATGAGATTGTGAAGGGTGAAAAAGTAGCTCTTCAAGTAGAAGTTGAAAGATTGAATTTGAATTAAGAGTTCTCAAAGGTAAAGAAAAGATGTTGGATGAGAATCAATATAAGCTGCTTGAAAATCCAAGAGCTTCGAATCTAATTTGAACCATCTTGTTCTCTCTCTTGCATACAAATCTGGAAAGCCTTATGGTGATAGAACAGGGCTTGGATTTGGAACTCAACAATCCAAAAGAGTGGATCTAGTAAGGTTCTTGAACCTAGTACTGAGGTGGTCCTAAGTTTGTGTACAGACAAGATCCAACTCGATAAGATTCTTACCGAGGCAAGAAACCCAACGAGAATGCTTGAGGAAGAAAAATCGAAGTCAAAGAAGTCAATGACTCCTAATAAAAAGAATAAATCCAAAAGTAGGATGCTTTGTTCCTTCAAAAACCTTGATATAAGAGACCATCTACCAAGTCTCTTTGGACCACAAAAAGGAAAGAACGAGAAAAATTCCAAGGATAAGAATCCTAAACCCAAAGATGTTAATCATTCTAGGGATACTTATCTCGGGAGGAAAGGTAGATTGTTCCCTACTCGATGATGATTGGAATATTCGCCCCTCTTGCTAAACAAAGCAAGTATAACCATCTTTGCTAGAGGTAAAACCTAAGCAATGGAATCAAAGCAAAGGGCTCAACAGAGAGGACTTATACAAGGCCTCAAGCAGAGACCTCGGCGAGACTCCATACTCTGTAACATTCTCTAATAGACGAGAAAACCTATGGTCATGCTAATGCTTAACAACAAGAATCACTTCAAAAAAGATTATAAACCAAAAGGCCGGAAAACATATGTGAATCCTACACAACCAAGCTGTTAGAACTTATGGATGTGTATAATACATGTATGAACCAATGTATGACACTTTTTAGAGAAGACCTTATGGAAACATCCTGAGGGTCATGCTTACCATCGACCATTATGGACCCAAATAGGTTTGGGTACCTAAAATGTATTAACTTTGTTTTGTAGGGTGTCCGGTACTTTGTGAAGTGGATGTTCCGGACATATGACAAAGAATAAGCACTGTTTGTCAAATTTTGTGACAAATGATGGTCCAAGGGTGAATTTTGGCAACAAAAATACACCTGGCTACACAAGAGGATATGGCACACTTGTGAGGAATGGACTTACAATCAAGAATGTTGCATATGTGGAAGGACTGCACTACAACTTGCTGAGCACTGGACAATTCTGTGACATAGGATACAAGGTCACTTTTGACAAAAACAACTGTATTGTCATTAGTGAAAAAGGTGATCAAGTTGTATTGGCTGGTAGAAGACAACAAAACATGTATGTTGTGGATTGGCCTATTGGAGTTCCAGAAACATGTCTGATTGTGCATACCAAGTCAGAACTCAATTGGTTATGGCATAAGAAGATGAATCATCTAAATTTTGATGACATCAATCAGTTGGTGAAGAAGAAACTGGTGATTGTTTACCTGAGATCATATTCAAGAAAGATACTATATGTGATGCATGTCAGCAAGGTAAACAGACAAAGTCAAGCTTCAAATCAAAGACTAAACAATCAACTAATAGAGTCTTGGAGCTGATGCATATAGATCTATTTGGACCAGTTACACCAACAAGTGTTACAGGAAAGAAATACACCTTAGTGGTTGTGGATGATTATTCAAGGTACACTTGGGTGGTATTTATGAACACGAAAAGTGAAGCACTCAAAAAGATGCCTGATCTTTTGAAGAGATTACAGAATGAGAAAAGATTGACAGTAGTAAAGATAAGATCAGACAAGGGTACTGAGTTTCTCAATAAAGTTATAAGAGAATACTGTGAACAAAATGGTGTACTACATCAACTTGCTGCTGCTGGTACACCTCAGCAAAATGGGGTTGCTGAAAGAAGAAATAGGACATTGAAAGAAGCAGGAAGGACTATGATTTGAGAAGCATTGCTACCTGAAAGATATTGGGCTGAAGCAGTTAATACAGCATGCTATGCACAAAATAGAACCTCAGTGAACAAGAAGCTGCTGAAGGCACCTTATGAGATTTGGAATGGAAGGAAACCTAATATATCATATTTCCATCCATTTGGAAGTAAATGTTTTATCTTAAATCATACGGAGCATTTGAAGACATTCCAACCAAAATCAGATGAAGGAATTTTCTTGAGATATTCTTCAGGCAGCAAGGCATTCAGAGTACTGAACAAAAGGTCATTGAAACATGAAGAAACAATCCATGTTGTGATTGATGAACCTAAGTTCACTGGTATAGAAGATGAAGCTTGTGAACCTGCTGAGAATCTACAAGTCACTGATCCAGATTGTGTTGAAGTTTTGGAAAGGTTTAATGACTTAAACGTTTTCGATTACGCCCTTCTTGAACACCTGCTTTGGTGATACTACTGACGCAACAACTGAAGCAGTTCAAGGGTCTGCTGAACACCCTGTTGAAGAAGCAACAACAGACCCTACTGAAGATGAGGTTCCTGAGAATCAATTTAACCAAAATCCACATTTGTTAAGGAATCACCCTGCTGAACAAGTTATTGGCAATGTACAGCAAGGTGTGAGGACTAGAAGACAATTATAAGCAATGTTTACTTGTTTTCTATCACAAATGGAACCTAATGTTGTTGAAGAAGCAATTTCAGATCCAGATTGGATAATTTCTATGCAAGAAGAGTTAAATGAATTTGAAACAAATCAAGTTTGGACACTAGTTGAAAGGCCAAGTCATGCAAATATCATCGGTACTAAATGGGTATACAGAAACAATCTTTATGAATCTGGTACCATTTTGAGGAATAAGGCCAGACTAGTTGCAAAAGGCTATTCTCAAGCTGAAGGAATAGATTTTGATGAAACTTATGCAACTGTTGCAAGATTGGAAGCTATCAGATTATTCTTGGCACATGCTGTGTATAAAAAGTTCAAGGTATATCAAATGGATGTCAATAGTGCATTTTTGAATGGCATTCTAGAGGAGGAAGTGTATGTTCAGCAACCTCCTGGATTTGAAGTTAATGATCAAGAAGATAAAGTGTATAGACTAAACAAAGAACTTTATGGTTTGAAACAAGCACCAAGAGCATGGTATGAGACTCTATCTCAATTCTTGGTGGACAATGATTTTACAAAAGGCACCATTGATAAGACTCTTTTCAGAATCAATGAGGAAGGAGAATGACACACTATTTGATGCAGATTTATGTTGATGACATAATCTTTGGTTCAGAAAATGAATTGTTATGTGAGAAGTTTGCAAATCTAATGAAGAGCAAATTTCAAATGAGTATGATGGGAGAAATGAACTACTTTTTGGGATTGCAAGTTAAACAGATGATGGATGGAATCTTCATTCATCAAACCAAGTATACCAAGGAGCTGCTGAAGAAGTTTGGTATGGAAAATAGCACCAAGATATCAACTCCTATGAGAACAAATATCAGATTGGATGAAGATGAGGAAGGCAAAGATGTTGATCAGACTTTATACAGAATGATGATAGGCAGTCTGTTGTACCTCACTGCCAGCAGACATGATATATCCTTTGCTGTGCAAGATATCAATCTAAACCTAAAGAAAGTCATTTAGGTACAGTCAAAAGAGTTCTCAAGTATCTAAAGGAGACTTTGGGAGTAGGGACATGGTATTCCAAGGATGGAAGCTTCAAAGTTATATCCTACTCAGATTCTGATTATGCTGGATGCAAAATTGATAGAAAAAGCACCACAGGAACCTGTCAATTAATGGGAAATAGACTGGTTTCCTGGTTTAGCGAGAAACAGAATTCTATATCAACTTCCACTAAAATTTGAATACATTGGTCTTTGGAAGTTCTTTGTACACAAATCTTATGGTTAAGACAACAATTAAGGGATTATGGAATTGAAGAAAGAGAAATTCCAATTATGTGTGACAACCACTACAAGAAATAATGGTTTCAATGAGAGGAATTTTATGACGGGAGATAAATTTTGTCATTATATGATTGTTTTAATGACAAGACATAACTTATATTAATATTATATTACGGTTGATGACCAAACTTCGAATCCCGTCATTATTGACCATATTTTCCCCTTATTAGGTACACTAAAAACATAAAACTCTCATTACTTGTATTTTTTAAACCCAATAAAAATCATTACTACCCTTCAAAATAAAATAAAAATTAAAAATTCAAGTCTTTACCCATTGTTATTATCCCAAAACCTAAACTTTGTTCAAATCGATTGTCAACCTCATATACCCTTCAACTTTGCAGCCACCACCGGTAACCAACAACCACCTCTGGTCGTCGTACTCCACCACCAAGGCGGAAGGGCAAGGGCGTCGTTCCATCTCATGACCCCTGCTCTCTTCTCCACCACCACAGTTCATCGGCGACCATTTCGAGCCAAGAATGACCTCCGTGGCTATCTTCTCTGGTGGCCACTCTAGTGCTATCTACTCGATCCAATATTTGAAACAGGTATGTATAGACACGTTAATTTAGGTTCGATTTTGATCTACTTTTCGTTTATTCTCTCCAAACTTTCCCCTGTCCGAATTCAAGATTTCAAAGGCACTATTTTTTGTGGGTTCTATTATCGTAATTTTTTAAGAACATGCAAATGGTGTGGTTTGTTGAATCGTTTCAGCTTCGATGATTGCCGTCATTTTTTTCAATTGAACGAAATATTCTTTTTACTAGTCTATTACTAACACTTTACGTAAAATAAACCTGCAAAAATCAGGCTTAAATTAATAGATTTACAGTTGGTTTTTTGATTGTACAGCTTTATTCCATGTGTACTCCATTCCCCTTTCTTGTGTAGTACTTGCACTTTTCCCGGACAGTGAAGAAGTGCATGTTTGACAGAGTTTCATGAAGAGGAGTGAGGAGGGTTTCATGTTCTATAGAGGTATGAATTGTTTTAGTTTTTAATAAGGATTCTATATTGGTTGGTATTTAGTACTTATAATCTCACTTTCCAAAAAAACACGACTTAGTCATTTTATGATAAGTGTTTCTTGGCATCCTAATAATGTGAGTTCACTGTCCATTGCCATTTTCTTGTGTTTGTTATGGTTGAACAAGGCTTCCCCTTCGCTTTTCCTTCTGCCTTGTTTTCTTCCACTTATGGTTTGTTGTTCCTACTCTTTTTATTACGATAGTGATTCCAGATAGTTAGGAACAGAGGTTTGTAGAAGAAGCGTTGCAACGTTTAGATAAATTGGTCATTGATGGATTTTTAAGCAAAACTGTTGCCTGGATAAAGAAAATGCTTTGTATTTATAATGTGGTAGATATTAACCAATCACAATGAGTTTTTTTTGTAAGATTCAATCACAAGGAGTAGAAAGAGGAAAAACAACAACAAATTTGTTCTATGCTTTCAAAAAATATCTACAAACTTCTGATTCTTTATACTTTGTAATTGAGAACCTCTTTAAATGTTACATGAAACTGTGTTTCTGATCATTGTTTTTTATGTCTCCATGGTCTATACGATGGCTTTCAGTGAGAAAATGTTTTGTGGAATGTGGTAGTTTCAAGTTAAATAGTGTGCTCTCTTTGTGTTACCATGTGCAATTTCTCCTATACTTACCTTACATTTCTATTTCAATCTATTTTGATGAAAATCCTGCTACTTTTCCACCCCTGTGACTGTAAGTCAGTCTGTTATGGTGAAAATGCTAATGCCACGATATATTAGTCACAACAACAAGTGAGGCAATAGACTTTTACCCCATCAATAAGGTATACACCATGATCAATGGTGTAAAAATGTATTTTGTCACTTGTTATGACCATTTTGTTGTGATATTAACATTACTAAAACAAAAAGTCGATTTCCTTTGATATCTAGTAAAATATAAGGCAGACGCTATTAGACAACTAGAATTTTTTATTTATAATGGAAAGAGTTAGGTTGTGATGTATTGCCCTTTTTCAAGTAGCAAGTCTTTTTGAATTGATAGTGTTGAGTGCCTTGATTTCTACTAAAGGTTTGGAGAAAGAACCAACTCATTGAGTTATTTTTGTATATGGGATGGGTACGATGGAGGGCTGCAAAGAGTCCAACATATTATATGAGAACGGTTTATGTTCCCGGTCTTAAGGTATTTTAACATGATAATCTACTAGGCGAGCTACTTACCATGCATCTAGCTAATTGCTTTTGACTATACATTTTTTTGTTTATATATGTTTTAGGAAAACCGTGTATTTGATTTTATATTGGTGGGAATGGAAATTCAATAATGGTGATTAAAAGTTTGGTACTTGATCGTCTTTGATTCAAGCTTTTAGTTGTTGCTGCATAAGGTTACTTGGTTCTAGACTGCTAGCTATTCTACCTCAAATTTTGTAGCTTCCATGCATGGTGCAAGTTCTGATACTGTGCTTTTTCACCCCTTTTGCAGGTAGACGGTATGGATTCTCTTACTGTAAAACAGGCTTGCAAATTCGCAAAGGAGCATGCTCTGAAGAATGGCCCAATTGTGAGTAGGAAACGAGCGTCTTTCAAAGTGAAATTTTACGTTTACCATCAAAATTTTGATTGTTTTTTGTTTCCCCTTATTTCATGAGCAGTTAACAATATTTGTCAAGGTTTAGTTGTTGTGTTATTCCTCGTCTTACTCATTTGTTTATTTGGCCGAATCAGTGAAGAAATTCACTAATTCAGTGTCATGTTCTGTATCTGTTTTTGAATCTGTGCTTGGCATGTTTATATTTTTGATACACATATATATACACTATCATTTCCTTGCACTGAATCCTTTGCACGTACTGCGCCTTGAACACTTTGCTGCACCCAAAATCTGCTGCATATAACCTTGGTGTTCCTACTGTGGCAAAGTTCCATAAACTTGCTGCCTTGCTGAGTGCTTACCTGCTGCATTGGCTGACTGATCTTGTGTTGTTTATACCATGATGAACCTGAGTTTGGTTTTATAAAACATTTGCTGAACCTGTTTTAGCTCTTGTATCTGCTGCAACATGGTAGTAGGCAAAAGATTTTATTTTTGTCGATCTGCTGGACACTTTGTTCTGAGGATTGATCATCATTCATAATAGTCTCATTCTATGGATTTGACTATCATTTTTTATAATCAGCTGAGAGTTTCAGCACTAGACTGATCAGTCCTTGTCTTGCTATCTGTTGTTTGTATTTTTGCTGATGCATCCCCTTTAGTCCTGGACTATAATAGCTGTTCTTTGTAATCTTTAAGTTCTGAACTGATTTGCCTTGATTTGTAATCTATCTTGCTGTTTTGCAATTTGCTGAACATGTATTAAGTCTTGATTTGCAGTTTGCTATACCCTTCTTTAATAAATCAATCCTACAAGTTTTAATTTGCAATATCATTTAGAACCTGCTCTAATTTTAAGTGTCTTTGTTTATCACTTTGGTTAATCTTTAATCAATCAGCTTTTGTTTATCATATTAGCTAACTGCTCCTTTTTGTTGATCGCTTAGTAGGTTTGATAAATCAAAATATATATAAAACCTTTGTTTCGGTGTGCTTTGTTTTTTATCACATAGGTTATAACCAACTTAGTCTAATAACTAATTTTGTCTGTGCTTCCGAGACTTAGTTAATTAGGACGAAAATTGGTAGTAACAAACTCTGAGTTTGCATAAAAAGAATTCAGTCGAAAAAGTGACCGTGATCTATTCACCCCCTTCTGGATCACCCTGCGCATAGATCCTAACATAGTTGTCTATAGAGAATTATGCACGTGAGTGCTGCTGACCTAATTCTATTTTGTGCTTGTGTTGTTTGCCGGTAGGTGTACCAGCAATTGTGTTCTTTCCAAAGAAAGTTGATGATGTTGATGATCCTAAACTGCAGGAACTTGTTGAAATGGAGTTCTGTGGTATGCTTATTTGCAAGTTGAACATGATTTTTGATAGTTCATTTCTGGAGCGAATTTTTGTTGACCAAATGTGACATCTATGCTTGTATCTGTAGATTTGCTTAGATTCTACAAGTTTCTTTGGAATGAAATCCTTTTGTGCGAGTTTTCCAGGTCCTTGAGTCATGCTTTGTATATGGTAAATGCCTTGTTTTGGTCTCCTGTATAAATTCATAAGAAATTAAACATGTTGAGTACTTGTTAAGTTGTTATTTCCGGTTTTGGTTCTAAGTGTGTCTGCCATTTTTGTTCTGTCCGGTTGTGCTTCTGAGTTGCTTTGTCTCGCATAGTTGTTGATGTCCAGTTGTGCACATCCTTCTTGTTTTAATATGTGACTACAATGCATTGCATGGGCATGTTTGATATTTGCAATCTGTACAGTAGCATAAAGGTAATATGCGTTATTAACGGGTAATCTCCGTCATTAACGGGTAATTAATCTCTGTTATTTAAGAATTCTTGCATGGTAATTAATGAGCGCGTTTTCACTTATTAATGACGGTAATCTCCGTCATTAACGTGTAGAAACTAATATTCAAATTTATTTCTAATGAGAGGCAAATAGTATAATAATGAGCAAATTACTCATCACTATAAATATTTTTAATGATAGTCTAATCTCATCATTAAAACCTTGATATCTTTAATGACGAGGCGGGTTCTTGTCATTGAATGCTTTAACTAGAAGGGCAACTATGAGGGGGGAAGGAGGGTGATTTCCCGTCATTAAAAGCCTTTAATGACGAGAAAATGGCATATAATGACGGGAATTCCTGTCATTAAACCCCGTTTTTCTTGTAGTGAACACAAGTGCAATTGCAATCACTGAAAATCCTGTTTTGCACTCAAGGACCAAGCACATTGATGTGAGACATCATTTTATAAGAGATCATGTTGAAAAGAAGGATGTGGTGGTTCTGTATAACCCTACTGAAGATCAACTTGCTGACATTTTCACTAAACCACTTGATAGTGAAAGACTTGCTAAACTAAGGACTGAACTTGGAATTATCAAGGTTGACTGATATTCAGCAATGTACTGGAATTCACCAAGGGGATTAGTCTTTTCTATGTTGGTTGAGCTCACATAGCAGATTAGTCATTGGTATCAACTATTCCATGTACTTATATTTGGACAATTGAGCAAATGAGGTTGCCAAGGGGATTGGTCTTTGTCATGTTGGGTGAGCTCACTTGACAGATCAGTCATTGGTATTAAACTTCATCTTGTATTATCAATTGAACAAAAATAAGGAAGGATCAAGGATCGTGAGTTACACTATCGTGAGATCTTTGAGACAATTTTGTCAAAGAAGTTCACGAGCCAACCTCGCTTGATGACAAGTCTCTTTGAATGAAACGTTACACAGTCAAACTCATTAAAGTCAAAAAGCAGATTGGCGGGATATTTATTCTATCCTTTATAACCGCAGTTACACGATCCAACGGTTACAAACGTTATAGAGAAGTAATGGGCCACGTGTCAAGTTAGCATTCACTCAAATTAATCATGGTTAAATGCACAATGACGTGGTGCAGCGGTTCAAATCGCATTTGCCTATTTATATACACAGACTATTACACAGAGGCTACTACAAAATCTCAGATTGATATTCTCTACTTTTACACTGTGTGAACACAGATTTACAAACTATCTTCTTCATCTCTTTCTTTTAACAATGGCGGAAAATGATGATGTTCAAATGGAAACAAGCCAAAGTGTTAGAGGTTTTGTTGTTGATGCAAATCAAACTGAACTAGCCATCAACATTGGTCGAAGAATAAGGAGATATGAAGGCTTGGAGAATATACTGATTATAAGATTGGAAACAATCTCTTATACAAATGTTGTCAATTTCTAGAGAAACATTGTAATAAGAGAAGGAAGAGAAGCATTTACCACCACTGTAAATGCACAGGAGATTGAAGTTTCCTCAGACCTACTGAGGGAAGTGTTTGTTTTTGAAGAAGTAATAGATGCTCCTGTAAATCCTGAGGAAATGGGATTGTCAAGGATTGATTTTGTTGACAAAATCAAGACCAATAAAGCCGTCAAATCAATTCCAGGCATCAATGTGAAACATATCGGTTATGAATACAATTTGCTGAGCAAAATCATTGCTAAGAACATCTTAGGCCTCGTTGGAAGCATGGATACTCTATCGGGACCCAAAATAGAACTTCGATGATTATTTGCGAAGTATGAAGTTTGATTGAAATTTGGATATTTCATTCATTACATGAAGAAGGTTGCCAAGGAAGAGAAAGAAGGAAAAGGAAATCCAAGGCCTTACCCCAGGATTAATGGTTCAGAGCCTCTTTGAATCACTTGGAAATTCTCGATGTTGCACTGAGAAGATAAACCACCAGATACAAGAAAGAGATTGATTATCCTATCCCTGGTCCGGATGATGATGAAAAGGTGTTCTTGAGGTCAGCGATAGTGATAATGGTGGAGATGATGGTGGTCTTTGGTGGTGAGCGAGGTCAAGAAAGTTGATAAGCCCTCTTTGCACCAAAGAAGACTCTTGAGAAAAGAAAAGGCTCTGACCTGAGGAAGATAATGAAATGTTAAAGCCTAAAAGAACAAGAAAGAAAAGCAAGACTGATCATTGAGTCTCATGAGGTCCAATTGATATTGAACTCATCGACCTACTTGTAGTTGAGAAGAAGGCATTCTTTGAAATTTTGAAGGAGCAACATAAAGAAGCAAGAAGAAAGAGGAAAGTTATTGATATTGAAGATAATCCACTCTCCAAAAGAATGAAGGAGATTGCCAAGAAAAAGAAGAAACGTGGCAAAGGAAAGGAATTGAAAGTTTTGGAGGCTCAAAGGGAAGAAGAAGAAGCAGAAGTAGGAGAGGCTATTGATGTTGAACCTATAACCATTTTAAAGCCTACTGAGGATGTAGAGGTAGTTGTTGAGCAATCTGCTGAAGCTACAGAATCCTCACCTGCTAAGGCTGCTGAGCCTTCTGAATCTGCCCAAGTTGTTGTTAAGAAACTTGTTGAAGAACCACAAAGAAACCACCGAGGCTACACTCTTTGTGGAAGTGGAAACACTTGTACAAGAACTGCAATTCCTACAATAGTTCGTGGGGAAAGCGATGCACTCATCGACCTGCGATGAGCATATAAGTCAGGGGAACCAAGTGTTATCTGAGATGGAGGTAGTAGGGACTAATATCCAACCTCGATAAACTCTTGACCTAGAAGCATCTGTGGAAGAAACCTTGAATCTACTTGTAGAGACTTTGGAGGTCAACAAAGTAATCAGAATATGTGACTCGGAAGATCATTCTTGCCCTTTGAAAGACATGAGAAAAATAAGAAAGAAGGGTATGTTGATCCAAAGCTCCTGGCTGGTGGTGATTATTTCCAATGGAAGTTTGGATATTATAAGAGGCAAAAGCCGGTGCAGAACCGATGATGATTTTGAAGAATGGGCTTTTGAAAAATTGGGAGTGGAGAACTTCTTTGGATCGATTGATACCACCTTATCGCATTCAAGGTGATGGATCCGTTTACGAACAAAAGAAAGAAAGAGGTATCAAGTTCGGGAATCAAGAGATGATGATGACTCTTCATCATCTGATTCTGATGACCATCATCCATCTGGTCCAGGAGGAACAAGTAGGACTGCAAAGCTTATTGAACCAACTGAAGGGCAATCTACTGGTGCTGGAGAATCTACTGAAAAACAGCAAACTTGACAGACATATGAAGATATGGAGAATCTCACCATAGATGATATTGAGGCACAAATCAATGAGGGAATAGACATTGGTGCAAACAGAATGGTTGGTGAGGTAGATCCATTATTTGTTGAAGAACTTGCTGAGCATGTTGATGATCAGTAGACTTTGGATTCAAATGATGAGAGGGTTGCTGACCACAGTGAACCTAGTGCCAGTTCAGGGGAATCAATTCAATATCAAGACTGGATTGACATCGGGGATCTTATCCAAGCGCGCCATTATCCTAACAAAGATTGGTCATGCTGACGGATTCCAAGTGGATAATGAGGCTGTATTCAATCCTCAAAGAGTGGAACAGGAGGTTCAGGCTGCTGAGGTTCAAACAGCACCTGAACAAAGGTTGGAACAGGAGAGTGCAGGTTCTTTGAGTTACAAACAAACACTGGACACAAAGTTGGAACAATCTTTGTGTTTGAAGGAAACCCCTGTTGTTGTTGTTGAAGAGGCTGCTGTAATGGAGCCTACTGGAGTCAAAACCACTATAGGGAAAGATAGTCACAATTTCTTCGTTATTGATGAGAATGAGCAAGCTCTTTGGACTATGACTATAGTGATGAGGAATTTCAAATGCCTGAAGAAGAAAATGTTGATGATGAACCTCAACAGGCATTTGTACCTATTCTTGAAGAACCATCTCTTGATCCTATTCTAGAGGAATATCAAGGACCTAACCCTGCAGGACTGGATATGAGTTTTGAAGTGGTTATCAGCAGACATAGGCCACAATACAATGTAGAAGAGCCTGCTGATGGAGCTGATAGAGAAATGGCTGGTGGGGTACCAGCACATGTTATGGATGAATTGAGGACAGTTAGAAATGATATTGCAAACTTAAGAACTCAACTTGACAGGCAAGAGCAGAGATTTGAAGACTTAATGAATTTGGTGGAGAATAGAGGGAGGACCACTGAAACTGTTGCCTCCAATATTACTTCCACACAATATGCTTTAGCTGATCTTGCTATGGATGTTAAGGGGATTAAGCAAGGAAATACACTGAATGACAAGTTTCTGAAAGACCAATTTGAATCTATTCATAAGAAACTTGACAAACTTATTTGAATCACCTAAGCTGTGATGATAGAACCAACTTTACAAAGATATATTTACATGCTGATTTCATTACGATTATCATATTTCGGGTGAGTTTAGACCCTATTTTGAGTATTAAATGAGGTTTTATTGCACGGCGAGTGACTGTCGGTTTTCCGTAAACTCGACCTTATTTTAGCATTTTATACTCGTTTTTCCCGAGCACCCGTAGTTTGCGGGGTTATGCGTTTGCTTGTTGTTTTCATATGGATGCAGGACTAGGGTGTCTCGAGAGCCCGAAAGGCGAGAAGTATGAAGTTTAGACGTGCCCGAGGCGAAACACGGAGGTTGAAGGTGAAAAAGTGAAGATTTTGGGTCACATGGGTCCGGACGCCCGTCCTGGACACCTTGACGGCGTTCGATGGTGTCGGACGGACAAGAACCTCTCATCCGGACGGCTAACTCTCTGGAAATTGGGAAAACTTTGATGAAGAATTCGTCCGGACGGACAGATCCAGCATCCGGACGGACAAGAGCATTTCATCCGGACGGACATCTATGCATCCGTCCGGACACCTGGAAAATCAAGAACAGTCCGGCCGGACATGGCGGATATCCGTACGGACAGAAGACTTTCTATATAAAGCTGCTCATTTCACACACAGACAGGGACAGAGTTGAAGAAGTAGATAGCAAGTTTCCCTTTTTAGCTTTTTTGGAGTTTTTGGGCGATTTTCTTCGTCTTTTAGAGTTAGACTAAGTATTTTATATCATTAGAATCCTCATTCAATCCTCTCTTTGATCTACTAACTTTTAGCTTCGATCCGTAACTTTTCACTTGACAAAGATTCGATCTTTTGTAAGCACATTTGGCACCTCTTTCAAGTTGAGTAAAGTAAGTATGTTCTTTTGTTATTTTATTGTTGTTGTGATGTTTTTCTTCCGTTTTTATTGCTTAGATTCGATTATGAGTAGCTAGATTCTTCGTAAGGTTGAACTATGTGAAGGCGGGTGAAACACCGTTAGATTGATGAACTGGGAGATAGTGTAGTGCATAAATAAGCGTTCTAATTGATAATCCGTATCTCGAAACTTGTTTGAATCGTTTTTGAGCTAGATTGATCACCTAGTTCATCATTGCACACACTTAGCTTATAAATGTATGTTGCGGCGACGTGTGGGAACGGGGTTTCGGGACCATAGAGATTTTGGACTTGAAAAGTAGTTTGACACCTACACGTGTACTAGATTGACGCCCTAGTCATCAAGTCCAGTTCTAATACGGGGTTTGTATCGGTTGTTCGAGCGAGTCTAGAGCTTAATCACGTTAGGTGAGTCGGTCTTCTAGAATTAGGACTCGACACCTATGAGTTATCGTTAGACGGTGAAGTAAGGTAAGGCACACTCCCGGGGTAATCTGTTTAAGGGTAAAGTAATCCGTTGGATCATAGTTCGGCCATACTTCTTTTAATTGTTTAGAATTTCGAGAAGTGTAATCTTTCTTTTATGCAATAGTATAACTTCATATCTATCTGTTTGACCTGAACTGAGTGCTAAGTCAACTATGGTACTCAAAAACCAATCTCTGTGGGTTCGACCTCGGACTCCTCAAGCACTATCCTACAATCGACCCGGTCCGCTGCCGGTTAGAAAGTATATTTTGCTAAGGTTTCGAGTTTTTACTTGATCGACCGGACCTAGAAAATCCGCTTATCAAGTTGGCGCCGTTGCCGGGGATTGGCAACGCTTTCATATCACAAAAGTTGACCGAAAGCTTGGGCTTAGGTCGTTTTCTTTTATTGTTTTCTTGTTGTTTGATTTGACTTGCAGTGTATGACCCGGAGTTCTAGGACTCCTCTAGGACCTTTTTACCCGGAGATTGATAGGCACGCAAGCCAATTGAGGAGAAGATAAATCAGATCGGTTTCGAGACACCGTGGACGGACAAGAAGCTTCGGACTCTTCTTCGAGAGGAGAAGGTATGACGACCGGCGGAAGAGATAGGTTGAATGGTGATGGTACATCTCAAGTTGGAGGATTGGGCCATCTAAACACCCCCTCCTCCACGTGAAAGAAATCATGTGGACCCTCGCTTTGGTTGCAAGGGCGAGATGGGAGGAATTTGTTCGATCCCGCTTTGGAAGGGATGTACAACTTCAACAACAAGCACTGGGTCGGGACAATCGTGATTACTTGATTGGTTCAACAATTAGCGGCACGAATCAATTTCTTCAAGCTAATCAGAATACCCCGAATCAACAAACAGCAGAATGACCCACCTGCCAATCAAGGGTTTGTTTCAGCGAGAGATTATGTGGTTACTCCATACCAAGGGACTGGCCACAATCCAATCAGAATTCCCGCTATCCATGGTTACAACATGGAACCGAAGCAAAATGTTATAAATCTTATCAGTGAGAATGCGGTTTTCTATGGGCAAAGGAATGAGGATCCTAATGAGTTTTTGGACAATTACCTACAAATAATCTCGACATTGAAGTATAATGGAGTGACCGAGAGGCACTCAAGTTGATGATGTTTGATTTGCTTTGAGAGAAATTTGCAAAAACATGGTTTAATACCCTACCAAATGGCTCCTATCTACTGGGCGGAAGTGGCCGATGTTTTTCGAAAAGTATTTTCCTCCGCGGAGATTGAAGATTTGAAGCGTGAAATTCATAACTTTAGTGGGAGAAAAGGAGAGACTATGAAAGAGGCAGTTGAGAGGTTGAGCTTTGATGAAAAAGTGCCCTCCCCCACAATTTGAGTACGGTTGAACAAGTCATAAAAATCTATCGAGCCTTGGATAAATCGGATAGAAATCTTTTGGATGCGGCAAGTGGAAAGGGTTTGACAAGGATTCATCCCGAGTTGGCTATGCAACATATTAATGATGCAATTGAAAGGGATTATGAATGGGTTTCAAGTTCAGGGACAGACAACCCGAATGAGTCTCAACAAACTGTCAAGGCACTTGAAGAACAGTTGGACAAAGAGACAGCTGCACACAATGAGTTATTGGCACTGCAAACCAAGGTGAAGAAAATGGAAGATGCATTACAGGTTTGTCAGTTATGTGGAAGTAATCATTCGGCTCGATTTTGTTCGAATCCGAGTAGTCGGCTTATCCTCAGCGATTACCTCGACAGACACCACAGCCGGTCCCACAGCCGATTCCTCAACAACCTATAGCAAGTGTGTCTCAGCCACAACCAGTTGCAGTGGTGGAAGAGTTGGTATCCGCACTCAACAGATTGGGAGTGGGAAGCTCGAGTGGTAGTAGTCAACAAAGTCCCGGGAAGAACCTTGGTTTGGGCAACAACAGAGTTTTGGTGGGCGGTGAATCCAAACAATCAGTGGGGTAATAATCCAAGCTTGCAAGTTCCACCATACTATCAAGATTTTGAATCATCAATGGGACTTGTCATGGAAGAAGAGATGCAACCGAATGATGTAAGTTACATTGGAAATAATTTTGGAGGGAATTGGAATCAGGGCAACAACAACCAAGGAAGCTGGAATCACAACAATTCTGGGAATAATGGGAGGAACCAGAATTTTGGGAATTCATGGAATAACAACCCGACAAGGCCAAAATTGGAACCAAGGAAATCAAGGTGGCCAGGGGTGGGACCGAGGCAACCGAGGTGGAACCAAAATAATCAAGGCCAAGGCAACCGAGGTTGGAATCGGAATAGAGAGCAAGGGAACCCTCAGAATTTCCAAGATGGTTGGAGAGAGAATAATCAAGGTAGTTGGGGTCGACAACATCAAAACTTCAACAACCAAGGTTATGAAAGCCAAAATCAAAATTCAAGTAACGAGTTGGGGTCGAATCGACAAGGCCAATGGGGCAATAATCGAATAGAGATCATGGGAGTCGAGAGCAAGGGCAACAAGTCAAGAACCAATGAATACTCAACAAGCCGGAAATCAAAATTCGAGACTTATCAACATCCGAATGCCCATAAGCAAAAGCAGCTCTATAATCAACAAGGGGTACTCCGGGAAGTCAAAGGAAGTCTTGGATGAAGGTCTTGATCATTGAATAAGCTTGTGATTGAACAGAGCGCCATACGGAATTTGGAGATTCAGGTGGGCCAGTTGACCGAGAATAGATTTCAACCGCCTTTGAGTACGGGGCTACCTAGTAACATGGAGAGGAACCCCAAGGAATTTAAAGATGTTTGTGCGGTAGTCACCCGGAGTGGTAAAGAGACGGGTCAACAAGGTCGAGAACTTGAGAAGATGATGCCAAACTCCGAGAAAGAGAAATTTTGTGATTACAAAGGGCCGTTGGGTGAGCAAGAAGGTTTTGATGAGGATGTTGAGAAAAGAAAAAAAGAGAGAATCTCGAGGTTGGAAAGGGAAGTGGAAGAATACAAGCGAAAGTGGGAAGAAGCGGCGAGGCCAAAGTCGGATACGATAATCATTGATGTGAAGGAAGAAGAGCAATCGCCACCACTCAGGCCTAAAGGTAGTAAAGGTAAAATTCCCCCTCCTCCCCCGTGTTTTGATGTGACCACTATACCATTTCCTCCCAAAACAACTAAAAATGAGGTCTTGACCCAAAGTCAAGCCAAATTTTTAGAAATGTTGAGGAAATTTGAAGTGACCATGCCAATGTTGGATATCATTGCTAACATCCCATCGTATTTCATGTTTTTAAAGAATATGTTGTCAAGTAAAGAGAAAATGCAACAGATGGTCCAGATGAGTTATGAATGTTACGCCATTTTTGAGAATAAAGTCCCTCCCAAAATTCAAGATAGGGGCAGTTTTACTATCCCGATAACCATAGGAGAGACTGTTTTCAAAAATGTGCTTTGCGATTTGGGGGCATCGGTTAGTTTGATGCCAAAGTCAGTTTATGATAAGTTGGGCCTAGGGAGATTAGAACCAAACGGGCATGACTTTGCAAATGGCGGATAGTTCAGTTAGGACACCGCTAGGGGTAGCCGAGGATATGTTGGTTCAAGTTGATAAATTTGTGTTTCCGGTTGATTTCGTGGTTCTTGATATGGACACTGATTCTAAGACACCTCTTTTGTTAGGTCGGCCTTTCCTAAATACTGGGGAGACCTTGATAGATGTTAAGAGGGGGATATAATTTTAAGAGTTGGTCAAGTTAGTGTCAAGATTAATGTGTACAAAACCATGAAACACCCCGAGGATGAGATGAACGATTGTTTTTCGATAGATGTCATCCACCCGTGTGTTTTGGAGAATGTGAATTTGCAGGGGCACAAGGAACCATTGGAGAAATGTTTGATGAAATCATGGAAGGTGACTGACGACAGCTGGGTGATGCGAGTTTATGCCATGCATCTTGAGGCAGGTGAGTTCATGGAAGCTAGCTGGACTAAGAAACTGGATCTCGGTTCGCCAGAGGATATGCCAAAGCCATCCATTGAGGAACCACCGATGGATTTGGAGTTGAAACCGCTTCCTCAACACCTCAAATATGTTTTTCTTGAAGGTAGTGATTCACTTCCAGTTATTATATCTGCTTCACTAACAGCCTTGCAGGAACTAAAGCTAGTTCAAGTCTTGAAGAAGAGGAAACGAGCTTTTGGATTGAAAATGGTGGATATCAAGGGGATTAGTGCCGACATATGTAAGCACAAAATCATCCTCGAGGATGGGGCGAGACCGAGGCATCAACCGCAGCGAGATCGAACCCGCATTTCTTGGAAGTGGTAAGAAAGGAAGTGGTGAAGATGTTGACGTTGGGCATCATCTACCCCATCTCGGATAGTGAGTGGGTGAGTCCCACGGTGTGGTACTAAGAAAGGCGGCATTACGGTGCTAACAAATGAGCAAGGTGAGTCTTTTTCAGACGCATACATCTTGGTCATCGAGTCTGCATTGATTTTCGCATGTTGAATGAAAAGACTAAGAAGGATCATTTCCCACTCCCGTTTGTTGATCAAGAGTTAGATAAGCTTGCTGGTCATGCATTTTATTGTTTTCTTGACGGATTTAGTGGTTATTATCAGATTCACATTGATGTCAATGACTAAGAAAAGACCACGTTTACTTGTCCCTATGGCACCTTTGCATTTCGAAGAATGCCTTTCGGGTTGTGTAACGCACCCGCGACATTTCAGAGATGTATGCTTGCCATTTTTGCTGATTTGATATATAAGTGTATGGCGGTGTTTATGGATGATTTTACAGTTTTTGGGGACAGTTTTGATGCATGTTTGACTAATATAGATAGGGTGCTCGCTAGGTGCGAGGAGACCGATTTGATTTTGAACTGGGGGAAGTGTCATTTTATGGTGACCGAGGGAATTGTCCTAGGTCATAAGGTCTCAGCTGAGGGGATAGAGGTTGATAGGGCTAAGGTAGATTCTATTTCTAGGTTGCCTATGCCTACTAGTTTGAAAACGTTAAGATCTTTCTTGGGACATGCGGGGTTTTATCATAGATTTATCCCTAAGTTTGCCCAAAAGGCTACACCTCTTACCTCAGATTGAAGAAGGAGTAAATGTGACTTTTGATGATGAGTGTGTGGAAGCTTTGAGGAGATTAAGAGGCTTTTGTGAGGCTCCTATTTTGATAGCTCCAAATTGGGAGCAAGAGTTTGAGGTTATGTGCGATGCTAGCGATTTGGCGATAGGAGCGGTGTTAGGACAAAAGGTGGATAAGTTGTTTCGACCGATTTATTATGCCAGTCCACACCTTGAATCCGCCCAATGAACTACACTACGATCGAGAAAGAATTGTTGGCGGTAGTTTTGCTTTCGACAAGTTTAGATCCTATCTGGTGGGGTCTAAAGTGATTGTCCATACGGACCATTCCGCATTGCAATATTTGTTCGCTAAGAAGGATGCGAAACCGCGTTTGTTGAGATGGATTTTGCTCCTTCAAGAGTTTGATGTGGAAATTTAAAACCGTAAAGGTTGTGAGAATGTGGTAGCCGATCACCTTAGTCGAATTGAGCCAGTTGAGGGTGACGAATCAGAAAGGGTTGAAATAGATGACTCGTTTCCGGATGAGCGACTTTTGGTTGTAGACACTGTTACCGGAAAAAGAAGGGGATTTTCTGAAGAAAGGAAAGGAGGGAGCTCCGTGGTTTGCACCGATAGTGAATTACCTGGAAAGTGGATTTATCGAGTCGTAGTTAGATGAGAATCAGAGGAGGAAGTTAGTGAGTGAGGCTAGATACTTCGTTTGGGAGGATCCCTACTTGTTTCGATTGTGTGCGGATGGCGTTGTGAGAAGATGTATAACTGAGGGCGAGAGATTGAGCGTGTTATCCTTTTGCCATGATAGAGGCCGGGGCCATTTCTCGGGACAAAGGACGCATTGAAGGTTTTGCAAAGCGGGCTATATTGGCCGACAATTTTTAAGGATGCCTACGCTTATGTAAAACACGTGGACGCGTGTCAACGTTCGGGGAGAATTTCTAGGAAAAATGAGATGCCTCAACGACCTATCATTGTTTGTGAGGTCTTCGACGTTTGGGAATTGACTTTGTGGGACCCTACCCCTCTTCTTCTTTGGCAACAAATTCATTTTGGTAGCTTGTGATTACGTCTCGAAGTGGGTGGAAGCGATTGCATCCCCACTAATAGCATGACACGTGGTCATTAAGTTTCTAAAAAAGTTCATTTTCACACGGTTTGGAGTACCTAGAACTATCATTTCTGACAATGGCACTCATTTTGCGAATAGAGATTTAGATAAACTACTCCTTAAGTATGGGGTGACTCATAAGTTGGGAGCGGCTTATCACCCTCAAACGAGTGGCCAAGTGGAGGTTTCAAACTGAGGAATTAAAAGGATTCTTGAACGAACGGTTGATAAAAATTCTAAGAGTTGGTCCAAAAAGTTGGATGACGCTCTTTGGGCTCACAGAACCGCATTTAAGACTCCAATTGGTATGTCGCCGTACATGATTGTCTTTGGAAAAACGTGTCACTTACCTGTGGAGGTTCAGCATAGAGCGCATTGGGCTATTAAAGAGTTAAATATGGACGATACTCTTAGTGGAGAGAGAAGGATGGCTCAATTAGTTGAATTGGAGGAGTTTCGACTACGAGCCTATGATTGTTCGGCAAGATACAAAGAGAAAACCAAGCTCCTCCACGATCAATTGATAAAGCCAAAGATGTTTGAGGTAGGAGATGAGGTTCTGTTGTATGATACTCGTTTGCATCTTTTTCCGGGAAAGTTGAAGTCTCGATGGTCGGGACCTTACACAGTTGAGAGGATTTTTGACTCGGGGGCTGTAGAGATAAAGCACCCCAAGCATGGGATTTGAATCACAAATGACCTTCGTTTGAAGAAATATGAAAAGTTGCCATTTGATGAAGCTCTCGAAGTGGTGATTTTGGAGGATCCTAAGATAGAGGAAGCCAATTGTTTAGTCCCGTCATGGACTCCAATGCATGACATCTTAACCTTATAACTCACCGTTCATTTTCTTTCTACACCTCGTCCTCTTCGGTCATATCGGTAGTATAATCTTGAAAAAACCGATATAGTATAAGTCACTATGTCGAGCCAACGACATAAAACAAAGGCGCTCGGTGGGAGGCAACCCATCATTTCCTGTGTTTTTGTTGGTTTTGAATTCGTTTTGCTGTGTTTTGGTGTTGAGGATTGAATCCGGATGATCCCGAGGGGCCTTCATGCTTAAAATTCACTTGTCCTCTGTTTTTATCCTTGTCCGGATGGACACACACACCCATCCGTCCGGATGGATCTCTGGTTTTTACAATGATCTTGGCATTCACTTGTCCGGACGGACAAACATACCCATCCGTCCGGATATATCACTGGTTTTTACATTGGCTTGGCAGGCACCTGTCCATCCGGACGGTTCATCCCTTGTCCGTCCGGACACACTCAAAAATCCCTATAACCACCGATTTTCTTCACCATCTTCTTCATTCCTCTCTCAAAACACAAGAACCACAACCGACCCCTCCTCTCCCCAAAACACCAATTTCTTATTTCTTCACCGTTTTCATCCATTCTCGTTGCTATAACCACCTTGCTACCTCCTCTATTCGATTCTCCAACCAAAATCATCAAACAAACACTCATTTTGGAGAATCAGAGATTTCACCTTCGTTTTGCTCCGTTACAAAAAATCCAATTTTTGGCCCATTCGTGGATTGTTCGGGGATTCCGACTGCACCACTGCACTCCTAACACCGATTTTGGTAAGTATCAACAAACCTTTTTGAGTTTTTTCAGCTTTTTCTCGGGATCGATTTTCGAGTCGAGCCTCGATCGAGCTTTTACAGATTTTGTTCTTTTTCTCGTTTTTGTTGTTTTACTGTTGTTTTTGGCGGTGTTGGGTGTTGTGGGTACGTCTGCATGGATGTTTTGGGCTGGTTTGGTTTGGTTGTTTGTTTTGGGTTTTTTGGATTACGGTTTTGGGTGCGGTTTGGGGTTGATTGTGTTGGTGTGTTGATTGTGGTGGTTTGTTTTGGTTCAGTTTGTGTGAGAATGAGTCCTAAAGTCAGGTTTACGACTGGAAAGGGCAAGGGGAAAGTTGTAGAACTCCCTCAGAAAAAGTTAAGGCGTGAGGACATTCCGGTTGATTCGTTAAACAGGCCCCTAGTCATAGGTGGAGACAGGGAAAGTAGACATGTTAATTAACTAATGAGTTATTTGATTAATCAGTTGATTAATAAATTAATTATATTAATTTACAGCTGATGGACCTGATTTAATAAAAAGTCTACCTGCATCAGTCCAGTCCATATAATCTTTTGACCCGGGTCTCACACAAAATACAGATAACCCGACTTTCCCCTTTCATTTTTCGCTTATCCTCATTTTTGAAACCCTAAAACACTCCGTCCCTTCTATTATGTGACCTTGCCGTTTTTGATTCTTGATTGATGGCAAAATCAATTCTTTCCCCTTCCTAATTTGATAGCACTACGAGCCCAGTGTTCTGTGAAGGCTTCAATCGAATCAAATTCATTTTCTTACATTAAACGGTTTGATTTCGAATCAGAACCTTTTTATTTCAACCGTTTCTCCGTTTCTGGAAGGCATAATCTGAAGCATTTACGCAGTAGATTCGCAGCCCTAGAACACTCCGGTGGCATGGCATTTCTGTGGCCAAAGATCGAACCTTTACTTGGAATATCTTCTATTTCAGGGAAGTTGTCGATCCATTTTTCTTCTGAGTTATTATTTTCGATTTAATTCTGGTATGAACACGATTACTCCTGATTTTGTGCTTTATTGTGTCTGTGAAAAGTCGAGTATGAAAGGTCCACATTTTTCACTGATTCGTTGGAGATTCGATATGGTGTTATCACAGCAACGTGTTTATCACGAGGGATTTGATTTGGAGCATTCATTCTCTTATTCGAAGTGATTTCACAGCCGAATCATATAAAGGTGAAATCTTTCTATGTTAATTTCGTTTATATCTTTTATTTCTTATTCAAACTGGAAATATGCATTGATTTTCTTGCCTATTGCATTTTTATGAAGTGTAAGTGCAAATGCCCGTTGTTTCCTCTGATTCGAGCATTAAATTCATGGGATTCAGAGCCACTGTTCTCTATCTCTGCACATGTTCAAAATCAAGGATTGACCTTTTGAATTTGTGCTTATATCAAGGAAGTTTATGTCCATTTCTCGTTAATATAATATTCCCATTTATTTCACTTATTTGAATTTAAAATCTACCATGATTATATGCCATATGTGCTGTTTATTAGGTCATGAGAATCAGGGAAGTGATTACCCCAATTCTCCAATGAAACTAACGTCTATAGGCTGTGTAGTCAACAAAACACGTGGAAAAAGTAAAGTTGTTGTTTCTGTTCACACTAAAGTCTTGAGGTCTAGTCATACATCTTAGGCTATAAATAGCCAGTGACACTAACACAGGATTGTACCAGTCTGAAACGCAAGCAATCCCATATTTTCTCTCAAAAGTTTTTGTCTTTGTTTGTAGAAAAGTGTGATCTTAGAGGTAGATCATTATTGAGTCAAGAACCGGAGAAGATACAAGTTCATGCTTTCTGTGCCATACAGAAGAGCAAAACGTCATAGTTTTAGTCTCTCCCTTTGGTCAGTAAGTGATTTATTGTTTTACAGTTTTTCATAGTTGTGCACTAGGAAAGAACTGTGTTTTGATTGTTGTGTTGTTGATTGTGTCTGTTTGTGGTGTGGTCCTTAATCTGGTGTATCTCAGTATCTAAGACCAGGACTTATACTTAAAAGCTTGAGTTAGAAAGAGGCCCTGAGAGGATTCTGGCCTATAACTCATATTTCTAGTATAATCTGATCTTGTTCTAACCTGTACTCGGATTAAGGTTGTGTCTGTGCTAGAAAAGTTTCTCAGCTTCATGTGTAATCCACTAATCTGTCAAAAAGTCAGTGTTGCCATTTTGATTGGTTTGATAAGCCAAGTCACTTTTTTTTTGCAAGGCTGCATCACTGAATTCTCACCAAGCTGTGGATTGAACTCCGATTTGAAAAAAACTTGATTCTAGTTGTTCCAAAGTTTATCAGAAAACCAAGAAGTGTTTTGATCAAGTGGTCAGGATCTATTCTCTGTTAAAGTCTTGTAAATCAGACTTGAATAGACTGTACACTTGGAATCTCTGTACTTTTGGTTTGACTGATAAACCTTGGTGTTGATCCTTTTGTTCATAAAATCCCAATTAATATGTTAAAAAGATTTAGTGATTAGCATATTGAATTTCTGCCCTTGTATTTGTGCGACTATGATAATTTGGATACACACATACACATAGTTGCCTTGCACAAATTCTGCACTTGAACACCTCCTAATATTGTGTGCACTTGCTTATGATATTTAATCAGCTGCACTTCTTTTATTTGTTGAATCTCACTAATATCACTGAACTTGCTATTCACTTTAACCAGCTGAATTTGTGGTATTACATCTGATGCATCCCTGATCTGCTGTGTACCTTGATCTATGTGCTACTTTAATCTGCTGTTGTGTACTGGCTGCATTGGCTATGCTGAGTTCTATCATACCTAAGTTTGCAGCTGAACCTTTGATAATCCTGCTCACCCCTTTTAAAGCTGTCAGTCTTGTTAAATTGCTGCTCTAGTTAATCAGTTGTACTTGAATAGGTTTTTGGATATGATTTTATGTTCTATAGAGCTGCTCACAGCTTTTGTGATCAGCTTAGTATAATAGTTTTGATAATCAGACTTGGACTTGTCCTAACCTGGTCATCACACAGTGGTACAGCTGATTAGTCAGCCTAGTTAGGTGCTTGGCTCTACAATCCTGTATTTCTATTTTGCATCCACTTTAATGTGGTTATATTATTCTTGTCATGAACAACCTTGTAAACTCTTGTGATAGAACCTTGTTTTGTTCAATAGATTTTAATTTTAATTTGAACTTGAACCATTCTTTGAGACTTTCTATTAACTGAGCCTGATCTTGATCAGCTATGTATTCAAAGTTTTGTTACATCAGATCTTGCCCCTGCTACACTTGTATTATTTGTTTTGTAATATACCTTACTGTGAAATCTGAGCTTGTGTAATCTGATCTTAATCCTTTAATCTTTTGGTGCAATCTGTTTTGAATCCTCCATGTATACAACTCTGATATGCTTTGGTTTTAAATAAAAGTTTCTGAACCTTTGGTGACAGTTTTCCCTAAGCATTGCCATAAGTTTCTGTAACAGTCTGTCTTCATTTCAGCCTGCACATTGGTTTTTCATATTAAGTATATAGTTCTTATTCCTTGGTTGAACATTTGATTAAAGTTAAAGTATACCTGCAAGTTGTTTTTTTTGGGACCCGAAATGTTTATCAATATTTCAGTCTGCTAAATCTACTTTTGATTAATTGAGTTATCTGTATAAATTGTATTGATACATACATCATTTTGATCACAACACTCTTGATCACTTAGGTTTTATAACACAAGCGAATAGTTAATGAAGTGAGCTTCTGCACTTAATTACTAATACTTGTGTTAAGTTCGAAAAGAGTTCTAAAATCACCCACACTTTATTCAACCCCCCTGCTAGAGTGTGTTTGCACCATTATCGATCCAAAAATGACTACTAAATATATGGATATGTTTATCTATTGCACAGGAAATCTAAAGCTTTTGGCAAGTTTAAGGAATTCCGGGCTATAGCCGAATGGCAACTGGGTAAATCACTAAAGTGTCTTCATTCTGATCGAGGAGGCGAGTACTTAGATACCGACTTCACTGATTATCTGACAGAACATGGGATTTGTTCCCAGCGTTCGGCACCCAGGACACCTCAGCAAAATGGTGTTGCTGTGATGAGAAACGAGACCTTGATTGATATGGTCATGTCTATGATGAGCTACACATCACTGCCGATTTCCTTTTGGGGATATGTTTTACTAATAGCAGTCAACGTATTAAATGTCATTCCGTCAAAGTCTATCAGAAAGACACCCAAAGAACTATTGAAATGGAGTAAACCTAGTTTATGTCACTTTCGCATATGGGGATGTCTTGCACATGTGCTGGAAGACAAGACTAGCAAATTGCAAGCATGTATGAAAGTATGCCTATTTGTGGGCTATCCTAAAAGAATGATAGGGGTTTGTTTTATGATCCAGAAGATAACAAGGTGATAGTTTCAACTAATGCCATGTTTCTCGAGGATCAGTGTATGACAGACTTCAAACCTCGAAGTAAAGTAGTACTCGAGGAGTTACTTTCTGACACGGTCAGAACACTGGTGACACCTCATGTCAGAAATAACACTGATAATGCCACAGTTGATCTAGATAATCCTAGACCGCTCAGACGTACCGAAAGGGTGGTTTGGTCACCTATTCGGTATGGCATGCAAGAGGAGGGAAATATTGCCGTCTCTGATGGAGTGGAGGATGATCCGTTGTCCTTCTGGAGGGCTATGGATGATTCTGATAAGGATAAATAGATTGATGCAATGAACCAAGAAATGGAGTCTATGTACTCTAACACAGTCTGGAAGCTTATGGATCGCCCTGAGGATGTACGGCCCACGGGCAGTAAATGGATCTACAAGAGAAAGATGGGCGTGGATGGGAAGGTTGAAACCTTCAAAGCTAGGCTAGCGGCAAAGGGTTACACCCAGAGAGAGGGAGTCGACTATGAGGAGACTTTCTCGCCTGTGGCCATGCTAAAGTCCATTCATAATCTTCTTTTGATTTCTGCATGCTTAGATTATTAAATCTGGCCGATGGATGCTAAGACGGATTTTCTAAATTGCTATCTTCACGAGGAATTATATTTGCAGCAACTAGAAGGTTTCTTTGCGAAAGGCCAAGAGCACAAAGTGTGCAAGTTGCTCAAATCCATTTATGGGTTAAAGCAAGCTTCTCGGTCTTGGAACCACAGATTTGATGAGACCATCAAGTCTTATGGTTTTGAACAGAATCCTGATGAGCCTTGTGTATACAAGCACATCGTTAAGGACAATGTGGCGTTCTTGGTGTTGTATGTTGATGACATCCTGCTAATTGGAAACAATAAGGGGATGTTGTCTGAGTTAAAAGTTGGTTAGCCATGCATTTCCAAATGAAGGATTTGGGAGATGCAAGCTATGCTCTAGGGATCCAGCTCATTCGGGATCGAAAGAACAAGATGTTGGCTTTGTCCCAGGCATCTTACATTGATAAGATGATGCTGCGTATACAGAATGCAAAGAAGGGTTTCCTACCAACCCGTCATGACATAACTCTCTCTAAGAAACAGTGTCCTCAAACCCCTGAGAAAGAATAGAGCATGGGACATATTCCTTACGCGTTTGCAGTTGGAAGTCTGATGTATGCAATGTTGTGTACTAGACCGGACATCTGTTATGGCATGGGGTTAGTCAGTCATTTTCAGTCAAATCCAGGTATGGAGCACTGGACAGCAGTAAAGAATCTCCTCAAGTATCTTAAGAGAACATTGAATTACATGCTTGTGTATTCAGGTGCAGACATGAATATTGTAGGCTACACTGATTCTGACTTTCAATCAGATAAGGATGATAGTAAGTCGATTCAACTATGGAAGCCGAGTACATAGCAGCCCATCATTGCCGATTCAACTATGGAAGCGTAAAGCAACCCAGCATTGCCGATTCAACTATGGAAGCGTAAAGCAACCCAGCATTGCCAATTCAACTATGGAAGTGTTATCTCTTGGAGGTGGTGCCGTAGTCTGGAGAAGCGTAAAGCAACCCAGCATTGCCGATTCAACTATGGATGCCGAGTACATAGCAGCCTCTGAGGCAGCTAAGGTGGCGGTATGGCTCAAAAAGTTTCTTGGTGATTTGGAAGTAATTCCGAATATGAACAATATAATACCACTTTATTGTGACAACAATAGAGCGGTGTCAAACTCCAAGAAACCGCGAAGTCATAAGAGATCAAAGCATATAGAGAGAAAGTACCACATAATCAGAGAGATCGTGCATAGGGGCGACATTTCGGTCCTAAAGATCACCTCGGCCGACAACCTAGCTGATCCATTTACCAAGACGCTGGCATCTAATGTCTTTGACAAGCACTTGGAGGGTATGGGAATGAGAGACAAGTCTCATATGCTTTAGGGAAAGTGGGAGAAATATGCTAGTAGATAGATATATGTAATAGGGTGTGCTCTAAAAACAATTGTTGCTTGTCATTATGGGCAAGTGGGAGATTGTTAGGTGTAGTGCCCGAAAGACAATTTATGTAATTGTTTTTATTTAATAAATTACAGATTTTATTTCATCTTATTATTTGCTTTGTGCTTATATTTAATACACTTCTGAAACCCCAAGTCGTATCTTATTGTGTGTCACACATGAGGGTTAAGTTTGTGGTGATACACTTGAACTGTTAGTCCGTGGTGAACTTAATCAAAGTATGGTGTCTATTGATTAAACCACCATTAATGCGCCCAGAACACTTTATGGTGTGACCGTCTTATCTGGACCGTCGACGTTGGTTGTCCAAGTGGGGAATTTATATATGATGTGAGTCATATAGGACTTGACCGATTTAATCTGCATTTCTCATATAATTCCGTGACTGAGAAATCTTATTAAATCCCAAGATGATCTTACATGGATTAACCGTAATCCTGAAGTGATTGCATACTCCTACTTGTTTCAAGATAGGGTTTGATGTGTTCATTAAGGATCGCTAAGGGGCGCGTTCCGAATCATTTTCACATTGGCACTATTCTGGAATGAGTGAGAAGTGTGTGTCTCACAGATATGAAATCCATTCTTTCCTGCGGGAAGTAGATAGACAATCCCCTTATTTGTTTATCCAAGAACTGATCGATCGGCCGAGTTCGTATTGGTTATTAACTAATTGATCACTAGTGGGTTAATGGTAATTAAGGATGAGATGTAATGAAGAAGTTTTACAGAAATAATCCCGCTTCCTTACAGATAGTCTATGGAGGGTTACTCTGTATGTAATGGTTATATGAATGGACACTTATTGACTCGAAGCTTTGAGAATAAGTTATATCTATAATCGATGGAGTCCAGTTTCGGATTTTTGGTGGCGTAATTCCAGAATTAATAAATTGAGTAGAAATGTTTTGTTCGATGAATATTTTATTCAATTTATTGTAGCTACTCGTTATAGGTCCATGGTCCCCGGGTTTGCTCCTAACACGCGAGTGTTTTCTCATTTTATGGAACCTCGAGAATAAATTAAATAGTTGGTCTATTTAATGAATATGTGAATATTATTTATTTGGTAAAGAATTTGTAAAATTTAAAAGACATTTTCTATTAAAATTAAAGGCATAAGTGGCGCCATATTTTGCAAGAAAATTAGGAAAAGAATTTTTACTAGATTATGTCACATTTGTAATTAATTTAATTATTTATTTGTTAGATAATTAATGGAAAAAATATGAGATTGATTTTATGGGAATTATGTAACATCCCGACTTTTCAGAAAGGGTAAAATAGTCATTGGGCATATTTACTATGACCTAATTATTATTTATCCTATTTATTTAATTAAAAAGGATTTAATTAAAAGGATTTAGTTATTTAATTAATGGGTTTAATTAAATGGCTATAAAAGGGAATAATCCCCAAACTAATTCATTAGTTCATCACGTGATTATTCTGGAAAAAAAAGAGATGGAACGGCAGAGAGGAAAGGCAACGCGGAGAGAAAACGAAATAAAAGGAAGAACTGTGTGATCAATCCGTTCATCTGATCAAGGTGCCGCAGGAGAGAAAAGTGATCAGCGCGAGGAGATGCAACTTTGGAAAATAACATCTCTCGATTTTGTAAGTTTTCAGTTTAACCCTAGTTTTGGTGTTCGTAGAGTTCGATTCTTGAAAAAAATCCGTATCTTGTGATCCGTAGCTCTGTTTCGCAGCCATGAGTAGTCGAAACGATCGTCTTGAAGCGTAGATTAATCTAAAAATAGTTTCACAGCAGTAAACCCAGGTAATCTGCAGTTTATTGCACTTTTTCAGTTTCGTTTTTCTGCATGGAAATAGGATTTTAGGGTTTCTTGTTGAACACATAGGTTTTGGGATTGAGGATCAACAGTTGTTGCAGTTGCTTAGTGTTTTGCTGTCGGTTTTGCAAGCAAATAAGGTAAGAGGCTCTTCCTATGATTCCAATTATCGTTTATAAGGTTTAGATCTAGTCTTAAGGTGTTTAGATGATAGAAAGATGTGTGTCTTTTCGTTGATCAAAGGATCATAGATGTTTTGGAATGATCAACTATGTTTATCTATGTTTTACTGTGCTTAATTTGATGTTAATTAGGTTAGAAACGAATGGGAATTCGTGTCTTGATGATTTTAGGGTTTAGGCAAAACCAGCACGGGCGTCTGTCATTAGGCGAGTGCACGGCGTCTGTATTAAGCGACGCAGGCGTTTTGCGATCATGTACTCAAACGGGCGTTTGGGTATTCTGGACGGGCGTTTGAGGTGTGACTTTTGATTCAGGATGTAGCCCCTTTTAACGGACGGGCGTTTGAGGTTAGTGAACGGGCGTTCGGTTTCGGACGGGCGTCCATAGGGATTTAACCGGGCGTTCGACCTGTTTTATTTGTTTTCACTGTTTTCACCGTTTCAGCTTAGTTTCAGGTTTTATACACATGTGTTTACTGTTTAAACCCTTAAACATGATATATTAACATTGAATAAATATAAACAAGCCTGAATTGAGCTTCTGATTCGTTCAGTTAAAACACCGAATGTACTCTTAAAGGGAGTTGAAGTTCGGATCCGTCGGAAGAGCATGATAGGCTTGTGCTTTGATGAATTAGTATTCATCAAATGTGTAATGTAATTGCTAGGCCTTGTTAATGTCTCTAAAGTGGTGCAGGAAGAGAGTAGTAAATGTGAGGAGATTAATTGAAGACACTTAGGTGGTTAGTTAATCATCCTAATAAATACGTACTTGACTAGTAAAAGATTGAACAACATGTCTCTCTTGGCTAGGCACCAGGCTAAATCGCGATGTATGCCTACCTCTGAAGGTGGAAGAACTCCGTAGGTCAACAAAACCCTAAGTACGGAGGGACTCCGCTGAGATGTGCGTACTATCGGAGTCTACCATTTTTAGACTTCGTGGATATTGGTGTGATCCACTAATATGTTGCAAAAGAGTGTCCCAAAGGTGGATGCGCGTAGTGCCCTTGAGTGCGGTTGTAACATAGATAAGTTAGGTAGAAACGTTTAGTCAGTTCATGTTGATGGACATGAAATGAACCCCAGATTGAGTCGGCCACACAAAGATAACTAATTAAACGATCAAATATCTTTTCTTTATAAACCTTAATTGTTGTCGTAGCTTCTCACTTTTACTAAGTACTTTGTACTTACCTCCTTTGCATTTTCTTTTGTATGCATTGTGGGGTGAGAAGACGAACAGGTTGACCAAGTGTAGACGACGGCTTTTGAAGACTTAAAGTCTTGACGAAGCTTCTAGATTATTTTCTTTGTAAAGGTTGTATTAGACTGGTTGTATTTCTTCTCTTCGTTTTGATGTACTTCTACTTTTAAGGCATCGTATTGTATAAGTCTTTGGGTTTTTCATCGTTGTAATCTTAACTATCTATCTTTAGTCTGGTTAATTTCTATTCATAGTAGCTTTTACGTTTTTACCCGAGTCTGTTTAGCTTCCGTTTGCTTTTATTTGATACAACGACGTAGAGGCTTGCGTATAATATTAGACTTATTTAATGCTATACGCGCCGAACGTTTCTCTTCCGGATAAGGGCTCGGTATCCGGGAGCGGGGCGTTACAGTTGGTATCAGAGAGAAGCGTCTTTTCTGTTCTAGGCATCTCTTCCTCTAAGATAAGAATCCTTTAGACCTTTTAGAACTTGAGCTGGGTGGTAATCCTCGTAAGACTAAGAATCCTTAAACCGTGGTTAGGTTGCATTAGGACCAAGTGAAGAGTCGTCTTAGACGGAGGTTAAGTTGAGTTCTCTGTTCACATCTTTTATGTGATCACATCAGTTTTGTTTCTCCTAGTATCCTTAGTAGAAACCCTCTCTTCTTTTGAAGTTTCCAAACCGTATCTGGTCACATAGGATTAAGTGAAACCCCTTTAAGTAAAACTTTGGGATCGGAGTCTTATGCCTACATCTTTAAGTCGAGGTCCTCTTGGTTGATTTCCTTAACTTCTCTATTGAAATCTCTTCACCTTCTCTACTCATGAATATCTAAGTTTACTTTTATCTTGGCCTAACTTTGTAGAGAATGATATTTGATTCAGTTCTACAAGTCCTCCTCTTTCTCTTTTCACTATCACTTGGTTGAGTTCATCAACATTCTTTGACCTTTGCTTTGCTTGAGATGGTTCTACACAAACTTTATGTGTAACTTTATTATTTCCAAGTACTCCTCAGCCGTTTCAACTCATAGTGTTAAAGGTATCTTACTTTGGCACATACTTTTCATCATCCTCGTGTTTGGATTTACCCAACATGAGTGAATGCTTTTGTTTCCGTGTTTTCCCTTTAACATAGGATTGTCTCTCCATACTCCAAAAATTATGCAAATTTTCAGCAAAGTAGATTACTGTCTTATCTACAATTTCTCTTTTTACATCAACTCGATAATCATTACAGATTGTTCAGAAAATTCATGTTTATACCGGACACTCTGTCCAGAAAATCTGCAGCAGCATCTTCACTTCTTTTTCTATTTTGAACAAGTTAAACATCTTCAAATGACCTGGATTTTTGATATGTTGCAGATAACATTTTTATCTACAGATTTTATTTTGGAATTATGTTCAGATTCTTTTTCGATTGATCTCGATTTGCATTTCAACACAGTGTTTATTAATCTGGAAATTCTGGCAGCTTGTGCAATCGTCAGAAATAACTGTTTTTGACCAACTTATCTTCATTCAAAAATTCAAATATTTTTATATCACCTGGAAAACTCCAGTATATAAATCTTTTCTCTTTGGATAGTGCTCAAATCCCTCTTCGTTTGTTCTGTACAAATTGATGATGTCAGATCCGGAGTAACAATCATACACACCAACCTAAAAGGAATTTTCACCTCTTTGACTTAGGGTTTGGGCTAAGAGGGTAGTAAGTTACGACTGTTATGTTTAGGAGTTCCCTGAAGTCTGATCTCTTACTGAGTTAAATCTTTTAGTAGGATGCTTATAAAGCTAACGTTATAGTTTCTTTTGCAGTGTTAAACAAGAACCAAGATGTCATCCTCCAGCATGCCATGTTTGATGTTAAGACCCTTTTCGTGCCCTCTTATAATTATATCTTTTCTGGTATTTTATTTCTCATGTAATCCCTCACTTGAGATCTTTAAACGCAACAAACCTCTCTGCTTGGTGTCATGAATTATCTCCGAAACATATTAATAGAATGTGAATTGTGTATTGAATAATTACAATTGTAAAGAATACAATATATATAGGTCCGTATAGAACATTCTAGAGCTAGAAAATAATTAATACAGTATATATACTAAATTAGTATTTATTAATACTAAATATATACGAATACCACCCCTCAAGTTGGACGAGGGAGGAGTCCTAACTTGTCTCGTTGATGTAGAAAATTTGGTTTTGGAAGAGACTTTGTTAGGCAGTCAGCAAGTTGATCCGAGGCATTCACATGAGCAACGCGAAGGAGGCCTCTTTGTACTTGATCACGAATAAAGTGATAATCAATAGCAACATGTTTCATGCGGGAGTGGAAGACCGGATTAGCGCAAAACTGTGTAGTCCCGAGATTATCACAATAAATTACCGGAGTTGGCGATGGAGGAATGCCAAGATCGTGCAAAATAAACGATATCCATTTTAACTCAGCAGTGGCAGCGGCAACGGCACGATATTCTGCTCCAGTTGACGACCGGGCAACGGTGTTTTGTTTCTTGGAACTCCAAGCAATTACTTTTTTGCCAAGATAAATAACATGGGCACTGGTAGAAGTATAGTCATCTTTATCTCCTCCCCAATCAGCATCGGAAAACGCATGAAGAATTAGGGGTGAATGGCGATGGAGCTGTATCCCATAAGTAGATGTCCCAGACAAGTAACGAAGAAGCCGCTTTGCATGTGTCCAATGAACGTCTGTCGGTGCATGCATGAATTGAGATAACTTGTTTACGGCGAACGCAATATCAGGTCGGGTGAAGGTGAGGTATTGAAGACTACCAACGACCATGCGATAGGTGGATGGATCGGGCATGGTGATGCGGCCCAAATAATACCCAATTCAAGAGGAAGATTGAGTCTTTTATTATCCCACATTGGTTAATTGTCTTTTATATTTATTATTATTTTTAATTATTGTTATTTTGTCCCACATTGCTAAAATGGCAATTGGACTTGAAGTCTGTAGCCTATATAAGGCATTTCCTTGTATTTGAATAGGAGGCGATTATTGAATCAAAAACTATTTTGGTTGAAAATTCAGAGATTGAATTTTTATCATAAGAAACTTTCGAGAGATTGGGTTTCTTTCAAGAAGTTTTCAGAGACTGGACTTCTTTCGATTATCCCTGAGACGGGTAATTGGTTGGTGTTCTGAGATGGGATCACCGTAGTAAATATTACGAGATAGAGTATTTACATATCCCTTTTGTTATTTTCGTTTTATATTCGAAAATCCATAAAGAAATATACTTTTCCAAGCTGAATCGTTTGCTGTGTGCTTTAATCAACGATCCTACGAGATTCGGTTTACAAATGATGCGCCCAAATAATACCCAATTCAAGAGGAAGATTGAGTCTTTTAATTAGTCTTTTATTATCCCACATTGGTTAATTGTCTTTTATATTTATTATTATTTTTAATTATTGTTATTTTGTCCCACATTGCTAAAATGGCAATTGGACTTGAAGTCTGTAGCCTATATAAGGCATTTCCTTGTATTTGAATAGGGAGCTTATTATTGAATCAAAAAACTATTTTGGTTGAAATTCGAGATTGAATTTTCATCATAAGAAACTTTCAATGATTGGGTTTCTTTCAAGAAGTTTTGAGAGATTGGACTTTTGCGATTATCCCGAGACGGGATAATTGGGTGATCTTCCGAGACGGGATTATCACAAAGCAAAGTAGTAGTCTGAGACGGGTTGCTACATATCCCTTTTGTTATTTTGTTATATATATTCAAAAAGCCATAAAAAATATACTTTTCAAAGCAGAATCGTTTGTTGTGCTTTAATCAACGATCCTACGAGAATCGGTTTGCATCAAGTGGTATCAGAGATCAGGCGATTAAAGCAACAACAACGCTGCTGCGTTTTTAACAGAAAATCTGCTGCGTTTTTCCGGAGTTGAAGTCGGCGTTCTTGTTTCCCAAGAACCCTAATCGCGACCGCCGTTTGAACCCTAAATTGCTACATATTACAATCGTTGAATTGCTGCATATTACATCAAGGAACCCTACGTATTGAGGTAAATCAGGCGTGACATATTATTCTTGGTCGAAACCCTAATTTTTCAGCTCTTGAAATCTGACTGTCCGACTTTGTTTCCAATCGTTCCCTATTCAAAACAAGTCTAAAAATCCTCAAAATTTACCAGTAGATAGAACATTGTATTGGCTATCTTTTGTCTCTTTGGCACTTTAGCAAATTCGGATTTTATCTTGATCAAATTTGGATCGGAATATTCTGCTCGATTTTCTGGAACAGCTTGTAGTCGACTTTGTTTTTAAGGAGTTGTGGTGGTCGGAATTGAATGAAATTTTGTGAGCACATAGGAAATTCATTTTTCTACAACTTTGATTCTTTGAGTTTTTTCAGAATCTCGACCGGTTTTGCACAATAGTCGCCGTCACCTAGTTGACTGTTTCTGTCAAAACCCTTAACCCGAGAGTGACCTGTTTACGAATTCGATTTGAGTGGGTTATACCTGTCCAAAAATTCTGAAACTTAACAGTCTTAACCAAAATTTCGTTCTCTACAATTTTTGTTCTTTGTGTTTTTCCGAATTCCATACCCTTTGGTCGTGACAAGAACCCTAAATTATTCTTTGGGACGAAAATTTACGTTGGGAAATTTATTGCTGCGTTTTCTTGAAGAATTTTCTTCTTTGCGTTTCAATTTTCTCGATCTTGAAGTCGTAATCCTTGATTCACAAGAACCCTAATAGCAGCCGCACTCAATGACTCCTTACATCTACGAATTTTTTTGCTATTTTCGCAACCCTATTTGTTCATAAGCATTTGCGTTTTTAGTCCTGAAATTACGTTCTTGTGAGGAATCATCTGCTGCGTTCTTGAAATCCAAGTAACCCTAGGAGGCGGCCAAGAGAGATTTTCTTTGAATAATTTCGGGAACCCTAATTATCGAGATGAAGTTGGGTCGAGGTGGTATGTTACGTTACAATGGTTATGAGTGCTATATGGAATATGATCCCGGCTGGATTATCCGCTGCTATCAAGAAGGCCGACGCCGAATTTGTCAAGGAACAAAATGACTACTTCAGCAGAGCAAAGACGCATACATGCACAACGACATTGGCATGATAATTTTGCAACAGGATTGTCACGTATTGAACAACTCTTGAAGGATATATTGCTCACCCAAACGAGAGGCGAGAAACGGGAGTTCGAGCGAAAAAACGGCTAGAAACGATCCGCACGAGAGGCAGAACAACGGAAATTAAAACGTGCAGAACGTTGGAGGAAATTAGACGCACTGTGGAAGGCGGACGATGACCTTTTCTTTATCACGGATTGTGTAACACGTGAAGAAGCTATGGCTGGCAAACCGCCCGAATTCTCTCCTTCACGTGCTCAATCGAATAAACAAGTTATTCCCAACCCCCCTACGGCTGTGGTACACGAGGAGGAAGACGTTCTTATTATTGATTCAGCCACGGAAGAGTTCATTGAGGTTCCTCATGCCCTTACTAATGATGTTGCTCCAGTTGCTCCTATTGATTCTCCTTTCCCGGTACCCGACCATTCAGACGAGATTGCCGACGTCAAGGTGGATGTTGGTGTTGACCCAATCACTATGCCCGTGGGCTTGCTTGCTTTGAATCGATTATGGTTCAACCGGGACCGAACGGTCCAATCCGATGGTTCAAAGGTGCACTCGGCAATTTTAGTTCTTTGATTTGAAGGCGTTACACGCGCCACATGTATATGTGGATCCATATTTACTGACATTGCCGCCTTTGGATTTTGTTGTCGCGATTTCTCCACTCGCGCCATTCCATGTTTTTTGCGATGTTGTGATTACGAGTTTCTCTGTGGTTGAGTGGACGTATGGAAGCAAGAGATATTCGTGTTCGATCCGGGTTGATTCGAGGCGAATCCTTTTGAAGAGGGAGGGAATGATGCGGCCCAAATAATACCCAATTCAAGAGGAAGATTGAGTCTTTTAATTAGTCTTTTATTATCCCACATTGGTTAATTGTCTTTTATATTTATTATTATTTTTAATTATTGTTATTTTGTCCCACATTGCTAAAATGGCAATTGGACTTGGAGTCTGTAGCCTATATAAGGCATTTCCTTGTATTTGAATAGGGGCGGATGATTGAATCAAAAACTATTTTGGTTGAAATTCAGAGATTGAATTTTCATCATAAGAAACTTTCAGTGATTGGGTTTCTTTCAAGAAGTTTTCAGAGATTGGACTTCTTGCGATTATCCTGAGACGGGATAATTGGGTGATCTTCCTGAGACGGGATTATCACAAAGCAGTAGTAATCTGAGACGGGTTGCTACATATCCCTTTTGTTATTTTGTTATATATATTCAAAAAGCCATAAAAAATATACTTTTCAAAGCAGAATCGTTTGTTGTGCTTTAATCAACGATCCTACGAGAATCGGTTTGCATCACATAAGAACATCTAGCTGGATTAAAATGTGGTTATAGATGATAACCAAATAAGGAAAGTTTATCTCGAGACTATAAAGGTTATAGTGGTAAATTAATATGGTGGTATTTATTTATTATGAATAAATTAAATACAAGATATTAATAATATTATATTAATTAAAGAATATTCCGGATGCCAATTTATTGGCATATGGGGCGCAACTTGTTAGTGTATAAGATACACTTGGATTGTGTAATTTAATTAATGGTATTACCAAATATTAATATTAGATATTAATATATATATATATATATAAATAATACTTATGTGTGCGTGTGTGCAAAAGTGTTTGGCACTGTGCATGCGCATGTATGTAATATATATATATAAATGGATTTATATGTGTAACAATATATATGTGATATATACACATGTGTAAATTGATTTATGGTAATAAAATAAAGATAGTCAATATTAGATATTGACAATATCTTGGAAATATTCAATATAAGATATTGACAATATCCTAGATTTATTTAATATAAGATATTGTAATAAATGAGATAAATCAATCAATTATATTTTCCTTATTTTATTGGAAAAATGTTTTATTCTCCTCCACTCTATTGGGGCGCCACCTTCTACTATAAATAAGAGGTGGGTGTCAAGCTCTTTTGTACATCACAATTGCAAGAGCTCATAGTTCTTGTGTAAAATAGAGAGCATCTTTTGGAGAGTTGGAGAGAGGGGAAAAATGTCGGTCTAGCAACCGGAGTTTTCCAATAGCAATCCATGATGGGATTCCGGCGGGCTGTGCTTAAACGAAGTCGATCTTGGGTCGATAGGAAATAAATTTTTGAATTCCGCTGCGTTCCCGCGTAGATTTCCTAACACATAATAAACGGCAGGTGTTTGAGTTTCTTCGGCAGAAGATTTTGAAGAAACTATCGACCTGGAAGGATAAACTCTTATCGTCTGCGGGTAAGGTGGTTATGACCAAGTCGGTTTTGCAGGCAATCCCTACCTTCATTATGCAGTGTTTCAAATTTCCGGTAATGTTAGTTCGAGAACTTGAGTGACTTATTTGAGGATTTTTCTGGTGAGGTGCTGAGGATAAACGGAAAGTGCATTGGCAGAGCTGGGATGTTTTTTGTCTGTCGAAGAACTTGGGAGGTCTTGGGTTTCGGGATCTTGAGGCCCTTAACTCCTTCTGCCTCAGTTATCCCTTCCTTTTTCTTGAAGATCCATTTGCAAGTAACAACTCTCCTTTCAGCTGGATGTTTAACTAGATCCGAAATCTGATTCTTCAGTAATGACTCCATTTCATCTCCCATGGCAGCAAGCCATTGAGATGCTTCAGAACATGTAATTGCTTCCCTGTAAGTAGAAGGTTCAAAACCATCCACTTATTCGGCAACTTGAAGTGCGTATCCAACCATATCATCAAACACATACCTCTTAGGAGGTACCCCAACATTGGATCTTCTAGCTCTGCTGACAGCTATACTCTGCTGACCCGTTCTCAGTTTGACGCTCAACTGACATTTGCTCGGTGATGGCTTGGATTCGGCCTCGTTCGATAACGGATCGGTGAAAATCGACTTGGATCGCTTGATTGTTGCATTCCAACCGACTACACCAAGCTCCACCTCATCGTTTTCTCAATTTCAAAGATCGGTTTTTTGATTGGTGAGTCCTTCTCAATGATGAACCGAGTATAGAATTTTCATCGAAAACTGTATCTCTATTGAGAATAACTCTATTTTCTGCTGATGACCATATTTTGTACCCTTTTACTCCATCACTATACCCCACAAACACTCCTTTCTTGGCCTTTGGTTCCAGTTTCCCTTCACTGACATGATAGTAAACTGTGCTTCCAAATACCTTTAGAACTGAATAATCTACAGGCCTGCCTGACCACATCTCAACTGCTGTTTTGAGACTGATCCTTGTGTGAGGACTCTTGTTGATTAAGTAGCAAGCTGTGGTTATAGCCTCTGCCTAAAATCTCCTTGACAAACTAGCATGAGAAAGCATACATCTTGCTCACTCCAGAAGAGTTTGATTCATTCTTTCAGCTACACTATTTTGTTGAGGAGTATTTGTGACTGTATGATGTCTGGCAATACCTTCAGTTTTGCACAATGTATTAAACTCAGTCTAGCAGAATTCTAGACCATTATCTATATGAAGTATTTTGATCTTCTTCCCCAACTGATTTTCAGCTAGAGCCTTCCATTGCATGAAGCTCTTGAATGCCTCACTTTTGTGTTTCATCATCACCACCCAAGTGATCCTTGAATAGTCATCAATAAAGGACACAAAATATCTGTGACCACCCAAAGACTCCACCTTTGTTGGCCCCCAACAATCAGAATGAATGTAATCAAGTGATGACTTTGTGTTGTGTACCCCTTTTGAGAACTTGCTCCTATGAAGCTTCCCCAACACACAATGCTCACAAAAGTCTAGATTCTTGACCTTACATCCCCCAAGAAGATCTTTATGAGAAGGAACTTGCATCCCCTTTTCACCAATGTGACCTAGTCTCATGTACCACAGTTTTGTAAGTTGTGACTAATGAATCTCAGCTGATGCCACTACAGTAGAACCAGCAACAACTGACCCTTGTAATATATATAGAGTCCCTTTCTTGACTCTTTTGAGAACCTTAACTGAGTTTTTATAGACACTCAGCACACCACTTTCCCCTTTAAAACTGAATCCCCTACTGTCCAAAGAACTCAGAGATACCAAGTTTTTGGTCATTTTTGAAACATGTCTAACTTCACTCGGTTTACAGAATCTTCCATACTCTGTCCTCAACTAAACTGAGCCAATCCCACCTACCTTGAAGACCTTGTTGTTTGCCATATATATATGACCACCACCTATCTGCTGATAACTTGAGAACCACTCTCTATGAGGGCAAATATGAAAGGATACCCAGAGCCCAGAATCCACACATCAGTTTGATATGCTGACTCTCCTACCACTAGGACCATGTCCTCATGTGAATAATGCCCAGCTGCCACAGTAGCTGTGCCAGAACTATTCTCTTGTTGTTTCTTCCACTTTGGACAATTGGATTTCCAATGTCCCTGCTCCTTACAATAATTGCAAACATCTGTGGATTTAGGGCCTTTGGACATTGTCTTCTTGGAATTTTTCTTCCTAGACCGACCATGCTCTTTTCTACTGCTGCTACTGGCTCTCAGCCTTACAGCCTGATTGTCTGCCCCAGTTGCCTTATGTCTTAGCTCCCTGGCATGTAAAGCTGACCTTACATTATCTAAAGCAACTGTTTCCTTCCCAACTATGAAGGACTGCACAAAGTTCTCATAGGAAGCTGGTAATGAAACCAGTAAAATCAAAGCAGCATCTTCATCCTCAATGTTAACATCAATATTCCTGAGATCAAGTAATATTGTGTTCAACTGATCAAGATGATATCTCAATTGAGTCCCCTCATGCATCCTCAGGCTGAATAGCCTCTGCTTCTGCAGCAACTTGTTGGTCAATGACTTAGTTATATACAGGCTTTCAAGCTTCAACCATAACTTGGCAGCGGTGTCTTCCTCAGCAACTTCTGTGATAACATCATCAGACAAGCACAACATGATGGTTGAATGTGCTTTCTCCTCCAGACTGGCATAATCTACAGAACTGGCATCCCCTCTATCAAATAAAGGAGTCCACAATCATTGTTGCTTTAACAAGGCCCGCATCTTGATTTGCCACAAACTGAAACTGTAACTCCCTGTAAATTTATCAATCTTCACGTTCATTGCTGACATCCTTCTAATTAAAGAACAAACTTTTGATCACAAAATCCTAGCACCGGTCACCGGTCTTGGTGAAGATCAACTTGGTTCCTCCTACAACTCTCTGAATCTTGAACCTGACGCCCTGCTACAAGTTTGTTGAAAACACAGATGAAAAGTTTACAGTTTAAGAAAGATAAAACAGAAGAAATGCAAATGTAAGTTATGGCAGAATTGATAAAACACATAAACAAAGAGAACACAGTGATTTAACATGGTTTCCGGCGTTGTGCCGACTACTCCACAGACAGAAAAGGAGATATTTTATTATGCATAAAGTTACAAGGTATTCATCACAATGTGAAAGACACACTCTTGCATTGATTACAACATTGGTATTTATAGACACAAATCCCAAACCCTAACCGCCATAAGATATTTGTCGGAATTGTCATAAATACCCCATATATGGACCCCAACTCCAGCTGTTATCCACTAGATGAAACTCAGCTCAGAACTGACTTACTCAGACTTGCAACCAACTGCTCAGATGTAGAACTCAGCTATACTCAGCAAAACTCAACAGACCAGAACTGACTGCTGACTTCGGAAGAAACTCAGTCGCACTTCATCAAACTGACTTTCACATAACTGAATATTCTTTACTGAACTGACCATCATTCTCAGTCTCATCTTCCCAGATTAGTTCCACCAGATTATTTATCAGTTTAGAGATCAAGTCACCAAAAATGACAGTTACAGTACCACACGGCTCTTGTTAGTTGAGTTTTGAGTGCTAAGTACCATCCGGGTATAACTATCATTGCTGCAGGTTTAGGGAGGTGACCCTCTTTTCTTTGACAGAGTCTGTTGGAGGGGCAGGATCTACTTGCGGCGGGCTTGAAATGACGGATAGGATATGGCCATTCGGTCTTTGTCTTTCACGATGTATGGGTCTGTCGGCCACCTTCCTTCTGCATTGCACACTCCTCTCATTCACTTCCGACAGGAACTTTGGAGCGTGATCTTCTGGCGGTTGGTGGTCGGCAATGGGACCTGTCTTTGACCTGGCAAGTTCTTAACCCATGGGAGGTGGATGTGATTCTTCAGACTCCTGTTGCTGGCCCTGCCCACCCGGATAGGCTTTGTATTATGATCAGAATTAGCGTATTACGATCAAGTCAGGCTATTTCTCAGCTCTGAGCTCATATGGGGGTTGTACTCGGTTTCCAGTGGGTCATCCTCTGCCAGGCCGGACAGAGTATGGCGTGATGTTTGGCAAGTGATTGTACCTCCGTGAGTCTAGCACTTTCTGTGGAGGTGCCTGCAAGGTTGCTTACCAATCGAGGAGAACCTTCTCAAACAAAAGCTTGGGGATGGGGTTTGTTTGGCATGTGGATGGGAACGGGAAACTATGCACCATGTCTTTTTTTTCTGTTACTATGCTAAGGCCATTTGGGGGTCACTTCCTTTGGGAGCCAATCGGCTTGGCAGTCGTCTGGGTTTTAGGAGTTCTTTGGGGATCTCGTGGAGCGTCTTTCAGCAGAGGAGGTGTCTGAGTTCTGTATGACTATGTGGAACCTCTGGAAGGCACTCTGTAGTGTGGTTTTTGGGGTAGCGCCCATCCATATCTCTTGTGTTGTCTCGTCTTCTTCTGCTGCGGTGTTATAGTACAGGCAGGTGATGAGTCGAACTAGTGCAGAGCCAGAGGGTATCCCATATCCGGAGGTTTGGACTCCGCCGGCCTTGGGTACTTGGATGTGCGATACGGATGCTTCGGTGGCGGCCTCTGGCTTGGGTATTTGGTTGATTTTTAAGGATTCTGAGGGGTATGTTGTGGCGGCCTTCTCTTTTCTCATAGACCCGGGTGATGCCCCGGAACTCCTAGGGATGCGTGCAATTTATCTTGTTATGGAAGAAGCAATCCGGTAGCAGTTCTCTTCTATGATCTTTGAGAGTGACTGCTTAACTAGCATTCATGATTTGTCTCGTCAGTCGGATTACCTGTTTTTCATGGCCTGTCTCGCATGTGACTGTCTCTCAGCTTCTTCTTATTTTGCCTCTTGTCGTTTTTTCTTTGTTAAATGTTCTGCTAATGTCCCCGCGCACCTTCTAGCCGGGCATGGTCGCGTCTGAAGGAACTATATCTTGGGGTACTCATCCCCTTTTTGATGTAATTTCCGCACCACTTGCCGATCTTCCTTAATAAAATCTGTTGGTTTTCCTATAAAAAAACATATTCAATGTAAAACCATGTAATTCTTATAAGGGTATTTTCGTCACTTCAAGAAACTTTATTTCTAGTCTTTTATTTTTCAACAATTTTCCATTTAATAAAGGATAAATAAAAGGAAAAAAAGATTAATTGTTCTCCTAAAATCCTTTAGTTAAAAGGAAAATAATAAATGAAAGAAAATAAAAGGATAAAATAAAACTTTAAAAGCAATGCTTTCGCAAATATATGCAACACGCATATTCTCTGAAAGCAAAAGGGGCATCGACTTTGTCATCGGCGGCAGCTGTGAGAGAAATATAATTTGTCAACGGTGTTCTATCGATTAGTTTTGCCGATACAAATAAGCAAAACGATCACAACAACGAGGCGAACAATTTTATCTAAGCAATCTAAAATATTTCAGCAGTGTATTTTCCCTAATCTGCTGCTGTTCGATTCTGCCTTAACTTAAAAATTAGGGTTCGTTATCGTATCATCGTAAAATCGTAGTTTTTGACATAGAATTAATGGTAGATTTAATTGTTTTGTAATAGGTGTTCGTAGACTTAGTAAGTTTCTAGGAGTACCTCGAAAGCTATGGTAAGGAGTTCTTCTTATCAAAAGGTTCCGTTTTTAGTTTAAAGATTACGCCTTTTAAGTTGTTTTAATATTGATTATGTTAAGCTACACAAAACTAGACATAATTTTGTGTTGCCGGGTACTTGCCAAACTGCATTTTCAGAATGTTATTTTATTTCCTATTTACTCTCTTGCAAACCATTTTATGCGTTTTGGTTTTCGTGTTAATAGTGGAGATAGGTTGGGAGCATGGTGTTGTTATGGTCTTTCAATGCTCTAATAGGTTGTTTATGGACTTTAACGTAGAATCTATGTGCTTTATATGCTCCGGAGTGTTTCACTAGTTAAGTAAATAACCGTAATATGTTACAAGAGCACTGTGATCGACTCACGGGTCGTATTTGGATGTGTTGGGACAGATTGCCCTCACTCTTAATGTATAAGAAAATAAGCAGCGCCTTTACTGGCACCAATTGGTTTTAGTACAATGGTAAGCGCTTGATCTTTAACATGGTATCGGAGCATGGTCCCTTGATCCGGCCATGAACTTTAAAGCTACGATGACTAGAGAACTCCGAAGTTCTGCCACAGGTTCAATGTCGTCAACCTCCGCAACCAGTCAAGCCACTAAATCGACCATGATCAGGGCTGACCAATTGTGCGCTGGAGATACAAACTCCAGTGGATCCACCATCTTAACCACCCAAAGATTGAATGGAAAAAAACAATTTAGAATGGTCTCAGACCATGAAATTGGTCATAGATGGCAGAAATAAATTGGGATACCTCACTGGGGAAGCTGTCAAACTTGCTGAGGGTGACCCAAAGTGTGCAACTTGAAGATCTGAAAACCCCATGGTAAGGGCATGGCTCATCAATTCAATGGAAATCTCAATTGCTCGACCCAACATATTTCTGGGCACTGCCAAGGAAATATGGGATGCTGTCAAAGAAATGTACTCGGATCTTGAGAATATCTCTCAGATCTATGAGTTAAAAACCAAAATATGGTCCTGCAAGAAAGATGACAGGGAAGTGACCCTATACTACAATAAAATGGTTGGATTATGGCAGGAACTGGACCTATCTTATGGTAATTCCTGGGAATGTTCCAAGGATGGATTAAAGTTCCAGAAAAGGGAAGAAAATGAGAGAGTGTACACTATCCTGGCTGGATTAAATCAAGAATTGGATGAAGTTAGGGGGCATAATTCTTGGAAAAAACCCCACACCATCCCTAAGGGAAGTTTTTCATGAAGTGAGGAGGGAAGAGTCCAGAAAAAGGGTGATGCAGAAAAGTGCAGGCAGTAACAGCAGGGAATCTTCAGCGTTGGCAGTTAGCAGGAGAGATAATAAAGGCAGAAAATAGAAGGTCTGGTGTGACCATTGCAAGAAACAGGGCCACACCAGAGAGGCATGCTGGGGAATCCATAGAAAGCCAGACATTTGGAGACCCAGAACTGACAGGAAGCAGGCCAACCAGGTGAGTTCTGAACAGGCTAGCAATAATTCTCACAGGAGCAACTGGAACAACTGAGGGAGCTTCTCAAAGCCTAAAACTCTTTCCCCACAGGTGATGCAACTTGCACACTTATGGAAAAAGGTAACCCTTCAACATATCTATGCACAAACCAGACAGACTCTTATCTAATAGACACAGGGGTAACTGACCACATGTCAAATTCCTCACATTAATTTCATTCCTATTTTCCTTGTGCTGGTAATCAAAAGGTGAGAATAGCAGATGGTTCATTTTCCATAATTGCTGGGAAAGACACTATCATCATCACACTTGATCTAATCTTAAAAGATGTCCTGCATGTCCCTAAATTATCATGCAACCATTTGTCTGTCAGAAAATTAATCAGTGATACTAAATACACTGCTGTTTTCTCTGTTATTGGCTATAAATTTCAGGACGCTCATATGGGGAAGGAGACTGGCAGTGCTAGACTGGTGGGGGGATTGTATATTTTTTAGGAAGAGCCATCCAAGAATGAAGAAAAGTCTAAAAGTTTCTATTTTCAGTCCACTTGTGTTGATAAGAATAATGTGCTAATGTGGCACCTTAGGCTTGGCCACCCTAGTTTTCAGTATTTGAAGAACTTTTTCCTAGTTTGTTCCTTAATAAAAGTCTAGATTTTTATAAATATTCTGTATGTGAGTTATCCAAACTTTGTAGGTCCTCATTTCCTTCACAATCTTACAAGCCTACAAAACTGTTCACTATGATACATAGTGACATTTGGGACCTACAAAGGTGCACACTCTTGAAGGAAAGAGGTGGTTTATCACTTTTATTGATGATCACACCAGAGCAACTTGGGTGTATCTGCTAAAACGAAATTCTGATGCAAAGCATGCCTTTGAAACTTTTTATAACCCTATTTTAACTCAATTTCACTCTAAAATTGAGATTTTCAGAAGTGACAATGGGACTGAGTACTTTAACTCAATCCTTAGTCTAGTTTTCCAAAAATATGGCATGATACACCAAAGTTCATGCCCTAACACGCCACAAAAAATTGGTGTGGCGAGAGAAAAAACAGGCACATTCTAGAGGTGGTTAGATCCTTAATGATAACTTCTAAATGTCTTAAGTACCTATGGGGTGAAGCTGTGTTAACAACCTGCTACCTCATTAATAGACTACCCACCAGAGTGCTAGACTTTCAGAGTCCTCAAGGAAAATTGGTAGAATCCTACCCTACTACCAGACTGATCCAAAACCTGCCCCCAAAAGTGTTTGGGTGCATTGCCTTCACTCATACTTACAACCAAGGGAAACTTGATCCCAGGTCTAGGAAATGTGTATTTGTTGGCTATTCACCCACTCATAAAGGGTACAAGTGCTTGGTTCCTCTCACACACAAGATTTATGTCACTAGTTATGTCACCTTCCATGAAAACCATATGTTTTTCACAATCATGTTCAGGGGGAGAACATGAATGAACATGATAATGACAACATTTCACAGTTTCTTTTAGAAAGTGGAGAACCTGGTGTCCTACCATTAGATGTTGTGACCTATCAGCACGAGAAAGACAGGACTAACAGTTCAAATGAGCCATATACTTATCCTATTTCAGATCCAAGTGATCAGAATAGTTAGAAAGATAGCTCAGAACCAAGTCCTAAGACCAGAATACAGAAATTTCCATGCCTTACTTATTCAAGGAAAGGAACTCTCCTCAAGAAGGACAAGAACACTCACACAGCAGACACTGAACAGTCAACTTCCCCAGATGAAAGTCCAGAATCTGCTCTAGAAACAGGTAAACATCTTGATCCTTGCACTACCAACACCTCACATGAAACCCCAAATGAGGATCCACATAATGTGGAAAAAACCATCCAAAATGACCCTCTTCTGGATGTTCCTATTGCCATCAGAAAACCACCCAGGGAATGCACAAAACATCCCTTGTATCCCCTTAGCAAATACACCTCCGATTCAAACATCTCCTTTAAATACCAAGCTTTTCTCTCCAACCTGTCTAGCATATTCATTCCTAAAAACATCCAAGAAGCACTCAGTTGTCCAGAATGGAAGGCAGCTGTCTATGAAGAAATTGCTGCCCTAGAAAAGAATGATACCTGGAAGGTTGTTAGCTTGCTTGAAGGGAAGACTCCAGTGGGGTGTAGGTGGATCTTCACAGTAAAGTACAACTCTAATGGGACCTTGCAAAGGTACAAGGCTAGGTTGGTGGCCAAGAGGTATACTCAAACCTATGGTCTGGATTGCTAAGAGACATTCTCACCTGTGGCAAAATTGAATACAGTAAGGATCATCCTATCTGTAGTTGTGAATCTGGAGTGGCCACTAGAACAACTAGATGTAAAAATGGATTTTTACATTGGAATTTGAAGGAAGAAGTGTACATGGATCTTCCACCTGGATTCTCTGGAAAAAAAGGGGGGAAGGTTTGCAGATTGAAGAAATCTTTGTATGGACTCAAACAGAGTCCAAGAGCATGGTTTGAAAGATTTATGTGGTTCTTGAAAAAGGTAGGGTTCAGACAAGGTCAATCTGATCATACCCTGTTCACTAAAAGATCTGGGCAAGGCAAGGTAGCAGTGGTCCTTGTCTATGTTGATGATATCATCCTCACAGGGGATGATAAAGAAAGAATCAAGAAGAGTATGGGAAAGGAATTTTAAATAAAGGATCTAGGCAGCCTCAAATATTTTTTGGGTTTGGAGTTTGCTAGGTCAGAATCACGACTGGTGGTAACATAGAGAAAATACATACTTGATCTATTGAAGAGACAGAGATGAGGGATTGCAAACCAGCCAGCACCCACATGGAACCCAATCAGAAATTATAGGAGAAGAAAGATGAAGCCCCAGTAGACAAAGAAAATATCAGAGACTGGTTGGAAAATTGATATACTTGGCCCACACTAGGCCCGACATTTCATTTGTTGCAAGCACAGTCAGTCAGTTTATGCATGCCCCATGTGAGCCTCATCTTGAAGCTATTTTCAGAATCCTCAGATACCTCAAGAGGACAGTGGGACAAGGAGTATGCTTCAAAAAATAGAAGAGTAGAAGTGTTGAAGTGTATCAAGATGCTGATTGGCAGGTTCAGAAGATAGAAGATCAACTTCTGGGTATTGTGTGGGGCAACCTAGTAACTTGGAGGAGCAAAAGGCAAAGTGTTGTGGCCAGAAGTACAGCAGAAGCTCAGTATAGGGGTATGACACAAGGGGTGTGTGAAGAACTATGGATCAAAAGAGTCCTAGCAGACATTCAGGTGCCTATGGCATTGCCTATGAAGATGTACTTTGACAACAAAGTAGCTATAGACATTGCTAATGACCCTGTCCAACATTACAGGACCAAACATATCGAGATTGATAGACACTTTATCGGGGAGAAACTAGATAAGGGGCTGATTTGCATACCATTCTTGTCATCTGTGCAGCAGACCGCTGATGGGTTAACTAAGCCACTGATGAAGCAAGGATTTGACAACTTTGTGAGCAAGGTTATCATTATGCTGGAATTATTATTATTATGTTTTATTTGTAAGGGTAGAATAGGCTTTTTATTGTATTAAATTGTTGGTCCCGTGGAAAGCCTAACACAAGTTTAGAGTGGGGGGGGGGGGGGTGAATAAACATGTCCTTAAAACTGGATTTTAATCAAATTAAGATTCAGTTTTAACTTGTGTGGAGTTTAGCTGACAAAGCTGAGTTTAAGTCAACTGACTTATACAAAACTGAGTCAACCGGCAGCGGGTATTATTCTAGCGTTTTTCTTAATCTTGTTATTCTCTTGTGAAGGCTATGTAAGTAAAAACTGAATTCTGAAGAATGTCAGTTAGTGTACTGTGAGTTGTGTTACAATCAGTTCTCAGTATGCTATTTAATAAATACAGTAAAAAACAAATAACAAAATATAAATGTGTAAAGTAAATGAAACAAGAGTTATAGAGGTTTAGGTGGTGTAATCCTGTCAGTCCTCTCTTCCCATGTGGTGTAGGAGGAAAATTCCACTAGAACATCTTGAGGTGAGCTGTTACAAAAAGTCCTAAACAATAGTCCTTGGCTAATCCTAGCTTCACTATTTAAACAATCAAAGAACAGGTTGGGTTGCTGCTCTTCAAATGCTTGAGCCACTGGTCCTTAAAGGGTTATGTATGCCTCTTCACCAGCTACCACAACAAACACAGTCTACCCTACTGCTGATACAACTGTCCTTGGGAAATCCTTCACCGGATTCCTTCACAGTCTAAACCTTTGATGTAGAATCAAAGTTGGGCTGAGAATCAATGAATTGATTCTTGTTTGTGGTTCTTCAAAGTGTCTGAATCTAGATGAATTCTGTATAGCTTGAACACTTGAAGAAATTCTTGATTGATCTTGTTAGCGCGGAGATGATAGCAATTCGAATGAATGAGACTAGTGCACAAAATGCTAGAAATCTTGTTAATTCTTTGTAAGAATTCGTTATTGATCCTTGGTGCAAAGTCCTCTATTTATAGTGTATGGTCCAACGTTCATCTTTCTTGAATTCGAATTGTATCAACGCTTATCTTGTAACGGCTATATTTTGTGACCGTTCTGTCTTGTCATTACTTCACCCAATAAGATTGCGTTCTTTACAACGTCCGAATGTACTATCAGTTGTTGGATGACTGACTTCTAAAACTGAGTTTCCTGATCAATTTTATACTGAGTTTGTCAGTTATAGTTTCATGACTGACTTGGGGCATTAACTGAGATTTTACTCTTCTTCAAATATCAGTACTCCACTTTTTAATCTGATTATCATTGACTTAATCAGAGTACGCCATAAATATGTATTATCTGAGAATTCATTGTCCTTATGAATCTTAGGTCTTCATACAAGATCCATAAATTCAGTTCAGGTCATCACAAACTTGCCTGAAGTCTAACTTTACTGTCTCGACTTTTGATCTTCATAACTAAGTTTGAACTCTCAATTCTTCAATCTTCAATAACTGAGTCTGTGTCCCTCAGTTCTTCTGTCTTCGAGATAAGCCAACTAAGTCTGTGTCTTAGTGAACTTACCTTCTTCAGTTCTAAGTGAGCTTCAGTTCATGGTGTATTCTGAGTCAGTTTCGATGACTTGTCTTTTCAGTTTCTAAGATGATTTCTAGTTTTTTTTAATGATTTCCAGTTTTCAGTTTTATGACACTATTATTTATTACAGTGCTTGTCTGATGTAACCTATACAAATATCAGACTCTAGTGAAACTTATACATTTAGTTCTAGACATCTTTTAGCTTTTCACTATAACAGCTGGTTTCAGCACTCCATCAATGGGGTTAAGATAATGGCTGATTAAATATGATGAATTATCATCAAAACATAAATTTTATTTCCAACATAAATAAATTAGCCCAACTCTCTAGGTTAAGACAGTGATGGCTCCTTAATTTCAGGGATTAGGGTTTTAGCCTTTTATTTAAAGAAGTCGGTAGCCTCTGTTTGTAATCATTCTGAAATAATACATAAAAAGATCTCCATTTTATTTTCTAAATATGTCTACATGGTATCGGAGCCAGAGGTCACGAGATCGAACCCTGGTTGGAACATTATTTTAAAAATAAAAAAATGTCCAAGTGTTGAGACAGATTGCTCACACTTGAGGGGGGGTGTTGGGACATATTGCCCACACTCTTGAATGTAAATGGTGCAAGGGTTGGACAGATTGCCAACACTTGGGGGGTGATGTTGGGACAGATTGCCCACACACTTAATGTATAAGAAATAAAGTAGCACCTTTGATGGGACCAATTGGTTTTAATACAATGGTAAGCACTTGATCTTTAACAGGATGTATGGTTGGTTATTACCCCATGTCATTCCCAAGATGAAGTATTACAAAAGTACTGTTACCCAACGTGTCATGTGGGGATGTGCTAGTCGTATTACCCAAATTCGCAACATGAACATGACATGAATACGTAAGACAAGACATGACAAGACAAGAACATAACTATGATAAGTCAGTAAGAGACACGAACATGCTACAGTTAGTAGAAAAGTAAAGTATGGGTTGATAGACAACTTACATTAAATCCGCAGGCAAAACATAGTAATTTAGTAATTAATTTAAACGAACAAGTATGTGCAAGATAAACAGATTTAGTAATTAGGCATGTTTCCTAAGCATTGTTAAGTAACCGTTTTAGAAATGACTTTCTTTTATGCTTCAAGCTATGTTCAAAAAGTAGTATTCTAAACGTTTCAAGTATATATTCAATTGTTTCATAACTGGATATGTAGATTCATGCCATGTCTCCCGGCATCCGACAACCATGAATCTCCCTTTCGATTTTCTTCCTCCTTACTAAGCTTCATGCATAAGCTTACTCTTCTATTTGGAATAAGAAGGTTTCCAGTACACGATGATTTTTATGACGAGCTTGATGTGCTAGCTTAGGATGGAGCATTGTAGTCTTTTTATGCTGTAGTTTCCTTTTATAGTTACTCTTTATATTAAGGCATTGTTGCCAGTAGTGCAATTCTTTCTTTTCAGACATGTCATTTGTGATGGATGATAGTATTTTCTTTCAGTTGTTTGGGATTTAGTTTGATAGCAGTTATTTCTGGTTGAATTGTTGGGTAAAGGCCCTGAGGGTCTATTCCCCGAGTCTTTGGTTTTTTTTCTTCCGCACGAATCTTTAATCACTCTGATATGACACGAGACTTACGTGGGATTTAGGATTTACTCTAAATGTCACGTGCTGAGCATCCCATGTCTGGATAAGGACTCGTTATTCGGGACAGGGACGTTACAGTTGGTATCAAAGCCTAAGTTAGGAAGCTTGGGAGTAAACACTGCTGTCTAAGATGTTAATCTTTAGGTTCTACCTTAGCTAGAGAGTGGCTTTAACACTTTCCTCTTTTGCAGGGATGGCAGGAGATAGACGTGTTACGCATTCAATATCAAACAGTTCTTATCAGGATCCTCCAGCATCATCAGAACTGGTCCCTTCTCCCCCACCGAGGTCTCAGGGGCAACAACCTGGAAGAACTCATGGCCGATCTCAGTGCCAGCCTCAAGGGCTTTCCCAAGGGCCTCAGCATCATGCATCTTATGTCCCTTCGAGGACTACTTCGGAGAGGCTACCACCCTCCTCTCATCAAGTAACCCCCATCCACCACAACATGACTCTCACACCAATCAACAGGCAAGTCATTCAGTAGGGTTTCAGCATGGTTCTTCGGCACAGTATCAACAGGTTCCTTTTGAAGGCTTGTTTGGGACACAGTTCACTCCAAGGGCGACGGTCTTCCATACAGGTTCAGGTGTATGTAGTCGTTCCGGAGTCAGAATGATTTGATGATGCAGATGTTCATGGCATACATGAGAAATAGGGATGAAAAGGAGGAAATGATGATCAGGGAGGTTCAGGCAGTAAGGTCAACAGAATGAGCACCTAAGGCAAGTAGTTGGTTCATAAATATGTAGAAGAATAATGCTCCGGTGTTCAATGGTGCATGTGGTTCTGAGACAGCAGTGTATTGGGTTAAGGAAATGGAAAGTCTCTTAGAGATCTTGGAAGTTCCTGAGAATAAGTGGGCTAGCTTGGGTGCATATTTCTGAAAAAGGGTGCACAAAAATGGAGTGAGGCAGTCGTAACAACCAGGGGACTGTATCCCGATTGGGAAACCTTTAAGGAGTTGTTATATGGAAAGTACTTCCCCTCTTCAGCGCGTTCACAAAAGGCTCCAGATTTTTTCAGGTTAAAGCAAGACGATATGACAGATTTTGAGTATTCCCACAAGTTCGATGAGCTAGGAATGTTGACTAACGGATAAGTTCTAGGAAGGGTTAAGTAAGCAGATTCCGGACAGGTTGTCAGTTGTCCCTCCTCGGGATATGGCTTATTTGTTGTATCATGCCACCAGGGTTGAGTGTATCTACAAGTCCATTACAGTGCGTATTGGAGATAAGTGGCCATATGAGGAACATGAAAGTAAGGCTCCAGCTATTAGTAAGGACCAAGATCATACGGCTTTTTCTCATCTTTTGTGTCCTAAGTGTTTTAAGCATCATCCCGGTGAGTGCCGTCTAGATACGCCCGTGTGTTTTCAGTGAGGTCAGCGAGGCCATATAATCAGGGATTGTCCCATGAAGCGTGGTCAGACAACAAGTTCTCCGGTGCCTCCTAAGAACACGACATGTGGACCTTCTAGAGTCTTTGCCTTGGATGCTTTTCCAGGTAACTATGTTTCGAGGACGAAACTTCTTATAAGGAGGGGAGAATGTTAAACCCCGTTATTCTTATAAGGGTATTTTCGTCACTTCAAGAAACCCTATTTTGGCCTGAGGATACTCGTTCAGGTCTGTCTAGCTGCCTTAGCAGTGGGCAGAGCCCCCGGTACATAGATTCTGTATTTATATAAGACAGATTGAGGCCGGGTATGGTCGAGTATTCCAGAGAGCCTTTGGATCGCCTCTCACAGCACGGAGCGAAGCTAGGGGCCAGGCCGTATAGACCTCAGACCAGCAAGTCTGACTTCAGACCGAGCCTGCATTATCAGGTGAGCAAACTACTCCACGAGAATGACAATACATAGACTAAGAAAATGGCCAAGTGTATTTGGTCCGCCCTTTTCCAGACCGCCAAACGATTAGCTAGCTTAATTAGTGTCGCATTGTATTTAATTACGTCTTATTGTCATTAACTTAACTCTAATCAGTAGCTCACCTATATATAGAGGCTCCATGTAATTCATACACAAGGTCATTAAAATAAAACACATGCAAAATCTGCCATGTTTATTACTCTTCCTCTCTTTATTTTCCGACCACCACGAATCCATTGTCATTGCCTTACACCACCAGAAAATGCTCACTATCATAGCCAGATATCCATCACAAACCACCGCTATATACACCGTGATAATTTCGACATTATCAGATGACTCCATTATCGGGAAAATCCAAGCTTTTCTGATATTTCCAGTGTACGGCACCGTCTCAGATTCATCTTTCACGGCGGTGCTGAGAAGGAAAACCACCACCTTCTCCAGTTATTCAGAATTTACTTGAACAAAAGATCTCAGGATCTGTTCAATCACCATTAGAGCTCCATCATAACATCAAGTAAGTGATATCATCTGCAAGCTTTGTACGAAATCCATGGGTCTATGCTTGAATCATCGCCAATCCCATCAAGTTTTCATCAAAATCTTGGCCGGAGTTTATTTATTCATCTTTTCCAACAAAAGAATATACTTGGAGCAGTTTTTTAAGCCTTCCTTTGAGCCAGTGTCTGTTTTATGGAGAAAAAACACAACCCATAGAGTTTGCGTCTGATTTATCAACACTCTATGTGGATTTTTTGGATTTCCGGCCACCAACTCACTGGAACGTCATTATCCTCGACAATCTCCAGGCCGCTCCAACAAGATCATATCGTGCAAGATTGTTTTTTTGTCAGGGGACAGTTGGTTGTTTGGTTGTAAGAGCACGATTTGTTTTCTAGCGTGATTAGCAATTCAAAACAGTATGATATGGTTGGTAGCAAGGAAAGATCTTTGGTACCCCACATTCCCCTAAGGGGACCACTTACAGCCATATGGTGAGCACGTGGAAGAAACACATGAGAATCCAACGTCCGGATGTGACCGTTCTGTACAAGAGGACCCGTCAAGAGACGCCGACGCCCGTGAGTTCATTACTCGAAAGGCAAGGTCAAGGGACACCCTCACAGTGGTCACAGAGCGCCATCATGGAAAGGAAGTTTCAGGGCCATCGAGACCATAACGAAGTCGTGGGACGACTTTAGAAAAGATACTAGAGGTTCAGAATCCATAAGTGATCGACGCTATGGCATATACAGACTATACTGAAAAGGAATACCTAGCAAATGCTTTCTTGATCGGAGTAGGCCAGCCTCACAAACCGATCCATGAGCCGCCCACTGTGAGTGTCGGTGCAAACATTGAGAATCCACAGTGAAGTCAGTGAGGTCGAGGAGAAGCCCCGAGAGGAGAAATGATAAGAGATCCGGTCCCCTGCCAAAACGTGAGAGATAGGCAGGGTGAACAACATGAGGAGTCTCGTTATCATGGAAACTCCGAGCACTTGGCAAGGCTATTACAGTATAGAGGCTGAAGGGAATGCTGAGTGCAGTCTGCTAATACACTCTACTCATAATATGAAGACACAACAGCCTGCTGACAGTATGAAGACACAGTGGCGTGATGAGTAATCTAGTGTTATATAATATTGAAAGCGGTTATTCAGTTAGAGTTTGTTGTAGCGCTTGTAACTTACTTCTGACTGATTCGTGAGGTGTATACAGCTATAAATACACCATGATCTGCAGCATTGTAAAATTAACTTGTAACTTTTAGATCATCAATAATAATTCCGTGTTTTATTTCATGTTTGTAATATTACAAAATTCATCATGGTATCAGAGCTTAAATTTGAGAATTTCTGAATGCTTTTCTACGTTTTTCCTTAATCTTTGAAAGTGTTCTTCCTCTTTTCTATGATTTCTATTTCTAGAGAGTAAACCGTCATCATTTTTTTGAGTTTTGTGATCTTTTCTGTAACCTCACATTCATTATTGATTTTTGATCAATTGTGGAGTTCTTGGTAGCCATGGTAGTAAAGAAACAAGGGTTATGCATGCCCCTACAATCCATTCTATGTTCATCCTAATGAGAATCCGTATTTGGTTCTTATTCAGCCATTGATGAATGGTAACAACTATAATCCAGGAGAAATCTCTATGGAGATGGTGTTAATAACCAAGAATAAAATTGGCTTCGTAGACGGCACTATCAAAAGGCCATAAGCAGATTCAGCAGATTTTCATGCATGGAGACAATGTTATACAATGGTAATTCATGGATCTTGAATTCTATAGAGAACACCATTGCCCAGAGTTTGATGTACTTCAAGAGTGCACATGCGGTTTGGAAGAATCTTGCAGCTAGATTTTCTAACGTTGATTCCTTGAGGCTTTCAGATCTTATTGTTGGACTTATTTTAAGTTTAAATGATGAGTGCCAGACTAGCTGTTATAGAGCAAAGGCAAAAATATGTCGAGATCAAATGTATAGGCTTATTAATTAGAGTTTGACCTTTGTATAGGTTTGATCAAACAACAACCTTTGTAAATGGTGGTGACTTTAATCACAGAGACTTGTCTCAGGTCAAGTAAGGGTTTGAGTCGATAGACTAGTTTAAGAACCTACTGAAGACTAAAGGCTGAGGGCTCAAACTCAGTTATTGAAGGCTAAGGGATCAAACTTAGTATTTAAAGTCAAGCATATGGAATCAGAATTTAGGGAAGTCTGTGATGACCTAAACTGGTTACATATACCTTGTGTACAAGGTCTAAGTTCCATAAGTAAAATGGTGATTGGAACTTAGTTATTTTCAAAATGGTGTAATCTAACTTAATAATGAAAAGTTAGATATAAAAGAAGTCAGCTGCAGTGTTTTACAAACACAGCAACTTTGGATCAGCTGACTAATATGTATTTCAACAGACTTACATTCACAGGAACCTGCTGAACATATATTTTGATTTAATCAAAGGTTACATTGGAAGTTTACAAGGAAAAGGACATATAACAACTCTTGGTTTTGTCAATAAATCAATGGCTAAGATTAAAGGAACGTTGAAAAGAAACAGAGGTTTATCCAATGGATACAAGTCAAAGGGTGGACAGTCTAAAAACTGACAAAAAGTAAACTGACCGTGTCAGTACTATGTACATGGACATAAAGCAAGTCAAGATGGGACAAATCTGAAACGGCTATGTTTGAATTTCAAACATAAATCACAAGGAGTCTCACCTATAAATAGAATACCCCTGATACAGAAACAGATGATGATTGTTGAGAGAAAAACAACAGATAATCTTGAGCTTCAAATTCTTATCAAGAAGTCACCCTGCTGACCCTACTGAACTTAAAGCTACTGATCCAGTAAACTTCTTCAAGTGTAATCTGTCATCAAGCTACATCAATTTTACACACATGAAGAATCCCAGCTACTGATCATATCATCCTGATCAAGCTGCTGAAAGCTGAATCACTTACTTAATTCAAACTTTCTTTTATAAGAAACCTGCTGAAGACAGTGAAGCATCTTTGGGGTCAAAGACTGTTGTTTGTGGTGGAGCAGGTGAAGAGGCAATCCTACCCTTCAAGGACCAGTGGAAGACATTGGAGCAGCAATCCTACCTGTTCCAAGTGCTCAGTTTGTGAAGCCATAGTTATTGGTGAAGGACAAACAACTTAGGATTTTTGTAACTGCTACCTCAAGGATCTCTAGTGAATTACCTCCAACATCACCGGAGAAGAGTGGACTGACACGATTACACCACCTAGAACAACAATAAAATCTGCCTACTTACTTTCTGCATTTACATTCTGCATTTAATATACTTAGCACATCAACCTACTGAACTAGCAACTGAATCACACACATGCACTACTGAGTATCAAATACTTGGTATCATATTTTAACAACAAGTAATAAGGGTTAACTTGAATATATTCCGCTGCAACAGATTCAGGAAAATCAATTGTCACAGAGACTATCGAGGCTGTCGGCAGAGACTATCGAAAGCAAACAAGAAAGCATGAACTTCTTTGAGTTTGTTAACTCCAAAAGTTTTAAGTGTTAATTTTATTCACCCCCCCTCTAAACTTAACCAAAGCCTTTACAAGGGACCAACACTTATTCAGGAGATGCATCTGCAGAAGCAAGGTATTGATTCTATCAATCAATACTTCACAAAACTGATGATAAACTAGGAAGAAATCAAGACCATTAGGACTGTGTCATTTTATTCGTGTGATCCTCAATGTCACTACAATGCAATCAGTACACTAATGAATCATATGGAGACTTAACATGTTATGAAATTCCTAAAAGGTTTAAGGGATGATTTTGAGCCAAAGGTTTCAAAGGAAATGCTAATGGTGCCTTTTCCAGAAATTCATGATGCCTTTGCAATGGCCATCAAAATTGAAAGACAGAAGTTATATGTAGCTAATAGTGCCAAGAATCAAGATTCTATGGTTCTTTTGTCTCAGAAAAATGGACAGGGGCAAAATCAAATAGTCAGCAGACCTAACTATGCATCTGCTGCAAATACCAGACCTAAGAATCCCAAGAAGATTCAATGTAGTTTTTGTGGATTTAATGGTAATACTGAAGAGACTTGTTACAAGAAACATGGGTATCCTCCTGGTTTCAAGTCGAAAATGGCTAATTTGGTAGAGGAAGAACAATCAGCAGAAGAAGATCAGGCCCATAATAAGTCAGCTGGACTAGGGTTCCCAAATCATACCACATAACAAATTGATAAGTTGATGGCTCCGCTGAATGTTAATCCTCCTAGACATGCAGGATTTGCTATTGGTCAACCTGCTGAGATTGTCACCTATTACTCACCTGCTATAGGGTCATGTGATCTAAATTTAGTAAGATCCATACAATGGATCTAGGACTCTGGTGCTATAGATGAGTTTAGAGGATCATTAGATCTATTAAGAAATCCCAAACCTTCATCTATTAATGTTTCTATAACATATATAGGACAAGTCAGGGTTAACCCTCATTTGGTCCTACATGATGTGTTTTGTATTCCTGGTTTTTAGTATAACCTTTTATCTTTACCTTCTTTTATTAATCATACAAAAGGTGCAGCTGTCTTTTCTACTAACAAGTGTGTTTTGCAGGACAAGAACAAGAAAGTGATTGGTTCAGTTGAGTTACAAAGAGGCCTATATGTAGTGGATGAACCAATAAGACTTACTGTTGCCAATACTGTAGAGAATCCCACCATATCTGATAGATTATGTTAGAAATAAAATTTATTTTTTGATGATAATCCATCTATTTATTTAACTATTTGTTTATACCCCATTGATTGAGTGATGGAACTAGCTGTTATAGTGAAAAGCTAAAAGAACAGAACTGAATGTATAGAATTTATTAGAGTCTGATTATTGTATATGTGAAGTCAGAGAAGCACTGTAATAGTTAGGTTTCAAAAACGGAAAACTGATCAACGACCTAAACCTGAAACTCATCCTAATCAAAACTAAAATCAGAATTCAATCAATAACTGAAGACCAAAATTGAAGAAGGTAAGTTCGCTGAGGGAACAGACTCAGTTGGCTTATCTATATAAAACCCCAAGGCCGAGGGAACAACTCAGTAATGAAGGCTGAGGGACACAGACTCAGTTATGAAGAATGAAGAACTGAGGGTTCAAACTCAGTTTAAGAAAATTTTAAGCCGAGACATAAAGTTAGACTTCAGGTAAGTTTGTGATGGCCTGAACTGACTTTATAGATCTTGTATGAAGACCTAAGATATATAAGGACAATGATATCTTAGAAGATATAATTTTATATTGTGTACATTGATAAAGTAAATCATGATCAGATGAATACATAGTACTAAGTTTGGAAGAAAGTAAAAACTCAGTTAATGCTCTAAGAACTGAACAACTCAGTTATATCAGCTAAAAATTGACATAACCCAAAAACTCAGTTTGAAGCTGAAGTCATCCAGGAACTGAAGAATAATCGGAACGCTGGAAAGGAAGCATTATAATTGGATGAAGGTCTGACATATCAGAAAGGACAACTAACATATCTGACATATAGCCGTTGATAGCTACAAGGATTCAAATTCAAAGATTTGAACATTGGACTACACACTATAAATAAAGGACTTAGCAACAAGGATCAAACACCGAATTTTACAAGTTATTGAGCCTAAGTTCTGTTCATCTATGTATTCAAGAAAATCGCTATCACCCCGTGCCTAAAAAGATACATCATGAAATATTCAAGTGTTCAAGCTAAAAAGGCTTAATCAAGATATCAACACATTGAAGAACCACATGCAAGAATCACTTACTTGATTCGAATCCCAACTTTGATTTTCAATCAAAGATTGAGACCGTGAAGCAATCCGGTCTAGCATTTGCCAAGGACAATTGTTTTGGCAGTCGGGGTAGACTGTGTTTATGGAGCAGCTGGAGAAGAGGCAATACAACCCTTTAAGGACTAGTGCAAGCAGTTGGAGAGCAGCTATTCTACCTATTCTTAGTTGCTTAGATAGTGAAGAACAAATTTTTGGTGACAAGTTTATTCAACCCCCCTTTCCGAACTTGTGTCTAGCCTTTTCAATGGGACCAACAATTGGTATCGGAGCAGTGTCTTTTACAAAGAATTGTTCTGATAATATCCTCTAGTTGATCTTCTGTAAAAGCTCAGTTTTCACAGTTCCTAGTTTTTCGAAACCCGGTTTTCTAAACTTGCATCATGGACAAAAATCAATATGCTAGACAGATGCTTATGTGCAACATGGATCATTTTGATGAGTATAGACGTCGACTGTAAGAATTTCTGGCTGCCACACATGACGAGATGGATGTTCTCACTGACGGGCCGATACAGATCACTCATATATAGACTGTTGATGGTGGTGCTCAAGTTAGAGTACCCAAACCAAAAAGTGAATGGAACAAAGATGACAGGAAGAGAAACAATCTCAATAATGTGGCTATGGACATTATTCTCAGAACTTTGGATAGTAACATGTACCTGAAAGTCAAAGACTGCACAACTGCCAAAGAGATGTGGGAAAGTTACAGTTTGTGTGTGAAGGAATTGACTTGATCAAAGAAAACAATATATCTGTGGCTAAATAGAAATTTCAAGACTTTAAGATGAAACCCGGTGAAACCATTGAGCAAATGAAGAGAAGATTCAGTGGAATTTTCGATGAACTAGCACTTCTCCATATTGTCTACACCAAAAAGAAAATCAATGCTTGAATTTTCAAGGCCTTACCCTCATGTTGGAAAATGAAGGTCACAGCCATGAAAGAATCTAGAAAACTTGGAGAAGAGGATACCTTTAAAATATACCCAGATCTAATGGCATATGAATTTAGTGAAGATTTCACAATAATCTCTCAGCAATCAAAGCACTTGAAGCTCCAAAGACTATAGCTCTTGTAGCAGCTGATGACAACATGGAAACATCAACTACCAATCTTCAACAACTGGATGACATGGAAGAACAAATGGCACTCAGGATGAAAAGAATTAGAAGAATGAAATGTGTCAAGCCATATACACAGGAATATATCAAGATGTACCCAGAAAAGAAAGAAGAGACAAAGATAGAACATGAATATCTTTGTTTCAACTACAAAAAGCCTGGAGATTTTAAGGCAGAATGTCCACAATTGAACAACAAGAGAACAAATCAAAGAAGTACTGGCAGAAGAGCATTATTAGCTGGTGATAAGTCGGACTTTGAAGCTGAAAGTGAAAAAGCTCTATCAGATGACACAGATTTAATGGCTCATATGGAAGACACAATTGAGTTATACGAATCTAAATCTAAGTACACCTTAGCACCCAACTCTACACAAAATACATGTTCTTCAACAGCTGGTTCTAATCCTGAAATAGAAGAAACTCTCGATGCCTTGATGAATCAGTTGGTAGTAATACAAGCTGGTTATGAATCAATCAAAGCTGAGAAAGAATCTTTACTTTTGGAAATTAAAAGATTAAAAGCTGAGTTGAACATTCTGAGAGTACTAAAAACTGGCCTTGTGAAGAATCAGCATCAGCCCACTACTTCAGTAGCAGCAGCTGAACCTTTATCATAGTCACGTTCTACAATTGGATTCAGTTCTCGAAAGCCCCATGGTGATAGGACTATCCTAGGATTTGATACACATCAAACTTCAAAGGAAGGAACTAGTAAAGCTGTTGAATCAAATATCAGAACTGGCATCAAGTTCGTAGCTAAACAAACTCCTCAAACTAAGATGCATGTTGAACCAGTTAAGTCAGCCCAGAATGAAACAACCCAGTTTCAACATCAGTGTTCTAAGAAGTCAGATGAAACTAATAACAAAGTAAAATCTAATGGTAAGACAGCTGCACATCATAGAAACAATGATGGTAGATCAAATTCCAGATCCACATAAGCTAACCATGCCAAGAACCAGAGAAATTTCAATCAGGATACACCCAAAAATGTAAATCATTCAAGGAATATCAAACTAAAGGGGAAAGGCAGATTATTTCCTTTTGACGATGATTGCAACTTCTCTGAGTCTATTGCTAAAATGAAAGGAATAATCATTCACAACAAATGAATTATTATAAGTCTCAGTCTAGGACTCTACAAAGAACTCAGCCCAGATCTCAGTTGAATCTTCAGTACAGAAGTCAGTTTAGACCTCAGTATAAAGCTGCTTACTCCAAACAATAGAATAATCATTATTACTCAGTTTTCAGCAATAGAAGGCACAATGAAAATCAGTTTAGACCAAAAGACCCGAGAGAACATATAAATAAGACACAATCCAGAAATAGATACTATGGAAATTTAGGTTATATATATGACAATAAATGAAACAATTTTCAAAGGAGACCCTATGGAAATATTCCAAATGTTGTACTTAAAACTCACCCTTATGGACTCAAACGGACTTGGGTACCTAAAACTCATTAATTTGTTTTGTAGGATATATAGTATTTGGATAGTGGTTGCTCTAGACACATGACAATGAGCAAATAATATCTAGTTGATTTCCAAGCTAATGATGGACCAAAAGTCAATTTTGGTGGGAAAGACAAAACCTGGTTTTACAAGAGGCTATATAACCTTAATAAAAAATTGTTTAAAGATCATAAATGTAGCATATGTTGAAGGACTCAACTACAACTTACTCAGCACTAGTCAATTTTGTGACATGGGAAACAGAATAACATTTGACAAGGATTTTTGCATTTATATAAGTGAAACTGCTCACCATGTCATTCTAGCAGAAAGAAGAAAGGAAATTATGTACATTGTGGACTGGACGACAGCTGTTTCAGAAACATGCCTACTTGTGCATAAAAAACTAAAAATCAGTTGGCTATGGCACAAGAAACTGAGTCATCTTAATTTTGATGATATCAATATGCTGTTGGAAAGGTGTCCTAAACCCAATTGGGTTGGACCGGATCCGACTGGGTCGGGTCATTTAAAATCTGTTTAGTTCATGTAATAACTTTATTATGATTAATAAAAGCACTTATGTTATTATATATTGTTTGTCTTCATATTATTTGTTGTATATATATATAGTAACGTCCCTAGTATCAATCTGTGATAGAGAAACCATGATAGTGATTATGGTTGATTAGATCTCTAATCACTATAACAAGGTTGGTAGTTAAATGTCTCTAGTCTTATATATTATCAAATGGGACATTGATAGTATAATCAGACTAGCACGTATTAGATGTCTTCTATCTTTTAGAAGATAGGGATAGATCTCGTCTATCGAAGTGTAGGGACACTTGGACTGTATGTGGATGTGTATTAGAGAATGCGTACGTTAGACTGACCCACTTACATTAAGTGTCACACTATGTGGCGGTTGTGTAATTATCCTTTTGACCGGAGTCTTCATGGCATCACGGTGTGGATTGTCATGCTTTGACACTATTGAGATTTCTCCTAACCACGGGGCGATCATGCGGTAGTGATTGGGTATGATATTGAAGCATGCGGAGTATACATGATTGGTCATCCGGGAATCGCGTATCCTATGATTGGGATCGAATATCCGAAATGGCCTTCTTATAAGGAATGTCTAGCTCTCGAGAATCTTTGCAAAGTGGGAGTAAATGTGTTATTCCGAGAGAGCATGATATCCAGATTATATGATACGATCGTTAATGTATTGACACTCGAGATACGATCGTATGGATATTATTACAGCGATAGGATTGTAAGTTACATGGTAACTGCTTCACATGAAAGGTAGTAGTCATTGCTTTTGACTCTTCCGATGATTGGGGGTCACGGTGTGTTGCTAGACGCTATCCCGTGATCGTTAGGCATGAAGGGTATTTTGGTAATTTGCACTTTGTGTCTACGGCCAACATATTCGGAAGCCTATCGGGTCACACACATATAAACATCGAGTCGGATTAAAATGCGGTTATAGTTGATAACCAAATAAGAAAAGTTTATCTCTAGGCTATAAAAGGTTATAGTGGTAAATTAATATGGTGGTATTTATTTATTATGAATAAATAAAATACAAGATATTAATTATATATATAAATTATGTTAATTAAAGAATATTCCGGAAGTCAATCTTTTGGGATATGGGGCGCCACTTTTGATGTGTATAAGATACACTTGGATTGTGCACTTTAATTAATAAGATTGTCATAATATTAATATAAGATATTAATTGATTTTGGAAAAATAGATTTATGGTAATAAGATAATTATAATCAATATAAGATATTAGCAAAATAAATTATAATTAAAGAGATAAATCAATCTAGAAGATTTTCTTTATTTTATTGGAAAAATGTTTTCTTCTCCTACACACTATTGGGGCTCCACTTATCACTATAAATAAGAGGTGAGTGTCAAACTCTTTTGTACCACACAATTGCAAGAGCTCATAGTTCTTGTGTAAAATAGAGAGCAATCCATAGTGAGTTTGTGAGGGAAGAAAAGGTCCGGTCTAGCAGCCGGAGTTTTTCCGGTAGCAATCCAAGGAGGATTCTGGCAAGGGGTTCGTGTGGATTAGCGATAGAGGCCGGACGCGTGGACGGCTTGCGCATTGAACTACTCTCCATTGGCGGTCAAAGCAACGATCTTATAGATCATCTGAGATATAACTGTCAAACTACTTAACGTGTTTATTGCATTAAATGAAGAACGATCTAGAAAAAAGAAATCAAATTTTAAATTCCGCTGCGTTAAACTTGTGATTTTCTAACAGTGGTATCAGAGACAGACTTCGAGCTTAAGCAATAAGCATAAATTAATTGCGTAGTATTTAATCGATACATACAAGATTTAAATCATGAAACTTTAAAAAAAATTAGGGTTCATGGGGGTCGGCCGACTGGCGGCGCCCCCTTCCTAAGCGGCGCCGGTGGCGGCTGCGGTGGCCCTAGGGCTGCCGTCCGTCGGCTGTCTTCTTCCGATGGGGAGATCCACCATTTTCGTTTTGTGATATTTATTGTGCATAGATATCTCGTTTGTTTAGTTGTGTCGTATGGCCAACCAATGGTTCAAATAGTTTGGACCATTGGGAAACCATATGACACATTGGCCTTTCCAAATTTTGATTTGGAATAGGCGCAAAGCCCTTTCAAATATTTGATTTGTAAAGCGCAGCTTCAGCCACTTCCAAAATTTTGATTTTGGAAAGTGGTCGAGCCTAAACCAAAATTATTTGGCCTTTCCAAATATTTGATTTGGAATAGGCCAGGCCCTTTCCAAATATTTGATTTGTAAAGGCTTAGCTTCAGCCAACTCAAAATTTTGATTTTGAAAAGTGGCCAGGCCTAGACTAAAATAATTTGGCCTTTCCAAATATTTGATTTGGAATAGGCATAGGCCCTTTTTCAAATATTTGATTTGTAAAAGGCCTAGGCCTAGGCCACTTCCAAAATTTTGATTTTGGAATGTGGCCAGACCTCAGCTAAATTTAGTTTTGGAAAGGAAACAAATAGGAGACTTTATAATTTTAATTTTATTTTGAATTGTTCAAATTAAATTGAAATTAAAATCGATTTAAAATTAAATGTTAATTTGAATTTTCGATTAAGTCATATAATTATTTAAAAGTTATTTGATTATTTGACGTGATAAAATAAAGACGCATGGGTAGTTAAAATTAGAATTTAGTATTTTTCATAAGATAAAATTGTATGGATTAGATGTGTAGATATAATGTGATTATATGGACCCCGATTGATCATGGACTAGACCAATAGGATAGATGGGAATGTGATCTTTATGTTGGTTTTTGAAAAATTGTCCTAGGCCATTATGAAGAACGTGACCTAGTTTACTTTTTGCCTTTATCCCATTCCTGTTAGCTCCCCCCGTGTACGGCGGGTGTAATTATTAGATAAATTATTATGTAACAAGAATGGAGCAAGAAGTTGAAGACCAATGAGAGATAAAAAACCCATTGGCGTACAGCAATAAAGATCCTATTGGCGGTTGCAGATACCCTTAGTTTGTGACCCGCGGATTAAATCGATTTTATTGAAACCGCACTCTAGGAAAAGTCCATGATCATACCGGTTATTTTATGCGCGGAATGTTGTGTATGTTTTACTTTATATGATATCGTAGTAATATGCACATAGTAGATGAGACCATAATTAAACCAAAATTAATTAAGTGAATTAATTTAAAATTATTCCCACGCCAAAATCAAGCCAAAATTGTCTCCCAATATTATAATGACAGTGAAGAGCCCTTGTTTAGATCCAACTGATCGGCCCTCGTCGGGAGTTGACCTACCACGGGTATATCGTTATTATTGAGATATGATCTTTATGAGATCTCATGAATATTGGGTTACGACTCGACTAGAATCTTGCGGTGATTGGCCTTCGTCAGGACCGTCTGATTTTAGAGGCAATGGGGTTGACTATCATATAGAGATGTGAAACGTCAAAGAGTTGACTAGTCAGCCACTAGGAGTCGCATGTGATGCGACTGGTAAGAGTACCTACATGTCGAAATTATCTCGGTTGATCGGCCCTCGTCGGGAATCGAGGTAACTAGATGGGATCCCAGCCACTAAAGAATTAATTAAATTCTTGAAAGCAAATAAGGAATAGTTGGCTAGTGGGAGTAAACCTTATAAAATTTTTAAGTGCAAATTTAGGGTTTTATACATGAGCTTTTACTTATTCTATCTTTATTTATTGTTGTAAGAAATGTCAAACAAATTGAACCTTCGTTTTATCATCGAAAACAAGCTTGACGAAACTAATTTTCTCGATTGGGAAAAGAACCTCAAAATCGTTTTGAGGCACGAGAAGATTGGCTATGTCTTGGACGAGGCCCTACCGGAAAAGCCGGCCGAGGGCTCATTTGCGCAGATGTTGTCGAGAAGTACAACAAGCCTTCGACAAAGATCTTGATGCTACATGTATCATGCTTGCTTCTATGACACCTGAACTGCAGAAACAACACGAGTCTATGGACGCCTACTCTATCATGGTCCACCTAAAGGAACTCTATGCTTCTCAGTCTCGCACTGAGAGGTACGAGGTCTCGAAGGCCCTGTTTAGTTGTAGGATGGCATCTGGGACTGCTGTGGGGTCACACGTGCTTAAAATGATCGAGTATATAGAGAGGCTTGGGAAGCTGGGCCACAAGTTGGAACAAGAGTTGAGTATTGACTTGATTTTGCAATCTCTACCTGATTCATTCTCGCAGTTCGTGATGAACTATCACATGAACAAGATAAATTTCTCCCTTGCGGAGTTATTGAACATGTTGAAGACTGTTGAGGGCCTTATGGGAAGGAAAGCAAGTGTTCTTTGGTCACTTCAAGCAAGGGCAAGGCAAAAGCCAGAGAGAAAAAGTCCAAGAAGGCGAAGGCTGCACCTAATCCAACGCCTAAGATAGCGAAAGACAAATCCAAGGATGCTTGCTTCCATTGCGGTGAGACCGGACATTGGAGGAGAAACTGTAAGGGCTTCTTGAGTACCAAGAAGAAGCATTCTGATGCTTCGACTTCAGGTATATTTATGATTGAGATCAACATTACTTCTTCCAAGTCTAACCACTGGGTATTAGATACTGGTTGTGGTTCTCATATTTGTACGAATATGCAGGCACTAAGAGGAGCTAGAGATCTGAAGAAAAGAGAGGTGGACCTACACGTTGGAAATGGAGCAAGTGGTGCTGCACTAGCCGTAGGAGTTTATTTTCTTTCGTTGCCCAGTGGGCTAGTACTTGAACTTCCTGCTCTTACGAAGAGCATTATTTCCATTTCCGCATTAGATGTTGATGGTTTTTCATTTACGTTTGAGAATAAATGTTGTTCTTTTTCACGTGATAGAATCTTTTATGGTACTGGCATACTTAGCAATGGTCTCTACATATTAGATAGGAATGTTGACGTACTTAATATAAATAACAAGAAAGCCAAAACAAATGACTTGAATAAATCCTACTTATGGCATTGTAGACTTGGCCATATAAATAAGTTTCGTATTTCCAAACTCCATAAAGATGGAATGTTGGATCAATTCGATTACGAATCGTTTGATACATGCGAAGCTTGCTTACTTGGCAAGATGACAAAGTCACCTATTAGTGGCAAAGGGATAAGATCCAATGAATTGCTCGAGCTCATACATACTGATGTGTGTGGTCCAATGTCAATTCAAGCCAAAGGAGGATACTCTTATTTTATCACTTTCACTGATGACCATTCTCGTTATGGTTATATATACTTAATGAAGTATAAGTCTGAAGCCTTTGAAAAGTTCAAGGAATTCAGAAGTGAGGTGGAGAAACAACTAGGTAAAGAAATCAAAACGCTTCTATCTGATCGAGGCGGAGAATACCTAGATGGAGAGTTTCAAGGTTATTTAAAGGAGAATGGGATTCTACCTGAATGGACCCCTCCAGGGACGCCTCAAATGAATGGCATATCTGAGAGGAGGAACCGTATTTTGTTAGACATGGTACGATCCATGATGAGCTATGCAGTTCTTCCAAAATCGTTTTGGGGGTATGCTCTAGAAACCACATCCTATATACACTGAACCGAGTTCCATCAAAGACGGTTGAATCCACACCATACGAGGTATGGCATAAGAGGAAACCGAGTCTAGCCTATCTTAAACCTTGGGGTTGTCCGACTTACATGAAGAGGATGATGCCCGACAAATTAGAAGCTAGATCTGACAAATGTCTATTTGTGGGTTATCCTAGAGAAACTAGAGGATACCAATTTTACCATCCTGAAAAACAAAAGGTGTTTGTTGCCAGGACTGGCCACTTTCTAGAGAAAGTGTTTATTCTGGATAGGGTCAGTGGGAGTAAAATTGATCTTGAAGAAATTCGAGAACCGCTTACGGATAACAGTCAGTTGATGGAAGTAGATGACTTGCCACATACAGATGCGACACCATCCTCTACCGTGGACACACTAGCACCTCGAAGATCCACCAGGGAACGTCGTGAACCTGAAAGGTATACTGGCGTGTATCTCATGGAAGATGAGGACCCTAGAACTTATGAGGAAGTGCTATTAAGGCATGACAAAGAGAAATGGCTGGAAGCCATGAATTCTGAAATGGAATCCATGAAAGACAACCAAGTTTGGAACTTAGTTGATCCACCTGAGGGAATAGTTCCCATAGGGTGTAAATGGGACTTTAAGAGAAAGACCGACATGGACGGTAACGTGACTACCTACAAGTCTAGGTTAGTGGCAAAAGGTTATAAGCAAAGACAAGGAGTTGACTATGATGAAACCTTTTCGCCTGTTGCCATGTTAACATCCATTAGAATTTTGCTCACTATTGAGGCATACCATGATTACGAAATCTGGCAGATGGATGTGAAAACAGCTTTCATTAACGGGAACCTGTCTAAGGAAGTGTATATGACACAGCCTGAGGGATTCACAACCAATGACGCTGGGATGGTATGTAAACTGCAAAGATCCATTTATGGATTAAAGCAAGCTTCTCGGAGTTGGAATCTTCGCTTTGATGAGATAATCAAACAGTTTGATTTCATCAAGAACGAAGATGAGCCCTGTGTTTACAAGAAGGTTAGTGGGAGTGCCATTGTGCTCTTAGTGCTTTATGTAGATGACATATTGCTCATAGGGAATGATGTGCCTATGTTACAATCAGTCAAATCTTGGTTATCCAAGAACTTATCAATGAAGAACTTGGGTGATGCAGCCTATATTCTAGGAATAAAGATCTATAGAGATAGATCTAAAAGGTTGCTTGGTGCATGCGCAATCCACTATATAGACAAGATTTGAAGAGATTCGGCATGGAGTAGTCAAGAAAGGATTGCTTCCCATGTCACATGGGGTCTACTGTCGAAGGAATGAGTCCTAAGACAGAGAGGAGGAAAGGGCACAAATGAGTAAAGTCCCTTATGCTTCGGCAATCGGGTCTATCATGTATGCCATGTTATGCACAAGAGCGAGATGTCTCGTACCCTCTTAGTATGACTAGTAGGTACCGGTCCAATCCAGGTGATGGTCACTGGATTCTTTGTCAAGAATATCCTCAAGTACTTGAGGCGTACTAGGGATATGTTCTTGGTTTTCGGGAATGAGGATTTAGTATTACGAGGTTACACGGATGCGGTTTCAAAGCGACAAGGATGACTTTAAGTCACAATCTGGATTTGTTTTCACGCTTAACGGCGGAGCGAGTGGTGGAAGAGTTCAAGCGAGGAGACAAGCTGCGGACTCTACAACGGAAGTCGAATACATAGCGACCTCGGAGGTGGCGAAGAAGCGATTTGGATGAAGAAGTTCATCATCGAACTTGGTGTGGTTCCTCCATTGAAGGTCCAAGTGCCTGCATGCGGTGATAATAATGGAGCGATATCTCAGTCAAAGGAACCAAGGTCTCATCAGAAATCCAAACATGTGCTACGGCGCTATCACTTGATAAGAGAGATAGTAGATAGAGGAGATGTAAAGATATAGAAAGTCCACACGGATGATGATGGGAGTCAACTTTACGTGATTCCGGTGCAATTTCCACCCCCGTTTATCCCACTTATAGCACATTCTCGGTGTTTTTAGACTGTTTTCGGGTAATATCGTGAGTTTATAGCACGGGGAGTAAATCCGTCGCTTTGATGGTTTACTACCTCTTTTTAGTGATATTAACCCATTCCCGAGCACTTTTACCCTCCGGAATCGTTTGTGTGTGTTGTTCGTTCATGAGATGGAAGGGTCTAGGTGTCATGAGAACCGGGAAGGCAAAGATTTATGATGAGAAGTATGATCAAGGTGCAAGAATGAGCCAAGGAAGAAGAAAAATGAAGAAAAGGAAGAAAAATAGTTGGTATCTTCACGCTACGTTCTGTTAAGAAGCAATTTGACTAATGATGGATACATTTTCTGGACATGTACTCTTCATGAAAGTTGTAGATAATTGAAAGATCTTTCCAACGCATTTTGAATCACTCAAATCGGAGTTCCACACGCGAAGATATCATGGTTTTACTGCAGCCAGAAAACTGTCAAATCTCAAACGCCCGTTTGAACATTTCAAACGCGCGTTTGGAGCTGTTTTTTTCTGAACAGAGAGTCAAGGGCTGAAACGCGCGTTTGGGGACTTCCAAACGCGCGTTTGGAGTCATTTTCTGCAGATTTTTCCCACCTATATATACATTTTAACACAGTTTTTCATTACAATTCACCCTCCCAAGAATCCTAACTCTTAGATTAGGTCGACTCCTCCCACTTTAGCTCTTCTAAACTCTTTCTTTCTTTAATTTCTCTTGTATTAAACTTAGTTTAGCATAGATTCGTAGCTCAACTCTTGGATTTTGGTGTATTTTGGGTCTTCTTCTTCCCCAAAGTGACATGCGTGTTGTTGAAGCTTGAAGAAACATCATAGCTCTGCGTTTTTTTCCGGTAATTAATTTCGTTTTTGTTCTCATTTCATGGTTTTAATTTCTTGTTTGATGCTTGCTCTTGTAGTTATAATGAGTAGATAATTTCTACATAGCTAAATCATATGAAATTTGGTGAAATCACCCTTTGGGTGATGAAATTGGGAGTGGGTAGTTCTTTTTATTGTTGTATCTTGCATATTTCACGTCTTAGAACTTGTTATAACGGATTTGGGCTAGATTGATCACCTAGGTCAAAAATCACACACATCAATCTTGAGAGTTGTTCAGATAGAGAGATGTGGGAAAAGGGTTCTAGGATCACTTCTTAGAGTGAGGTTACTCGTTTTAACGTTTAAAAGCGGCTCTAGTGCATATCTTGTCTTGTTGATGAATCTCCCTTAGGGAAGGGTAGTTAACATGGCATAAGGTGTTAGGAGAGAGTTGTTCAAATCTTAAAACCGGGATTAGGAGTACGCACCCGTGAAATTGAATGCAAGAGTTCGTTCGTTTAATGCACATTCCCGATTTCGTCATTCCATTGGGTGAAACTAGCTATTTTGATCATGGTTCGGCTATGTCCCTTAATTTATCGTTAAAACCAAGTAATTTAATCTTCGTTCTTTCTTTTTTATCTTTAAACTTGTTAGTAGGGATCACTTTAGAGTCATTGTAGTTAAAAATACTTTGAAAAGATTGTTCATCTAGACTAAGCAATACGTTCACTTTGGTACTTGCAAACACGATTCCTTTGGGTTCGACCTCGTACTCCTGTAGCTATTCTAACAATCGACCCGGTACACTGCCGGTTAGAGAGTTAGTTTACCCACGGTTTCGAGTCTTTACAAATTGTTTTTGAAGGGGTAGATTTAATGTTCATCAAAATGGCGCCGTTGCCGGGGAATTGTGTGCTATTTGTGATATCTTGCAAGTGAACCGAAGGCTTGGGCCTAGGTTTTATTTTACTGTTTTCTTGTTGTTTGCTTTTTGTAGTGCATGACCCGGAGATCTCAAACACCACTCAAACCATACATAGACGGGATTGAAGTTTACGCAAGGCGTAGAAATAGTCAAAGAAGAAGAGGTTATCAAGTAGAGGAGTCGAATTCGGTCTTTGAAGAGAATAGTTTGGGTGAGTTGGGAGAAGGATCCGGTATGGAACAAAACGGTGAACAAGGATTGGAAGGGAATTTGGGGAACAATAATGGAGTCCCGAATCAAAACCTGCCTCTTGTCAACAACAATGCACAAGGAGGTGGGAATGGACAAGGAAATAACTTTGGGAATGTGAATGAGCAATGCCACATAATGGTCAACATGGGGCCCAAGGAAATCAAATGGATCTCATTGTTATGCAACAGTTCAATGCATGGATATTGAATCAATTTCAACAAAACCAAAATCAAGCTCACAATCAAGGTGCAAATGCAATGCCTAATTGGTTTAATGGTCAACAAGCGCAAAATCAAGGTGGATTGACTTGTAGAGACTTCGTGATGGCACCCACGGTGACCATGGGGCATAGTCCAATTCGAATGCCACCGGTGGCCGCCAATAATTTGGAATTGGATAGAAATATCATACATTTGTTGGGAGATAATGCTATATTTAGAGGGACCACCACTGAAAATCCTCATATGTTCATTGATCATTTCCTACAAATTGTGCACATTACCAAGATAAATGGAATCGGTGAAGAAGCGCTTAAACTTATGCTATTTCCCTTCGCCTTGAAGGGACAAGCCAAGACATGGTATGACTCATTGGCTCATGATTCTTTGCACACTTGGGAGGACGTGGTTATGACATTTCTATTCAAGTATTACCCACCATCAAAGACATTGGACATGAAAGAGGCTATTATCTTGTTTAATGCCTATGAAGGAGAAGAATTGTATGAGTCATGGGATAGATTTAAAGCATTATTGAGAGAGTGCCCGGGGCACGCTTATGCACTTTGAGGTAGTTCATGCATTTTTCCGAGGGTTGGAGCCGGTGCACCAAGGGACCTTGCATGCTTCGTGTAATGGGGATATTATGAGGATGGTACCGGAGGTGGCTATGAATCAAATCGAGAAAATTGCCGAGACCTCAAAGCAATGTGTGTCTTCAAGTAGAAAAGGGCCAAGGAGTAAAAAGCCGGGATTGGTTGAAGTAAAGGAAGTGGAGACAAATGAGCAATGTCAAGCTAAGATGCAAACGATGGAGCAAAGGTTGGAGAACCTTGAAAGAGAAAATGAAAAGGCAATGCTTTGCCAAATATGTGGAGGCCAACATTCGGCTAAGGATTGTAGAATGACACACAAATCTCAAAATATGTCATATCCACGATCCTCAATGCAAGGACAATCTAGTTTTTCATCACAAGATAGTCCAACCGATCTAGCCAAGAAAATGATGAACATGTATGCCATAGGGCAACTGAGTGCGGGGCACTTGGGCTACAATCCCGTTATGAATCAATTTCAAAGCGCCGAACAAGGCCAACAAAACGAGCAACCGGTTGTGGATAATTCTCAATGTTATGAGGTGAATTATGTGGGGCAAAGTCAATATGGTAATTATGATCAACAAAGTGATGGTTCTTGGAGAAATAATAATCAAGGTTGGTATCAAAACCATCAAGGGCAGAATTGGAACCGGTATTTTGACCAAGGCCGGACCCAAGCTTATAGGCAAAATCAAAGTTCATTTTATCAAGCGCCTAACCAACAAGCCCAATACTATCCTAAACAATCTCAACATCAACAACATGGGGGTACCTACCAAGCAACTCCTCCACCACTAGCTCTCATTCCTCAAAAGAGTGCAACCGATGTCATATTGGAGCAAATGAACAAAAACTTTGCGGAGATAAAGAAGGACATGGTTGAGATGAACTACAAACATGGGTCCACCATAAAAAAATCTTGAGACTCAATTTGGTCAAGTGGTGGAACATGTACAGTTGAAGGGCGGCTTACCGAGTAACACCGAGAAGAATCCGAGAAATGTAAGCACCATTTTAACTCGAAGTGGTAAAGTGTTAAGGACTAGTTGTGAGAAGAAAGACCTATGGGAAGACAAAGCTAGAAAAACTCCTATTGAGACCGAAGCGGGGGCCATGGATGTCGATATTGATGGGATTGAAGATGATGAAGATCATGGAGATTATGTCAAAAAAAGGAAGTTGAGAGGAAAGAAGCGCAAGCTAGGGGAGACTATGTGGTGATTGATGTGAAAGAGGAGGAACCAACTAGAAGAGAAGGGAAAGAGCCAATGAAAGAGCCGTCTTCCTCACGCACCAAAGGTAAGAAAGGTATGATCCCTCCTCCTCCTAAAGATTTTGATTTGAGTACTCTCCCTTATCCACCTAAAGGTCATAGACAAAGTCGTTTGAACCAAACTCAGAACAGTTTCTTTGAAATTTTGCGTAAAATTGACTTGACCATTCCCTTTCTTGAAGCACTTGCAAACATGCCTGCTTATTGTAAAGTCTTAAAAGGCTTGTTAAATGATAAGAGTAAAATGGAAGGTTTGGTATGTTTGAATGAAGAGTGTTCGGCGATTTTTGATAGTAAGATACCCCCGAAAATGAGAGATCGAGGTGGGTTCACCATCCCTATTACTATTGGCGATACTGTGATTGAAAATGTGTTGTGTGACCTCGGAGCTTCTGTGAGCTTAATGCCTAGGGCCTTGTATGAAAAGTTAGGGTTGGGTGAGCTAGAACCCACGGGGATGACCTTACAAATGGCGGATAGGTCGGTTAGGACACCCATAGAGGGGCAAATGGAGGATGTTCTTGTGCAAAATAGATAAATTTACCTTTCCTGTAGATTTTGTCATCTTGGACATGGCGATGGATTCTAAGACTTCGGTTTTGCTTGGTCGTCCTTTCTTGACTACGAGTGATGCTAGCATAGATGTGAAGAGTGGTGATATTACTTTTCATGTGGGTAAGGAGAGCGTGACATTGAATGTTTATAAGTCTAAATCTCTTGCTTGTCATTCTGTCGAATCTACTTTTGCTTGTGTTGTTGCTACCACTAACCCACAGGTTGATAAGGAGTTAACTGTAGAAGACAAGGTGGATGCACAATAGGTCGTTGATGGAGTGAAGATCAAGACCAAGGATAAACCGGGATCGCCCGTCTCACCATCATTGTTTCATCCGGACCATAAGCCACTCGTCATAGACCCGGGAATTGGATTTAAAGTCAAGTTGAAGAAAAAGGGAACCCTAAACAATGTGCACCTTAAAGAGAAACTGGAGCGGGAACCAGAAAAGAAAATATTGAGTGTTTGGCAAGAGGTAACTTCACGAGCTAGAAGAGGTACCCCATGTGTTAACTCTACCCCTTTAAAACCCCCTCGCGGTGTCTTTCATGAATATACTTATAATTGATATGCTATGTGTTTGGTTGCTTTGTGATGCTTTGTGGTTCCGGTCGTTGTTTTGAGTCTTTTGTGGTATGAGTCCTTTTAGTGCTACTACGTCGATGCTAACGACGTTAAACAAAGCACTTCTACCTTTTCTCGCCTATGCCAATAGTATAACTTTGGAAAAATTGGCACCGTATAAGTCATCTTGTCGAGCCAACGACGTAAAACAAAGGCGCTTGGGGGAGGCAACCCACCTTTTTGGAAGTAATAATGTGTTGGGAGTGGTCTTTGGGTGCAAGAGATGAGAGTTTGGCTTAAAAGAGAGGTTGGGGTGAGAATTTCCTTTTGGTTCTGGCTTTTGTACATAGACGGGGATGTTTTTTTTTTGTGAGCCTCTGTGGCTTTATTTTATGCATGGATGCTCTGTGTTTCTTTTGATTATCTTTACATCCAATGCGATTCCCGTCCAGTATGCTTGATATGCTTCGACTCGTTATTTGTGGCATGGCTTCTATTTTTTTATATATATCTCGTATCTATCACCATCTTTTGGCACGTGGACTTTTCCCGTGCATGTGTTTTGCCTTGGTTTTTGTTTTTATGGTTTTAGATACTCGAGATGGAGCTTAGTAGAAGATGTCACGTGGGCTACTAGTGCGCCTTTCTGCCGGGTTTTGGTCAAACAGCTAAGTCTTTTACTTCTTTTTATCTCTCACACACTGAGGACAGTGTTTCGTTTAAGTGTAGGGTGGGAGACTTATCCGTTCTCTTGTTTCTTATTGATAAATGTGCTTAATATGTGGCCTGAGACCGGGCTCGAGTCGATTTTTGGGTAATTTTTAAAAAAAATTCAAGGGTTTTCAACACCGTGTTGTTTGTGTTATTTTCACATTCAAGTGGTAACCACCTTAGTAGGACCCCGAACATGTGCATTGTGGTTTGATATTATCTTGAGTATGGAGTTTATTATTTTTCACACAAGCTACACTTTGTGCACAATTTGATTACTACCACTTCTTATACCACTAGTCTCGAGTCAAAATAGGAAGGTTGCCTAAATAGGATACGGGATGACGGTCTTGGCGTCTCTTTGACCCTACCAAAGCCAAATAAGCCTTATCCCGAACATTAGACCTTCGTAGCCCCTCTCAGCCTTGATAGAATGGTCTGACCACCCTTCGTCTTATAGCCATTTTGTTACTTAGTCAGAAACCTACCTTGAGCTTTATTTATTTTCACATTCCCTTCATTCATACCCTACGAGTGGACTTAGTCTTTTGTTAGGCCACACTTGCTAAGGAAAGTGTGGGGTGGGGGAAATGATGTCTTGTGATGGCTTGGTGTTTTCTCGGTTTGGAGCTATAAGGAGAAGAGGAGCTCATTTGGGCCTAGTGTTTGGGTTTGGCCCAAAAAGAAAAGAAAAATCTGTGAATTGTCTTTTTCCTTTCTTTCAAAAAAAAAAAAAAACAAAAAAACAGAAAGATCAATCAAAGTTCAAAATAAATTAGCTCTCTTTGCAATAAAAATTTGGAGTATATAGAAATAAAGGGTTGGAATCAAAGTAATGACCTCAAAAGTTATACTTATGATGTTGGAGTTGGGATAGTGAGATAGGTGCTAATGTATTCGACCTCGCCTTATGAAACTTGAAACATAGTTGAATTAGGCAATGAGTTCGGGTATGTTAGCATTCTATGGTTCCCAAAGTGTCAAAAATAATCAAAAGGAGTTTGGATGGTTTGTATGGTACAGATAAGGTGGTACACTTGTTGATTAGGTTCACTCGTACTACTTTTTCTCCAGTTCCCAAAGTATCCTTTTCGATTAACCGGAATTACCCTAGCCTAACATTATAACCTATCAAGTCCTACCCGATCGTGTCCAAACTTAGTAACCTTGATCAGTGGAGAGACTAGTGAGTATGAAACAGTTGGTAGAATTTTGGTCGGGATTCAAGCCCCGACAATCACTTTGAGCACTTGGCTTTAGCTTGGCACCACACACACTCTATTTTCTTGATAATGTTATACCGGTGTGTATATGTTCGTGTTTCTTACTTTGTGGTTACCTTGAGAGTGTGAGTAGTAGCACCTACACCACAAATTTGAATCCCTTGGTTGGTTTTAAAACGCCTAATTTACTCGAGGGCGAGCGAAGGCTAAGTGTGGGGTGGTTGATGGGAGTCAACTTTACGTGATTCCGGTGCAATTTCCACCCCTGTTTATCCCACTTTTAGCACATTCTCGGTATTTTTAGACCGTTTTCGGGTAATATCGTGAGTTTATAGCACGGGGAGTAAATCAGTCGCTTTGATGGTTTACTACCTCTTTTTAGTGATATTAACCCATTCCCGAGCACTTTTACCCTCCGGAATCGTTTGTGTGTGTTGTTCGTTCATGAGATTGTAGGGTCTAGGTGTCATGAGAACCCGGAAGGCGAAGATTTATGATGAGAAGTATGATCAAGGTGCAAGAATGAGCCAAGGAAGAAGAAAAATGAAGAAAAGGAAGAAAAATAGTTGGTATCTTCACGCTACGTTCTGTTCAGAAGCAATTTTACCTATGATGGAGGCATTTTCTGGTCATGGACTCTTCATGAAAGTTGTAGATAATTTAAAGAGCTTTCCAACGCATTTTGAATCACTCAAATCGGAGTTCTACACGCGAAGATATCATGGTTTTACTGCAGCTAGAAAACTGTCAAATCTCAAACGCGCGTTTGAACATTTCAAACGCGCGTTTGGAGCTGTTTTTTTTCTGAACAGAGAGTCAAGGGCTGAAACGCGCGTTTGGGGACCTCCAAACGCGCATTTGGAGTCATTTTCTGTAGATTTTTCCCACCTATATATACATTTTAACACAGTTTTTCATTACAATTCACCCTCCCAAGAACCCTAACTCTTAGATTAGGTCGACTCCTCCCACTTTAGCTCTTCTAAACTCTTTCTTTCTTTAATTTCTCATGTATTAAACTTAGTTTAGCATAGATTCGTAGCTCAACTCTTGGATTTTGGTGTATTTTGGGTCTTCTTCTTCCCCAAAGTGACATGGGTGTTGTTGAAGCTTGAAGAAACATCATAGCTCTACGTTTTTTTCCGGTAACTAAATTCGTTGTTGTTCTCATTTCATGGTTTTAATTTCTTGTTTGATGCTTTCTCTTGTAGTTATAATGAGTAGCTAATTTCTACATAGCTAAATCATGTGAAATTTGGTGAAATCACCCTTTTGGTGATGAAATTGGAAGTGGGTAGTTCTTTCTATTGTTGTATCTTGCATATTTCACGTCTTAAACTTGTTATAACGGATTTGGGCTAGATTGATCACCTAGGTCAAAAATCACACACATCAATCTTGAGAGTTGTTCAGATAGAGAGATGTGGGAAAAGGGTTCTAGGATCACTTCTTAGAGTGAGGTTACTCGTTTTAACGTTTAAAAGCGGCTCTAGCGCATATCTTGTCTTGTTGATGAATCTCCCTTAGGGAAGGGTAGTTAACATGGCATAAGGTGTTAGGAGAGAGTTGTTAAGATCTTAACACCGGGATTAGGAGTACGCAACCATGAAATTGAATGCAAGAGTTCGTTCGTTTAATGCACATTCCCGATTTTGTCATTCCATTGGGTGAAACTAGCTATTTTGATCATGGTTCGGCTATGTCCCTTAATTTATCATTAAAACCTAGTAATTTAATCTTCGTTCTTTCTTTTTTATCTTTAAACTTGTTAGTAGGGATCACTTTAGAGTCGTTGTAGTTAAAAATACTTTGAAAAGATTGTTCATCTAGACTAAGCAATACGTTCACTTTGGTACTTGAAAACACGATTCCTTTGGGTTCAACCTCGTACTCCTGTAGCTATTCTAACAATCGACCCGGTACACTGCCGGTTAGAGAGTTAGTTTACCAATGGTTTCGAGTCTTTACAAATTGTTTTTGAAGGGGTAGATTTAATGCTCATCAGATGATAACATAGCTGATCCGTTAATCAAGGCATTGTCTCAAGCTAAGCATGATAAACATGTTCACTGGCACGGGCTTAAGCAAATGGGTGATTGGCTTTAGGCCAAGTGGGAGATTGTTGGAAAGGTGTCCTAAACCCAATCGGGTTGAACCCAATCTGTTTAGTTCATGTAATAACTTTATTATGATTAATAAAAGCACTTATGTTATTATATATTGTTTGTCTTCATATTATTTGTTGTATATATATATAGTAACGTCCCTAGTATCAATCTGTGATAGAGAAACCATGATAGTGATTATGGTTGATGAGATCTCTAATCACTATAACAAGGTTGGTACTTAAATGTCTCTAGTCTTATATATTATCAAATGGGACATTGATAGTATAATCAGACTAGCACGTATTAAATATCTTCTATCTTTTAGAAGATAGGGATAGATCTCGTCTATCGAAGTGTAGGGACACTTGGACTGTACGTGGACGTGTATTAGAGAATGCGTACGTTTGACTGGCCCACTTACATTAAATGTCACACTATGTGGCGTTTGTGTAATTATCCTTTTGACCGGAGTCTTCATGGCATCACGGTGTGGGTTGTCAAGCTTTGACACTATTGAGATTTCTCCTAACCACGGGGCGATCATGCGGTAGTGATTGGGTATGATATTGAAACATGCGGAGTATACATGATTGGTCATCCGGGAATCGCGTATCCTATGATTGGGATCGAATATCCGAAATGGCCTTCTTATAAGGAATGTCTAGCTCTCGAGAATCTTTGCAAAGTGGGAGTAAATGTGTTATTCCGAGAGAGCATGATATCCAGATTATAAGATACGATCGTTAATGTATTGACACTCGAGATACGATCGTATGGATATTATTACAGCGATAGGATTGTAAGTTACACGGTAACTGCTTCACATGAAAGGTAGTAGTCATTGCTTTTGACTCTTCCGATGATTGGGGGTCACGGTGTGTTGCTAGACGCTATCCCGTGATCGTTAGGCATGAAGGGTATTTTGGTAATTTGCACTTTGTGTCTACGACCAACATATTCGGAAGCCTATCGGGTCACGCACATATGAACATCGAGTCGGATTAAAATGCGGTTATAGTTGATAACCAAATAAGGAAAGTTTATCTCTATGCTATAAAGGTTATAGTGGTAAATTAATATGGTGGTATTTATTTATTATGAATAAATAAAATACAAGATATTAATTATATATATAAATTATGTTAATTAAAGAATATTCCGGAAGTCAATTTTTGGGATATGGGGCGCCACTTTTGATGTGTATAAGATATACTTGGATTGTGCACTTTAATTAATAAGATTGCCATAATATTAATATAAGATATTAATTGATTTTGGAAAAATAGATTTATGGTAATAAGATAATTATAATCAATATAATATATTGGCAAAATAAATTATAATTAAAGAGATAAATCAATCTAGAAGATTTTCTTTATTTTATTGGAAAAAGGTTTTCTTCTCCTACACACTATTGGGGCGCCACTTATCACTATAAATAAGAGGTGGGTGTCAAGCTCTTTTGTACAACACAATTGCAAGAGCTCATAGTTCTTGTGTAAAATAGAGAGCTATCCATAGTGAGTTTGTGAGGGAAGAAAAGGTCCGGTCTAGCAGCCGGAGTTTTTCCGGTAGCAATCCAAAGAGGATTCCGGCAAGGGGTTCGTGTGGATTAGCGAAAGAGGCCGGACGCGTGGACGGCTTGCGCATTGAACTACTCTCCGTTGACGGTCAAAGCGACGATCTTATTGATCATCTGAGGTATAACCAAAAAACTACTTAACGTGTTTATTGCATTAAACGAAGAACGATCTAGAAAAAGGAAATCAAATTTTAAATTCCGCTGCGTTAAACTAGTGATTTCCTAACATATGCTAGTCAAGAAGAATCTAGTAACAGGATTACCAGAAGTTACCTACAAAAATGATAGTTTATGTGCCGCATTTCAGCAAGGGAAGCAAGTAAAAACAAGCTTCAAGACCAAGTCTCAACCTTCAACAACAAGAGTCTTAGAACAGTTACACATGGACTTGTTTGGACCAGTCACACCTATCAGTGTCAGTGGAAAGAAATATACATTGGTAGTAGTTGACGATTATTCAAGATACACTTGGGTAATTTTCTTAACCAAGAAAAGTGAAACCAAACAGAAGTAAAGAAACATCAAAATCAGAAAAGTGTTTCAGTTGTTAAAATAAGATTTGATAAAGGAGCTAAAATTCTCAACAATGTACTCATTGGATACTGTGAAGAAAATGGAGCGTTACATCAGCTTGCAGCTACAGTAACACCTCAGCAGAATGGAGTAGCTGAAATGAGAAACATGACACTTAAAGAAGCTGGTAGAACTATGATATGTGAATCTAGGTTACTTGAAAGATATTGGGCAGAAGCTATGAACACAGTTTGCTACACCCAAAACAGAGCACCGATGAACAATAGATTGGAGAAAACACCTTACGGGATATTGAATGGAAGAAAACCAAATGTCTCATATTTTCATGCTTTTGGAAGCATATGTTATATACATAACAATGGAAAGGATCAGCGCAAGACTTTTCAACCCAAAGCTGATGAAGGAATATTCTTGGGATATTCAAGTGTCAGTAAAGCGTTTAGAGTTCTAAACAAGAGGACACTGAAGCATGAGGAATCAATACATGTGGGTTTTCATGATCCATTTATTGGTGATACAGTGGAAAACCAACCAGAACCAGTTTTTCAACCTCAGTCACAAAAGATTTAAGATCCAATTTTTGTTGATATTGATCAACATATTGGAAGGCTAAGATTAGCTGATTCAACTGATCAAGATCAGTCTCAGTTACCAATAACTGAACCTACAGTTGAACAACCAGTACAAGCTGAAGATGAACCAGTTCAAGCTCAGGATAATCAAGCACAAGAGAATCAAGCTGAAATTCCAGAAGAACCGGTTCAAGCACATCAAGCTCTAAAAATGCAACCTCGAATACATCAATGAATGAGAGACCATCCTAAAGAAAAAATAATTGGAGATTTTTAACAAGGAGTTCGAACAAGAAATTAGTTAGATGCAATGACAACATGTTTTCTATCTTAAACTGAACCAAAAGAGATAGAGGAAGCTTTGAAGGATCCAGATTGGATAATGGCTATGAAAGAAGAACTTGATGAATTTGAAAGAAATCAAGTTTAGGAATTGGTGGACAGACCAGATCATGCAAAACAAGCTAGATGAAGATGGAAACATTGTTAGAAATAAAGCCAGATTGGTAGCCAAAGGATATTCAAACTGAAGGAATAGATTTTGATGAAACTTATGCACCAGTTGAAAGATTAGAGGCAATCAGATTATTTCTTGCTTATGCAGCTTTCAAGAAGTTTAAAGTATATCAAATGGACGTTAAAAGCACATTCCTGAATGAAGTACTTGAAGAAGAAGTCTATGTACAACAACCTCCTAGTCTTGAAATCAAAGATCAGGAAGAAAAAGTTTGCAGACAAAGAAAAGCTTTGTATGGACTCAAACAGGCACCAAGAGCCTGGTATGAAAATTTATCTCAGTTTTTAGTGGATAATGGTTTTATCAAAAGAACCATAGACAAAACTTCGTTTATAATGAAGATCGGTGAAAGAACTCTCCTAGTCCAAATCTAGGTGGATGACATTATCTTTGGATCAGAGAATCAACAACTATGTGAGAAATTTGCAAGTCTAATGAAGAAAAAATTTCAGATGAGTATGATGATGAACTGAACTACTTTGTAGGACTACAAGTCAAACAAATAGACATGGAAATTTTCATTCATCAGACTAAGTACACGAGATAACTGATCACGAAGTTTGGAATGGAGAACAGCGCAAGAATATCAATACTAATTGCAACAAGTCTTAGATTACATGAAGATAAAGATGGAAAAGATGTGGATCAGACACTCTACAGAAAAATGATTGGAAGCCTACTCTATCTCACAACAAGTAAACCTGACATATCCTTTGCAGTGGGAGTTTGTACAAGATTTCAAACTAAGCCAAAAGAAAGCCATATGATAGTTGTCAAAATAAATTTGAAATATCTCAAACATACACAAGGAGTAGAAATTTGGTATTCAAGAGATGGATAATTCAAACTAATATCTTACTCAGACTCAGATTATGATGGATGCAAAATTGATTGAAAAAGCACATCAGGCACATGCCAGTTACTTGGAAATAGACTTGTGTCATGGTTTAGCAAGAAGCATAAGCTGAAGCTGAATATATTGCAGCTGGAAGCTGTTGCGCTCATGTTTCATGGCTTAGACAACAATTTAAAGATTATGGGATTGAAGAAGGTTTGATACCTATCATGTGCGGCAATACAAGTGCAATTGCAATAACAGACAGCCCAATTTTGCACTCAAGAACTAAGCATATCGATGTAAGACATCACTTCATAAGAGATCATGTAGAGAAGAAGGATGTCACATTTCTCTATATACCAACGGAAGACCAGTTGGCTGATATTTTCACAAAACCTCTAGATGGAGAAAGATTTGCCAAATTAAGGATTGAATTAGGCATAATCAAAGTTAGTTGAACAAACTGAGATTTGTCGAGAGGATTGGTCTTTGTCATGATGGGTGAGCTCACCTGACAGATCAGTTATTGACATCAACGATCTCAAAACTGACAAAAGGAGAATTGATATGATCTAAAACTGATTTTACTTAGTTAAAATGAGGTGTATCCAAACTGACAGCTAAAGTTTTCAAACTGAAAATGAACAGTTATGTAAACTTAGTTAAAAATGATTTTTAACCAAGTCAACGAAAGTCAAAAAGGTAAAATGTGTATGTGGACGACAGGAGTTACATCAAATTAATTACCGCCAAAATCATCAGAAAGGCTGTGATGATGCAGAAATCATCACGGTGGCGCGACGGTGGATGTTCTTAGTGAATATCTGGCTTATCTGTTGGAGATTTTAGTGTATGTTAGCCGGAGGTTTTGCGGTGGCGATAGGGGTTGGGGGAGATAGTATTTCTGCAGAGCTTTTCCTTGTTTTTCTATTATATATTATGTGTAGTAATTGGGTTACACAAGACTTCCTTTTATAGGAAGAGAAATCTTAGGAGCCAAGTAATGGACAAGTGCTGCGAAGCAGCTTAGTCACTAATCTTACTTAATAGTTAAGCAAACACTAAATATCTAACCACAAGTGGGTAAAGTATCTAGCAGCAAGTGGGTATAATATTTGGGCGGCGATCCTTCGGGATCCCTGGAGCCGCCAACACTGTTCCTTGCCTTTGCTCCCTGTTTCTTCTCAAGTCTCATGCGACCCTTTAAGGGCCATCGGTCCAAGGCCTCGATCCGGCCCTCTAGCCCTGGCGTCGCTCTAGGAGGGGTTGAGGGTAGCGGCCTTTACTAGATATCATTGGCGTCGCCGTTGCTGTGGTCGCGGACCTGCCTCAGGCGTGGTGAACCATAGGCTCTTTCCAGGACTTGACGGTGGCGACATTATTTATATCATCAATGCCCCCCTACTCCATGTCTTGATCATTTTTTTACAAAAATGTCGAGCGGGGAGTAGCAAGTACCAGGACAATGTATTTGAGACCTCGTTGTCTGATGCGACTTGTTCACTAAGGGCCGTGCTTTCAAAGCATCGCGCCTTCAAAGCAACTCTGGGCTGCTTTTTGCGACCTTGTCGCCTCGATGCGACTTGTTCACTAAGGGCCGTGCTTTCAAAGCATCGCGCCTTCAAAGCAACTCTGGGCTGTTTTGCGACCTTGTCGCCGTCGATGCGACTTGTTCACTAAGGGCCGTGCTTTCAAAGCACGCGGCCTTCAAGCAACTCTGGGCTGTTTTGCGACCTTGTCGCCGATGCGACTTGTTCACTAAGGGCCGTGCTTTCAAAGCACGCGCCTTCAAGCAACTCTGGGCCTGTTTTTGCGACCTTGTAAATGCGATGCGACTTGTTCACTAAGGGCCGTGCTTTCAAAGCACGCGCCTTCAAGCAACTCTGGGCTGTTTTGCGACCTTGTCGTCTGTGAGGCCATCCGTAAAGCCTCAATGGGGCAGTTAGTCAAATCGTGGTTGACGTCACCCCCTTGATAACTACAATTACGTGGGTAGTAACGCCCTTGGCAGCGCGCCCAAGCGTGCACGTGGGCATTGATTGGCCTTCATAATGATTGCGGTTTTCGAATTTTGGAATTTGAATCGACCGCGCAATCCCCAACCGTTGGATGGTTTAACTTCCAGCCCCACGATCTCCACTCGCTTGCCTATATAAGGCTAGCCTCCTCAACATTTCCTCACTTTTCACTCTTCTAATTTCCCACAATTTTTCTCCGAGTTCTCTCTTTTTTCTAGGACTAACAAAAGCTTCCGGCGGAGTTTGATAGTAAGATTTGACGGTGGTGGAAGTGGGTTTCGAGGTTTTCCGGCAGGAGTTTGAAGATTTCGACGTGCTTTTTAGGCTGATCTTTCTATCTTTCCCAGAAAAACAGGTAACTTTTTCTCCCCTATCCTTTTTTTTTTGTTCTCCGTTTGTTTTTCGAGTCCTTCCCTGGCATTTGATCCAATGTCTGGGCAATGCGCTTGGATGTAAGGTGTTTTTCTTGAGAAAAAGTGAGGTTTTCTAGGTTGGTGTTTTTTTATTGTGATTCCTCCTGAGTGGAATCATCGTGCCCAGAATCCTCTACTTATTATGTTTGCTTTGGAGTCCGTATTTCCCTTTCTGGCAATTTGCTTTCCGTTTCTCCTGTAAAAACGGAGGGAGGGCGTCGAGATGGGTGCGATTACCTTCCTGGTTTAATTTCTATTATCCCAGGTCTGAAAGCTCCACCTTTTCCTCTTGTTTTTGCAGGATGTCGGACGGAGAGCATTCTGTCAGAGGTGACTCAGACGAGGAGCAGGAGTTTTACGATTATGCTCATGAGGAAGAGGGTGATGACCCCTCTAGTCCTGAGAAGTCCGCGGGCGACCTGTTGTTGGAGATAACGGCGCCGAGGCCGCTATTCGAGCAAGTAGCGATCCTTTTGACCTAGATTCTTTGTTTCTGACGACCCCATCCTCGACGCAAGAAAAGCCGTAAGGAAATGGCACGAGCTCATGGACGAGCACCAACGAGGCCGGTGAGAGAGGGATGTCGGACGTCGAAGAAGCGTGTTTCAATCCGAGTCCTAGTAGTGCCGATCATGACGATGCATATATTGAAGACGCCGCTCTTCACGAATCGATGGGGTCGAGTGAGGACGAAAATGCCCCCCGCCTCACCAAATTGTTTGGGAGCTTTCTAAGAAGCCAAAAAGAAGAAAGATCCTAAAATCACGGTTGGGGAGGCCGCTGCTAAAGCGAAGAAACCCATGCCCAATAATCCCGAGGCGATGAGGAGTTCGCTATCTGGCGGAGTTTGAAAAGGCGCTGGAGAAGAAGTGGGCGCGACTCTGTGATGTAAAGAGAGACCTTAACCGATTTATCCATCGTCGATTTAAAATTGACACGAGCGTGTATCGATTTTCCCGCTTGATTATTCGAAGGAGGAGGATAAATTTAAACCTGGGATCGCCAGATTACGTGTGTGCTCGCCGTTGAGATGGCGCCCGATTCGCACTTTGATCATTTTTACGCGGGACTCCGACCTCCATTCGACCCTTTCTTTGTGAGGATTTGTGAATTGATGGGAGCTCTCCCTTCGGATTTTTCCATTGGGACCGTTATTCAAATCATGGCCTTCATCGTGATGTGTCGACTGATGAAGATAGAACCTTCGCTGACCTTTTGGGCCATTTTCACTCGGTTTTCTTGGGACGAGCATCGCGGGCAAATATCTTTAAGGTCCAAGACGCCCCACCTACTATTCTCGCTACCGAATAAGATTCACAGATGGCAAAAGCGGATCCTCAAGGTGGAATCCTAGGTTGGCTGGCCATTTCCTAGGGCCGCAAAACGCACGGGGAAATCTACCCTCACGATCGACGAGCCTCCTATATCAGAACGGCGTTTTGTTAAAGGGCTCATGACCCTTATTCAATCTGATGGGATCGATGCCTCCTTAAGGAATATCGCTTGGGTTGATCTCCTGGATCTGGCCCTTCCATTTGCACGTATGGCGGGCCTCGTGGGCCCGGGTAAGGCGAGGCCAGTGGTCACCATGGTTCCTGAGGAGAGCGATCCTGATTGGATAGGGGATTGTCATATAGGGCAATGCTTTCCGTCTGAGTGTCCTGTATGCGGAGGCGATCCGGAAAGAAGACCGCCCTGTAAACTTCCCTACCTTTATTAGATCTTTAAAGAGCTCGAGGTGTTACTTTCATGCGTTATTTTTTCTTTCGAATCTGTTTTTAATGGACTCCTTTTGCAGGTATGGACGCTAATGAACGCCGAGCTCAAAGGAAGAGGCTTGCTGAGGAGGAGGCCAAGACTCGGCAAACGACCTTGAAACTGGTCCTTGGGAAGGTTCCCCGTACTGTAGACGCCACTATCATTGACGAGGCGTATGATCCTACGAAGGTCGCAGAGGCGCCCGCAGGTGCGAGCTCAAGTCAGACCACTACCCAAAAGAGGCCACAGGTTGATGATCCCACGAAGGAGAGCCAGGGCCAGAAACGACCGAGGGTTGAAAAGACAAAAGCGGCTGGCGCTGGTAAAGCATCTGATCGCACGGATAAACGAGCTGCTGATAAGGGCTCTGCGCGGCCTGAGACTATTGTTGAGGAGGTCCCTGAGGGAGTGGAGCCATTGCCGGCTGGGACATTGCCCCGCGGCTACAAGGGGAAAGAGGCGGTGTGGCTGGACCCCAACTTTACTCAGAACCTCGACATGAACAAAGCGGGCCAGATAAGAGAGGCCATTGGTGATGTTATCCCCTTGGGTCGCCTGGCATGGGACTCACCGCACGGGGTTCAGCTGGAAATCGAGAGGGGGATCACATCTCGCGTCGTGATTCAAGAAGATGCCCCTGCTGGCGATGAGGTCGCCGAACTGAAAGACCTTTCAGGCCAATTTGGGATTGCTGCTTCAATGGTAAGCTTGTTAATCTTGTATTTTTCCCCTTCGTATTTTGTGCTTTCCTCGGACTTATCATTTCCTCTTTTTCAGCTTGGGACTCGTATAAACAAGGCGATTGAAGCCGCGGAGAAGCGCAAAGCTGAGCTTAAGAAAGTGACGGCGGCCCTTGGAGCCTCGGAAAAAGCCAGGATTGCTTCTGAAAACAAAGGCTTGCAGGCGGCAGCTGAGGTTGAGCGGATGAAGAAACTCATGGCGGAGAGCGCTAAACTGGATGCGGAGCTGCAGGAGAAGGTGCGAGCCCTGAAGGATGAAGCCCGTAATTCCGCTGAAGGGCTAGCGGCCGCACGTGAGGAGGTCGCAAATTTGAAGGAGAAACTTGCCGCTGCAGAGAAAGCCGCAGAGATGGCGGGTCCGGCCGATGTGGAAGCCTACAAGCTTTCTGATGAGTTCGGTGATTTCCAGGAGGCTAGCCCGACCAAGGTTTTAATCACCTCGCTTCGTTGTCTATGGGCTTATCATGGCGGGAGAGCATTACCTTGGAGGAAATGCTCCGTTGGGTTAACATGTCCGGCCGATCTCCCGACTTGTTGGCCATCCACCCGGATATCCCTTATGCAGCAGATCACATCGTCGCCATCCAAACCAACCAGATAGAGCGCGGAGACCCAGTGTGGGATCCTCCTCCAGTCAATCCTATTAACTTTGCGATCTTGAAGAATCCTCCGGCAAGAGATCAACCTGGTGATGAGTACATTGACACTCCCCCCGGCTCCGTTTAAATGCCTTGTGCTTTTGTTTTGAAACAATTTATGCTTCTGCGGCTCTGTAATAATAACTTTGGCTCTGCAACTTTTTGTACTATTTGGCGTCTTCATTTGGTGGCTGTAATAACTTTATCTTTTTACTTTCTGTATTGACATTGTGGCCGTTTTGGCCCCTCTTGGTTTATCTACTGTGCTTTGTTTCTCTGATTTATCTCCTGCTATCTTGTTTTGTATGTGTGCGGCCCCCTTTATTTTGGCGTGATTTGTTGAGCTCGCGAAAATAACTAAGGCTAAAGAACTGAAAATTGAGGAATTCCTGTTGCGTTAATATTTTCCCATCCCCCTTCTTTTATTCGAGGTGCGAGGAGACTTGAGCAAAATAGATCGTCGCCGCAATTCATTATAGCTTGTCTTTGCGGACTTGTTGCAAGTAATGAGGTATATTTTGCAAAGCTTTTTTTTTCTGCGGCCCCCTAGTTTCGAGGCGGAGTGGATGCTTGCTGGAAACTTAGGAGCTGCGTTGACTTGACTAAACTAGCCTCTCGACTGTCGTGTTTTGCCGGGAATCAAGGGATCTGGATTGATTTGACAGCTCACTGGCAGTGTATGTGTGTTCAAAACGGCCTAAAATCTCGGGCTAGTAACTGTGCACGAATATGGCCAAGAATCGTGGGCAGATAACCGATAGGCATTAAATGCGTCCTTTGAATTTCAAAATTCAGATAACCCGCGCTCTACCTGGCCGTAGGATTTAATTGATCGTGGCCGTTCCTTTTGCTAACCTCTGCTATAAAAGGAGGAGGAATGCTAACTTCATTTTTACCCTTTTTCTTGCGCAGATTCTTGTTGCGAGAACCATGTCTCTTCCATCTGGAGAGGGTAGAGTGCGTGTTTTTAAAGCCCATCCTATTCGTGATGTATCCCCTTTCTTCTTTACTGCCTCTGACGTTGCTAAAGATCATTTCTGGCGCTATTTTGAGTGGGTTGAGCCTGCGAAGGAGAGGGGTTTAAATCAGAGCAAGGTCGAGGGTGACGGCTCTCTTCTGCGCGTTCGTTTCTCTGGGTGGGCAGATTTTGTTGCACCAACTTCATCAATACTTCCCAATCTTTCAATAGTGAGGGAGTTCTATTCCATCTTGTCTGAAGTTGCTTACGGGGGATCGCCAATTTGTATTACCCTTCGTGGCGTCGCGGTCATTTTACTCCGAATCCATCAATGGTGCCACAGGTATACCCGCTATCGACCCCTTATCCCATTATGAGCTCACTTGGAACCTTGCCGATGAGTCAAGTAGACAATCTTGCTTGCGACGAGCCCTACGCGAGCTCTTTCCTAATTATGAGCGACCTCGTGCATTTGGGACTGCGTCGATCTTTCGCGAGCAATCGTGAGTGGAAAAGGTTCATCAACTCGCGCGCCCTCTTGTCCACGGATAACGAGGTCACATTAGTGAAGCGAAGCTTTGCTTTTGCACGCTATTCGCGATCATCGTGTTGATATTGATTGGGGATCTTGATACACCGGAAGCGGTTAATTTTGCGGTTTCTATGGACCGACATCGTCGCTTCCCTTTGCTTCATTAATAACGAAGCTATGCAGCTTAGCGAGGGTGCCGAAGCATTCGCTGGATCATTATAGGTACACTCAATAGATAGAGTGTAACCCTCTCTCTTTTTTTTCTTTTTTTTTTTTTTTTTTTGCGAAAGGCATTGTAGGCCGCAGATTTGTTGGAAACAATTGTACTTCTTAATAAATGAAGATGGCTCTTTTATTTTGATTTCCCTTTCCATATGCCCTGTTCGTACGCGGGCAGACATACGCCTTACATATGATATTTTTTCAGATTGTCCGCATGCCAGGGTCGGTTGTACTCGCGACCTTGTTATCGCTTAGTACGTAAGTTCCTTTTTTGACTATTCGAGCGATCCTCTCTGGGCCTTCCCAGTTTTCCGATAGTTTTCCCTTCTTGGCCTCGTGGCCGGTGGCTGTTAAGGCCATATTTATATGATTATTAAAGGTTTATTTCATTATTATTTTCCCCACATTTGCATAATATACATGAGAATTAAGGGTTTAAGTGTAATTATTTAATAAAGATGATTTTAAGAGGGTTGTATGCAAAATTGATGATTTTAAGTGTTGATTTAATGGAATTATTATTATTTGAGTTTTATTACATTTTTTGCATTGTTTATTTATCATGTAGGTGTTAATTTTCGTGCATATAAAAAGGATTAAAGGAGGCTAAAGTCGAATTATAAGAGATAGAGTTGGAATTGGCTTGAAAAAATTGGATAAGGATGAAGAAATCAAGTTCAAGTCGATCCAGACGGAGTCCAGACGAGCGTCCACCTTCCGTCCATTATGAACGAGCGTTCAAGAAAGTGAACGTGTGTTCGAAGTGCCAAAATCAGAACAAAGAGTTCAGCCGCAGTCTGAACGAGCGTCCAACTTTGTGAACGAGCGTCCGCCACCGCCATAGCTTCAGCCGACTTTAAAATCTATATATAGCAGCAGCCTCTTAACCCTAATTCATACCACATAATTGAGATCGCAATTTTACACGAAAAGCATGCCACAAGCCTTTTACAGAGATGAATTTCTCCAACCCAACAATCATCTTCAACATGATTGTTGGCTAAAAGCTTCTGCGGTGAGTCGACGGAGGAAGCTCATCAACAACAAACCAACTAGAGAGTTCGATCTTTGGATGTTTAGTGAGTTTAAGATCTAGTTTTTCATCACTTTTAATTTGTTTTACATTGCCATGTTTTGTTGAATTATCAATTCTATGAAACGATCTATTTATCTATCTTTATGCTTGAATAAATTTATGAAAGTCTGTTTATTTGAGTTCTCTTTCGTTTAAGTGATGCATCTAATCATGTTATAAGAGATTAGGCATGTTTAGTTGAGTAAGAGTTTGGAAACGATCTCGTGATTTCGTTTTGATTGCATGTTTAGTTTACTTGAAAAGATAAACGAAACCCAGAATTTGGTTAGAGATATCTAATTGAATCCGTGAAAAATCACTACTAAAAACTATGTTCTAAATCATCATCTAGTTGAGTTGTTGGTTGATGGGTGAAATCGATCGCCTCATTGCGTTTTCCTTTATTGTTCATTAATTGAATCATTAGTTTAATCTTTAGTTAAGTTTTAGTTTTAGAACCCTAGTTTCTTTGTTGATTTTTTACGCATATTTTACATTCGATTCATATTCGGAGACGCTCGTCCGTGAAATCGAGCGCCCGTCCGTTAGCTTTAGTTTCAGACGCTCGTTCACTTTAGTGAGCGCTTCGTCCATCCTTCGTTTTCTTATTTTTCAGCTTGTTTTATTTCGTTTTCTGTTTTTAATTCTTAGGTTTAGGTTTTAGTTAGTTTCAACCTTAGTTTAGTAGTAGTTTAGTGACATAATCGATATAGGTTTATATTTGAATTCGATAAGCGTTCCATTTCCTTAGGGCGACCCGATAACATCCTTTACTCTGAGATCCTTATACTTGGGGTGTTTGGTATTATAAATTTAAAACGTGTTTTTACCGAACAAGTTTTTGGCGCCGTTGCCGGGAATTCGGTTCGGTTGTCGGATTCTTTTAGGTATAAGTTTTATATCGATTCTAATTTTAATTGTAGTTTTTAATTTTAGGATTACATTTATTATTGTTTTATTTTATTTGATTTTATTTCAATTATTTTCCTTACTTTTTATAGTTTAGATTTGTTTCCGTAATTATAGATTTGTTTTATTTTGTTTCCATAGTTCTTTTCGCTTTTATATTGTTTTTATCTCGTTTTTTAATTTCGGTAACCTTAGTTTTAGGTTTTTTCGAATCGAGCAGCGTTCATTTATCTGAACGCCCGTCCACCTCAATTTCTGTCTTACGAACGAGCGTTCATTCAATCTGAACGAAGCGTTTCGCTCGAACGAACGATCCACTAACACTTTGGGACTTGATTCGATCTGTTCAATCATCACTTCTTTGCTATCTTCTCTTATCTCTTTTCTTTTCTTCTCTCTTTCTCAACCATCTAATCTTTTCTAAACTGTTTCTAATCAACCCCAAAGGGTTGATTCCTTCCTTTTCCTTTCTTACGGTTTATGCAAACAAGAAGTAAGAAGGACTTCTAATCTTTGATCACGAGCACGAACGATCATCCTTAGAAGAAGGCTTCTCCACGATCTTGACGCCATGGCGGATCAAGATCCAAATCCGAACCCCAAGCCCAATTAAATCTCATTCTTCAACAAATGCAAGCTCTGCAACAACAAAGAGAATCAACAAAGTGGTATAAACCAACAACTTCAACAATTCCGCTAAAACCAAATTTTAATCGGTTGAACCGGGACCCTATACCCCCCCATATCTTAATCAAGATTTTCTCGAAGAGGCATAGACTATTCGTCCTCACGACATGGGAGGAGTGAACTTTGATCTAAAGAACGGAGTAGTTGCTCTAGTTCAGAATAGTTCTTTCCATGGCACTGCTCAGGAAGATCCACGCGACTTCTTGTCCACATTTGTACAAATCTGTGAAGCAGGCCATTATCCTGGTGTTGATTCTGAGATCGTAAAGTTGAAACTATTTCCTTTTGCTTTGAAAGGTGAAGCAAGCAGATGGTTTAAGTCATTAGCCCAACATTCTCTCCATACATGGAATGATGTCAAAAGAGCCTTCGCTCTTAAGTGGGTTTCACCAGGCAAGATTATGGAGATGAAACGGGAAATAGCTACTTTCGAGCAGTTGGAGGATGAAACTGTTGGCAAAGCTTGGGAAAGATTGAATCTTTTGATGAGGAAATGCCCCAATCACGGATATGACAGACATGAGTTGTTGGAACTGTTTTACAGAGGTGTCTCTCAACCTAATAGAGACTATCTTGACTTGGATCCTTCTTAGGGGGAGGTGATGAGACTGCCTATAGAGTGGCTGAGACGATAGCCAAGAACAATATGTGGTCGACTCCAAAGAAGACCAATCTTTGTCAAGAAAGAAAGTCATCGCAAATAGTCACGATACACGGTGTTGGTTGCTCAGATGGAATTGATAAGCAAGCAGCTGGCCAATCTTCAGGCGCAGTCTTCTGATCTGGGAATGCAGGCAGGGACGGAGATGACGGAAGAAGTAAATCTAATGGATAATCAAAACCAACCCTTCCGAAACTTCAACCAAAACCAGAACTACTCAGGATTTCAAAGACAAAACTTCAATCAAGCCAAGTTACCACCTGGCCCTTCAAATTCGAATTCTTTCAACCCGAACTATCAAAGGCCAGTTCAGAACTCCCAAAGGCCTCAAGGTGGCTGGAACCAAAATCAAAACCACAATCACACCACCTCTTGTGTCCCTCAGCACAAATTTGATGAGCTAGTTGACATGGTTAAGACTTTGTCTACTAGTGTTAAAGCTATTGAGAGACAAGTTGGTCAAATGGCAGACCAGCAAGCAAGCAGACCTCACGGTAAACTTCCGAGTTATACCGAGAGAAATCCGAAAGCTGATGTGAATGTTTGCACTGCCATTACACCACAATGGGAGTATGGACAAGAAGAGGAGTTAAATGAAGTAACTTTGAGAAGTGGTAAGAAGGCTGTACCCGGCAAAGTGTCGGGAAACGAGTAGCCCCTCCTGACGCCATAAGTTCAGGAGGGGGAAAATCAGAACTCTAAAGCCAAAGAAAGCGACGATGAGGAGGAGCCTAACGAGAATTCTTCGGGGAACAACATTGATTCTGATGATGAGGAAAGAAAGGAAAGTCAAGGGGCGGTACCCCTGACTAAGAAAAAGGAAGAAAAGTTTGTGAGATGGAAGGATAAGGAGGATGAGGCGATAAAGAATCAAGCTACAAGGAATGATAAAGCCCTTCCTTATCCACCAAAAAGAAAAGAAAGCCCTCACTAAAGACAAGCAAGTATGATGGAGTGAGGAGGATGCTTAGAGACACTCAAGTTAGTATGCCCTTAGCCGAGGTATTAACTGAAATGCCTAAATGCTCTAAGTATCTTAAAGAATTTTGTGGGAGCAAGAGAAAGCTTCACGGGATGGCTGAAGAAGTGCTACGCGAAGATTGCGCGATGGTTTCACAGAAAGTCATTTGTTAGCGAGGTGACCTGGCGAACTTCAATCTCTGTGAGATCGAAGGCCATTTGTTCGAAAATGTATTATGCGACTCGGGGCCTCTATTAATGTGATGCCATTAAACGTATGCAAAAGCTCGGGTTAGATAAAAGGATGCGGAACGCCCGATTTCTCTTGGATGGTAGATAAATCTAGCCGGATTGCAGCCGGTTGTGTAGCTAATGTGCTCCTTCAAGTTGAACATTTAGTCTTCCCTACCGATTGGGTTATTCTAGACTATCCACGATAAGGAGATGCCTCTAATTCTAGGCCGAACCTTTTTAGACACTTCTAACGCTCTCATCGACACGCAAAGGACATATTACTCTTAGAGTCGGTGACACATCTGTCACCTTCAAACGAGGACACATCCGAAAGAGCCGTAATTGATGAAATATCGTTTGTCGAAGCTATCTATGAGGACGAAAAAGATGCCTATTTTGAAGAAGCGAGAGGAGTAGCAGAGATAGGTGTTTTTGAAGTCATGGACATTGAGGATCCGGCCGATGCGGACCACCTTCTAATTCATTTCAAGCCGTAGGCATTGACGAGTCATCTTCACTCGCTCACACTGGGCTGTTATTGAGTTAGAAGCATGGAGATGCCCAAACAACAAACGATGATCTCAAAGAATCGAGTCGGGAAGACTTCATCCTGGTGAAGAAGAAGCACGATGGGTAGTTGGGACGAGGTAGAATTTTGGAGAGAAGCTACTCATTGGGAAGTAGATGACTGGGAAGAGCTGGCAGAAGAGCTTAAAGATGAAGAGTTAAGAAAAATGATCGATCACAAGAAAAAGGAAGCAAGTGTTGATCGGAGGATTCCGATGGACGATTTGATCCAATACCTTTCTGGGGTTGAGCCTCGGGAAGATGAGCTATTCTTTAGTCAACCACTCCAAGCTCATAAAGAGAAAGGTGGCCCGTTAAAGTCTAGTATTGAGCAACCACTCATCGATTTAGAGCTCAAACCGCTTCAAACACCTTAAGTATATCTTTCTTAAGGATGGAGATAAATTGCCTTTGATCATTTCTTGAAACTCGACCACGAGCAAGAAGCACGGTGATAGAAGTGCTTAAAGAATATCCTCGCGTTCGGATGGCAAGTGGGTGATATCCGAGGAATCAGCCCAGATGTATGCATGCATAAAATCCGAGCGGAGGAGGAGCTAAAAGGTTAGACAACCTCGAGAGAAGGCTGAATCCGTATACGCAGGAGGTTGTCAAGAAAGAAGTGATAAAGTGGCTTGACATGGGCATCATCTATGCAATCGCCGATAGCGAGTGGGTCACCCTACTCGGTTGTGCCAAAGAAGGGTGGGATCACCGCCGATAAGAATGAAAAAGGGAGGAAGTTGCCTTACGACTCGTGACAAAGGCTCTGAGTGCAGTATTGATTATCGTAGACTTAATGAGGTTCTTGCCAAGGACCACTTTCCCTACCCTTCATTGACCACTTATTGAACGACCGAGTGGTCATAAGTATTATTGTTTCCTTGATGGCTATTCGGCTACTTCCGGATAGCCATTGATCCTAATGACCAAGAGAAGACAACTTTACGTGTCCATCCGGTACTTTTGCTTTTCGCAGAATGCCATTCGCCTATGCAATGCACCCGCGACTTTTTTCTACGGTGCATGTTAGCCATTTTATGGACTTGTGGAGCAATGCATGGAGGTCTTCATGGATGACTTCTCGATCCACGGCGATAGCTTTGATGAAATCTTAAAGAATCTAGATATGGTACTCCAACGTTGTGTTGAGAAAAATCTGGTGCTTAAGCGGGAAAAATGCCATTTTCTAGTAGGCGAAGGAATCGTTTTGGGACATAAGGTGTCCAATCTTTGGTATTCAAGTTGATAAGGCCAAGGTCGAAGCCATTGAAAGGATGGCGTACCCTAAGGCAAAGTGAAAGAGGTACGAGGTTTTCTAGGTCATGTTGGCTTCTACAGGTGTTTCATTAAAGATTTTTCTACCATCGCCAAGCCTTTATCAAATCTTTTGAAAGATGATGTAGATTTCTTGTTCGATGCGAAGTGCAAAGAAGCTTTCAATTGTCTGAAAGACAAGCTTATTAATGCCCCTATTTTAGTTGCACCTGACTGGACCAAGCCTTTCGAATTGATGTGCGATGCCTCTAATTATGCCGTAGGCGCAGTTTTAGGACAAAGAGTTGATAAAAGGTTCAGGCCCATTTATTATGCGAGTCATACCTTGAACCCGGCTCAATGCAATTATACTACGACTGAGAAGGAATTCTTAGCCGTCGTCTTTGCCATTGACAAGTTTTAAGCTATCTTCAGGGTCTCAAGTGATTGTATGGGCCGAGATCACGCAGACTTTACGCTACCTTATGGATAAGGCGGATGCCAAACCAAGGTTACTTCGATGGATTTTGATTTTACAAGAGTTTGACCTTGTGATTAAAGATAAGAAAGGTAGTGAGAATATTGTGGCTGATCATTTATCTCGCTTAGTAAATGAGGGTGCAGAGAATCACAATGATATAGGCATTGATTTTCCAACTGAGCAATTGATGAAGCTTGAAACGGTTAGGCCGTGGTATGTCGACTACGTCAACTATTTAGCGAGTGGTCATTTAGAGGATATGACGATCGGGAGAAGAAAAGTTCTTTTCGATCTTAAATATCTCGTATGGGAAGATCCTTATTTGTTGAGTCAGCAAAGGCGGGTTGCTTCGACGGTGTGTTCTGAGCATGATCGGTGGGATATCTTACAACAATGCCATAAGCGGTCCTACCGGAGGTCACTATGGAACACCAAAGACGGTTGCAAAGATCCTTCAAGCTGGATTTCTCTTGGCCGACTCTGTTTAAGGATGCATAAGCCTTTTGTAAAGGTTGTGATAGGTGCCGAGCCGACGGCGAGAGTAGTAGGATGGAAATGCCACTTAAGCCCATTCTTGAATGCGAAGTTTTCGACGTTTGGGGCATAGATTTTATGGGCCCCTTTCCATCTTCGTGCGGTAATAAATATATCCTCGTCTGTGTCGACTATGTTTCCAAGTGGGTTGAAGCAATAGCCACCCAAACTAATGATCATAAAGTCGTGAAGAAATTCTTGCAAAAGAATATCTTTACTAGATTCGGCTGTCCGAGAGCACTCATTAGTGATGAAGGTACTCACTTTTGCAACGCGCCGCTTGATAAAGTTCTTGAAAAATATGGTGTCAAACATAAAATTGGTACACCATATCATCCTCAAACTAGTGGCCAAGTCGAGGTAAGCAACCGGAGCCTGAAAAGAATTTTAGAGAAGACCGTGAACAACAATAGATCTAATTGGAGTCTCAAGTTGGATGACGCATTGTGGGCTTATCGTACTGCATTCAAAACCCCGATGGGCACGTCACCCTTCCAAATGGTCTATGGCAAAGCATGTCATTTACCAGTCGAACTTGAACACAGAGCTTTCTGGGCAATTAAATTCTTAAATTTTGATAGCCTACTCTGTGGGGAGAAAAGGTTATTCTGATTGAACGAGCTCGATTTAATTCAGACTCCGTGCGTACGAGAATGCTAAGCTTAGCAAGGAAAGAACGAAGATGCTCCATGATGCTAAGATCAAGGACCGAGAATTCAAAGTTGGTGAAATGGCTTTACTCTATAATACTAGACTTCACCTGTTTCCGGGTAAACTCAAGTCTAGATGGTCTGGTCCCTTTGAGATTCTCGAGGTTAATCCAAGTGGAGTAATTACTTTGAACGGGTATGGTAATCAAGCTTTTAAAGTGAATGGCCATCGACTTAAGAAATATTTTGGGCAACCAAAGGAAAAGCCTGAGACTCTTTATTTCCAAAGAAGAGATGAGAATACTGAGATGTCACGATCTGTGAAGAGATTCCATCTTATTTCTTTGAGTCAGATGATGACATTCCTACCTCTACCTGTGAGGAACCTTCTCCTGAGACTCCTGAGCATGTTAGCACACCCATGGCGATCATCCGCCAGAACAAGAAGAAGAGAGTCAGTGTAGTTTGGAGAGAAAAGTTTAATGATCTTATCGCGCACTTGACTTGTTGTTGTGGTGAAAATCATTTCCGCCCCAATACTTCTGATTCTGATACTGAGGTGACGGTAGTCAAACCAAAGTGGCCCGATCCGGGTTGATCTTTTGAAATCTGTGTCAAGCTATTGACGTTAAAAGAGCGCTCCTAGAAGGCAACCTAGTTTGTTTTATTTGTTTTATTTTCTTAGGTTGTTTTTTTTTCTTGTTTTTAGAAGTGGTACTCTAGTTGCGTGTTGATGGTTATTCCTTTTACTCTTGTTGTAAGTGTTTTGTATATTTGCTCATATACCCCGTGTACCCGAGATTATATGGTATGTCGAGTGTTGCGAGATACTTTTTAGCGAGTTCGCAAGCTTTTATGTCAGTGTTGTCTATTCAAGTTGTAGCGGTACATTCATGCTCCGGCCTGACCTCTGCCAACTTTCATCCGACAACCACTGTCAAAACCAGCTAAGTTTTTTTTCTTTTATTTTGCACATTCTGAGGGCATAATGTGATTTAAGTGTGGGGGGGTAAAATGGGTATGTTTTCAGGCTGTATCTTTTGAAATATGAGTGAATGTTAAATTTCGAGCAAATTTGAAATTTTTGTGCATCTCGAGCATATGATTGAAACTAAATGCTTGCTAGTTGTAGTTCCTAACGATGATAGTATGTGACTTAGTGAGATAATTATAGCTTGTCTTTACTTTTATGGAGATAGTATTCCTTTTGCACTCACGAAAGCCTTTGATTGTGAAGCAAGATTTTTGAAGTATATCCTGTCATTATTTTGATTATTTATCTTAGGAAGGTCAGTATAGTAACATCTGAGTTAGACCGTGTACTGTGAATATCATAACGTTTGAATGTGATAAGTGAGATGTAACTTATGACTTGGAATAGTGAATGAATAAAGTGAGTAAGTAATTGTTAATAAATACGTTTGTCGGAAGCTGGTTAATGATTTGGGTGCGGTAGGGTATACCTCGTATGTCCTATACCACTATGATGACCAATAGCTCACGATAGTCAGTTTATAGCTACCTTATGATTTGAGTAGGTAGGGGATTATCTTGAAATGTCCTATTCTGCTATGATGGGTAAGAGCTTACTCTGATATGCGTTACAATTGAAAATTTTGAAGAAATTGAAAATAAAAGTTAAGTCTTTGTTATCATGGATCTTATACCCAGTATAAACCGCATGATGATATGTCAGTAGGATTATCCTCTTGAGTGCGTGGGAAGGCTTGAGTGGAGCTATTACTGTCTATACCTAGGATAGTCATTGAAATTTTTGAAAGGATATTTCTTTGAAAGGCTTGTTAAATTTGAGATTGGCTTGTCACACATACACTGAATCTATCTCTGTGATGGTACTGTTGGCTATAGTTGTTGTATCTTGTGTTACGTGAGTTAGAGATCTATGTGGATTGCATGAATGTTGAGTTATAGTTTTGATTGTTTTGTCCGAGGACGTACAAAAAGTTAAGTGTGGGGGAGTTGTTAAGGCCATATTTATATGATTAAGGTTTATTTCATTATTATTTTCCCCACATTTGCATAATTTACATGAGAATTAAGGGTTTAAGTGTAATTATTTAATAAAGATGATTTTAAGAGGGTTGTATGCAAAATTGATGATTTTAAGTGTTGATTTAAGGGAATTATTATTATTTGAGTTTTATTACATTTTTTGCATTGTTTATTTATCATGTAGGTGTTAATTTTCGTGCATATAAAAAGGATTAAAGGAGGCTAAAGTCGAATTATAAGAGATAGAGTTGGAATTGGTTTGAAGAAATTGGATAAGGATGAAGAAATCAAGTTCAAGTCGATCCAGACGGAGTCCAGACGAGCGTCCACCTTCCATCCATTATGAACGAGCGTTCAAGAAAGTGAACGTGCGTTCGAAGTGCCAAAATCAGAACAGAGAGTTCAGCCGCAGTCTGAACGAGCGTCCAACTTTGTGAACGAGCGTCCGCCACCGCCATAGCTTCAGCCGACTTTAAACTCTATATATAGCAGCAGCCTCTTAACCCTAATTCATACCACATAATTGAGATCGCAATTTTACACCGAAAAGCTGCGGCCACAAGCCTTTTTACACAGAGATGAATTTCTCCAACCCAACAATCATCTTCAACATGATTGTTGGCTAAAAGCCTTGCAGTGAGTCGTCGGAGGAAGCTCATCAACAACAAACCAACTAGAGAGTTCGATACTGGATGTTTAGTGAGTTTAAGATCTAGTTTTTCATCACTTTTAACTTATTTGTTTTACATTGCCATGTTTTGTTGAATTATCAATTCTATGAAACGATCTATTTATCTATCTTTATGCTTGAATAAATTTATGAAAGTCTGTTTATTTGAGTTCTCTTTCGTTTAAGTGATGCATCTAATCATGTTATAAGAGATTAGGCATGTTTAGTTGAGTAAGAGTTTGGAAACGATCTCGTGATTTCGTTTTGATTGCATGTTTAGTTTACTTGAAAAAGATAAACGAAACCCTAGAATTTGGTTAGAGATATCTAATTGAATCCGTGAAAAATCACTACTAAAAACTATGTTCTAAATCATCATCTAGTTGAGTTGTTGGTTGATGGGTGGAATCTGATCGCCTCGCTGTGTTTTCCTTTATTGTTCATTAATCGAATCATTAGTTTAATCTTTAGTTAAGTTTTAGTTTTAGAACCCTAGTTTCTTGCTGATTTTCTGCATATTTTCTGTTCCAGTTCATATTCAGACGCTCGTCCGTGAAATCGAACGCCCGTCCATTAGCTTTAGTTTCCAGACGCTCGTTCACTTTAGTGAACGCTCGTCCATCCTTCTGTTTTCTTATTTTTCAGCTTGTTTTATTTCTGTTTTCTGTTTTTAATTCTTAGGTTTAGGTTTTAGTTAGTTTCAACCTTAGTTTAGTAGTAGTTTAGTGACATAATCGATATAGGTTTATATTTGAATTCGATAAACGTTCCATTCCCTTAGGACGACCCGATAACATCCTTTACTACAGATCCTTATACTTGGGGTGTTTCGGTATTATAAATTTAAAACGTGTTTTTACCGAACAGTGGCTTGTCTCCTTCGCAAAACATAATCTCCTACGGCGAAGTGATGCCCGCGAATGTGCTTGTCATGGTGACGCTTGGCGGCTTGTTTGCAATTGAGCAGACGGCCATATGATTCAATTCGTCTTTCCTCAGCCAAATCAAGATCGAGCTTTCTCTTGAGCGGGTTATCGGCCTCGCTAAAATATGCGACCCTTAAACTTGGTAGGGCTATTTCCACTGGTGCCATAGCTTCGGATCCATAGGTTAGAGCAAATGGAGTTTCCCCTGTAGTTGTTTTCCGCGATGTTCGGAGAGCCCATAAGGCCGCGGGGAGGTGGTCAGGCCATTTACCCGCCTTATCGCCCAAGCTCTTTTTTAGTACCTGGAGTACCTGCTTGTTTGCGTTTTCAGGCTGACCATTTCCACGAGGATAGCATATCGATATTCGCCAATGCTTGACGTTATTTTCTTCGTAGAATGTGTCGAATTCCTCTCTAAACTGAGGTCCGTGGTCCGATACTATTACTCTGGGGACGCCAAATCTTGTCCATACTTGATCGAGTAGAAAATAGGTTATGTCTTTGGTGTTGATTTTTACCAGAGCTTTAGCCTCGATCCACTTGGTGAAATAATCAACAGCGACTACCACGTATTCGCATCCGGAGCGACCCTTTTTTAATGGTCCAACGAGATCGATGGCCCACATGTCGAATGGCCATGCGGCGATGACGATGCTTTACTCGACTGAGGGTAGCCTGGGGATGTCCGCAAATTTTTGACATACATCGCATGCCTTGGCGTCCTCGGCGATTTTAGGCCAGTAGTATCCGGCCAGTAAGATCTTTTGTGCGAGGGTGCGACTAGCCGGGTGACCGCCACACGACCCTTCATGCAGTTCGGTGAGAATTCCCTCAACCTCTTCAGGTCGCACACATCTCAGTAAAGGTTTAGAGAACGAACGCCGATATAAAACATCGCTTAAGATGGTGTATCTAGCAGCTCTTCTTACCAGGGCTTTTGCCTCGTTTGGATCATCGGGGAGTCTTCCGGAATTGATATAATCCTTTATGATATCAATCCAACAAGGATTTGCGGATTGCAAGTCCATTACCTCGACCTTGTCGATGGCGGGGCCCGACAGGTATTCTACCAAGATCCGATGGGTTACTAATTTCGTCCTCGCTGGTTAGTTTAGATAAATAGTCAGCTCTATGATTGTCTTCTCGGGGGATGTTGGTGAACTTGCAGTATTTAAATCCGCTCTCGAGCTTCTTGACGAGATTTATATACCTCTGTAGAATCTCGCAGTGAATGCCAAACGATCCCGTCACTTGATTAACCACCAATTGTGAATCACAGAAAACTTGAACATTTTCAACCTTCATCGCTCTGGCGAGCTCAAGTCCTGCAATGACCGCCTCATACTCTGCCTGGTTATTTGATGCGGTGAAATTAAACCTTAAGGCCTTCTCAATTTCCTCTGAGGTTCCAGGCTCTAGTAAGATGATCCCCGCACCGCAACCTTTAAGATTGGCGGCGCCATCGACATAGAGTTGCCAACAGTGACTTGGCCGTTCCAGCTCGTCCGCTGTGGTACTCTTGTCAAGGCTATTATTCGTGTCGAGGTGCTTTCGCATATTTTCGTTGAAACTTGTTTCGACGTTAAAATCGGGCAATGCTTGTGCTTTGATAGCCTTTCGAGGTTCGTAGCGGATGTCGAATTCGGTGAGCTCGATGGCCCAACGTAACAGACGACCTGACAGGTCTGGCTTGTGGAGGACCTGTCGTAGCGACGTGTCTGACAATACAATAATTGAATGCGATGAAAAGTAAGCCCTTAATTTCCGGGCAGCTATGACAACGCAGTAGGCCAACTTTTCGATATTAAAATAACGACTTTCTATAGGGCTTAAAGCCTAAAAAACATAATAAACAGGCCTCTGCGAGGTACCCTCTTCTTTGACAAGTGCTGCGGCGATTGTCCTATCTGAGGCGGCTAGGTACAATAGTAGCACATCTCCGACCGCGGGACTAGTAAGCAATGGCGGACTTGAGAGGTAGGCCTTGAGTTCACTGAAAGCCTGCGAGCACTCTTCTGTCCATGAAAAGGTTTTATTCCCCCTCAGGATTTTGAAGAAAGGTAGGCTCTTCTCAGCGGATTTTGAGATAAACCTTCCCAGGGCTATTATTCTTCCGTTCAGCCTTTGTACCTCCTTGATGCTAGTTGGCTCACTCATATTTATCAACGCCTCGATTTTTTCGGGGTTGGCCTCAATCCCCCTTTGACTCACCATGAAGCCCAGAAATTTTCCTGCTTGGACCCCAAAGGTACATTTGGCGGGGTTTAGCTTCATCGAGTGATTTTTTACATTTGCGAAGGTTTCGCGAAGGTACACCAGGTGATCCTGGCGACTTGATTTCACGACCATGTCATCAATGTAAGCCTCCATGTTCTTGCCTATCTGCGTGCCGAAAACTCTGTTCACCATTCTTTGATAGGTTGAACCTGCGTTCTTTAGACCAAATGGCATCATTTCGTAGTAATATAACCCGCCGGCGGCCCTGAAGGCCGTTAGCTCTTTGTCCTCGTTGGCCATTTTGACCTGGTGATAGCTAGAATAGGCGTCCAGAAAGCTTAGGGTCTCAAAACCTGCGATCCCATCAACCATCTTGTCAATTCGGGGCAACGCGTAGGGGTCTTTGGGGCAAGCCTTGTTCAGATCGGTGAAGTCGACGCACATCCGCCACTTGCCGTTGTGCTTTTTTACCATTACTACGTTTGCCAGCCAGGTGGGATACTGAAGCTCCTTGATTATGCCCGCTGCTAAAAGTTTCTCGACCTCAGTTTTTATCGCGACCTCTTTCTCTGTAGAGAATTGACGCGCCCTTTGTTGTATTGGTTTGAAGTTGGGGTCGACACTAAGATTATGTAAGGCGACCTCCGACTCCACGCCTCTCATATCGGTTACCTCCCAGGCGAAGGCGTCCAAGTTTGCCTTCAGAAGCTCGATCAGCTCCTCCCTGTCTTTCTGGGTTGTTTGCGACCCTATTTTTATCATTTGATTTGGGTGCTCGTTATTTATGATAACCTCGACCAGTTCATCCTCGGCAGAGAAATCGGGCTCGTCTCGGATTTGCAACGTCTCAACTTCTACTATTCCCACCGGGACCTCTCTTATCGCAGCGATCTGATCCGAAGCCACGTTGAATCCCTCCACTCGGGTCGCCAGAGTCGACCTGTTCTTGGTCATATATTCGAGGAAAGATATGGGCGGCTTGTGGCAACCCGATTTCATCCCCACATGGAATTTGACCCCTTTGGTGGGGAGCAGATGCTACCATTTGAAACTTCTTCATATTTGGGATTCCCAAAATCACGTTGTAGTAAGAGGGGAGGTCGATTACCAAGAAAGTTATTGCCTCCGTTCGACAGGGCTCATAATCACCCAAAGTGATGTTGAGGTCGATCGTGCCTTTGACCCGCACCGTGTCGTTGGTGAAACCCTCGAGCACCCCAAGGTAGGGTTTTAACTTGGCCTCCCCGAATCCGATCTGTTTTAAACAGTCGAAATAGATGATGTCGCGGCCAGCCCCAGTGTCGACCATTACTCGATTGACGCCATGCTTGTCATTCACTCCTACCTTTATGACGAGGGGTATTTCCATAGGGCCGCTGACTGTTGTCAGCTCACTTTTCGTAAATATGATCCCTTTCTCATTCTCTCCCAACACTATCTGTTTCTCGAAGCCGCGGGTATTGATTTGGTTTATCTGAGATTTGATTGATGGTTGTTTTGGAATATTCCAATGGATGACTGAACTCTCTCTCTCGATAAGCGCGGGGTTGGCGCCCTTGATCTAGGTGCGTTGTTCCCCTCGCGCTTATATTTATTTCTTTGGTCCTCACGGATCAGCCTTTCTATCTCGCGCCTCAGGGTGAAGCATTCATCGGTGATATGACCATGGTCCCTGTGATAGTCACAGTATTTGGATTTATCGCGACTGTCGGGATCGCCCCGCATAGGCTTGGGTTTGTCAAAATGTTCGCGAATCTCAAACAGTATTTGGGATGCTTTGGTGTTGAGCGGAGTAAAGTTGTCCTCGCTGAATTTGTATGGTTTCTTTACTTCGCGATCACGATTAGCCTCTCGACCCTTTTCCCTCTTACGATCATCCGTGCGATCCTCCTTTGGTGAACGTGGCTCTGCCTTAGGTTTTGTTTTCCCTGAGGATGGTGCTTCGCTGACCCCCATCATTCTTGACCTTTCTAACATCTCCCTGAGACCCGCTTTGGGGGGCCGCAGATTGAATTCAGTCTTCATCGGGCCTTTGGCGATTCCGGTGAGGAAGCACGTTATGACCGCGTCGTCCGGGATGTTTCTCGTCTGATCATATGTTCTGATGAATCGCTCATAATACTCCTTTCCCGACTCATGTCCTCCCATACGAACTTCATACAGGTCCTCGATGGTTTTCTTTGGTCGGCTTGCCGATTCAAATTCTCTGACAAATTTTTCCGATAAATCTTCCCAACTTTCAATCGAGCGCGAGAAGCCCGCGTATCCGGGACTGTGACTCTATCTTGCATGCTACCAACCAAAGCAATGCACCATGCGGACTTATTTTGTGTGGCAAGGGTGATGCGACCCTGGAACGCGGTGAGCCAGTCGTTTGGGCATGAGTTCCCATTGTAATAGTTATAACTGGGATAACTAACCTTTTCTCTGCTGGGAGGCAGCGTTTCTGTGATCCTCCTAGCGAGCACGTCGATTCCCGAGATTGGGGCGACTTTCTCGACTGGCCTCGCCTTTTTTAATTCTGCGAGCTCTTTCTTCATTACCTCCATCTGTTCTGCCAAGATAGGGTCGAACCTTGGTCGCGACTGTGTTTGCGTATCAGCTCGCTCCGCTCTGTGCTCTGATTCCCTAGGATCTCGCGATCCTTCTTGGCGGGCCCTTTTTTCTCTGATGATCATGCGCGCATCCTGCGCGTGTCTATCCTGCTGAATGGGTGCTTCTCCCCCGGGAAGGCTGAGGCGACTTGGGGCCGAGGCCTTGTCCTTCTCACCTAACATTTTGAAAGCGGATTCTTTATCGGCCCTCTTTCCTTTTTGATGATCGCGATCTTGGCGGGCCGAAGTTTGTGGAATATCTCTCCTCGGTCCGTTGCGACCCGAAGAGTGTACACTCTCCTCTATATCGATCTGTTGAATTTGGCTCTGGCGACCTTTGTCTAAGACCGCAGGAGCGGTTTCATTTCTGGGAGGATTCGGGGGTCGAATCGACATTGGGGCCTGGCCTTAGCCAGCAAGAGAGCGAGTTGGTGAGATACATGGTTTTCGCGTACCTCGCATATTCTCTCATTTCTCGCTATCTCCGGGTCCTCACGAGAACCTAGTCCTCCTCCAGGGTCGGTCTTTGGCCCCCTGTGACCTTTCTCTTTCTCGGCGAGCCTCGTCAAGGGTAGCAATAGCCTCTTTTGACTTGGCTTTTTGATTAATGACATTTCGAGCGTCGCTGGGTGCCAGGACCCCTCTTTGCGATCCCTCTCTTTCTGCTGGGAGATTGTCAACCGTTTCTCCCACGCCCTCTCCACGGGTCTGATGCAGCATAACACCTTTTACGGGGGTTTGGGGTATTATGTGTCACACCTTTTACGGGGGTTTGGACTTCTCAGCGCATTGAAGAAGGTGCCTGACATCGTTAGTTTCCTCACATATGCAACCACAATCTTTAGCTGTTCTCTGCTTTACTTAACTGCTTAAGCCATTTCTTTTCTTGGCATTCTTTCCCCTAACGGTCTTGTCTAGTGTTGCAGGATAAAGTTGTGTCATGGTATAGTAATCCTGGAACAGGGGCTTTAGAAAATCAGACATCAGGTGGTGGCGGTGTTGGGATGTACATACAAGTGACTAAGAATCAAGACGAGTCTGTTAGTACCGTCGAAAATGATTGGCATGCACATGGATGTTACTGCAAATCCTTCTAATTGGGTATGTTTCTGTTTTTTTATATTGAAAATAGACTGGGAAGATTCTTCAGCGAAGCTTCTATTTTGAATGTATTTTGGGAATGAAATGGCTGGGAAATGTTTTGTCAAGTAGTGGTATAGTTAGAGTTTTTGAGTTCAATATTTTTTAAGATATTCTGTTATGTTTGCTTGATTCATTTGGATATTTCGAAAATGGGAGGCTTTAAATTCTTGTAGATAATGATAGAAAAGTGAAAATTTAACCTGTTTGTGGAGTTCCAATTTGTGTTATATTTGTTGCCTTATGTTAGAGTAAATCAAGCAAATTTGAAGTCTTGCATTATGTAAAATGATATGAATTTTCACATCTGTGGTTGAGATTGTTTTGCTGAGTATGTGATATTTTTGTATTTGATTTCTTTGTGAGTGATTAAACCATTGGGACTGTCTTTTGATTTCAGGGGCTTGTTGGGGTGATTTTATGTGTGGCATCATGAGGCTGTAGGGTCACTTCACAATGTGGGATGAAGAGGCTACTGAGGCGCTTTGAAATCCAACAAAACCCAAGACTTGTTGAGGCGCTTTGAAATGTGACAACCCAAAACCTGTTGAGGCGCTTTTGAATGTATCCAATGTAACCTGATAAGGCGCTTTTGAATGTATCCAATGTAACCTGATAAGGCGGTTTTGGATGTCTCAACTGTGAACATAATAAGGTGTGTTCAAAATGTATTTACTGTAACATGCGGAGTCGCTTTCTAATGCATCCACTGGGCATTTGTCAGGTCTCTTTCTAATGCATCCACTCGGCATCTGTTAAGGCGCTTTTAAAAGTATGCAATGTGCACATACTAGATTGTTTTAAAGCGTCTTGTTTGGAAATTTTGGCTATAGAGACATCGATACAGGACACTTAAAAACGCCACAACTAGAAGCAAACGCCTCCATATCTCGCTTTTTGAGGCGTTTTTTGTTGTTGCCATATCTTATTTTTGTTGTAGTGACAATTCTCCCCTACTTAAAACAAGTTCGTCCTCAAACTTACTCTTCCTATAACTCTTATTATAAGACATTGATATATACTTGTCACATCATATGTTCTTGACCACGATAGTAGTTAAAGGATTTAAGCGGAGCTTGTACGGATTCAATAGGATGCTCAAACCATGTAGCACCTAGACCAAGCATGAATCCCACAACGTAGCACTTTGTTGTGCATACCTCTTTGCTCCTAAGATCTACCAAAGACTCTAGAGGTGGCTCCCATCGCGTAGCACTTAGCTCTAAAGGATTTTAGAGGCGACTCACACGATGTAGCACTTAGCTCCAAGCAGACTAACTCCTATTGTGACGTCAGATATATGGGTCAACAAGATATGTATTGTCGATAAGACATGTCAAGATCCAAACAGAACTTCAATATAATCAGATAGATACAGACATGTTAGTACATAAGACAAACATCACGCTTCCACTGCGCACTCTAATTACCAAAGAGTCACGAAATCACTTAAGTCAAACCTTATCCATAGAATGTCCAAACTTAGGGCATCTTATCTTATGGCTGCTAACCTAAGGCTTCCAACACCTATATCCAGAACCACCTTATAACGTCTCGACCTGGTGCTCTGCTACCACTTGTGACGGCCCGGCTCCCTACCACTAAGTGTCGTTGTGGGAGCGGCCTGTGAAGCTCACACCACGACTTCAGACATAAACTAAAATCCATAATAAGGATATCAATAAATGATTTATAACATTTTATTTATCGATTTCATTAAAAACTACAACAAATTACTACTACGAAATCGTATTCAACCATTCTATCAAACTTAACACGTGCAACACGATCTAATCCTTAGTTCATGACATCATTCCTATCTCCTTCCTCTCCCCCGACCAAACACCTGGAAGCCACTCTTGATAGGCAGCCATACCTGACAATCTGAAAAGGTTTTCGCAAGAGGTGAGTTTTTAAACTCAGTGAGGTTCGGTGTGTGCATAACATGTAGTTTCACAAATATTTTATAGTTGAACATACAAAGAGCATATTGTCACTGATGCAAATTACATTAACATAGATATCAGTCAAGAAGGCACAGTAGCAGTAATAGTATCACATAAATAGTAACACCAGTAGCACATAAGTGTCATAAAAACAAATTACACATAACAGAAATTACTAGAATGATAGTTTAAAGCACGTATTAAAGGATATAAATAAATAGAGAACCTCACAGTGTATCAGTCGAGCTTTACGATGTTTTTTCTACAACATCTCGGGTGTATAAAAATTACCCCAGAATAACAACATTAATCTATAAAAATGTGTAGAAATACAAAGTATATATTTTTCGCATATGCATGGCTGCATGGCATTTATAGCCGATTCCAAAACGGTGAGTGAAATGCATTTGCCACTTACCAAAATATTATATTTCCAGCATAATAACTTAAGTTAACGTGGCAACATCTTACCCAAGCTTATCTCCTTATTTACATGTCAATATATATATCTGCATATACACGTATATGCATATATAATTAACCAACATATATAATTACGCATATGTATATATATATATATATATATATATATATATATATATATATATATGTTTATAAGTATGGATTAATATTTATTATTTATTATTATTGAGAGAGTAGAATTAAGAAAGTATGGTTTGTTTTTATTCACACTTTGAAAGAATGATATTACAAGTGTATATATAGTACAAGGACTATGATACTATAATTAGTACAGAATATATGGTCATTAATACAGGATATTCACAATAACTACCTAATATTCACATAATATTCAATAATACCACCCCTCAAGTTGGACGAGGGACGAGACCTAACTTGTCACGTTGTTGTTGGAAAGCTGGGCGGTGAAGGGGCTTGGTTAGACAATCAGCCAGTTGATCAGATGCGTTGACATGAGCAATGCGCAGAGAACCACGTTGAACCTGATCACGAATGAAGTGATAATCAATTGCCACATGTTTCATACGGGAATAGAAAACATGATTGGAACAAAACTGTGTAGTGCCAAGATTGTCACAATAAATCACCGGTTGAGCCGACAGAGTAAGACCAAGATCTTTCAAAAGGAAGGTAAGCCAAGCGATTTCACCATGCTTGAAAAGAACGGCTCGATATTCCACTTCAGTAGATGAACGAGCAATGGTGGTTTGCTTTTTCGAGCTCCAGGATATAGCATTTCGGCCAAGGTAAATCACATGGGCACTCGTAGACGCATAATTGTCTTTGTCACCACCCCAATCAGCATCGGTAAACGCATGAAGAGTAAGGGGGGAATGTCGATATAATTGAATACCATAGTTAGTCGTACCAGCAATATAACGAAGCAGACGCTTGACATAACCCCAATGAATATCGGTGGGAGAATGCATAAATTGTGACAGTTTGTTGACGGCGAAGGCAATGTTAGGGCGAGTGAATGTAAGGTATTGAAGACTGCCAACCACCATACGATAAGTAGAAGGATCATCCAGGGGTGTACCGGCAGTGGACTTTAAATCAGAAATATCCACTGGTAAAGGCGTGGCTACAGAATTCGCATGCTGCAGATTAAGCTTGGTAAGTAATTCAGTCATGTAGCGCTGTTGAGAGAGAATAATGCCAGTGGAATTGCGAATAATTTCAATGCCAAGAAAGTATGCAAGGTGGCCAAGATCCTTGAGGGCGAATTTGGCTCCCAGAGTTTTAATAAACTTTTCCAACGTAACCGAGTCATTTCCTGTAATAATCAGATCATCGACATAGACAAGAACATAAAGCAACAAATTCCCAGAATTAAAAATAAACAAAGACGTATCAGCATGAGAATTTCTGAAGTGGGACGCCAATAGGAAGCGTTTAAGCTCCTCATACCAGGCCCTAGGGGCCTGTTTTAAACCATAAAGCGCCTTGCGAAGCCTGCAAATATGATTAGGACGTGTAGAATCAACAAAACCTGCCGGCTGGGCCAAGTAAACAGCTTCCTGTAGGTGACCCTGCAAGAATGCATTATTAATATCCAGCTGTCTGAGAGACCACCCCTGCGTTAAAGCCAGTGTAAGAACAACTCGAATAGTGGGGGGCTTAACAACATGATTGAATGTCTCGTAATAATCGATGCCAGGGCATTGTGTAAAGCCCTTAGCCACGAGACGAGCCTTATGGCGATCAATAGAACCATCAGGATGTCGTTTTAACCGAAAAATCCACTTTGAGCCAATGATATTAAGAGAGGGGTCATAGGGCACAAGATCCCACGTGTGATTACGCACCAAAGCATCATATTCCTCCTGCATCGCGTTTCTCCATTGGGGAATTTTGAGAGCTTGCGTGATGGAGGTGGGTTTGGTTTCATGGGCCGGGGAGGGAGGGATATGAGTACGAAGGTTGAGTTTTTGAATTGGGCGATATATATTATTCTGAGAGCGAGTACGCATAGAATGAGTTGGGGGTGGTGGCGGGGGAGGGGGTGAGGGACTGGAGGAGGAAGAGTTTGGGCTGGGGGGGTCTGTGGCCAAAGAAGGGTGAGGAGGAGCAGAGGGTGTGGGAGGTGGTGTAGGAAGCCAGTCAGATATGTATAGAGTAGGAGAAGCAGTGGGAGTAGGATGGGACACGTAGGGAAACACAGTTTCAACGAATTTAACATGGCGGGAGACATAGAGGCGTGAGGTACTTGGGTCGTAGCAGAAATAGGCGTTTTGAGTGAGGTAATAACCAAGGAATATACAAGGTTTGGATCGACGTTCAAGTTTATGAGAAGTGTATGGACGAAGCCATGGATAGCACAGGCAGCCAAAGACACGAAGCTTGTGATAGTTTGGGGGTTTTTGGAATATCAGTTCATATGGCGATTTCATATTAAGAACAGGTGTAACCATACGATTAATGAGGTAGACAGCGGTAGCAAAGGCATATGGCCAGAACGTGGTAGGGAGAGAAGCATGAGAGAGGAGGGCGAGACCAGTTTCAACAATATGCATATGCCGACGCTCAGAGAGGCCATTATGTTCGGGAGTATGCGGGGGAGTAGTAAAAAGGGAGATGCCGTTAGTGGAGAGGTAATCACGAAGTCCAATAAATTCTCCACCATTATCCGAATCTGATGACTTTAATCGATCGATTAAAAAAATTTCCACAATAGCATAAAGCGAATAAGCGTTGGGGCAACATCGGAGTTCTGAGTGAGAGGGTAAAACCAAATATAGCGTGTAAAATGATCAACCAGAATTAAGTAATACTTAAAACCATCAGAGGATAAAACAGGAGATGTCCACAAATCCGTAAACAAATATTCAAGGGGCCGGGAAGAGGATAAAGTAGATAAATGAAAGGGGAGTTTATGACTCTTATTTTCCAAACAAGCATAACAGTGTGACAAAGATGAGACAGTAGTCTCTAAATTAAACATTGTTGGTCCCTTGAAAAGGCTTTGGTTAAGTTTAGAGGGGGGGTGAATAAACTTAACACTTAAAACTTTAGAGTTAACAAATTCTGCAACTTCAGCAGTCTGCTGATACTTCAGGAGTCTGCTGAGACTTCAGTAGCCTGCTGATAAACAGTAGTCTACTAAGTTGAGTTTGCTGAATTTGTGCAGCGGAATAATATCAAAATTAAGCCTTAAAACTTGTTGTTAAAAGTGATACTAAGTATTAGCTACTCAGTAGTGCAAGTGTGTGATTTCAGTTGCTAGATTCAGTAGGCTGATGTATAAGATAAACTAAGTGCAGAAAGTAAATGCAGAAAGTAAATAGCCAGATTTTATAGTGGTTCCAGGTGATGTAATCCTATCAGTCCACTCTTCTCCTATGATGTTGGAGGAAATTCACTAGAGATCTTTGATGCAGCTTTTACAAAGATTCCTAAGTTGTTTGTCCTTCACCAATAACTATGGCTTCACAAACTGAAAACTGGGAACAGGTAGGATTGCTGCTCCTGAGTCTTCCACTGGTCCTTGAAGGGTAGAATTGCCTCTTCACCAGCTCCACCACAAACAATGATCTTTCACACCCAACGGATGCTTCTTTGTCTTGAGAGTTCTTTATAAAATAAAGAATGAATCAAATAAATGATTCAGTTGCAGCAGCTTGATTAGGATGATGTAATCAGCAGCTTGCAGTCTCCAAGTGTGTAATCTTGATGCAGCTTGAATACAGAATACACTTGAAGAAATTTACTAGATCAGCAACCTTATGCTCAACAAGTTCAGCAGGGTGTTTTTCAGCTTAGTAATATCACTTAATGTTTATCCAAAATTCATCATCTTTTTCTGAGTTGAAAGTCTTCTATTTATAGGCAGGAATGCATGTGACTTGTATTTGAATTTCAAATGTAACCTTTCCTTGTTTTTGTCCCATCCGAATTGCATTCTGTCACTATTCATAGGATCGACAATCGTCGAAATTTCTTTTTGATGAAGCGATCATCTACCCTTTGACTTGTATCCAATGGATAAAAATATGAATCATCCCAACGTCTTTTTAATCTCAACCTTTGATTTTCTTGATAAGTCAGAGGTAGTTGGCTGTCCTTATCCATGTGATTTTCCAAAATAATCTTGAAATAATCGAGGTATATATCAGTAGGTTCATTAGTCTACTGAAGTACCAATCAGTCTGCTGATCATCATATTACTGTATATAAAATACAATGCAGCTGATTACTTTTATCTAACTTTTATTTGTGAAGTTAGATTACATCATTTTAATGATAACTAAGTTCCAAACATCATCCAACTTATGGAACTTAGACCTTCTACACAAGGTATATGTAATCAGTTTAGGTCATCACAGACTTGCCTAAATTCTGATTCCATATCCTTGACTTTAAATACTAAGTTTGATCCCTTAGCCTTCTACAACTGAGTTTGAACCCTCTCACCTTGAGTCTTGGTCTTGGCAAGAGGTCCAAGACTAGCCTCTTGACCTATCTACCCCATCGACCTAGACCGGTCTCGATATCAATCAAGTGAGGCCTTTACTGATGCTTGTTTGATCAAACCTATTTATGAATCAAACTCTAATAAACCTATACATTTGATCTAGACATCTTTTTGCCTTTGCACTATAACAGCTAGTATGGCACTCATCATCAAAACTAAGAAATAAGTCCAACAATTTCCCCCTTTTTGGTGATGATGCCACTACCCTCACCTAATCAGCAAAGCAAAAAGATAAAACACAAGAATAGAACAAGTATTCATCTTTCATTAAAATCATTTGATCAAGGCTATTACAAACTAGATACAGCAAAGATAAAGAATGATAAGTAAGCTGATCTATAGTCTCTTCTCTCTTTCTTGTCTAGCCTTCTCAGCTTGTTCTTGATAGGCTCTAATTTGTTCTATCATGTCCCTCATCCATTCATTTTCAATCAGTGTAAAATCAATGTAGGGATTGACTTGCTTCCACCAGTTCCATGCTTCAGGCAGGATAAGATTGATGTCATTCACTCTGAATCCAAACTTCATGTACAGTTCCTTGAATTCATCAAGTGAGTCCTTTGCTTTTGTGATAGGTGAGGTCCTATCACCTCTGCCACTTCTTCCACCTCTACCACCTCTGTTGCTCGCCCTTAAGGCTCTGACTCTTGCTTCCCAAAATTTCAATCCCAAGAAAGAGTTTAGGCCTTCATGAAAACCCATGTCATGATAAGGTCTTCTTCTGTTATAGTATTCTTTCTTGTATTGTCTCAGAAGATCATCAGTAAGTTGCACTCTGCCAGGTGCAGGTTGCCTGAAAGCATTGGTTTCATCAGTCTATCTCTTCTGTGCAAAGAGTCTTGCAGCCTCCTTTGCTGCAGCTGATTGGCCCTCTTCCCCCTTAGTGACATCATCAACAAAACGGGAGATAAGGCCATGAATACTCTCCTGTGAGATAACCACTCTATGCAGTTGGCCTTCCATAGCTCCAGTTCTTGCATCAAGTGAAGTTATCCTTGATTGCAAGATCTCCTCCAGTCTGTTGATCCTTTCAGTCAGTTTGGGATGAGGCATAGCAGGTTGTTGTGCAGCAGCAGGCTTAGTAGGTTCTTGTGGTGCAGCAAGGTTGTCAAGTTTCTGATGGATAGAAATAAGTTGATCTTTCAGAAATTTATCTTTTGCAGTATTTCCAACCTTGATGCCCCTCACATCTAGTGTCAGATCATTCACATCATTTTGAGTAGATGTGAAGTTTGAAGCAAGCGTGGCGCTTGATTGATTATGCATTTTCATTTACCATCTTCATCAGTTCTTCAAATCTTTCTTCCTGTATGTCCAGTTGTGTCCTTAATCGTTGCATATCATGCCTTATGATCCTTAACTCATTTAACACTTCAACTGGCACTTCACTGGTCATCCTTCCACCAGTGGCTTCATCAGCAGGCTCCTCAACATTGTACTGTGGCCTCTGATTGCTTATCACCATTGCCCAACTCCTATCCAGTCCAGCAGGGTTAGGTCCTTCATATTCCTCCAGGATAGGATCAATGGCAGGTTCCTCAAAAACAGGTACAAATGCCTGAGGGGGATTAACATCAATATCTTCTTCTTCAGGCATCTGAAACTCCTCATCACTGAAGTCAAAGTCCAGTAGCTGCTCATCCTCATTAACAACAGTCTGCTGACCATCTTTCCTTCGGTGGTCTTGCTCCAGAGGCTCCACTACAAAGACCTCATCAAGCAACAAGGGTTTCCTCCAAACCCAAATCAGGTTCCAACCTTTGTCCAGTCTTTGTTTGAAACTCGACTTTGTACCTCATGTTCCAACCTTTGTCCAGGTGTTGTTTGTACCCCAGCAACCTGTACCTCCCCTTCAATTCCTTGTGGATTGAAAACAGCCTCATTATCCACTTGGAATCCTTCTGCATGACCAATCTTGTGCAGGATGATGGCAGATTTAGTAAGAGTGCCCTCAAAGTAAAATCCATCCTGATATTCAATGGATTCCTCTGAACTGACACTAGGTTCAATGAAATCAATAACCTTCTCTCCATCCAAATCCTCACTACATTCAAAGATCGGTTTGTGCAGAGAGGCTCTACAACATGGAATGTAGAAGATTCATCGCCTAGCCTACCAAAGACTCAGATTGATTCCTTCATTGATCAATGCTTCCAAATCATCCATGGTGAGATCCTGTAGATCCTCATCCATCTCTCGATCTCGCGGCCCTCGGTGAGACTTACCGATCTCAAGCAGCCTTCTTGACCCGGTGACTTGGTTGATGTCTCTCTAGCCACTCCATTGGTCTCCCCAGGAAACATAGGGGTATCATCATCAGAATCTGATGAATCACTATCTAGTGTGAACTTTGGATCTCTGAACATAATAGCTCCACTTTTCTTTCCTTCATCCAAAAGATCCATCAGCCTGGATTGCAACATGCTAGTGTCTATCAAATCCAACAGGCTGTCCACACCTAGCTGCTCAAAAGCCCATTCTTCAAATCCACTCATTGGATCAGCAGCTGGTTTCTGTTTCTTGTAGAATCCAAACTTCCACTGAAAGTAGTTTTGCACCTTTTTGAAGTTGGGATCTACTTTGCCCTTTTTAGATGCCTTCTCATATGGCATAGATGGCTTCCTAATGGCCGGTTCAGCAGCTTGCTGTCCTCCAAAAGCTCCAACAAGTAAGCTCATGGTTTCTTCAATAGATGTTTGAAAGTCAGTAGGTTGCTGAGATTGTACATTTGTACCTACTACTTCCATCTGTATGTACCACACTTGGTTCCCCCTGACTTACATGCTCATCGGCGAGGTCGCATGATCGCTCTTCCCCCTGAGTTCTTGCCACACTTGCAGGTTCTTCAACCAAGTCTTCAATTACCTCTTCAACTACCACAATGAGTTCGAGTTCGGTGGTTTCTTTGTGGTTCCTCGAGAGATACTACTGGCAGGCTCGGGTGGTCGATGAGCTGCAGTATATCTTCAACAGATTGCTCAAAAACAACCTGTCCAGCATCAGTAGACTTGACAACCTCTTCAGGTGAGGAGTCAGTAATCACCACAGGCAGAATGATAGTTAAGGGCTCAGCCTCAACAGCCTCTTCTACTGATGCCTCTTCTTGGGCTCTCTGTGCCTCCAAAATTTTCAATTCTTTTCCTTTGCCATGCTTTTTCTTTTTGGCAATCTCCTTCATTCTTTTGGAGAGGGGTTCATCATCATCTTTTCCAGTAGATTTTCTCTTTCTACTAGCTTCCTTCTATTGTTCCTTAAAATATCAACAGCAGCTTTTTCTTTTCACTACAAAGCAGGTCGATGCGCCCACTTGACCTCAGCAGACTCAACGATCTGTCTTTGTTTGTTTCCTTGTCTTCTTTGAAGGCTTTAATACCTCAGTTATTTTCTTTCTAGCTCCAGCCTTTCTTTTCTCAGCAGTTTTCTTGGGTGCAGCAGGTTTGATAGATATCTTCTTAGTTTGCTGAACCTGCTCACCACCAGCATCACAATCATCTCCATCACTATCATCACCAGTGACCTCTCAAAGAACCTCTTCATCATCATCTAGACCGGGGATGGCATGATCAATTTCCTTCTTGTATCTAGGCGATTTATCTGAGAAGATTCAAGGTCGAGGAACATTCAAATGATTCAGCAAGAGGTCGAATCATCAATCCTAAGGGTAAGGCCTTTGATTTCCTTTTCCTACTTTCTCCTCCTTGGCTACTTTCTTCATATAGTGAATGAAATAACCAGCCCAATCAAACTTCAAACTCCTGCAGATGATAATCATCAGCTCTATCTTGGGTCCTGATAGAGTGTCCATACTGCCAACTAGTCCAAGTATGTTCTTTGCAATGAGCTTGCTAAGCAGACTGTACTCATATCCAATATATTTGCAGTTGATGCCTGGTACGGATTTGGTGTCTGCATTTGTTTTAATCTGATCAACAAACGCCATTTTGTCCAATCCCATTGCTTCAGGATTGACTGAGCCATCCACCACTTCTTCAAATCCAAACACTTCCCTCAGCAGACTAGAGGAAATTACAAGCTCCTCAGCATTCACTGTTGTCTTGAATGCTTCAGTTCCTTCTTCTACAACTATATTCTTCCAGAAATCAATAACATTGGTGTATGAGATTGTTTCTAATCTGATATTGAGTTTGTTCTCCAAGCCTGCAAACCTCCTTATTCTTTGACCTATATTAATAGCCAACTCGGTTTGTTTTGCATCAACAACATAGCCTCTAACACTTTGGCTTGATTCGATTTGAACTTCAATCCTTTCCGCCATTGAAATAAGAAAAAGATGAAGAAAAATTGCTCTCAAATCTGTGTTCACACAATGTAGGATTTGCAGTGATAAAGTAGAGGTTGCAAGTAGAGAAATCATTTGTGTGTGATCGATTATATAGGCAAGTGGGTAGTTGAAACTGTCATTGCACGTACATTGAGGTAACCACGATTAAACTGAATAAATTCTGTCTTGACACGTGGCCCATTATACCTCCATAACGTTTGTAACCGTTGGATGGTTTAACTATGGTAATAGAGATAAAATAAATATCCCGCTAAATATGCTTTTTGACTTCAATAACTTTGACTGAGTAACGTTCCATCAGCGAGGTGATCCTCAAGAGAGGTGGCCCCAAAGTGATCTGGCTTGATAAAAGGCTTCAGCTGACTCTGACGACATATATACTCTGTTGATTCCTGTTTTCTTCTAGTTTTGTTCAATTGATAATACAAGATGAAGTTTAATACCAATGACTGATCTGTCAAGTGAGCTCACCCAAATTGACAAAGACCAATCCCCTTGGCAACCTCATTTGCTCAATTGTCCAAACATAAGTACATGGAATTGTTGATACCAATGACTAATCTGCTAAGTGAGCTCACCCAACATAGCAAAGACTAATCCCCTTGGTGAATTCCAGTACACTGCTGAATATCAGTCAACCTTTATGATTCCAAGTTCAGTCCTTAACTTAGAAAATCTTTCACTATCAAGTGGCTTAGTGAAAATATCAGCAAGTTGATCTTCAGTAGGGATGTATAGAACCACCACATCTTTCTTTTCAACATGATCTCTTATAAAATGATGTCTCACATCAATGTGCTTGGTTCTAGAGTGCAAAACAGGATTTTCTGTGATTGCAATTGCACTTGTGTTATCACACATAATTGGAATTTCCTTTTCTTCAATTCCATAATCCCTTAATTGTTGTCTTAGCCATAGTACTTGTGCACAGCAACTTCCAGCAGCAATGTATTCAGCTTCAGCAGTAGAAGTTGATATAGAATTCTATTTCTTGCTAAACCAGGAAACCAGTCTATTTCCCATTAAGCGGCGAGTGTTCTGAGGTGCTTTTTCTATCAATCTTGCAACCAGCATAATCAGAATCTGAGTAGGATAACACTTTGAAGCTTTCTTCCTTGTAAAACCAAATCCCTACTCCTAAAGTCTCTTTTAGATACTTGAGAACTCTTTTGACTGCACCTAAATGACTTTCTTTAGGTTTAGATTGAAATCTTGCACAAACACCTACAGCAAATGATATATCAGTCTCTTTGGCGATTAGTACTGAAGATCGCCTATCATCCATTCGTATAAGGTTTGATCAACATCTTTGCCTTCTTTATCTTCATCCAATCGATATTTGTACTCATAGGAGTTGAATTCTTAGTGCTGTTTTCCATACCAAACTTCTTCAGTAACTCCTTGGTATACTTGGTTTGATGAATGAAGATTCCATCTTTCATCTGTTTAACTTGCAATCCCAAAAAGTAGTTCATTTCTCCCATCATACTCATTTGGAATTTACTCTTCATTAGATTTGCAAACTTTTCACAAAGTAAATCATTTTCAGAACCAAAAATTATGTCATCCACATAAATTTGTACCACAGTAGTCTTTGTCCCCTTCATCGATTCTCGAAAAGTGTCTTGTCAATGGTGCCTTTTATAAAACCATTGTCCACCAAGAATTGAGATAGAGTCTCATACCATGCTCTTGGTGCTTGTTTCAATCCATAAAGTGCTTTGTTGAGTCTATACACTTTATCTTCTTGATCTTTAACTTCAAATCCAGGAGGTTGCTGAACATACACTTCCTCCTCTAGAATGCCATTCAAAAATGCACTCTTGACATCCATTTGATATACTTTGAAGTTCTTATATGCAAGCATGTGCCAAGAATAATCGATAGCTTCCAATCTTGCGGCGAGGTGCATAAGTTTCATCAAAATCTATTCCTTACGCTTGAGAATAGCCTTTTGCAACTAGTCTGGCCTTATTCCTTACAATGGTACCAGATTCATCAAGTTTATTTCTGTATACCCACTTAGTACCAATGATATTTACATGATTTGGCCTATCAACTAGTGTCCAAACATGATTTCTTTCAAATTCATTCAATTCCTCTTGCATAGCAATTATCCAATCTGGATCTGAAATTGCTTCTTCAACAACTTTAGGTTCCATTTGAGATAGAAAACAAGTGAACATAGCTTCCAGTTGTCTTCTAGTCCTCACACCTTGCTGTACATTGCCAATAACTTGTTCAAACAGGTGATTCCTTAACCATTGTGGATTTTGGTTATTTTGATTTTCGGGAACATCATCTTGAGTAGGTCTGCGTAGCTTCTTCTACAGGGGGTCGTGAGATCCTTGAAGCTGCTTGATTGTTGCATCGATAACATTATCGCAGGTGTTCAAGTGGCGATGTCGAAACTTTTAAGTCATTCAATCTTTCCAAAACTTCAACACAATCTGGATCAGTGACTTGTTGATTCTCAGCAGGTTCACAATCTTCATCTTCCATACCAGTAAATTTAGGTTCATCAAACACAACATGGATTGTTTCTTCATGTTTCAGTGACCTCTTGTTCAGTACTCGAATGCTCATTGACCGAGGAATATCCCAAGAAAATTCCTTCATCTGATTTTGGTTGGAATGTTTTCAAATGTACCTTATGATTTAGAATAAAACATTTGCTTCCAAATGGATGGAAATAGGATATGTTTGGTTTCCTTCCATTCCAAACCTCATAAGGTGTCTTCAAGAGCTTCTTGTTTACTGATGTTCTGTTTTGTGTGTAGCATGCTGTATTTACTGCTTCAGCCTGTTAAGGGTGATTTTATACGTTTTATAAGGATATATTTTATATCAATTCTCTCCATATTCTTATGTTTCTCATAGAAATCGAGCTTTATATTGAAATATTGAGTAAATAGTGTTTTTAATAGGTTAATTGCAAAATGTAACGATTTATGTGCGTAATTGATGATTTTATGTTATTTTGGAAATACGTTACGCTTTGGTATGTTTTCCTATTTTTGTAGATACTCATTGATGATGGGAGAGAGGATTTTAGAGAGCCAAATTCGTGATTGGAAAGGATCAATCAAAGTTATGGAAGATTGAAAGATATAAGGAAAGAAATCAATCAAGATGAATGTTGGGAAATCAGGATTCCGGGTAGTCCCGAACTTCCGATGCACTTATTGATATGATAACAACCGATTTGACTCTGGACCTCAAGAGAAGAGTTGTAGGGCTTGAAGAGAGGATTCTACAGGATTTTGAATCACTCCATTCCGAATTACGAGGCCCGAGATACGAGCATTACAAGTTTGGATGCTGTTGCTGAAAATAGTGAACGGGCGTCCGACATTATGGACGGGCGTCCGGCACCTTTACTGTAGCAACCGACTTGATTTTTCTATAAAAGCAGCTGCGATTCCAACCCTAATTACATCAGATTTTTCATACGAAAATTACAGAGGCACAAAGCCGCTTTAGGAGCTTTCAAGGCCGATCACCCGAGCCTTGTGCTCGGGTGATCGGGGTTAGATTAGGTCTTTTATTTTGTTTGTTTTTCCTTCGTTTCTTGAACCATGATGATGTTTTGAGGTTGAATAAACATGGAGCAGCAATGGATATCTTTCGCAGCATTTTTACTTTTTTTTACGGATATCTTGTAAGTTTAAATTCCAAGTTCAGTATCTTTTCTATGATTATTTGTTATTGCAAATTTATATCGAAAGATGTTTGCGATTGATGTTTACCGTGGGGACGAAAGTCGGTGTAAACGCGAGATCACCATAGGAAAGAATAGGCGTTTTGATCTATGTCAAAGCGAAAGTTGATAGGTTGAATGTCTAGGTTGTTAGATCTAGAAAATCTTGCACCTTGGGTTATTTTATGATGCGTTAATCTCCGTAAATCGAAAGATAGAGATTGATAGGCGAATTCATCTACGAAAGTAGGAATTCATACGTTTGATAGGTGAAACCACAACTTGAATTAAATCACTATAAGATAATCTAGGGAAGAAATTAAGGGTTGCGGGATGGTGGATTATGGTTCGTTCCATGTTTGATCGCTTCAGTCATTATCATGTTCGTTAGATAGATTTATTGTTGTAGTTTAGATTTATTTTATGTTGATCGCAATTATCCTTCCTGGCTTTGGATTAACAATCCTCTGTCCAGTTTACTTTTCCGTTTTAGTTTAGGTTTAGTAATAGTTATTTGTTTTTAGTAGTGACAATTTAGGAGAGTTAATGAACTAGATTCAACAGCCCTTTTCCCTGAGGATCGATACCCGTACTTATCCAACTTTACTAGCAACTACCCGGTATTCGGCCGGTTAGGAGGTAGTTTTGCATGGTAGTATAGGTTTATAAATTTTCTTTTGTTTTAATGATGCAAAATCTCCCCAACAAAAGTGGCGCCGTTGCCGGGGAATCGGTGTTTTGTTGAATCTTCTTTCGTTAATTTTTCTATTTTGTTACGTTTTATTTGTTTTTATTTTATTTCAATAAAAGTAGCGTTTAACAAATCGAGAGTTTTTATTTTTGCCGTGTTTCGATAACCGTTGGGTTAAGAATGTGCAAAAGTTTTTTACTCGATTTGTGAAAGCGTGAACTATATGTTTGTTTGTATCTAGTCTAACCTCTCGTGCTTTAATTTGATGTGGTTTGCTCTGTGATATTTGATGTATGATATTTTAAGAAATTAGGGTTTCTTTGTGTTTCTGCGTTTTCTATGCAAATTCATTTGTTGGACGAGCGTTCGAGTAAGTGAATGCCCGTCGATCCCCTTTATCATGAGTAAGCGAGCGCCTGGTTTGTTGGACGCTCGTCCGTTCCAAAACGTATCAGCTCTGTTCTGTTTTCAAGAACCAGACGGGCGTCCATATATCTAAACGCCCGTCCGGCCTGCATAAGTTTTAAACGCCCGTCTGCTTTGTTGAACGCACGTCCAGGTTCCAGAATTTCTCTCAATTTGATTTTTAATGCTTTATTTGATATGGATACTTTAAATTGAGCTTCTGTGGCTAATTGTTTTTACGTAGATGTTCTGAACTTGCATGTTTACATCTTTCCATCTACGAATCCATGTTAAATAACTGCTTAACTTTTATCTACATGATTCATCTCATGCAAGTTATAGTTACTATCGGTTCTCGTAAGCTATAACTGTTCTTATAGTTATTTAGTAGCTAATGTCGGTTTCCGTATGCTACATACCGCTGTGATGAATCTTTTAAGCTTTGAGACTTATGTGCTTCCTTGTTTTTTTATAGTTCATATGGGTAGCTACTGTCGGTTTTCCGTATGCTACGTCTGCATAGCCATATGAGTTATATCTGTTTAGAATAGCTAACTGTTGGTTTTCCATAATGCTATCACTTTTTACGAGTCTTAAAGCGCGTCTACACTGCAAGTAATGAACATCACTGTCGTTTATCGTAACCTGTCATTATTTGGTAGACGTTTATTATATACATGTCATATTGCTAATTAGTGGGCTAGTTTTCTTTCTTTTATTTTCTTTTATTTTTGCATATCATTTAGATGCATATCATTTAGTTGCATGTCATCTAGTTGCATTGTTTTTATTTTTGTTTTATTTTTCTTTTTTTTTCTTGAGCGTAGTTAACTGTCGGTTTCCGTAATACTACCTCGTTTTCTTTATTTTTAGTTTCTGCATAGGCCGTAGTCTTTGTAGGGTTGTCCTCTCAACTTGCTCGGCTGAGCTGTCGAATTTATTTTTATTTATTTTATTTTTAGGATTGCATATCATGTAGGCTGCATTGTAGTATACTTTCATGTAGTTGCACCTAGCCCTCTTGTTGTGTAATGTTCCATGTATATGTATTCCATCTTTATATGAGCTTAAATTTGAAATATCTCTATATCTCCTTTTCCATGTGCTTTATATATGTAATCTTTTCTTTTTCCCGTAGACTCTTTTTGCAATCGATCAAGTCTACAGGATATTTTTTGATGACTATTGTGCACTTTCACGATGAATTCGGTTTATATGTGATGCTCCACGATCTCTTGAGCTATGCAAAGCAATTTTGGTTTTTACCGATTTTTCCGGAATTACCCGGCATCCACTCAAACTAAGTTCTCTAATTTATTATTTACGCACAACTTGAGGACAAGTTGCAATCTAAGTGTGGGGAGAGGATGGTTTATATGTATCTATGAGTCGTTTGCTCAATTTCTATTATATTTCTATGAAAAGTGCTTAATTTTAAATTTTTGTTTTGTCGAGTGAGCATTGCATGTCTTTGTTCGATGTTTATAATCATTGATCTTTGTATTCTCGCATATTTAGTAATTTTAGTTGTTTTACCCGACACTATTTTTCACGTGCCATAGTAGATAATGAGCTATATTTTAAAGCTATGCCCATTGATTAGAGATTTCTGATGATTATCGCATGATTCTTTGCTTCCATACTAATTTTGAAATTTTAATAGTTTGTATTTAGAGTTAAGTATGACATACTGTGAATATCTGAAGGTTTGAATGTAATAAGTAACACGTAACTAATGTTGTTAATGAAAAAGTTGAATTAAATGAATAAAATGGGTGTGTCAGAAGCTAGTCGATGATTTGAGTGAGGTAGGATATACCACGTATGTCCTATACCACTATGATGACTAAAAGCTCACGACAGTTAGAAAAAGCTGCCTTATGATTGGAGTAAGGTAGGGGATTATCTCGAAATGTCCTATTCTGCTATGACCGGGCAATAGCTCATTCTAATGTGTGTTTAAGTGAAATAATTAAATCAACTTATGAGAATAGTGTTATGAATTGAATGAAAAGCTTAGTTATCTTCTAACTATCCCCAGTATAAACTGAATGATATGTTGTAGGGATTATCCTCTAAGTATGTCGGAAATATTTTAAATGCTCCCTATTATCTTTTCGGAATAAGTATGTTTTGTGAGGTGCATGTTATAATCGTTTTTATATTTCTAATTTAAATGGGATGTTGGCTAGTTTTGCTTGAATCAATTTCAAGTGTGGATTTAGTGGAAATTTATTATGGCTATGCACACACTCACTTGGGTGAACCTCTAAACTACTTGAATATGTTTTATATTTGCTAAGATGTTTATTTGTCTCGAGTGATGATTATGTTTTGTCTTGCTCGGGACGAGCAAGGTTTAAGTGTGGGGGAGTTGTTAAGGGTGATTTTATACGTTTTATAAGGATATATTTTATATCAATTCTCTCCATATTCGTATGTTTCTCATAGAAATCGAGCTTTATATTGAAATATTGAGTAAATAGTGTTTTTAATAGGTTAATTGCAAAATGTAACGATTTATGTGCGTAATTGATGATTTTATGTTATTTTGGAAATACGTTACGCTTTGGTATGTTTTCCTATTGTTGTAGATACTCATTGATGATGGGAGAGAGGATTTTAGAGAGCCAAATTCGTGATTGGAAAGGATCAATCAAAGTTATGGAAGATTGAAAGATATAAGGAAAGAAATCAATCAAGATGAATGTTGGGAAATCAGGATTCCGGGTAGTCCCGAACTTCCGATGCAGTTCTTGATATGATAACAACCGAATTGACTCTGGACCTCAAGAGAAGAGTTGTAGGCCTTGAAGAGAGGATTCTACAGGATTTTGAATCACTCCATTACGACTTACGAGGCCCGAGATATGAGCATTACAAGTTTGGATGCTGTTGCTAAAAATAGTGAACGGGCGTCCGACATTATGGACGGGCGTCCGGCACCTTTACTGTAGCAACCGACTTGATTTTTCTATAAAAGTAGCTGCGATTCCAACCCTAATTACATCAGATTTTTCATACGAAAATTACATGCATAATGCGGCCGCTTTAAGGAGCTTTCAAGGCCGATCACCCGAGCCTTGTGCTCGGGTGATCGGGGTTAGATTAGGTCTTTTATTTTGTTTGTCTTTCCTTCGTTTCTTGAACCATGATGATGTTTTGAGGTTGAATAAACATGGAGCAGCAATGGATATCTTTCTGCAGCGTTTTTACTTTCTTTTTCTGGATATCTTGTAAGTTTAAATTCCAAGTTCGTATCTTTTCTATGATTATTTGTTATTGCAAATTTATATCAAAAGATGTTTGCGATTGATGTTTACCGTAGGACGAAAGTCGGTGTAAACGCGAGATCACCATAGGAAAGAATAGACGTTTTGATCTATGTCAAACGAAAGTTGATAGGTTGAATGTCTAGGTTGTTAGATCTAGAAAATCTTGCACCTTGGGTTATTTTATGATGCGTTAATCTCCGTAAATCGAAAGATAGAGATTGATAGGCGAATTCATCTACGAAAGTAGGAATTCATACGTTTGATAGGTGAAACCACAACTTGAATTAAATCACTATAAGATAATCTAGGGAAGAAATTAAGGGTTGCGGGATGGTGGATTATGGTTCGTTCCATGTTTGATCGCTTCAGTCATTATCATGTTCGTTAGATAGATTTATTGTTGTAGTTTAGATTTATTTTATGTTGATCGCAATTATCCTTCCTGGCTTTGGATTAACAATCCTCTGTCCAGTTTACTTTTCCGTTTTAGTTTAGGTTTAGTAATAGTTATTTGTTTTTAGTAGTGACAATTTAGGAGAGTTAATGAACTAGATTCATGAATTTCTTTCCACGAGGATCGATAACCGTACTTATCCAACTTTACTAGCAACTACCCGGTATTCGGCCGGTTAGGAGGTAGTTTTGCATGGTAGTATAGGTTTATAAATTTTCTTTTGTTTTAATGATGCAAAATCTCCCCAACACAGCCCAATATCTTTCAGGTAGCAATGCTTCACAAATCAACGTTCTTCCTGCTTCCTTTAAAGTTCATTTCTTCTTTCAAAGAACCCCATTTTTTTGAGGTGTACAAAGCAATGACAAGTTGATGTAGTACACCATTACATTCACAATATTCTCTTATAACTTTGTTGAGAAATTCGAGTACTCGATCGATCTTATCTTTATAAGCTGTTAAACTTTTCTCATTTTGTAATCTTTTCAAAAGATTAGGCATGCTTTGAAGTGTTTCACTTTTCTTGTTCATAAATATCACCCAAGTGTATCTAGAATAATCATCCACAACCACTAAGGTGTACGTCTTTCTGTTACACTTGTTGGAGTTATTGGTCCAAAAGATCCATATGCATCGGCTCCAACACTCTATTAGTTGATTGTTTGGTCTTTGATTTGAAACTTGACTTTATCTGTTTACCATGGCGACAAGCATCACATATAGCATCCTTCTTGAATGTGATCTCGTGTAAACCAATCACACGATTTCTTCTTCACCAACCGATTAATATCATCAAAGTTTAAGTGATTTAACTTCTTGTGCCATAACCAATTGAGTTTGATTTGGTATGCACTACCAGGCAAGTTTCGGGCTGCGGTGAGACCAATCCACAACATACATGTTCTGTTGTCTTCTACCGGCAAGTACAACCCTGATCACCTCCTTCATTAATGTGATCTGATTGTTTTTGTCAAAAGTGACCTTGTAACCCTTGTCACAGAATTGTCCAAAGGCTCGGCAAGTTGTATTCCAGTCCCTCCACATATGCAACATCCACGATTGTAAGTCCATTTCTCACAAGTGTGCCATATCCTCTTGTATATCCAGGTGTATTCTTGTTGCCAAAATTCACCCTTGGACCATCTTTTGCCACAAAGTTTGTTAGATAAAGTGCTTATTCTTTGTCATGTGTCTGGAACATCCACTGTCAAAGTACCAGACACCCTACAAAATAAAGTTAATGCATTTTAGGTACCCAAACCTGTTTGGGTCCATAATGGTCAGTGGTAAGCATGACCCTTGGCATGTCTCCATAAGGTCTTCTCCTAAATGTGTCATACTTTGGTTCATACATGTATTCCACACATCCATAAGTTTTAACAATAGGTTGTGTAGGAATCACATATGTTTTCTGGCCTTTTGGTTTGTAATGCTGTTTGAAGTGATTCTTGATGTTAGAAGCATTAGTATAACCATTAGTTTGTTGTTCTGTTAGAGAGCAATACCAGTAGTATGGAGTCTGCTGAGGCCTTGTATAAGTCCTCTGCTGATTCCATTGCCTAGGTTTTACTCTAGCAGCATGGTTATCTTTACTGTTTCTAGCATTAGATGCAGAAATATTCCAATCATCATCAGTAGGGAACAGTCTACCTTTCCCCCTGAGATAAGTATCCCTTGAATGATAGACATTTTTGGGTTTAGAATTCTTATCCTTGGAATATTCCTGTTTCTTACCCTTCTGTGGTTCAGCAGACTTGGTAGCAGGTCTGCTATCAGCAGGCTTAGAAGGTACAGCAGTCCTACTTTTAGATTTACTCTTTTTATTAGGAGCTGTTGACTTCTTTGACTTCTGATTTTGCTTTTTTGAAGCATTCTCATTGGGTTTAACTGCCTCAACAACCTTACTGGGAGTTGGATCTAGTGCAGGTACAAACTTAGGACCAATTCTGGAACTAGGTTTAGTAACCTTACTGGATCCATTCTTGTTAGATTGATGAGTTCCAAATCCAAGCCCTGTTCTGTCACCATAAGGCTTTCCTGATTTGTATGCAGTAGTGGAACAAGATGGTTCAGCAGATTCAGAGGCTGCTGGATGTTCAGCAGACTTATTCTGATTCTGTCCAACATCTTTTTCCTTACCTTTGAGAACCCTCAATTCAGCTTTCAATCTTCCAACTTCCAATTCAAGAGCTTCTTTTTCAGCCTTCACAACCTCATAACCAGATTGTATTATCCTCAGTTGATTAAGGATGGCATCCAAAGTCTCATTGTTGTCAGAATTTTTAGGATTTGAACCACATGTTGATTCACAATCACTTCCAGCAGGAGTATTAATAGATACAGTGTTGTATACCTCCTCAGTTTCATTCATATTGGCCATCAAAGCATAATCCTCCATATCAAGAACTTGATCTTTGTGTCATCCGATTCATTTTCTTTTTGATTCCACTTCATATCTCGATTCATCTTCAAACAACCATAGCCTTCTTGCCATGTCTTCTTTGTTGACTCTTGGTCTTCAGTAGGTCTGGACAATCAGGTCTAAAATGTCCAGGCTTCTTGCAGTCGAAACAAAGATAATCAGGTTCCTTGCCTTGTTTTAACTCAGGACAGTTAGGTTTGAGGTGTCCTGGTTTCTTGCAATGAAAACACAGATAATCATTATCTTTCTTTGGTTCTTCTTTCCTTCTTTCAGTAGGCCTCTTTGTAAAATTTCTTGAAGTGGCCTTTCCAGTCTTCATCATCCTGATTTTCTTGCTCAGTAGGGCAATCTGCTCTTGCATCTCATCCAGCATATCATCATGTCCTCCTGATGTTTCTTTATGATGTGAAGCAGCCAATGCAGTGGTCTTTGGCTCTTCCTTTTTAGTCTCAGGCACAAGCTTTTTGCTGAATTCATAAGCCTTTAGATCTGAAAACAGTTTGAAGGTGTCTTCTTCATGCAACTTCCTCATTTCTTTAATTGCAGTCACCTTTATTTTCCAAACACCCTTTGCAGGTAGAGCTTCCAGGATTTTTGTGTTTATTTCCTCTTTTGAATAACTTACATTCAGCAGGGTAAGTTCATCCAAGATTGCATTGAATCTAGACTCCATTTGCTCAATGGTTTCATTTGGCAGCATTTTGAACTTTTGGAACCTCTTTCTGGACACACTGATTTTGTTCTTCTTTATTGCATCAGTGCATTCACAGATCAAGTGAATCTTGTCCCAAAGTTCCTTTGCAGTCTTGCAATCTTTAACCTTCATGTACATATTGCTATCCAAGGTCCTGTAAATGATGTCTATAGCAATGTTGTTGAGGTTTGCTCTTTTTCTATCTTCTGCATTCCATTCTCTTTTTGGTTTAGGAATGTACTCAGTTGTATCACCCACTCTTACTGCCTTGGTAATCTCCAGTGGTCCATCAGTTAATACATCCATCATCTCATCATGAGTAGCAGCAAGGTATGCCTGCATTCGACGTTTATACTCATCAAATCTATCAAGAGAACACATCAGCATTGTTCTAGCATACTGAGTGTTGTCCATGATACAAGTCTTAGAAAATTAGTAACTTGAAAGAAAGTTTAAAAGAATTTTCACAAGCACAACAAGTAGGATTACTTCAGAACAGAAGCACTGCTCCGATACCAATTGTTGGTCCCTTGAAAAGGCTTTGGTTAAGTTTTGAGGGGGGTGAATAAACTTAACACTTAAAACTTTGGAGTTAACAAATTTCGCAACTTCAAGAGTCTGCGATACTTGAGAGTTCATCGAGACTTGATGAGTCTGGCGATAAAGCGATGAGTCTATTGAGTTGAGTTTGCTGAATTTGTGCAGCAGAATAATATCAAAATTAAGCCTTAAAACTTGTTGTTAAAAGTGATACTAAGTATTAGATACTCAGTAGTGCAAGTGTGTGATTTCAGTTGCTAGATTCAGTAGGCTGATGTATAAGATAAACTAAGTGCAGAAAGTAAATGCAGAAAGTAAATAGCCAGATTTTATAGTGGTTCCAGGTGATGTAATCCTGTCAGTCCACTCTTCTCCTGTGATGTTGGAGGAAATTCACTAGAGATCTTTGATGCAGCTTTTACAAAGATTCCTAAGTTGTTTGTCCTTCACCAATAACTATGGCTTCACAAACTGAAAACTGGGAATAGGTAAGATTGCTGCTCCTGAGTCTTCCATTGGTCCTTGAAGGGTAGAATTGCCTCTTCACCAGCTCCACCACAAACAACAGTCTTTCACACCCAACAGATGCTTCACTGTCTTCAGCAGGTTCTTTATAAAATAAAGAATGAATCAAATAAATGATTCGATTGTAGCGGCTTGATTAGGATGATGTAATAATCGAGCTTGCGCCTCTCAAGTGTTTAATCTTGATGCAGCTTGAATACAGAATACACTTGAAGAAATTTACTAGATCAGCAACCTTATGCTCAGCAAGTTCAGCAGGGTGTTTTTCAGCTTAGTAATATCACTTAAAGTTTATCCAAAATTCATCATCTTTTTCTGAGTTGAAAGTCTTCTATTTATAGGCAGGAATGCATGTGACTTGTATTTGTATTTCAAATGTAACCGTTCCTTGTTTTTGTCCCATCTGAATTGCATTTCATCACTATTCATAGGATCGACATCTGTCGTAATTCCTTTTGATGATCGATCATCCACCCTTTGACGTGTATCCAATGGATAAAAATATGAATCATCCCAACGTCTTTTTAATCTCAACCTTTGATTTTCTTGATAAGTCAGAGGTAGTTGGCTGTCCTTATCCATGTGATTTTCCAAAATAATCTTGAAATAATCGAGGTATATATCAGTAGGTTCATTAGTCTACTGAAGTACCAATCAGTCTGCTGATCATCATATTACTGTATATAAAATACAATGCAGCTGATTACTTTTATCTAACTTTTATTTGTGAAGTTAGATTACATCATTTTAATGATAACTAAGTTCCAAACATCATCCAACTTATGGAACTTAGACCTTCTACACAAGGTATATGTAATCAGTTTAGGTCATCACAGACTTGCCTAAATTCTGATTCCATATCCTTGACTTTAAATACTAAGTTTGATCCCTTAGCCTTCTACTGGCCGAGTTTGAACCCTCGGCCTTGGTCTTGGGTCTTGGCAAGAGGTCCAAGACTAGTCTCATCGACCTATCTACCCTACTGACCTAGACCAGTCTACTGATATCAATCAGCAGGCCTTTACAGTGCTTGTTTGATCAAACCTATTTATGAATCAAACTCTAATAAACCTATACATTTGATCTAGACATCTTTTTGCCTTTGCACTATAACAGCTAGTATGGCACTCATCATCAAAACTAAGAAATAAGTCCAACAAACATACTAAGAATTTTATTAAAAATTGGGGAAGCTGGATGGCCCAAACGTTGGTGCCAGATGCTGGACGGTGCTTTGGTGGACCCAAAGGCAAGCAGAGGTTGATTGGGCCACTCATAGAGACCATTCCTAACTGGACCACGGAGAAGAGGTTGATTCGTCTGTAGGTCCTTCACAAGAAATTCAATGGGTAAAAATTCAACAGATAAATTATGAGAGCGACACAATTGAGATATGGACAATAAATTTTTAGACATTGTAGGAACACAAAGCACATTACGTAAATGAAAAGATTTGGAGGCAGATAAAGGAAGAGAGGTAGAACCAGTATGCGTGATATTAAGTCCCTTACCATCACCAACCATTATGTCATCGGAGCCTAGATAAGGAGTGTGGAGCGAGAGATTCTGGAGATCATTTGTAACATGATGAGTGGCACCACTGTCAAGAAGCCATGGTTGGGTATAAGAGGAAGCAGGTTCTGGCTGAGCCGCAAGATGGGCTTGGTGCCGAGTGGGGAAGGGTGGACGGTTGCCTTGAGAAGCACTAGTTTGGAGCTGTTGAATTTGAGGACAAAACTTAGCTGAGTGTCCTTGAGTGTAGCAGTATTGACACTTACCGAGGTAGGGATGTTTGGGAGAATAGTTTTGGGAGTAGTTGCTGGGTTGAGCATTGGGGCGAAAGAAAGGCTAAGCGGGTTGAGGCTGGGAATAGTTGCGCCAGTTTTGCTGAGTGGGTTGTGGAGGGGCTGAGTTACGCCAATTAGAGGAGTTTGGGGTAGGGAGAAGGCCAGGCCGAGAGGTAGCAGGGCGGTAGGCAGCGGGGTGAGCTGATGCCGGGGTTGTGCTTCTTGTAGGGAACGTGGAAACATGGGAAACATATCCAATTAAATCATAGCCAACAAGAAGGGGTTCCATTTGCAAGATCCAAATACCATAATTTGTAGAGTCGAGTTTGATCGGAGTTTGTGTGGCAGAGTTGAAGGTAATGGGGGAGGAGTCGTCCATTGGAGAAAAGCTTGGAGAGGGACGAAAAGAATTAAACAGGAAGAAGGAGAGATGATCGAAGAGAGGGGAGGCGGCCTAGGGTTTGAAAAAAAAAATAAAGGAGAAGTGGCGATGCAAGAGTTTACTGAGGCTCTGATACCATATTGAGAGAGTAGAATTAAGAAATTATGGTTTGTTTTTAGGGGGAATGAGGGAGAAGGACAGAAATATTTCATCAATTAAGTAGAAGGACAGTTTTTTGAAACTTTTGCATAAAGGACAAAATTATTTATTCACTGTCGAAATTCACTTGTGTTCGAAATTCACTGTTTAAATTCACTGCCGAAATTCACTGTCGAAATTCACTAATTTTCAAAATTCATTGTCGAGATTCACTGATTTTCGGGATTCACTGTCAAAATTCGTCGAAATTCACCGATTTGGGATTCACCGATTTTCGGGATTCATTTGTTTGTCCTTCTCGCTATAAAAATTATGCAGTTGTCCTTCTCCCTATAAAAAAATATGTAGCTGTCCTGTTACTTAAAAATATTTCAGATTGTGTCCTTATCCCTAATTTTCCATTGTTTTTATTCACACTTTGAAAGAATGATATTACAAGTGTATATATAGTACAAGGACTATGATACTATAATTAGTACATAATATATGGTCATTAATACATGATATTCACAATAACTACCTAATATTCACATAATATTCACTAATAATTATTGCTTCGGATATATATGAAACGATTGGAATAAACCAAAATGCTCCACGTTAGTTGTTACTGGTTACTCAGGTTAGTTATTATATATATATATACACACACACATGCATATATTTATATTAACAATAAATGGTACCACTATCAAGCAAATATTAATCTACAATTGTAACGACCCAAATTTTCAAAATTTTCTATAAACTTGTACATTATAAACGATGTCTTTTTACACGGATTCTAGCTGTCTATATATGTTATTGTAACGCCCTTGTTCCGGATACCGAGTCCTTATCCGAAAAATAGACATTCGGCACGTGACATTTAGAGTATGCCCTAAATTCCGTGTAAGCCTCCTGTCACAGTGGAAAGCGTGGGAGAAAAGAAACAATCAAGAGACTCGGAAACAGACACTTAAGACTTTCCAATAACAAACTCAACCGATTACAACTGTTGTCAAACTAATACATAAATAACTACTAACATTTATTACAACCAACTTGTCTAAAAAGAGGAAACCCACGGAACTCAATGAGCTTCATGGTTTCTATCCTAATCTTACTCTCCATGTTCATCATCCAACTCGTTTCTAACCTGCATTTCTTCTTATTCCATATAAAAGGAGCGAGCACCAGATGTATGCCCAATAAGAAGAAAGAAGGTGAAAAGAGAGATTCATTCTTTTCGGATGCCGGGAGACATGACATGAATCTAGTTCATCCACTTGACAAAATAGCTTGAAAGCCAATACTTGAAGCGCTTAAGAGAACTACTATAATACATAACTTGAAACATAAGAACATCCACTTTAAAAACCAAACTTGACATATAAGGAAAATCACTTGGAAACTACCTTTAAACAATGTATAGGAAACATTTTGATTAAACTACGTTAGTTCATCTTGCACGTACTTGTTCGTTACATTAATTACTTACTTACTGTGGTTAGCCTGTTAATCAAACCTACATAAGCATTCTACTAACCCGCACTTTACTTGTCTACACACCATAACATGTATGTGTCTTGTCTATCTTGTCCATGTCTCTTACATACTTAACATGTCTATGTATTCTTGTATTGCTGTTCTGTTCATGCTCTTTACTGACTTGACTTGGGGCTTGGTGCAACACGGGTAATATGACTAGTGTACATCCAACGTGGGTCTGACGGTACCCCGCTCGGTACATCATCCTGGGACGACATGGGTAAAACGACTAGTCATACATCTGACATGGTCCTATGCTCAGTACCATGGTACTCCGTTCAGTACATCGCAAGGTCACTAACTATAAATAAACAGGCACATAAAGCACATAGATTCAGGTTAAAGTCCATATCTAACATATGTGAGCATTCTGAGACCGTACCAACACCGAACTCCGATCCTATCTCCAATACTCGTAACATAAACGCATAAAACATAAGAGAAACTAGAAAGCATAATAACTTTCTTAAAACATAGTTTGGCAAATACCCGGCAACACATAATTATGTCTACTTTCGTGCAGCTTAACAAAAACAATATTATAACAACTCAAGGACATAATCTTTAAACTAAAAATAGAACCTTTTGATAAGAAGAACCCCATACCTTAAAAACGAGTCGAACTACGAACCGAACAACATCTTTCTTTTAAATTTACGTGAATCTATCAACCAACAATAAATCTAACAACGTTTCTACATTTTCGATCACCCGTCAATTCCGAATAAACCCTAGTTATTAAAAATACAGTCTTTAACCTCAAATCTAAAACTAAAAATCTTAAGAGACAATAAATATCATAACTTAAACTTACCTGCAAACCGCCTGTGAATCTGATTGAAAAAACGGTATATCGAATTGTGACCGGATCATCTTATATTTTTCTTTTTCTTTTCTTCCCTCTTATTTCTTATAGTTGCCGCAGCAATTCTGCTTCACCTTGCTATTTCCGAAGGATTTTGTCGCCTTTGTCCCTTATTATTTATTTATTTGGTACTACACAACACATGTATCTATAGTGTTTCAAATCCTTTTTCCCCAAGTAATTCATTAAATACTTGTCTTAATCCATCCCAATTGAATCCAAATTTTTAGAGGTAATTATCGGATCCCAATAGTATTTCCACATAATTATATCTTTACATTAAAAGATTCAAAATCCTGGTCAAACATTTCTTTTTCGGTGATTTAATAAATCCTTAAAAAACACTTATCCACAAATGACAAAAATACCCTTAATTAAAAGTTCGTGTTTTACATTCTCCCCTCCTTAAAAAATTTTCGTCCTTGAAACTTCCTGCACCATACGTTTTTTTTCCATCACTATGATCCAGAACCTAAACAATGATTCAAACTTAGGAGATCACCTCATAAGAATATCATATCCTAGACAACAGTGTTTATGCCTAAGTTTTCCTAACATAGGCTTGCCCAAGTTTCCCTACCTTAGGCTCTGATACCAACTGTAACGCCCTTATCCCAGATACCGAGTCCTTATTCGGAAAATAGAGGTTCGGCACGTGACATTTAGAGTAAGCCCTAAATTGCACGTAAGCCTCTTGTCATAGTGGATAGCGTGGGAGAAAAAAAAAACAATCAAGAGACTCGAAAACTGACACTTAAGACTTTCCATTAACAAACTCAACCGATTACAACTGTTGTCAAACTAAATAAATAACTACTAACATTTATTACAATCAACTTGTCTGAAAAGAGGAAACCACCGGAACTCAACGAACTTCATGGTTTCTTTCCTAAGCTTGCTCTCCATGTTCATCATCCAACTCGTTTCTAACATGCATTTCGTCTTATTCCAAATTAAATGAGTGAGCACCAACTGTATGCTCAGTAAGGAGAAAGAGGTCAAAAGATAGATTCATGCTTGCGGATGCCGGGAGACATGACAGGAATCCACTTCATCCACTTGACAAAACAGCTTGAAAGCCATTACTTGAAGTGTTTAAGAGAATTACTTATAATACATAACATGAAACATAAGAACATCCACTTTAAAAACCAAACTTGACATATATGGAAAACCACTTGGAAATCAACATTAAACAATGCATAGAAAATATGTTGATTAAACTACGTTAGTTCATCTTGCACGTACTTGTTCGTTACATTAATTACTTACTTACCGTGGTTATCCTGTTGATCAAACCTACGTAAGCATTCTACTAACCCATACTTTACTTGTCTACAAACGATAACATGTATGTGTCTTGTCTATCTTGTCTATGTCTCTTACTTACTTAACATGTCTATGTATTCTTGTCTTGACTGCTCTGTTCATGCTCTTTACTGACTTGACTTGGGGCTTGGTGCAGCACGGGTAATATAACTAGCGTACATCCAACGTGGGTGTGGGTCACGGTAGCCTGCTCGGTACATCGTCCTGGGACGACATGGGTAATATAACTAGGCATACATCCGACATGGTCCTACGCTCAGTACCATGGTACTCCGCTCAGTACATCGCAAGGTCATTAACTATAAACAAACAGAAGCACATAAAGCACATAGATTCAGGTTAAAGTCCATATTTAACATACGTGAGCATTCTGAGACTGTTAGATGTAATATCGTCGGATCAATCATAGATTGACCTGATTACGCAGCGGAATGCATCAGATCTAGATCTAAACGAAACAAAGAACATAAATTAAAGATCTAACTACAAGGGGGTATAGGAGCCAACCTTTTTATGGTGCTTAACTCAAGAACGATAGATCTCCAAGAACACGTGTATTGAGAAGCCATAGCTTTTCAACGTGTGTCTCCCAGCAACACCAGGTGGATGGTGTTTCCCACTGCCGGACCTCCTTGATATGCTACCGGAATAATCCCGAAGATTATTCCAACTCGAAACCCAAAGAAAATAGCCGAAAACTCCAAGCTATTTTTCTTTCAGTAATGGCGTGAATTGTGATTGTCAAAAGGCTTGGGAGAACTCTCTTTATATAGGAGAGTAATCCTTGTCCTTCAAGGATTTATTTAATTAATCCAAAATCAATTGAAATTATCCTTTTCCTAAAAAGATATATCTAAGATATTCCAAAATAAATAAGGATATATAAAAGATATTCTTTTCCTTAAATTAGTTAACACATAAATAATTTAATCACATGTCTTATTATTTATTGAGAAAACAAATTTCCCAATAATAAATAACAAATAGGCGCCCCAAACCCTAATTAATTGGGTCATGCGCATTTTCCATTTATTTGGGCCGAGTCCATGAAAAAAGAATTTTCATGTATTTAATCATCTAGTCAAACTAAACAATTAATCCACATACCAAATTAAATACTCCAATCCACCTATTTAATTATAATTGAGGTGCAACGACGAGAAACCTATATGCTATATTAGGAGCCACGTCGGGGACCATGGACCCATATTCAGTAGCTACAATAAATCGAATAAAATTATTCATCAGACAGAATAATTATATCCAACCTATTAATTCCGGGATTACACCACCATAAACCCAAAACTGAACTCTATCGAATATAGATAACTTACACTCAATTTATGAGTCGAAAGCGTCCACTGATATAATCATTACATACGGATAAATCCTCCATAAAATGTTCACTTCGATTCGGGATATTTCCGTAAACTCTTCTCGAAACATATTATCCTTATTTACCATTAACCCCCTAGTGATCAATTAGTTCATATCCAATATAATATGAACTCGGCCGATCGATCAGTTTCAAGGGTCAACAAATAAGTGAACTGTCTGTCTACTTCCCGAGGGACTGAATGGATTCCATATTTGTGATAGCACAGACCACTCACTCATCCCAGAATAGAGCCAACGAGAAGTGATGGTACACATACTTCGAAGTGATCTTTACTAACACATCAAACTCTACCCTAGTCTAAGCAGTCGTCTGTGATCACCTCAGGATTAAGATTAATCCATATATGATCATCTTGTGATTCGATAAGACTTCTTGATTAAGGAATTATATCGAGAACTCAAATCAAATCGGTCCAGCCCTATATGATTATCATCATATATAAATGCCCCACTATCTACCCTATTACCGACGGTCCGGATAAGACTGTCACACCTAAAGTGTTCTGGGCGCATTATTAGTATATTAATCTAGAGACCCGTACTCAGATTAATAAACGCTGCGGACTAAGTTAATTTTAAGTACATCTCACTAACTCAATCCTCTTGTGTATAGCCATACACTGAGTTATGTGATTACATAAACGAGGTACTCAGGGTTTTTAGTAGTGTCTTAATTATAAGCACACATGCATATAATAAGATGAATTATTAATTCTGTCCTAAAACAATTACATAATTGTCTTTCGGACACGACACCTAACAATCTCCCACTTGCACGAAAGGCAAGTGGATTAATTGTTTTAGAGAACACCCTTTATTTCTATATCTACAACATTCTCCCACTTGCTCAAAACAAGTGAGACATGTCCCTAAGATTCATACCCTCCAAGCGCATCCAAGTAATTGACGTTTCAAAGTACGACAGGAGTATGCCGCCGTAGGGTAGGTCAGTGACCCGGCGCGTACTTAAAAATGAACACCATGTGACTTGGTACACTGATCAGGTAGGTTGGCGGCTTGAGTCAATCTTTGGGATCGAAACGTCGCCTTTCCATCTAATCAGGTGGTACGATTTCAATATGCCTTTGATTCAACACTGAGGACGAAATCGACTTAACGATCATCCTTCATCTGACCTAAAGTCAGAATCAGTGCCATCACTTATATTTTAGTTTGCACCTGAATATACTAGCATATTATTCCTAATTCTCCTGAAGATACTTGAGGATTCACTAAACATCCCATATGGCATTCATCGTCAGGTTTAGATAACCATTCCTGAGAGGTAGGGTAGACTACATCGTTGAATGTTGCATAAATGCAAGAATACCTTAACCAGGTGAATGGATGGGATTGCCAATGATCGATTCTTGCAAATTTGAGCGAATCAAATCCTTTAGAATGAATCGCGATGGCATGTCAGACTTTGACTTCAGATAACACACCCATGTCATTTCCAACTGTTTCAGTGTTTCCATTCATGAACACTAATATACATACTACTTTACTAATGTTGATTCCTAGTCTACGAAGGACTTATCAACATTCTGGTCAAGTCCACATATTAAAATATATGACTTTGAAATGACCTAGAGGTTTGCTTTAATCCCCAAAGGATATAAGCTATGGCAGGCATCCTGCCAAAGGTTCTTTCTGAATAAATTAAGATACCGTTAGTCTCGCAAAAAGGTCTTAAGGAATCACCCCTATTTTCTACTTTGTAACGAATCCGTTATTTGTTCTAAGCTAAAACCCTTCTGTTCTGAATGAATGCAGATTCCGTTGTTCGGCAAGGAAGTCTTAGGGAATCACCCCTATTTCCCGCTTTCTGACGAAAATCAAGCAAGGCTGAGTGGTAAGAGAGATCACGGTCTGGTTAACTTTCTACCTTTCAGGGAATCACCCCTAAATTACTCAGCTTTGCATTGAAATTTAAACTTTCCTATTCATTCGAATCTTCTCCATGTAGTTCCAATTACTCCCACTGCGCCTGAGATACTCAGGTGGTTCTACAAGAGTTTCAACAGAATTGGAGTATCATACTCCATTCACAGGGTTATGGCTTTTAAACCAACCTCTATGATCAGGATCCTATACGACCCACACGAAGGACTATAGGTCATCAATCTACCCTATAGACCATAAGGTCCTGCAATGGGTAATGGACAAACCATACTCCCACTGCGTTCGGGGTGGAGTGATATACTGATCTAGTTTAGTAGTTTTTATTAGTGTTATCACCAACTGCCGGTGTTGGATGTGGACTGAACAAATCAGTTATTAACATCTTGAGTACAAATACTTCAAGATCTAAGGTTGTTATTTATAGACTCTATAAGACCGAGTTTGACAGTATCACCGTCATTCTCTGATTTTATGAGTTTTATAACCAACATTTACTCAATGCATTAAGATATTTCACGACCTGAACATGTACGCAAAATTTCCAGTCCTACCTTCAAGCACTAAATGCTAAATGTCTATATTTACGGAAGTGGGGTGAACCGAATTCACTCCTTATCCACAAATGCATAGGCATCTTTTAGGTAGACTTCTCGGTTTTTCATTACAACCGTTATTTTGCAACCAATATCTTAAATGAGCTCAGCAGCGTATTGTAGCACATCAATAACTATATAAGGAAAATTTATGGTGTATCCTTTAGTGAAAACATTTCACTGGGAGGCAGGCCAAACATCAGTCCCAAAGTCTACGCAATAGCCTATTTCTGAGTATGGAATACTCTATCTCTGGTGAAATCAGAGATTTCCTCCAAATATTTTGGATAAACTTATTGGAGTTTCGAGTAGTTGTCAGACCAGATGTCACTGCTTGAAAAAGCTCCCACTAGCTTGTACCTTTCATATGACCCCGAAGGTCAATATGAACAAGCTATGTAACTTCTTTGAATCTATTACACTTTCCCGATTGAAAGGAAGCTTAGTCATGGTTCCTTTGAGACAGTGTTCCTTTGACTGGGAGATAGAAATCACCCTAAGCCAGTCTTCAGATCTTGTCTTTATGGAACATATACTAATTAATATAGAAAGAAGCGTTTATCTAAATACGGAAACCATTTGCGTTTATATTGTTTAAGATGTGTTACATATACCTATTCAGCATTTCTTAGTGGTTCCGACTTTATCAAACAAAAGTCCGAGTCTTGGGTTCGTGCTACGAATGTTATATTTATCGTCAATAAGACAAACAAATTATCCTATTGAAAATGAATACGTTCGTTCCAACGAATCCGAAAACAGAAAATGAATTGTCTGTGATACTCAAGAATTGAATCCGAGATTCATTTCCTTGTATCACTCCCACTAGTCTATCTGAAATAACTGGCCATTGTCTATTTTATTTATCGTTTAATGCAAAGCTACCTAGTTCTTCCAAAGAACTTAGCTTTTGAGAAAATTGCTAAGGATGCATTGGTCAGTGATCCGAAATCACTTTCCTTATCCTCTAATTTCCAATTCATTAATTTTCCGGTTTAGCCTTAAAACTACTTAGTTTAGATGACTAACACGTATAAACATTCTTTCCCATTCTCGACTTTTCTTAGATGGAAACAGTCTTGAACTAGCAGTTCGTTTGAGTAGACACTACTCTTGAACTGTGGTATGTTCAGTGTTACTTGCTTGGACCATCGATTTTTTCTAATCATCAAATCAAAAGACCAAAGATCCCACTAGTTTATCGGTTCCAAATACCATCTAACTAGCAATACTTTGTATTTATGATTTTTTCAAAGATTAGAACATCACCTAGAACTAAGCTCCCACTAGTTTATCAGTTCCAAATACTGTCTAACTAGCAATGATGTGTTCATGATGTTTCAAAGATTATAAAATCTCCAGAACTAAGCTCCCACTAGTTTATCAGTTCCAAATAGGGTCTAACTAGAAACGCTTTATTCTTGTTTTTCCAATGAATGGAGAAACTCTTGTGCATTCCATTACACATTTCTAATGATTCAGAAAAACAACAAATCATAAGACTAAGGCTCCCACTAGTTTATCGGTTCCAAATACCGTCTAACTAGCAACGCCTTATGTATATGATTTTCCAATTTTTCAATTAGAAATTTGATGTGTAATTACACTTTTAAAATTCACTAAATGAATTTTATCTGATAGTCCTATGTCATGTTTTGTAAAATAAGTATGGTCGTCTCTCGTTCAACATGAGTGACACCCGTGACATACCTGTACTATGTCACTTAAGTTTTTAAAGGCTCAAGAGAAAATTTTCTTCCGAAAAGTTAACTGCATTTATTGATAATTACAACGTACTTGTTACTCTCCACATTTTTAATGAAGTCCTATTACTAACAGTTTAGTAGCCTAGAGATTAAAGTTGTAAAATGAACATGACAGAAAGTTAAATTAAAAAAAAAATCACTACTAGAATTTTATTTTAGGAATAATAAACTATAAAAAGTTTATCCTACCATTCCAAGGATTTAACCTCGCACCTCAGTGCCGCCGTAGGGTAGGTCAAAGAGGTGACGGTTAAACTAAGACAATCTCTCTCAATGATTAAGCTTCGAGAATCGAACATCTCATGGGAATCAGACATCCCGGACCTTAATCATCGATTACCTTCCTTTTCTAGCCTAGATATTTCGGAAATATCCATAAAGAGTGTGACCTACTATATCAGATCTCAAAGTACGCCCCGAGTATGCCGCCGTAGGGTCGGTCAGTGACTCAACGAGTACCCAAAATCCTATCCTTTCGGAGACCAAGCCTTGAATTTTGATAGGGGTGAACACCATCCGTAGGGGGCCGAAATCAAAGCGGCTCGAGGCGTCACCCTTCTCTCACATGCTTGCACCTATAGTAGAGGCCATGGGGTCGGCTGTCGCCTTCCCCGCTCCCACTCAATATTTTAAAAAAAAGTGGTGGCTTTACTAATTACGGTTTTGACCTTGAGAATAAGAAACAATAAATCAAAGTACTCCGAACATGGCCGGTTATGTAGGCAAGCCTATGCCGTCTTATTCGTTGGAACATATGTGACAGTTCAGGAAATCCGGCAAGAGAAGCCCCGTTTAGCCCGAAGGCTTATCAGCTATGCTAAGTCTTGTCGAACTACTGTAACATACATCACACGTGGAGGGGAGTCGATTGAGCCGAAGCTCGGTTGAACTCGCCCAACCATGGTTAGACCATTTCTGAACCCATGTACTAAGATTCTCCGATTTCTAAATTGTCACCCAAAGCGTAATCTCGTTTCTGTTTAAGGTGGGTTCACTGAGAAGCCATCACCAAAAAGCTCAACGATTTATCCAAGTGGGATTCACCGAGAATCCTTAACTAAAATCGTAATGATGGACAAAAACCCGGGTCCTCGGTTTTTATAATTAGTTACTTATTATTTAACTACCACATATTAAATTAATGAGAATTCATACTAATTATTCGAGTTATACACGTCTATTTTAATTCGAAATTAAAAAGCTACGTGTATGCATTGGAGTGGAATCATAAAGATGCAAGTCATGGCAATTTTCCGGTTTTAAGCACGTAATCTTGATCAAACACAAAATTATACCGAAAAGTAAACACCGAGATGGACCGTTGGTACCCCGACTAACTATTTTCTAAGGAAAAGTAAAACTTATACTATGTCTTCGAGTCTTGATCTTCGAATCTTGAGCTCGAACCGCCGGATCACGAACCACGAACACCCGAGAGGAGAAAGACTTTTAATTAAATAAACAAATATTATTATAATTATCAAAAACCCTTTTAAATATTTTTTTTATTTATTAAATGCGGCTGTAAAAAAAAAAAAAACAGTTTTTTTTTTTGATATTGTCGGCTGTTCTTAAATTATTTCCAAAAAAATAAATATAAATAATATATATATATATATATATATATATATATATATATATATATATATTTTTTTTTTTTCTGCCATACGGCAGATTTTATACAAAAAAAACTTAACAATAAAAAAAATATATTGATAGCCGCCAAAGGAAACCCTAGCCACATGCAAGATTCTAACAAACAGACTTATAGCGACGCTTTTCAGCGTCGCAGAAAGTCATGTAGCGCAGAATTTTTAATTAAAATCAGGTTTTTAGCCGTTTCTCCTCATTCATACCTTGAGTTTCGCCTCGATCTTCAACTTTTCTTCAAGATCTTCATCTTTTCGAGCCTGGAACATCAAAATTACAATAAAAGATGCTACTTTTACATAATTTCGAAAATTGCATAATTAAAGATACAAATCCTATGCACAATTGTTACTAAACAAAGGAGCTACAAAATAGATCTACGGGTAAACAATACCAACCCCAATCCATCTCTTCAACCACAACATTCACAAGCATACAACATTATTAAATTTCGAATTTACAAAAAAAACAAAATAAAAACACCTAAAACATGATTTTCCACTCCAAGATCTAAAATTCATATACTTTGATCGTTAGATCAAAGGCTTTGAAACCACTTGTTAGATGTAATATCGTCGGATCAATCATAGATCGATTGACCCGATTACGCAGCGGAATGCATCAGATCTAGATCTAAACTAAACAAAGAACATAAATTAAAGATCTAACTACAATGGGGTATAGGAGCCAACCTTTTTATGGTGCTTAACTCCATGAACGATAGATCTCCAAGAACACGTGTATTGAGAAGCCACAGCCTTCCAACATGTGTCTCCCAGCAACACCAGGTGGATGGTGTTTCCTACCGCCGGGCCTCCTTGATATGCTACCGGAATAATCCCGAAGATTATTCCAACTCGAAACCCAAAGAAAATAGCCGAAAATTCCAAGCTATTTTTCTTTCAATAATGGCGTGAATTGTGATTGTCAAAAGGCTTGGGAGAACTCTCTTTATATAGGAGAGTAATCCTTGTCCTCCAAGGATTTATTTAATTAATCCAAAATCAATTGAAATAATCATTTTCCTAAAAAGATATATCTAAGATATTCCAAATTAAATAAATAAGGATATAGAAAAGATATTATTTTCATTAAATTATTTAACACATAAATAATTTAATCACATGTCTTATTATTTATTGAGAAAACAAATTTCCCAATAATAAATAACAAATAGGCGCCTCAAACCCTAATTAATTGGGTCATGCGCATTTTCCATTTATTTGGGCCGAGTCCACGAAAAAAGTATTTTCATGTATTTAATCATCTAGTCTAACTGAACAATTAATCCACATACCAAATTAAATAGTCCAATCCACCTATTTAATTATAATTGAGGTGCAACGACGAGAAACCTATATGCTATATTAGGAGCCACGTCGGGGACCATTGACCCATATTCAGTAGCTACAATAAATCGAATAAAATTATTCATCAGACAGAATAATTATATCCAACCTATTAATTCCGGGATTACACCACCATAAACCTGAAACTGAACTCTATCGAATATAGATAACTACACTCAATTTATGAGTCGAAAGCGTCCACTGATATAATCATTACATACGGATAAATCCTCCATAGACTGTTCACTTCGATTCGGGATATTTCCGTAAACCCTTCTCGAAACATATTATCCTTATTAACCATTAACCCCCTGGTGATCAATTAGTTCATATCCAATATAATATGAACTCGGCCGATCGATCAGTTTCTAGGGTCAACAAATAAGGGAACTGTCTGTCTACTTCCCGAGGGAAGGAATGGATTCCATATCTGTGATAGCACAAACCACTCACTCATCCCAGAATAGAGCCAACGAGAAGTGTTGGACCACATACTTCGAAGTGATCCTTACTAACACATCAAACTCTACCTTAGTCTAAGCAGCCGTCTGTGATCACCTCAGGATTAAGATTAATCCATATATGATCATCTTGTGATTCGATAAGACTTCTCGATTACGGAATTATATCGACAACTCAAATCAAATCGGTCCAGCCCTATATGATTATCATCATATATAAATGCCCCACTAGGTACCCTATTACCGACGGTCCGGATAAAACTGTCACACCTAAAGTGTTCTGGATGCATTATTAGAAAATTAATCTAGAGACCCGTACTCAGATTAATAAACGCTACGGACTAAGTTAATTTTAAGTACATCTCACTAACTCAATCCTCTTGTGTATAGCCATACATTGAGTTATGTGATTATATAAACGAGGTACTCAGGGTTTTCAGTAGTGTCTTATAAGCACACATGCATATAATAAGATGAATTATTAATTCTGTCCTAAAACAATTACATAATTGTCTTTTGGGCACTACACCTAACAGAGACCGTATCAACACCGAATTATGATCCTATCGCCACTACTCGTAACATAAACGCATAATAAAACATAAGAGAAACTAGAAAGTGTAATAACTTTCTTAAAACATAGTTTGGCAAATACCCGACAACACATAATTATGTCTACTTTTGTGCAGCTTAACAAACACAATATTAAAACAACTCAAAGACATAATCTTTAACCTAAAAACGGAACATTTTGATAAGAAGAACTCCTTACCTGAAAAACGAGTCGAACTACGAACCGAACATTATCTTTCTTTCAAATTTACGTGAATCTATCAACCAACAATGAATCTAACAACGTTTCCACTTTTTCGATCTTCAGTTAATTCCGAACAAACCCTAGTTATTAAAAACACAATCATTAACCTCAAATCTAAAACTAAAACTCTTTTTTATTTTTTGAGGGGCAAAACTAAAACTCTTAAGAGACAATAAATATCATAACTTAAATTTACCTGCAAACCGCCTGTGAATCTGATTAAAAAATGGTGTACCGAATTGTGACCGGATAATCTTATATTTTCCATTTTCTTTTCTTCCCTCTTATTTCTTATAGTTGCCGCAACAATTCTGCTTCACCTTGCTATTGCTGAAGGCTTTTGTCGGCTTTGTCCCTTATTTTTTTTTATTTGGTACAACACAACACATTTATTTATACATTTATTTATAGTGCTTCAAATCCTTTTTCCCCAACTAATTCATTAAATACTTGTCTTAATCCAATCCCATTCGAAACCTAATTTTTAGCTAATGACCTTAATTATCGGATTCCAACAATATTTCCACATAATTATATCTGTATATTGAAAGAGTCAAAATCCTGATCAAACACGTCTTCTCCTTGATTTAACAGATCCTTAATAATCACTTATCCACAAATAACAAAAATACCCTTAATTAAAAGTTCGGGATTTTACCGTTATCATATTTAAATGTTTATTTTTATAATAATTGACGGCTTTAAAATGATTTACGGACTTGTAGTAATATATATAGTATAAGTATATACGCGTTTACGTATGTATGTGTAAATATAGGTTGTCTGTGTGTGTATGTTTATATATATGAATATATGTGTTTATATTTGTTAGTATCCATATATATGTGTCTAAATATATAATATATGTGTGTCTAATATTGTCTATATATATACACCTACTTACACGTATACCAGTAATTAACGGATCCAGGAAACTTTTCCTGTGGGGGTCAAATTTTTAAAAAAAAAGGTGAAAAAAAATTCCACAAGTCAAGAAGGCACATAGCAGTAACGGTATCACATAGATAGTAACACACCAGTCGCACATAAGTGACATTAAAATAAATTACACATATCAGAAAGTACCAGATTTACAATTATAAGCACATATTATAAGATAAAAACAAATAGGGAACCTCACACTGATATAATTGAACAATAATACTATCTCAATTGATATAAATTGAGCATTAGTTCACCTCACAATGCTATTAATCGAACACTAGTGTCCCACTACACTTACCGTTGCTCCAACGTTATAACAATACTTAATAATATATATGATTATACAATATTACATACTACATATGGTAAAGGCTTTTATAGCCACAAGAAACAAACGAGAGTCACAGATTAATTGCGTGGATGAAGCAGCAGTTAGCCACCAAGGCAAAGTCGTGGCCACACTCTAAATTTTCATGCATTTGTAATATATTTTCTTTCCCATACTAATCTAGTTTACATGTTTATCCAGATATGTTTATTTAGAATATATGAATGTATATTACATACACATGTAGACGTGTAAGTATGTGTATATATATAGACACACACATATTATATATTTACACATCCCCAGGGCATGACCTAGTAGTGGTAAAGGGCTTGGGTTTATAGCGACAGCTGGACCGGGAGCTGGAGGTTGGATGTTCGATTCCCTTATGGGACGATTCCTTTCTAGTATCATTGTATAATGGCAGCTCTTGACTCTGAGCCACTAGATAACCTGATTAACATCTCCACTCATTCCGTGGGATAGGGGAGTGGAGACCCTTTCGGTTAGGGTTTAATCATTTTTTATTATATATTTACACACTTACTACGAGTTCGTAAATCTTTTTAAAGCCGACAATTATCATAAAAATAAACATTTAAATATGATAACATATAGACAACTAGAATCCGTGTAAAAAGTCATCGTTTATAAAATAAGGTTTATAGAAAAGGTTGAAAATTTTGGGCGTTACAATTCTCCCCTGCTTAAAAACAAGTTCATCCGCGAACTTACTCTTTTTATAACTCTTATAAGACAATGATATACTTGTGAAATCATATGTTCACAATCACAATAACAAGTAAAGGATTCAAGCGGTGCTTGTATAGATTCAAGTGGTTGCTCCAACCATGTAGCACCTAGACGAAAAGGCTCTACGTGACTCCCACGACATAGCACTTTGTTCCGCATATCTCTTTGCTCCTAAGACCTACAAAAGACTCTAGAGGTGGCTCCCATCACGTAGTACTTAGCCACAAAGGATTTTAGAGGCGACTCACACGATGTAGCACGTAGTTCCTGACAGACTAATTGGAGGTCCCAGAGAAGGGTGAAATATAGTCAAGGGGGTGAATGACTATATTGTGAGTTTAAAACCTTAAACCTCAGGAGTTAAAAAAAACTTTTCTGATGAAAAGCCTATGTGCAGCGGAATATTTAAACCCTTCTAAAACGTATTTTCAAACCACTTAAGCATTCACAAGCATATAAATAAAGTACTGAATGTAAATGTAGAAAGTAAATGCTTTAAGAAAATAACACAATGTTTATAGTGGTTCAAGGTTGTGTAATCCTTTAGTCCACTCTTCTCTTGTGATGATTGGAGGAATTCACTATCGTTTTTCACCAATACAATAGTATGATTGTCCTTGGCTACACAAGCTTCACAATCTCAAGACTAGCACTCCTTGGCTACAAATGCTTCAGTGACTCAGTCTTCAGCACTGCTCCTTGAGAACAAATCCTTCAGCAGCTATCACAAAAGGTTGCAATTCCTTCTCAGACGATCTGATTCAATTGCTTCATTTGGATGTGAATTGGATTCATAGTGGCTTGATCAGACTCAGTACTTGATATAGATTTGATGCTCTATTTTCTAAGTTTGATCTTCTGGTTATGTCTTTTAAGGTCAGAAAGAAGGCTTGTGAAATTTGATAGAGTTTCATCACTTAGAGTTCTTGATCATTTTCTTGATTGATGTATATATTTGTGTGTCTGTCAATGCCTTCTATTTATAGCCATGATTTTTTGATTTTGAAAATCGGTCCATCGGCTAATAAATGCTGAGAATAATCCTTTATTCTTCCTTGATTTTATTCTCCTTCATTTCAGTGCTCCGGATTTGAATGAAATGTCCATCATAAAATTCGTCATTGATTGATTCTGCATTAATTACTTGATTTCCATATTTTTCATGTTCTGAATCAAATTTAGACGGCATACTTGAGTCTGCTGCCTTTCTGCCGGTTCAGTGATTCCTGCACTTTTCCGGTCACTGGATTCCTACCAGTCTGATGCTTCATTTCTGCTTAGAGTGATCTGCTGGTACTGATGCAGCTGATAGAGCTTTACTTCGCTGATCCTTATTTTGTGTGAGATCAGTGTACACCCTATTCAATCAGAATAGCATCATTACAACTACAAGTTTCTCGGATTTTCCTTGTACCTCTTGAACTTTGTAGTTGGATCCCTTCTATGTCTGATTAATCAATTTCTGGAAACTTCCATTTCGAATACTCCAACGCAGTGTTATATGAGAGTGCTATAAACACTTTTTTTGTCAAAAAGAATGTTGAAGTCAGGCATAGTCTCATGTGCCTGTGGTTTCCCAAAGTATCTTTCCAATCTTTCTTTGGCTTCAACAATGTGTGAATCTGCCATCTTCAGTTTCTTGTACATCACCCACTGCTGTTGGGATGTTAATCTGGACATTGGTTTGAAAAACCTAACCAAGTTGTTTAATTCTTTAAGTCCTTCAGCAGTTAAGTCCTCAGGCCTCTTTGCCGAGAAGGGCACTTATTGGTTTGGTCTGCTACTCGAGCCAGATGCTCCATCAGTTGTTTCTTGTCTCTGAGCCATATACTGCAATTTCAATTCGTTGTACATATTGGCCATGTCTGGTTGTAATCTTTCTGCATGCTTTGACAGCCAGTGTAACCATGCCTCATCATGAGTCATGTTTGGATATAGAGAGCCATAGAGTTAAAGAAATCCCTTGTCTCTCTAGATCTTTTTGATGAATACAAAAGTCATATACAAACTTATCTAGCTGCTACACATGATGAAATGATGGATGTGCTAACTGATGGACCACTCCAAATCACTAAAGCCATTACTATTGATGTTGTAAATCAAATCGTTCCTAAACCAATGGGGGAATAAGGTGTTGAAGATAGAAAAAGAGCAAATCTGAACAACATTGCTATTGATATCATTTACAGAACCTTGGATATATAGCCATATGAACATGAAAGTGAAAGATTACAAGACTGCCAAACATTTGTGGGAGAAGCTACAACCGATCTGTGAAGGCATTGATGCTATCAAGAAGAATAAAAATGGTGTGGCCAAACAAAAAGTCCAAGAATTCAAAATGAAGTCCACTGAAACCATTTAACAAATGGAATCAAGATTTAATGCTATTCTGGATGAACTCACCATGCTGAATATGGAGTAAAATAAAGAAGAGATCAACACAAGAATTCTGAAAGCTTTACCATTAAAAGAAATCTGGAAGATGAAAGTCACTGCAATGGAAGAATCCAGGAGACTTCAAGAGGAGGATACCTTCAAGTTATTCTAGAATCTCAAAGCCTATGAATTTAGTGAAGATCTCACTACAAGTGTTGAAAAAAAAGTGCCAAAGACTACAGCACTGGCTGCTACACACAGAGAAGAATCACAAATTCTCATGATGATGAACTGGATGATATGCAAGAACAAATAGCATTGATGATCAAAAGAATAAGGATGATGAAGTCAAGAAGAGCATCTTCAAAGAATTATGGCAAGAAAGCAAATGAGAAAAAGAAGTAACTAAAGAAGGATCCTGATTATCCATGCTTCAACTGCAAAAGCCTGAACATTTTAAACATGATTGTCCTGAATTGAAACAGAAAAGGGATCCTGACCACTTGTTCTTCAATTTCAAAATCCTAGACACATGAAACCTGATTGTCCAGACCTGCCGAGACAAAGAGGACAGTAGAGAAGACTTGTTAGGAAAGCACTTGTTGCTGGTGATGAATCTGGCTATGAAGTGGAGTCTAAAAAAGCACAATCTGGAAATGAATCAGATGACACTACTCTCATGGCACACATGGATGACACAGAGGAGGTATATAACACTGTATCCAATAACACTCCTGTTGAAAGTGAATGTTCATCTCCTGGTGGCTCCAATCCTAAGAATTATGATATGGAAGAACCTCTAGATGCCCTTCTTAATCAACCGAGGATAAACAATCTGTTTATGAGATTGTGAAGGCAGAAAGAGAAACACTCCAAGAAGAAATTCAAAGTGTTGGTCCCAGAGAAGGGTGAAATATAGTCAAAGGGGGAAGGGGGTGAATGAATATATTTTGAGTTTAAAAAGTTTAAACCTCGGGAGTGGCAAAAATAATTTCTATGAAAAGATTTTGGGCAGCGGAAAGTTATAACCCTTCTAAAGTGTATTTTCAAACAACTTAAACAGTCACAAGCATATAAATAAGGTGCTGAATGTAAGTGTAGAAAGTAAATGCTGTAAGTAAATAACATAAGGTTTATAGTGGTTCAGGGTGGTCTAATCCCTTAGTCCACTCTTCTCCTGTGATGATTGGAGGAATTCACTATTGTCTTTCACCAATACAATAGTATGATTGTCCTTGACTACACAAGCTTCACAATCTCAAGACTATCAATCCCTGACTACAAAAGATTCAATGACTAAGTCTTCAACACTGCTCCTTGAGAACAAATCCTTCTGCAGCTATCACTAAAAGGTGCAATTCATTCTCAGCTGATCTAATTCAATTGCTTCAATTGGGTGTGAATAAGATTCTCAAAGGGTTGATCAATCTCAGTGCTTGATATACATTTGTAGCTCTGAATTCTGAGTTGATCTTCTAGATATGTCTTTTTAAGTTCAGAAAGAAGGGTTGTGAAATTGACTGAGTTTTAGCACTTAGTACGAATCCTGTATATCGTGTCTTTTTCTATGTATGTTTTTTCCCCTGTCAATGACTTCTATTTATAGCCTTGATCTCCTTGATTTGAAAATTCATCCGTTGGATATTTAATACGGAGAATAATCATTGATTGTTCTTTGATTTTATTCTTCTTGATTTCAGCGATCCGGATTTCTTCAAACGTTCCTCATAAAATCCGTCCTTGATTGATTCTGCATTAATTGCTTGATTTCATTAATTTCCACGTTTTGAATAAAATCAAGACAACATACTTGACTTGCGTGTTTCTTCACTTGGCTGTTGCTTTGCCGGTTCATTGACACTTCACTATCATTCTCTATAGTCAGCCGACAGACCTTTCACTTATCCGGTTTGCTATTTCCTTTGATTCTCAATGTCAAATGTATGCTTGTACTTCACTGATCCTTGATTTGGGTGAAATCCGAGTACACCATATTTAAAATAATAGATTACATACCTTTTAATATATCTTAGACTTATGCAAGGTCATCACAGACTTCCCTGGTTATAAGTCAGTCCATAAGTCTTCACTTTACTCCGCTGGTACTTGGCTGTTTCCACTTAGCTGATCTTCTGTCCTTCAATTCACTGAGCCGTCCTACCATTCTAGTACAATTCTTGTCTGACTGAACTATACAACATGTCAGACTCTAAGTAAAGTCTTATACATATATTACTAACTTATTTCAGGTTTGCTATAACAGCTAGTATGACAATCATCAAAACAAATATTGTGTTCCTAACAATTTACCCATTTTTGATGATGCCAAAACCTTCATAAGCCTGAAAATAAGTAAACATTTTCATATAATAGGCGGAATAAAACTCATAAATTTTATTCATCCATGAAGGGCATAAATTGTTCGAAATAAAAACATATTACAACTACAAGTTTCAGATTTTCCTTGTACCTCTTGAACGTTGTAGTTTGGATCCCTTCCAAGTCCTTCTAGTCAATTTATGTAAACTTCCATTTCCAGTATTCCAATGCAGTGTTGTAAGTAAGACTTCGGAATGCTTTCTTTTCAAAAAGCCCGTTGAAATGAAGCATAGTCTCATGCGCCTGTGGGTCTCCAAAGTATTTTTCAAATCTAAGCTTTGCCTCAGCAATGTGTGGGTATGCAAACTTCAGATCCTTGTACATTACCCACTGTTGTGGTGGATTTAATCTGCCCATTGTTTTGATTTTTTTTTATGATATTGAACTCCTCTTGTCTCTCACTGGACAATTCCTTATGGCCCTTTGCAGTGAGAGACACTTGCTCTGCTGTTTTAGGCAGATGCTCCTTCCCTTGTTCTTTGCTTCATGGATGTATACTGTCTCCTTGTTTCATTGTACATCATTGCCTTTTGTACTACCAGATCATTATCTTGATAGCTAAGCCAGTCTGCCCAAGCTTCAACTTGTGACTGGTTGGGATACAACCCATCTTGGACTCTAAATCATTCTTTCACATTTTTTAGTACAACTTCTTCTTTTTCTTCCTTATTTATGTAGGTTGTGAAATGCTGTTTCTGACCAGAGTATCTTCCAGCAGTATGTCTTTGTCCACTGCCACTGCCTCTATTAGTGCTAGACCGATGTTAACTTTTAGAACATCTCTGTTGGCTAGACCCAGGCCTTTGCTGATTTCCTTATCTATCTCTGTCATCATTTCTTCTTTGAACTGGAAATGGTATTTCTTTTGTTATTTCTTTCCCTTTCTTCAAAGGCTTTCTTTTGTTGTTCTTCCAAGGCTCATTCTCTATCTCTTGCTCTGATCTGTTCATCTGTAAAGTGTGGGGGTCTGACTGTTGAACCTTCAGGCTTATCACTTCTTTCCCTCTTTTGGCAGCATCATCCTGTTGTTGTAACAAGATGCTGTTGGTAGTCTCAGTTGTACTGATTAGACTGTCCAACTTGGATTCAATAGATATAAATATTTTTCATGAGCTAATATTTTTTGAACCATAGGTACCATTATGGAGCCAATTGCAGATGCTATATCCTGATTTTCACGTGAGACATGTTCCTTTAGGCCGGTAAGCCTGTTGGTGACATTGATATTCATCTTCCTCATGGAATCATTTTGCCTTTGCATAACCACATTTTGTGCATCTATATACTCGACAACTGCTTGGAATCTACATTCTATAGATTGACTCTCATCCTTGAAGGTTGCTGACATAGTTCTGAGATAGAGTACTTGTTGTTGTAACTCATCCATCAAGGAGTCTACTTCCATTTGAAAAGCTTGATTGGATATGGCAACATCCTATTGTTGTTGAGCTTGTGTTGTTTCAAATGGTGCAGAAGTCCCCGGTTGAGTGAGTATGGTAGGGACTAGTTCAGGTTCCTGGTTTGGCATGGCTGGTTGAGTGACATCAACATCACCCACTCCTTCTTCAAGTACATGAGTAGTGGTGATTTCAGTTGCAGCAGTGTCTCTCATTACACATTGCTCTCAGTTGGGAATCAACTTTGCTGGTGTTGCAGCAGCTGATACAATGTCTAACATTGCTGTTGGGTCAGCTGATATGTCAACTGAATGTTGTTGCCCATCCTTAGTTTGCTCAGTAGTGCCCTCAGCTGTCTTGGTTTGCTGTTCATTTTTCTTCACTGGTGGTGTTTTCTTAGCTATTCCATTTTCTGTAGAAAGGCAAGCAGAGTGATATCATCATCAATTGCATCTGCTGATCCTCTATCCCCACCATCATGCTGAGCATCATCACATGCATCTGCTGCTCCTCCATCATCACCATTGTCACCATCACTCTTATCATCATCATCATCCGATTGATCATCATTTCCATCCACATCATAGAGGACTTATATAATCTAGCTTTGGCCTTTTCTATCATTTCCCATAGTAGTGTTTCATCAAGTACACCTACAAGGATTGTGACACCAAGAAATCCAAAGAACCAAGCTTCTTCATCAAGCATTCTTGCATAATCATATTGTTGAATCCTGGAGTCTCCCGTTTTCTAGTTTAGATATTCTACAACTCTGTCATCAATGTCCCTTTCAAGGTTTTCTCCTGGTTCTTCGTTAAACTCTTCTTTTTTTTCTTCACCATCATCATTGCTTTCTCCTTTTTGTGCTTCTTGCTGTTCTTTTTCCTCATCTCTCAATTTGCCAAAGGATTCTCTGTCCAGATTTCTTTGGACCTTTTGTTTCTTCCTTTGACCGGAGGTGCTTCCACTTGATTTTTTTCTATTTTCTCCACCTGCCAGAAAATCCCTTTTTTTCTTCTTTCCTTTAGCTATCCCCTTATTAGCTGCAATTGTCTCTTCTTTGATTTGTTCCTTGAGCCGTCTGAAGAAGTAGGTGACCCAGTCAAACTCTGGGCTATTGTAGATAATGCCCATCAGTCTTATCCTGGCTTCGGCCATGCCATTCATGGCTCCTAATTTGCCTTCGATGTTCTTCCCAATTAATAAGCTAAATTCATTCAAGGGTTTCTTGAGAGTAGATCTCAGGCAGTTGAACTTTTTGTTTTGTGCGGTGCCAACCTTTCGAATTTCCTGCTAAAATGCATCTATGTCTTGTGGAACGAGCCCCATTTTTGCATGTCCTTGATTTGGGAGATGAAGATGCTGATGAATTAACTTTGCCGTAATCACCACCTCTGTGCCATTGACAGTAGCAACTATCTTGTCTTCATTTTCGTCACCATCTTTAGCAAGGAGTCTAGAGACATATTTTGGCAGTTTTCCAGAAGGAAATGAGACTCTCATAGCAAAATCTAGTAATAGGAGGGTTGAGGAAAGTCATCAGCCCTAAATTGGTGCAGCCATCCACCAATCTTTGTGCTTAGGGTCGTTGTTGCACAGGGTGAGATAGTGCTCAGGTCTGAAGAATGACCCAGTGACAATGAATCTTTCATACTGTTTTCCGGACATTTTGGTTGAGGAAGATGGGGCCATTTCTGAGAATTTAGAGAGAAAGCTTTAAAATTTCTTGAAAGTAATTTCTGAATTTCGATGGGTGCGTAGAGAGATTGTGAAAAAGTCTAAGTTTGGTTTATGTAGCCAAACAATTTGAGTGTGAATAGGGTTTTGAATATGGAGGGATTTAGTGGAGTAATTGCGTGACTTGGTGTATAAGAAATCATGGTTATTGAGTGTAGTGGGAGACTGAATTGAGGTAAGTAATGATGAATCCCGGGAATCGAAGCATTTCCATCATTCCATCAATTCAAAATGTAACCTCCATGATTTAAAAATAAAATCCACGTGTGTGATCCTCCAAAAAATAAATTCTCAGATTTTCCACATGTGTAAATGATTTATTCATTTCACACTTCTTTGATAAGTATACTTCACCGGCGGAGTGATGAGATTAGTTTGCTGATTACTATGCCGATCTTTAACTGAGTTGCTTCATCAAAACTGTTTCTAACAATCGGTGAAGTGAAACTTCACTGGTACAAGTGCCTCGCCCAAAATGGCAAAGGTTTAGTCAGCTGGTGAAGTCACTTCGCTGATTAATTTGAATCCACCATCTTTTGGATACCAAATTCCCACATTTATTGTATGCTTTAGATATTTGATGAATCTATTTGCTGCTAATGAATGAGATTCCTTAGGTTGAGCTTGAAATCTTGCACATACTCCAACTGCAAATGCTATATCCGGTCTACTTGCAGTTAGGTAGAGTAAGGATCCAATAATTCATCTGTATAAATTTTGATCCACATCCTTCCCATTTTCATTATTCCCAAGTATATTTCTTGCACACATAGGTTTTTCTGATCTGCCACTAGTGTCCATTCCATATTTGTGTATCAAGTCCTTTATGTATTTGGCTTGATTGATCAATATGCACTGGTAATCCTTAGAAGTAGTTGAGTTCTCCCATCATACTCATTTGGAATTTGCTTTTCATCAGATTTGCAAATTTTTCACATAGCTTTTCATCTTCTGATCCAATTATGATATCATCCACAAAGATCTATAATAGCAAGGTGCTTGTTCCATCTTCTAGTTTAAAAAGGGTTTTGTCAATCGTTCCTTTGATGAATCTATTGTTGATCAGGAATTGTGAAAGTGTCTCATACCAAGCTATAAGGTGTCTGTTTGAGTCCATAGAGTGCCTTTTTGAGCTTGTATACCTTATCTTCCTTTCCCTTGATCTTAAAACCAGGTGGTTGTTCAACATATACTTCTTCTCCCAAAAGCCCATTCAGAAATGCACTCTTTACATCCATTTGATAGACTTTGAAATCTTTGTGAGCTGCAAATGCTAGAAAAAGTCTGATTGCTTTCAATCATGCTACTGGTGCAAAAGTATCATCATAATCTATGACTTCTGCTTGTGAGTATCCTTTTGCTACTCGTCTTGCTTTGTTTCTGACAATTGCTCCTTGTTCATCCATCTTGTTTCTGAACACCCATTATGTTTCAATGATGTTGGCCATGTCTGGTCTATCAACAAGTTCCCAGACATTTCTCTCAAATTCATTGAGTTCTTCTTGCATGGTTGTAATCCAATCAGCATCTTGGATTGCATCATTTATTGTCTTGGGTTCCACCTGTGACAGAAAACAAGTTAGCATGCTTTCCAGTTGTCTTCTGGTTCTAACACCTGTATGAACATCTTCAATGACTTGTTCTTCTGGATGATCTCTAAGCCAATTTAGGTCAGGTTGAAGTTATGATTGATATTCTTCATCTACTGTTCCTGCTTGTGTATGAACTTCTTGAGTTTGAGTTGGAGACTCTGTTGTTGTAGTAGCTGGTACATCATTTGATTGTCAACAGAGTGGTTCAGTATAGTGGCCGGTACTGTTGTATCTATATAGACTTGTCTTTGTGTAGCTTCTTCTTCAAAATTATGTAAGTCTTCACCACTAGTGTTTGGTTCATCGAACACTACATGAATTGATTCGTCAATCACCAAGGTTCTCTTGTTTAGTACTCTGAAGGCTTTGCTGGTGTCTGAATATCCCATGAATATTGCTTCATCATCTTTTTCATCAAATGTATGTAACTGATTCATGTTGAACACAAAACATTTAGATCCAAACATATGTAAGTGATATATGTTAGGTTTTCTTCCATTCCATATTTCATAGGGTGTTTTCCCATGATGTTTATTTATGACAGATCTGTTTTGAGTGTAACATGCTGTGTTTGCTGCTTCAGCCCAAAACCTCTTTGGCAAGTTTGCTTCTGCAATCAATGTTCTAACAGCTTCATTGAGTGTTCTATTTCTTCTTTCTGCGACTCCATTCTGTTGTGGAGTTCCTGCTGCTGATAGTTGATGTAGTACTCCATTTGCTTCACAGTAGGTTCTGATTACTTCATTTAAGAATTCCGTGCCTCAGTCTGATGTTATCTTGATAATCTTCAATTCTTTTTCATTCTGAATTCTTCTCAGTAAATCGGGTAGTTTCTTGAGTGTTTCTTTCTTCTTGTTCACGAAAATGGTCCCAGTCAACTTGGAAAAGTTATCAACCACTACCAAAGTGTACTTATTTCCACTTACACTTACTGGTGTGACCGGTCCAAATAGATCCATATGCAACAGATGTAGGATTCTTGTTGTTGATTGATGTGGCTTTGAATTGAAGGAGCTTTTGATCTGTTTCCCTTTCTAACGAGCATCAGAAAGACTCTCTTTCTTGAATGTGATGTCTGGTAGGCCATCTAATAACTTTTTCTTTGATAACTTGTTGATTGTCTTGAAATTCAGGTGATCAGTTAGTCTTCTCTGCCAAATCCAGCTTGGTGATTGTTTGTTCTTGACAAGCAGACATGTGTCTGCTTTTGTTGTCTTCCAATCTACCACATACATGTTGTCATCTCTTTTTTCAGCAAGTACAACTATGTTGGTTTGTTTTTGAATCACCCTGCAACCTTCTTTGTTGAATGGCACATTATAGCCTTTGTCACAAAATTGACTATTGCTTAGAATATTGAAATTCAATCCCTTAACATGTGACACATTCTGAATCTTCAGGTTATTCTTTAACTTGGTGCCTTCCCCTTTAATTTTGCCGGGGTTTTCTTTACCTCCAAAGGTAACTTTGGGTCCATCAAAAGCTTTCAATTCTGTCAGCCATCCTTAATTTCCTATCATATGTCTGGAACATCCACAGTCTATGTACCAGACATCCTACAAAACAAGTTAAGCAAGTTTAGGTACGCAACACTGTTTGGGTCCATACCTGTTGGCAGTCATGCCTCCTACTTGATGTGATCCATGAAGGGCTTCAGAAGGAAGAAAAATCAGAAATTCATGGTAATGTAGAAGAGGCGTATAATTATTTATGACATTGGCTAGCAATTATTTGAGTCATTAGTCCTTTGTTATCCAACATTGGTAAGATGGTCTTTTATTTTTGTTATTATTTTTATTTATTGTTATTTTGTCCCACATTGCTAAATTAGAAATTGGTCTTGAAGTTTGTAGCCAATATTAGGCACCTAGGTGGTTCATTTACAAACACTTCAATTTTGAGTGAAAATTTGATTAAAGTCTTTGACTTTGTTTATCACTTGCGAGTGATGATCTCTTCGTTGTAGAGTTCCACCCTTTAAGAACTTATCAGCACCTTGAGCAAGCGTTGTGGCGTTCTTGCCAGCGTTTCTTAGATTAGATTATCTAAGATTGTTGTTTCAAGCTCGTTATTGATTCCTTTAGAAGGTCCTAGGTAAATCTTCGTTCCGGATTCATATCATTTGGTATTAGAGCCTCCGGTTGACTAAAGGTAATCAAATATCCCTTTGCGTTTCTTAATTTGTTATCGTTTCTTCATCATGAATTGCATCCTTATTACCAAATAAAAAAGAGGAAATTCCCAGCTTCCTTTATCCTTCTTGCATCGTAGTTAGGGCTGTACACAAAAAAAATCCCAGCCTTGTTCTTTATGTTTTCCCTGCATATTATTCATCAGAATAAACAAAACCAATCGCCCCCCTCCCCCCTTCCCCCCCTCTCAATATATCATCACTGCACCTTTCACGTTAAACCCCCAAGCAATTATCCTATTGCTAGTTTCGAAGCTGCTCCTTAGCAATTCTTTCTTGCTAATTTTCCTGTTTAGTCTTGCCGTATAAAGCCAAAAGCAAGGAAAAATAGTTTGACCTAAATTCGTTCTTTTATTTTAGTTACAAAAAGTCGGCCAAAAAAAAAAAAAAAAAAAAAAAAGTTGACCTAATTTTTTGTGTCCAGCAAAGTTCGGCCAGAAATTTTTTATTTTTTTTTTAAAATTTTCAAGTTGCTAGTATCCAGACTTCGTAAAGAAGAGAAACCATATATCCTTACATTCAATCCCGAAATTTCTAGGATCCCGACATTCCCGAAAAGTGAAATCATCCATTCTTGATTATATTTTCATATCTTACAACTCTACCTCACTTCATATCCATTCAATCATACTCACCTCTTAGTTTTCCATGTAGGATCGTTGGCCTCGTTCGCTACACATTGCTTGTTGTTCTGTTTGTTTGAAAAAGGGTTACTTTACAACTTGGAGAGTGGGTGAGTGTAAACACGAGATTTGTGAGGTTTTGAATGTTTCATAATGTCGGAAGTGGAGAGTGGTTCATGAAGGGTTTTCTCATGTGATTTTGGTTTGTTTATGGCTGCTCAACAACGGGAAAATACACGTATAAATGAGAAATTGGATAGGTTGTGGAGGCAACTTGACGCTTTGGATTATCGTTTGGGCATTCCGCCAAAAAAGGGTGGTGGCCGACATGATAAGAGGGTGAAAATGCTACAAATCCGTGTGTAGATGAGAATTTAATCCTTGAATCTCTAACCCCCGAATATGAAGAATTTTTTTTGTATGGTAAGGTGAGTATTAAAAAAGTGAAGAAGGTAGTCGAGGAGAAAGAGGAATGTGAAATCATTTGTCCTCCAGAATCTGTGGGAGAATTTTTAGGAGATGTCGTTGGAGAGCAAAGTGATGGTCATGATGTACATTTGCAAGAAGCACAAATTATTGATGGGTTGGGAAACGATGACGGTAAGAGTGTAGTGGAGATGAATACTGAGAATGAGCCAACATTAGCGGAGACTGTGGAGAAGAAAGTGGAGGAGGAAAATGAAGCTCCTATATTAATAAATATTGGTTCGAGTTCATCCTTGTTATCTTTGCAGGTACACGGCGATAATCCAATTGGGGAGAGCTAGTTGCCTACGGTGGTCCTTAATCATGATCACATTAGTGGCAAACCGGAGCATAATTATTCTGGTCCATTTACTGAGCTTATTGACACTTATTCGACCGGGACTTGCTATCATTATTATTTTGTTCCGTCACAGGAAGTTATCCACAGGTTTATTAAATCAACGTCCCACTATTATGATGATGTATTTTTGAAGCATGACTACGCAACAAAGCATGCCACTGATGAGAATTTATTTATTCGACTCACATTTAATCTTGGTATTTGATTGGTGATCTTTTGTGTTTGTTCAAGTTTCGATGGTGATGGTGCTCGATTTTATGATGTTTTATTGATTTGAGATGAATCCATTCCAACTGGGATGGAATGATGTGATCCATGAAGGGCTTCAGAAGGAAGAAAAATCAGAAATTCATGGTAATGCAGAAGAGGCGCAATTATTTATGATATTGGCCTGAATAAACTGTTTAGCATTTATTTGAGTCATTAGTCCTTTGTTATCCCACATTGGTAAGATTGCCTTTTATCTTTGTTATTATTTTTATTTATTGTTATTTTGTCCCACATTGCTAAATTAGAAACTGGTCTTGGAGTCTGTAGCCTATATAAGGCACCTAGGTGGTTCATTTACAAACAGTTCAATTTTGAGTGAAAATTTGATTTAAGTCTTTGACTTTGTTTATCACTTGCGAGTGAGGATCTATTCGTTGTAGAGTTCCACCCTTTAAGAACTTATCAGCGCTTTGAGCAAGCGTTGTGGCGTTCTTGCCAACGTTTCTTAGATTGGATTATCTAAGATCGTTGTTCGAGCTCGTTATTGATTCCTTTAGAAGGTCCTAGGCAAATCTTCGTTCCGGATTCATATCACTACTCCAAGTGTGTATCCAAAATATTTTCTCCTTGGAAGGTTGAAGTCATCAACCTCATATGTATAAGGAAAGGCAGAATAGCTTCTAATAGCTTTACTAAAAGTATTCTGATACATTTCTCTACTTTTTGGTGTCTTAGAATCCTGTTTCACTTTCCAAAATACAACATATGACTTGTTTTCATATTTCCTGTTGTATCCAAAACCATGCCTTATCTGGTTTTTCCCAAATACATTTGGCTTTGTATGAAATGGTTTTCTCTTGTATTTTGGAGGTGGAACATTCCAATCATCTTCTGAGGGGTAAATTCGCTTACCTTTCAGTATACCCTTGCCCTTAGTAAGCTGGTAGTATGATTTTTTTTTGCTGATTCACTGCACTATTTGACTTCACTGGTGCAGGATGAGTAGTTGAAACTATGGTGATAACGTCGAAATAATCTCAAATAAGCTAGCGGTTGTTTTGGGAAGGATATCTGATTGTGAAAAGCGTATGAGTGGCGGTGCACGGTGGTGCTGTGGATGTGACGGTGGTGATACAAGGTAAGAATAACTGAGTAGTGAATTTGGCAGAATGTTGCCTTCTTTTTCATATATATATATATATATATATATATATCGGTCCTCTTTTAGGTTACACAAGGAGCCCTATTTATGGTATCAAACCGACTAAGTTCAAGATATTTACAACTAAGGACATAGTACAACTAATTTTGCGGTGGCCAATCGGACCTCACCAGGGAAGCAGCGGCATGGATTCTCGGCTTGCGCGGCGTCCTCAGTTGCAGGATCGTATCGTCGGCTCGCATTCTCCAAGTGACTGGGACGACTGATGGATCTATGGCGGACCCACCACTCTTGCTCATGTTGAATCTCCCTTCAAGGCTTGCCCTCGGGGAGGATCATCCTTTTCCCTTAAACCAGATAGTCGGCCGTTCTTCCGGCTTCGCTAGCCTATCGCCCGTAGGACCTTCCGAGTCATCCGGCGGGTTCTCGGGCCGCATTCTAGAGTCGGCCCATCAATGGCCCCCCTACTCCGTACCCGTAACATCTCGAAATGTCGGGTAGGGAGTAAGTCCTCTGGCTTTATGGGATGGTCTAGGCGAGTGGATGGCTCTAAGAGTCCGGAGTTATGCCGAGCAGTTAGTCTCGAGTTCATAGGACTTGGCCTATATGGGATTTTCTATCCCTAGCAGATTTGAAATCCTTATTAGGTGGATAGCTTTGATTTCAACGGATTTGTCTCATTTAGGACCTTTGGTCCCTAGCCGATTCGAAGCCGTAAATTGGGGGACCTCCTTGGCTTCGTTTGATTTGGCCCATTATGGGGTCTTTGGTCCCCTGGCAAATTTGAAGTTGTGATTTGGCGGATAGCCTCAACTTTATAGGATTTGGGTCATTTAGGACCTTTGGTCCCTAGCCGATTCGAAGCCGTAAATTGGGGGACTGCCTTGGCGTTTGATTTGGCCCATTTTTGGGTCTTTGGCCCCCTGGGCAATTTGAAGTTGTGATTTGGCGAATAGCCTCAACTTCATAGGATTTGGCTCATTTAGGACCTTTGGTCCTTGGCCGATTTGAGGGGCTTTCTGGAATCGGCCACCTTTGCTAACATATCGTTTATTGGGTTAATTCCGTATGATCTCTTTTCATCTTTGTTTGACGTGACAGCTGATGCGGCTGGGGCCTCTTCGATCTCTGTGCCGTAATGATGGCAACCTCGAGTTTTGAAATTTGAAACTCCTGCCCTTGTTCTCATCCGTCAGATCAGTGTCATTGTGGCCATTGGATCCGCATCCCTTGGCCTATATAAAGTGGGGAAGGATACTTAGCCTAAATGTCACTTAAACCTCAATTCTCTTCCGGCGGCAGTTCGCAAGCAATTCGGCGGTGAGAGTATTTTAGCAAGACAGTTTCCGGCCTATATCTCCACGGCTCATTCCATCTTTCCTCACCTTCTTTTCATTTTTCTCAGATTATCAGGTAAATCGCCTTCCCTCTTCTGTTTCTTATGTCTTAGTGGATAATTTCATGTTTTTTCCCGTTTTCGGTGATAGTATGTGCTCCATATTCTCGCCGGATTTATGTCTGTGGGTATTCTGGTTGCTTATCGGTCTTTGTCTGAGTTTCCCAGAATTCCACATCTTTAGTGTTGCCTTTGACTCTTGCTCCTATGCTATTTCTGGCTTCGAGTCTTTTCTTTCAATGCCTCTACCCAAATTTTAGGGAGTGGTATGCTTAAGTGTGAGACAAAAGATGGGGCATCAGGATGGTAATAATTCATCTTGCCCTGACTTTTACCGTCCTTGGTGATTCTTATCCGCCTCATCCTTTTGTTTTGTAGGATGTCTGGCGGCGATAGGTCAGGAAGTAATGGCGACGACGATGTTCATGGCTACGCTTCTGGGGAGGCCGCGGAGACGAGTACTAGCTCCGGTGATGGCGATAATGGTGGGAGCTCCGACGACGATATGGTGCTGGCCGAGTTGGCCTCGTCTCAGTCCGATCGTCCGAAGGTTGCTATTTTCAAGCTACCGATGGGCCAATCTGTCTCTTCAACTGCGGCTCCCATAGAACAGAAAGGGAAGTTAGGGAAGGACGTCGTTAGGGTAAAAGGTTCTTCTTCCGGTTCTGCGGCATCTGAGCCCAAAGATTCCAAACGGAAGAAAGGATCCGATAACGATGGCGGTGAGTCTAAGGATAGTAACAAGACTCCGAAGCTGAAAAATTCAGAGGTGGCCAGAGACGATGAGGCCATTGATGCCCTTGACAGGCAAATAGAGCGCGATTGGGCCACGATCCGGCCTTGCCTTGGGGATCACAAACTTTTTTCCCAATTCAACATAGCTTCTGAGTATCTTTTCTCTGGTTTCAAGGAGGTAGCTAACCGAGCCGGACAGAGATTGCGGAAGGATGGTTTGGTCTTGTTTTATGACCACTTTATTGCAGGCCTTAGGCCCCCATTTGAGCTGTTCTTTGTTGAAGTAATTTGGGGTTTGGCAGCTCTCCCCTACGATTTCACTCCTGGGGCCGTTAGGGTCGTGATGACATTCGTTGTGCTCAGCCGGATCTTAGGTTACGAACCATCTCTTAAGGTTTTCCTGAGGTTCAACACCTTCAGCAAGGCGACTACGAACAAAGCAGATTCAAGTAACTTCATTTCGACCAGAGCCAAAAAATGCAGACTCTTCTACAGGACTTTAAATAAAGTTCGGGGTTGTAATACAAGGCCCGTGACGGTCGAGTCGACTTCGGGGTGGCCGTTTCCGAAATTTGAGGTGCGTCCAAAAAATAGGCAGAACAATATTGTTGTGTCCAAGACCCTGAACCTTGCCGAGGAAGAACTTCTTGGCAAACTTTAAGAATTTCTCGGATGGGATGAGGAGAGTGTTAAGGGTGATTTTATACGTTTTATAAAGATATATTCTATGTCAATATTCCCCATATTCTTAGGATTTTCATAGAAATCGAGCTTATAATCGATTAATTGAGTAAATGGTGTTTCTAATAGGTTAAATTGCAAAACGTAGCGATTTATGTGTTTAAATCATGATTTTATATTATTTTAGGATTGTGTTACGCTTTGGTATGTTTTTCCTACATTGTAGATACACATTGTTGATGGAAAGGATGATTTTAAAGAGATGAATTCGAGTGGAAAATCCCGAAATATACTCGTAATACGACGGGCTAATCAAAAAGGCATTTTCTGAAGAAAAGTCCTTAATAAAAGTTGTAGAGTTTTCCGAGAGCTTTTTTATGACATTCGGATCGTAATTTTTGGAGGTCTACAACTCAAGATATGAATTTTAGAAGTTTTATTCCAATAAATATGTAATTGAAGGATTCAGTTTGAAGACCTCAAACGAGCGTCCATGGAGGAGGACGGGCGTCCAACCCAGCCGACTTAAGCAGCCGACCTAAACCTCTATATAAACAGCCGCATGATCAACCCTAATTCTACACAATTCATTCAGCCGCAATTCTCACAGCAGCAGCGGCAGCTCTGAGGGCAGTTCAAGGCCGGTCACCCGAGCCTTGTGCTCGGGTAATCCGGATTAGATTAGGATGCGTTTTTCGTTTGTTTTTTCGATTCATGGATTCAATCATGTACCAAACTACGTGAGTTTATTTATTTAATTTATTCAGTCCTTATTCGTTTTTTATGATCTTTAATTGATTTTGTATCTTTCTTTGATTATGATGCTATTATGTGAATTAGATCGAGAGATATGTTTACTAATTGATATGTTTACAATATACGGAAGTTGCGTAGACTAGATCACCATAGAAAGATAGGATCTTTAATCATTAATGATGACAAATTAATGGATTAATTATCTAGGTTGTTAGATTCTAAAATACGAGAGTTAACTTGAATCTACACCTTCGTTTTGTATGGGAATTGGTCTCAACATTCGGAAGACGAGAGATCGATAATTGAATTCACTAAGGAATTAGGGATTCATAGCTTGAGAAATAGATTCACTAAGGAATTAGGAATTTGTATCTCGTGTAAAGGTGAAACCACAATTTGAATTAAAATCATGAGATGAACAAGGATTGAAATCACTTGGTTTGTATGATGTTTGATCCCATGTATCCTTAGTTTAGGTTTTTATTATTTGTTCTAGTTTAGATTTAGTTTACTTGTTCTATGAGTTTATTTGTTAGTTCTTCGTTTATTTGTTTTCGTTAGTAACAATTGAGAGGATTAATTAGATTAGATTCAACATCCCTTTTCCCTGAGGATCGATACCCGTACTTATCCAACTTTACTAGCAACTACCCGGTATTCGGCCGGTTAGGAGGTAGTTTTGTATGGTAGTATAGGTTTATAAATTTTCTTTTGTTTTAATGATGCAAAATCTCCCCAACAAAAGTGGCGCCGTTGCCGGGGAATCGGTGTTTTGTTGAATTTGGTTGAATTAATTTCTCGATTTTGTTACGTTTTTTTTTTATTTTTCGTTTTCAATAAAAGTAGCGTTGAATAAATCGAGAGTTTTTATTTTTTCCGTGTTTCGATAACCGTTGGGTTAAGAATGTGCAAAAAGTTTTTTACTCGATTTGTGAAACGTGAACTATATGTTCGTTTGTATCTAGTCTAACCTCTCGTGCTTTAATTTGATGTGGTCGCTCTGTGATATTTGATGTATGATCTTTTAAGAAATTAGGGTTTCTTTGTGTTTCTGCATTTTCTATGCAAATTGATTGTTGGACGGCGTTGGTAAGTGAACGCCCGTCCGATCCCCTATCATGAGTAAACGAAGCGTCTGGTTTGTTGGACGCTCGTCCGTTCCAAAACGTATCGGCTACATTTGCATTTTCAAGAACAGACGGACGTCCATATATCTAAACGCCCGTCCGGCCTGCATAAGTTTTAAACGCCCGTTTGAATTATTGAACGCCATGATCCAGGTTCAATTTCTTCTCAATTTGATTTTTAATGCTTTATTTGATATGGATACTTTAATTTGAGCTTCTGTGGCTAATTGTTTTTACGTAGATGATCTGAACTTGCATGTTTACACCTTTCCATCTATGAATCCATGTTGAATAATTGATTAATTTTTTTATTTACATGATTCATCTATGCATGTTATAGTTACTGTCGGTTCTCGTATGCTATAACTGTTCTTATCATTGTTAGTGGCTAATGTCGGTTTCCGTATGCTACATATCGTTATGATGAATCTTTTAAGCTTTGAGACTTATGTGCTTCCTTGTTATTTTTATAACTCATTTGGGTAGTAACTGTCGGTTTTCCGTTGCTACGATGGAAACCTTATGCGTTATATCTGTTTAGTATAGCTAACTGTTGGTTTCCATAATGCTATCACCTTTTGATGAGTCTTAAGGCGCGTCTACACTGCATGTAATGAACAAAGACAGCATGTCGTTTATCGTAACCTGTCATTATTTGGTAGACGTTTATTATATACATGTCATGCTGCAAATGAGTGGGCTAGTTTTCTTTCTTTTATTTTCTTTTATTTTTGCATATCATTTAGATGCCTATCATTTAGTTGCATGTCATCTAGTTGCATTGTTTTTATTTTTGTTTTATTTGTTTTTTTTTTCTTGAGTGTAGTTAACTGTCGGTTTCCGTAATACTACCTCGTTTTCTTTATTTTTAGTTTCTGCATAGGCCGTAGTCACTGTAGGGTTGTCCTCCAAACTCGCTTTCACTGAGCACATCGTAATTTATTTTTATTTATTTTATTTTTAGGATTGCATATCATGTAGGCTGCATTGTAGTATATTTTCATGTAGTTGCACCTAGCCTACTGTTGTGTAATGTTCCATGTATATGTATTCCATCGTTATATGAGCTTAAATTTGAAATATCTCTTATCTCCTTTTCCATGTGCTTTATATATGTAATCTTTTCTTTTCCCCGTAGACTCTTTTTGCACTGATCAAGTCTGTAGGATATTTTTGATAGCTATTGTGCACTTTCACGATGAATTCAGTTTACCTGTGATGCTCCACGAGCTCTCTTGAGCTATCACGACAATTTTGGTTTTTACCGATTATTCCGGAATTGCCAGCATCCAATCAGCTAAGTTCGCTAATTTATTATTTCTGCCCAACTTGAGGACAAGTTGCAATCTAAGTGTGGGGGAGAGGATGGTTTATATGTATCTATGAGTCGTTTGCTCAATTTCTGTTATATTTCTATGAAAAGTGCTTAATTTTTCAAATTTTTGTTTTGTCCCGAGTGAGCATTGCATGTCTTTGTTCGATGTTTATAATCATTGATGCTGTATTTTGCATATTTAGTAAATTTAGTTGTTTCACCCGACACTATTTTTCACGTGCCATAGTAGATGATGAGCTATGTTTTTAAGCCATACCCATTTGATTAGAGATTTTTTATGATTATCGCATGATTCTTTGCTTACATACGAATTTTGAAAATTTTGATAGTTTGTGTTTAGAATTAAAGTATGACATACTGTGAATATCTGAAGGTTTGAATGTGATAAGTAACACGTAACTTATTGTCAAATGAAAAAGTTGAAAAAATATGAAGTAATTGGGTGTGTCGAAAGCTAGTCGATGATTTGAGTGCGGTAGGGCATTATCTCGAAATGTCCTATACCACTATGATGACCAAAAGCTCACGACAGTTAGAAAAAGCTGCCTTATGATTGGAGTAGGTAGGGATTAGCGGGAAATGTCCTATTCTGCTATGAGGGCAATAGCTCATTCTGATGTGTGTTTAAGTGAAATAATTAAATCAACTTATGAGAATAGTGATATGAATTAAACGAAAGACTTAGTTATCGTTGATCTTATCCCCAGTATAAACTGAAAGATATGTTGTAGGGACTATCCTATAAGTATGTCGGAAATATTTTAAATGCTCCCTATTATTTTTTTCGGGGTTTGTATGTTTTGTGAGGTGCATGTTATAATCGTTTTTATATGTCTAATTTAAATGGGATGTTGGCTAGTTTTGCTTGAATCAATTTCAAGTGTGGATTTAGTGGAAATTTATTATGGCTAAGCACACACTCACTTGGGTGAACCTCTAAACTACTTGAAGTGTTTATTTGTCTCGAGTGATGATTATGTTTTGTCTTGCTCGGGACGAGCAAGGTTTAAGTGTGGGGGAGCTGTTAAGGGTGATTTTATACGTTTTATAAGGATATATTTTATGTCAATATTCCCCATATTCTTAGGATTTTCATAGAAATCGAGCTTATAATCGATTAATTGAGTAAATGGTGTTTCTAATAGGTTAAATTGCAAAACGTAGCGATTTATGTGTTTAAATCATGATTTTATATTATTTTAGGATTGTGTTACGCTTTGGTATGTTTTTCCTACATTGTAGATACACATTGTTGATGGAAAGGATGATTTTAAAGAGATGAATTCGAGTGGAAAATCCCGAAATATACTAAATATCTGACGGGCTAATCAAAAAGGCATTTTACGAAGAAGAGTCCTTAATGAAAGTTGTAGAGTTTTCCGAGAGCTTTTTTATGACATTCGGATCGTAATTTTTGGAGGTCTACAACTCAAGATATGAATTTTAGAAGTTTTATTCCAATAATATGTAATCGAAGGATTCAGTTTGAAGACCTCAAACGAGCGTCCATGGAGGAGGACGGGCGTCCAACCCAGCCGACTTAAGCAGCCGACATAAACCTCTATATAAACAGCCTCATGATCAACCCTAATTCTACACAATTCATTCAGCCGCAATTCTCACAGCAGCAGCGGCAGCTCTGAGGGCAGTTCAAGGCCGGTCACCCGAGCCTTGTGCTCGGGTGATCCGGATTAGATTAGGATGCGTTTTTCGTTTGTTTTTTCGATTCATGGATTCAATCATGTACCAAACTACGTGAGTTTATTTATTTAATTTATTCAGTCCTTATTCGTTTTTTATGATCTTTAATTGATTTTGTATCTTTCTTTGATTATGATGCTATTATGTGAATTAGATCGAGTGATATGTTTACTAATTGATATGTTTACAACATACGGAAGTTGCGTAGACTAGATCACCATAGAAAGATAGGATCTTTAATCATTAATGATGACAAATTAATGGATTAATTATCTAGGTTGTTAGATTCTAAAATACGAGAGTTAACTTGAATCTACACCTTCGTTTTGTATGGGAATTGGTCTCAACATTCGGAAGAGGAGAGATCGATAATTGAATTTACTAAGGAATTAGGGATTCATAGCTTGAGAAATAGATTCACTAAGGAATTAAGAATTTGTATCTCGTGTAAAGGTGAAACCACAATTTGAATTAAAATCATGAGATGAACTAGGATTGAAATCACTTGGTTTGTATGATGTTTGATCCCATGTATCCTTAGTTTAGGTTTTTATTATTTGTTCTAGTTTAGATTTAGTTTACTTGTTGTATGAGTTTATTTGTTAGTTCTTCGTTTATTTGTTTTCGTTAGTAACAATTGAGAGGATTAATTAGATTAGATTCAACATCCCTTTTCCCTGAGGATCGATACCCGTACTTATCCAACTTTACTAGCAACTACCCGGTATTCGGCCGGTTAGGAGGTAGTTTTGCATGGTAGTATAGGTTTATAAATTTTCTTTTGTTTTAATGATGTAAAATCTCCCCAACAGAGAGTGAGACCCAGAAAAGGACTTTTAGCTAAAGGAGTTTGATTGACCTTAAGGCCCCTTTCTGCTCCATAGCCGGGATCCCCTGGCCGATTAATGCCCAGCCTATGGTGAAAGCGTCTGCTCTGGGTGCCTGTAATTTGCTATTTTTCTTTATTTTTCTTCCTTTCTGTCAGTAGCTTTATATTCTATCTTCGAGCTCTGACCGATTCTTTTGCAGGTACTATGGTGCTCGCCAATGAGGATAGGAATGACGTAATGGCTCGGTCTAAGGACTAGCAGAAACCTCGCCAGGTGTTGTTAAAATCTAGCAAACCTATGGATCCTCCTCTCCCGGTAACCAAGGAGAATGCCCTGTCGACTGATGTGGCCTCTTCTGCGGCTCCTCTCAACGCCATGGCTACTGAGGGTGGTGTTACTGCTCCGAGGGTGGGGTTACCGCTCCGAGGGTCGTAAACCCTATTATGCCTCGAAAACGAGGAGGAAGAGACTAGCTGAGAAGAACGTTGGCCTTATGGATGAAGATGAGGGTTGGCTGATACAGGTGGTGCGTCATCCCCTAAAAGGTCTGAGACCATCGGCGGCCAGGATCAGGAGACATCGCTCTTGATTTCTCTAAACCATCTGAGGGTGTTCAGGTTGCCCGGGGCGTTGAGCCGCATGGTGTTACTTTCGACCTGACGGAGAGTCCTGTGAAGAAGGTTGTTGGCGAGGGTGAGCCAGTTATCGTCGACCCGACACAAAAGGAGACCGGCAAGAGGAAAATTCCCATTGGCTTCAAGGGAAAACTAGCCCTGTGGTTGGATAATGATTTTTGAAGCAACACCTTTCTCTGAGAATGGATGGGGAGCTATCGGCTTTGATTAGCGATGTGGTCCCTTTATAGAATCTGAAGTTCAGGTTGCCCGAATTTCCCCAATTGTTGGTCGGTCAGGGGATCGTTAATCGAATAGCTCTGGCCGACGTGGTAGCTTCAATAGCATCTGTGGGGCCCTTTTCAAGTTTGCAACTCTTGTCCGAAGCGCTTGGTCTCTTTGGGACTACAGCTAGCGCGGTAACGCATATTTTCTGTTTTTAATTCCTTTTCTGTTAAGTTTTCTGGGCTTGAGCCTCTTTTCTTTTCAGGTTGCTACCAAGATGAAACAAGTCGAGTGGGCTTGTAATTAGGAGGCAAAGAATGCGGTGCAGCAGCTCGCTGAGGTGCGAGAGAAGTTTGCCACTGAAGCGGGCCGGGCTAATGCAGCCGAGCAGAGGGAGAAAGTTCTTTTGGCTGAGGATGATCGGCTTCGTTTTGAGAATTCAAATCTTTCCAAGAAGGCTCAATCAGCTGTCGATCTCCAGAAATCCACCGAGTTGGAGAAAGACAAAGCCCTTGCTAAGGTGTTAGAAGCTCATGAGCTCGTTGATAGATTGAAGAGCGAACTGAGTGAGTCTGAGGCCGCTGCTGCAGACGTCGCTGTTAAAGTCAAGGACGCTTTACTGGACGGATTTGACCAGGGATTTTATCATGTTGCGAGGTGCCTTAAGGCGTATTGTGAGGATGCTCCGGATCTCGACACCTTATAGGATTGGTTGACGATGGATCGGGATGATCCTGAGTTGAGAGCATTCCACTCTGACCTTCCCTACACCGCTGTTCAACTTGAGGATTTCTGAGTCAACTGCTTAAATAAAGGTAAGACGCTTTGGCTTCCTCCTCCTATCAACGAGAAGAATCTTCGTGACATGATGTAGGAAATGGAAAATGAGGCTATCGTACTTGCAAAGAAGGAAGCTGAGGGCACTGCGGGGGTTGCTGCTACCGGTGTTGTCTGTGAAGAGAAAGGTCCTGAGCAGGAGTGTGACCGGTTTCTGAATTTGTCTGGTCCTCATACCGAGACTCCTTCTTCGGAAAAATGGGATTGATCTGTTTTTCTTTTGTTTGTACTTTGGCTCCGGCCTATGGATATTATTTCTTTCTAGTCTTGTATTGATTCGACGCCGCTTGTGGCCACTGTTTTGTTTTCCATCTTGTTTTGTACTTTTTTGAAATATTCGTTATTTCATATTTTATATTTTCGTCGAAGTGTGTATATGCGTGGTACCCTGTTTTGGTGAGATTGTGAGCATCCATTCCGAGGTTGCCAAAATGACTAGTCCAAATGAGTGCGCGGTGATAAGTTCCTAAAAAGTCGAATAATTCTAGATGTTTTGGACTCAATTTGGTGTCGTGTGTTGCTATTTTGCGATGTTTTTATCCTTTTTGGGCTAGATTACTGCGGATGATTGAATTATTACAGGATGATTCAAGATTAGAAGAAAAATGCCCAAAAAAACGGAGCTAAAGTGGAAGAATTCAAAAACCAGTCTCTGTCATACCCAGGGTGTGACAGTTTCCAGAAATATGATCCTGGCCAATGAAATGTTCTGATTGGTCGAAACATTCACCAACGTGATTTCTAGTATATTGGCGTGTTTTTCAATGCAAAAGAGGAGCCCACACACTAGAAGAGTCCAAGATTGATAGATAATTGAATTTTAGAGATTTTCTTGATTAAATTAATTATGGAAACTTATTTTTATGATGTAATTATCCCTTTTATACTCCCCTAAGTCGTACAAATCAGGAGATACGCATTTTTCATCAGTTTTGAGTCGACTTTTCCCTCTCTTCATCATCATCTTCTCCCATCCCCAAGAACAATGATTTTTAGGGTTTAAGAATTCAAGAACGAAGCTTTTTCAAGGTTGGATTATTTTATGCAATACTTTGACGGTTTATTTCTCTCATTTTTCTCCTTTCCTTTATTTATTTATTTTTCTTGTCAAAATATGTATTCTATGATTGAATCTTGGAATCTTGATATGGAACGTGAATATATATCAGTTTCTAGGATTAGGAGGAACCCGGATATGCATATATGATGTAAAAATCCAATCTTTCCCTTGTTTTATGAATTTGATGCTTATAAATTGATTCTTGTGTGCTATTCATGTTTGATTGTCGAAATTAATAGCCTGAGAGGGTGAATAATCGCAATTCTACGTAGAGAAATTATTCGATTAATTAGTGACCGAAAAAGTACTACTTAATCGATACGTTAGGAAACAAGAATTGAATCTAGGGTCCCCCAAGCTTAAGACTTTGCTTGTCCCCAAGCAAACAAAAAGACTCAAGACGAGACGGACTAAGAAGATCACACATGAAATAGCATTGGACAAAGATGCACAACACACGAGCGTTAATAAAATTCATTCCGGCATTCAAAACACAAGACATAGACTAACGAATCCTTCTTATCATATCAGGAGCAAAAGTGAACAAAAATGTCAATGGGGGGAAACAACATAGACCAAGCAAATAGACCCTCACGGGATATATCACTCAACGCTCATTATTTATGCGGTGACTAAACTCTCAACCTCATTCCATTGAAAATGCCCTACTATTTGCTTGTATATCGTCTCATATCAATCACCAAGGCATTGTGCAACACATAAATCATAAGGTCTTTGGGAAAAAATGGTAGGTGAAGACAGCCCAAGTAAGAAAAAGGAAGTGAAAGGTGTAGGAAAATGTATAAGAGGCGGCAAAACCATTATAGCTAGCGAGACACATGACTATTAAACTTCAACATCACACAAGTGCAAGGGGTCAAACACTTTATTTCCAAACAAAAGAAAATACAAAGGATAATTTCTCTACTTTTGGGAGGATAATGAAACAATTCACTCTTTATTACAAACAAATAGAACAAATAATATTTAGGAGGTTTTTTTTTCTTTTCCTTTTGATTGCCTCATTTATTGATTATTTTTTCTCTTTTTTTCATATATTTTTATTTTATTTTAATTTTTTTTTGTCATTTTTTTTTCAAACTAAGAAACAGACAAATGGTAACAATATGGATTTCCTCCAAGCTTGATCATTAAATACTAAGTACAAGAAATTTTATAGCCACATGCCACAGTTAGTCCTAAGGTTGAGTGAAAGGAATTGGGCTACCTCTTTTTCGGGTTGTTCAATGTATGGTGTAGTGAAGTAAGGTAAAGTGGGAAAAATGTGTAATAAAGACTAAGGCTCAAAAGGTATAAGGTATATAATGTGGTGGAAAGTAGAAACGAATGCCTCAATCATTTCTATGTGTTTGCACATACCAAGACAACATCAATAAGACTCAACACAAGTTCTAAAGGAACAAGTCCAAGGAAGAGAAAATACGTAAAAATTTAGGGTGAGACTGAAGTGGTCAGTCATAAGGCTGGAATAATATCTCACCGGGTCAATTTTGTCTATTCACTCGGACTCTATTGTTTCCTAAAGAAAATAATGGCACTTTTAAACATGATATTTTAAAAAAGATTTTTCACTCCATGCCGAGCATTTTTCTTGTCAGAACAAACGATATCAATTTTCATGCATTGCAAAATTCATCTAAAGTAGCTATGTGTGATCATCAAAACCATCAAGACAAAACGACACAACTGACTCGACTGACAATGACTAGACTGTAAATTGCATAGAAGAAAGATTTGCACAAGTGTCGCTCCCCCACACTTATAGGTTGCATTGTCCCCAATGTAATTAAATTAAAACATGGTAGGGTAAAAAGTAAACTCACAAGATGCAATGGACGGGCTCCTTGTGTGCATATCATCATGCTCCGAACATCGTAGTCCTGAAGAATCTTCTTCTAACCATGTGGAGTTGGAGAGTGGAGAATTGAGAGTTACCGGAGCTCCGGAAAAGTCATGGTGGCTTTATTTGAGGAGTAATATCTCGAAAATTCTTAGATTTTCCCATGAGATGGAGGAAGTGGATGGATGTATAAAGGTGGACGAAAAAGATGGTAAAAGAAAAATAAAGAAAGAATTTTTTTTTATATAGAAGAAGGTGATGGGGGAGGGAGACGGGAGACGGGAGGGATGAAGCAGGGAAGGGGGGGTGGGGGGATAGTTGGGTTTGGGAAGAATAGGGGAAAATAAAGAAAGAAAAAAAATAAAATAAAATGAATGATTATCTAGTTAGGAGAAAAGGGGTGCTGGCCCGAAAGTTTGGGGGGAAAAAAAGGTTTTTTTTCCTTTTTGTTGAAAAACAGCCTCCATCACACCATGGGTGTGACAATGACTGTTTTTTTGCCTTTTTTATTTTATTTTTTATTTTTAGCCACCCTTATTGTCTTTAACCACGTCATTGGTGTGACCTCCACTTTTCAAAGCTCGTTTTCTCCGCATGCAATGGCCTTCAAATACCACCCGTGCACATATTTCTTTCGGCAAAACAGACACAAAAACCAAACAAACCAAGACCAAAGGACCGAGAAGACAACTCTCTTCCTTTATTTATTCATCAAACAAGTAAAAATAAAAAAAACACATTCTGAATTTATAGTCTTCAGTTAGACTATCTTTAAACATCATTGTCAAGGAGGACTAAACCAAAGAAGAGTATCCCTCTACATCTTTCTCCACATATCAAAGATATTAACAAGTATTTTCAGATATAGCATTGGGAGCCTATAATCATGTCTTCTTAAAAAGTGATTAATCAGTTCAAAATGTATAAGGTATATAATGTGGTGGAAGGTAGAAACGAATGCCTCAATCATTTCTATGTGTTTGCACATACCAAAGTAACATCAACAAGACTCAACACAAGTTCTAAAAGAACAAATCCAAGGAAGAGAAAATACGCACAAATTTAGGGTGAGACTGAAGTGGTCAGTCATATGGTTGGAATAATATCTCACCGGGTCAATTTTGTCTATTCACTCAGACTCTATTGTTTCCTAAAAAATAATGGCACTTTTAAACATGATATTTAAAAAAAGATTTTTCACTCCATGTCATGCATTTTTCTTGTCAGAACAAATGATATCAATTTTCATGCATTGCAAAATTCATCTAAAGTAGCTATGTGTGATCATCAAAACCATCAAGACAAAACGACACAACTGACTCGGCTGACAATGACTAAGACTGTAAATTTCATAGAAGAAAGATTTGCGCAAGTGTCGCTCCCCCACACTTAAAGGTTATATTGTTCCCATTGTAATTAAATTAAAACATGGTAGGGTAAAAAGTAAACTCACAAGATGCAATGGACGGGCTCCTTGTGTGCATATCATCACGCTCCGAACATCGTAGTCCTGAAGAATCTTCTTCTAACCTTGTGGAGTTGGAGAGTGGAGAATTGAGAGTTACCGGAGCTCCGGCAAAGTGACCGGGATTATGTGGTGGTCCTTTCCTTGGCGGCAACGTCACCGGGATTTTCTTTTTTTATTTTTTTTTTATTTTAGAAAAACAGTCTCCATCACACCATGGGTGTGACAAGGGCTGTTTTTTCTATTTTATTTTTTTTATCATACACTCATTGTCCTTAACCACATCATAGGTGTTATTTCCATCCTTCAAGACTTTTTTTCTTTTTTTCTCCGCATGCGATGACCTTTAAATACCACTCGTGCACATCTTTCTCTCTGCAAAACAGACACAAAAACAAAACAAACCAAGACCAAAGGACCGAGAAGGCAGCTCTCTTCCTTTATTTATTCATTAAACAAGAAAAAGAATTAAAAAAAAATACATTTTGAATTTGTAGTCTTCAGTTGGACTATCTTTAAGCATCATTCTCAAGGAGGACTAAACCAAGTGAGGGCATCCCTCTGCATTTTTCTCCACAAATCAAAGATATTAACAAGTAATTTCAGATATAGCATTGGGAGCCTATAATAATGTCTTCTCAATAAGAAAATAATCATTTTAGCTCTAAAGAAAGAAGTGCCTCCTAGCAAATTATACATCTCTTTATCAATGCTCACAATGAACCTAAGAGAATCATGGACAACTAGAGGTGACACATCAATATATTCGACATGCTCAACATGCTCAAGTTCAACATCATTATACAATGAAGGGTGATTACCATTATCAAATGCATTTAAATCAGACGCAATATTGTTACCTCCCTTTTCATCTTCTTCTTCGTTCATCAATGTTGAATCCTGGATTATTGCACCATTATCTTGTGAAGATGGTTCAAATTTCCATGTGGCTCCACTCTTGTTAATTCGGAGGCCTAAACACTCAGCAATCTTCGAGAAATCATCACCGAAAACATTTAGATCAAGACATTGTGGGATTTCATAAGGATCATAGTTTTAATCCCAACAACTTTCAAGGTCGGCCTCTTGCTCTTGAATCGCCATCATCTGCGTTTCCCTTTCAACCTCTTCAAATACATGGCGATTACGTGCAACTAGTTCTCCCAATGTCGGTTCCCTTTTCTCTGGTGCTGGACACAATAGGTGTGCCATTTCTCTAGAAAATTTCTCACTACTCTCTATTGAATTCTCTAACAAAATCTCAATGTTAGACTTGGGCTCTGAGTGAGGGCATGCTTCATGGTGCCAAATATACTGATCCTGACCCCATGAAGAATAGGGATAGTTACTCCTCCCACCATTGTATGTTGGTGCATAGTTGTGGCCCACTACTATTAATCGTTCCTAAATTAATATTAAATCCGATTTCTCGCTCATTAAATCAATTTAGACCAATTAAAACATCATTATTCATATTGTCACAAGAACTTTCAATTAACTTTCGCTCTCATGAATTTTCTTGATTGAAATTAGGGTCCTAACCTATCAATTAAATTTCACCTTTCAGTCCATCACCTAATTGATAATAAATTCTTCATATAAATCTATGAAAATTCATCTTTCGATCCATCAATTCATAAATTCATACGAAATAGCACACCAAAATGAATACAAAAGCATATCGATCATAATAATAGGAAAGATCGAATCTTTAACTCATATATTCATTTACCGGGCTCTCATAATCCTAGAAAATTAAACTACTCGCGCATAATCAAAGAGATCACAAAAATCATGGATTTAAGCATTGTGAAACGTAAAAATAAAATAAAAGAATGAAAATTAAGAAAAAGGAAATAGAATTTTCTCACAAATATCATAAAACCAAGAAATTCAATGATCCGTTCTTCGTTCTTGAGCCCTAAACAATAATCTTGTTCTTGAAAAGTTGAGGGAAAAAAGTAGATGGTGATGGGAATGGTTTTCACGCCTAGGAAATCTGAATATGGCGTGTATATGATTTTCACGACTTAGGGGAGTATAAAATGGATAATTACATCATAAATATAAGTTTCCATAATTAATTTAATCAAGAAAATCTTTCAAAATCAATTATCTATCAATCTTGGAATCTTCTAGTGTGTGGGCTCCTCTTTTGCATTGAAAATCACGCCATTTTGAAGGAAAATACGTTGGTGAAAGTTTCCACCAATCAGAACATTTCGTTGGCTAGGATCAGATTTCTGGAAACAGTCACACCCTGGGTATGACAGAGACTGGTTTTTGAATTCTTCCACTTTAGCTCCGTTTTTTGGGCATTTTTCTTTTATTCTCGAATCATCCTGCAATAATTCAATCATCCATAGTAATCTAGCCCAAAAAGGATAAAAACATCGCAAAATAGCAACACACGACACCAAATTGAGTCCAAAACATCTAGAATTATTCGACTTTTTAGGAACTTATCACTCCCCCAAGCTTAAGACCTTGCTTGTCCCCAAGCAAACAAAAAGACTCAAGACTAGATGGACTAAGAAGATCACACATGACATAGCATTAGACAAAGATGCACAACACATGAGCATTAATAAAATTCATTCCGGCATTCAAAACACAAGACATAGACTAACGAATCCTTCTTATCATATCAGGAGCAAAAGTGAACAAAAATTTTCAATGGGGGGAAACAACATAGACCAAGCAAATAGACCCTCACGGGATATATCACTCAATGGGGGGAAACAACATAATACTTTTTCTGTCATCAATTAATCGAATGATGTTTCTCATGCAATCCTACGGCCATTCACTCCTTCGAGATATTATTTCCGGAAAAATACATGTATAAGCATACAAGATCAAATTCATAAAAATGATAAAAATCCTTTATCAATGAAAAGATTGTATCTTTAAAACCATATAATCATCTCCGGGCTTTTCCTAATCCAAGAAACTAATATTTACTCTCGTAACATATCAAGATTCCAAGATTAAACCATATAATTCATACTTTGACAAGAAAAATAAATAAATAGAATAAAGGAGAAAAGAGATAGAGAGAAACCGTCAAAGTATTGCATAAATAATTAAACCTCGAAAAAGCTTCGTTCTTGAATTCTTAAAACCTAAATCCTTGTTCTTGGGGATGGGAGAAGATGATGATGAAGAACAGAGGAAAAATTCGACTCCAATCTGATGGAGGAGGCGTGAATCATGAATTGTATGACTTGGGGGATTAAAAAAGAGATAATTACATAATTTAATAAGTTTCCATAATTAATTTAATCAAAAAATCTCTAAAATCAAATATCTATCAATCTTGGACTCTTCTAGTGTGTGGACTCCGCGGCTTCAAACCATTTGGCTCGATGCTGTCCGGAATAACTTTCCCGCTTGGGCTGAGGAGTCAAAATTTTTCGGTTTATGGCCCCTCTTTCTTTAACTGAAGTCGCGTGCGAGCCCGATTGAAGTAATAACGATTTGTCTTGGATCCCTTGGTTTTCAAACCCTTAATCAACCCGGACTAGGGGAAAATTTGCTGCCCCTATTTCAATTGAGATCTAGAGCGCCATCCTGTGAGGATCTGAATTGAAACTGATTTAACTTTATGCTATCCGTTGATTTGATGATCCCTTAAGACCTATTTGCTTGTTTCAAAATTTCGGTGCGGCCCTCTACTTTGTATGTGTCCAACGGTGTCTATGGGCGGACACGTTCAAAACAATTTCGAGATCCTATGACTTTAGAGTCTTACGGTTTTTGACCTTTTATGATTCATTTCTGAGGCAACGTTTCTACTTCTGACAGTTTACTGCCTTTTGACCGTTTCAGGCATTTTCGGGAATCGTGCTAGTGATGGTGGCGGTTGCGATAACTGTTCTGCCACTATTTCTTATTCAAAACTCGATATCCGAACCGAATTTCAATCTTGACCGTCTGTTCGGCTTCATCCCCTCCGTTGGATCATTTTCTTTGTGCTATAAAAGGAGGGAGCTTTGCCCACTTTTCAAACACATCTTTCATTTGCCTCTTCTTCTTCCATAACATACTGTCTCCAATCATTCATTTTTTAGCAGCCATGGCTAACTTTGGTGATTCTCCCTTCTTCCATATGGCCTCTCCTTTGGCCATTGCCAATTATTTCTCTATTTTCAGTCAACTTCCTATGTTGGCTGATAGGGGCTTCAACTTTCAGAAGATCAATCTTGCTGAGTGTGAGTGCGTTGCCCACTTCCTATGGGTTAGCTGCATGAAGGCACCTCGGGGGCCATCAACGCCACTATGGTGCGGGAGTTTTATTCTACGTTGTCGATAGTTTCTTTGAACGACAATGCTCCCACTGTTGTTCCCTTCCGGGGGGTTGATGTTGCCGTTAGTCCTGCCCTCATCAACGAGCTCTTTGAACTACCTGTCGTCCCCTCGTACTTGCATTATGAGACGGATTGGGGCCTTGGCAGCGAGTTGAGGAGGCAGATTTAGGGAGCCGCTGCTCCCAGGCGTCTACTACCTGAGGATTGGGACCCTTTGCCTAAGGGTTGTGCTTCAGAGATGCGTCAGGTCCACCGGGAGTGGAAAAGGTTTTTCAATTCTCACGTGTTGCCCTCGTTCGACGCCGAGGAGATATCAGAGGCTGAGTCGCATCTTCTCTACGTGATCTTGTGGGCCGACGATAACCTTAAGGTCGATTGGGATCTGTTGATTTACCGGGCAATAATTACATTTGCCGCCCAGACAGACCTTCATAGGCCTATCCCTTTTTCTAGGTTGATTTCCTGTTTGTGTGTCCGTACCCTGGGATGCCCGTTTCTCATGATGATGTGGTGGTTCCACCACGCGCCAATGTGGAGCATGCACTTGTCATTTCGGACTCACCGACGGATGATTCTAACTCCAACTAGCTTTACGCCTTGCTTTTGTCTTTCCTTGTAAAAATCAGCCTTTGTGGATTTGTTTGATAATGAAGTTATCTTTTCCATATTGAATTTGCTTTTAGTTTTTGGCGTTTTTGAATTTTGAGTTTTTACCTGCAGTCCCCATTCCTAGCGAGATGAGAATGTCTTCTGAAAATAGAATTTTGCCGTGTCCGACAATGGCCCCTTAGCTTTGATGGGGTCACCAATTACGTTCGGGTTCGGCCCTGATGGTTTGGCTTCTCGAGGATCGTGAAGCCTCATAACTCTGTTCAACCGACGTCTTGATGACTCTGTTCAACTGACGCATTTATGACTCTGTCCAGCCGACGCATTTATGACCGCTCTTTTCGAAGCGTCGGCTCGGTTATTGTAGGGGCTTGAATTCAAATTCAAACGTTTGTGACCTCTGGCCTTCCCGCCTTTTGGTTTTGTGGGTCTATAAAAGGAAGGGAAATCTTCTTCTTCTTCCCTACAATCTTTCATAAAAATCCTCTATTATTCTTTGAAAAACTACTTATTTTTCTTTGAACTTTGACATTCTATCATGTCTTCCTCTGATTCCTCTAGCCAAGGCTCTAATGCCCTTGAGCCCGTCGTGGATGAGCCCGCTGTTTGCTTTAGGGCCACTGCTTCCCCGGTGGCTATGAACAACTACATGACCTTTTTTAACGATCATGGCAATATGGTAGAGAGAAGATTGAATCTGGGTCGTATCGGGCCAGGCCACCGGGCTATGGTCATGGCCAATGGTTGGACGCATTTTGTCACTACTCCGGCTGGGGCATACAATCTTATCAGATCTTCCTTTTCTTTGTTGTCCAGCTGATTTTTGATTTTTATCTTTTGGTCTGGGTGTTTCTCATTAATGACCACCTCTAAAAGCTCGTCTTGAGCAGAAAAGTCAGGCTCGTCTCTCATTTGGAGGGCGTCGCACATGACTTCCTCGCCTCTGATGAATCCCTCCTGAACAGGCTCGATTGTGCCCTTCATCGTCTCTGTCTCATTTTCAGCGACAGTTTCGGCCACCGTATCTACCCGCGCCCTTCTTGGGGATGCTTCAGGAGCCTCAATCTGTGGTTGCTTGTACCACCCTCTCTGTGGGTAATCTTCTCTGTTCTTGGCGACGTGATCGAGGAGCAGTTTGTGCCGTGACACTATCATTCCAATTCTGTTGTCGGTGTAAAATTTTGCTCTCTGATGCGGCATCGATACTACCATCTGAAACCTTCTCTACGCCGGAATTCCTAGGATCGCTGTGTAGTGCGAATGTTGATCTACAACTAGGAAGTTCACTTGTTCTTTTCTGTACGGTGAATAGTCTCCTATCTCGACCTCTAGGTCGATGATCCCCATGACTTGACTTTTTCGTTCGAGAAACACTCTAATGAACCCATGTATGGCCTTAGCCGAGATGTTCCAATTTTCAGCGCTTTCAGGGTATCTAGATTAATGATGTCCCTGGCGGCCCCAGTGTCTATCAGTACGCGGTTGGCACTGGTGTCATTGATCCCTATCTGAACTGTCATTGGTAGTTCCATTGCTCCTGTTGGCCATGCGAGTTCGCTTTTAGAGAATGTGATCGCTTGTTCTTCCGGATCCAAGAAAACCGGTTTGTCCCTTTCTTGGAGGATGATTAAATTGATTTGACTTTTCAATTGATGGTTGCTGGGGAACTCCTCGATGATTACCTTTATCTCATTGGCATACCTATGAGGTGCCCACTCATTCTTATCACCTCCTCTTTTCTTCTTATACTTATCCAGCTCACCGTTTTTTATCATCTTGTCGACGATTCTCCGCAGAGTGATGCACTCATCAGTGACGTGACCGTGGTCCTCGTGAAACTCACAGTATTTTGTCTCGTCCCGTATCTTTGGGTCAGATTTTAGTGGCCTGGGTTTCTCTATCTGATCCCGGATTTCATACAAGATCTCGGTAAGAAGGGCGTTGATAGGAATAAAGTCAGACTCGTTGAACTTATATGGTTTTTTAACATCCCTTTCTTCCTTCCACTTTTGTCGATCACTTCTCCGCTCTTCCTTTCTCTCCTCCATGTGCTCTTCCTTTTGGGATCGAGATTCAGATCGAGATCAACCTTTTCCGGAGAGTGAAGGATTGGCCTCGGTGAGGCCGAATATTCTGGTACATGTCACGCACATTGGTCGGGGGATGTGTGGCGAAATGTACCCTCATTGAGCCCCTAGTGATTCCTCTCACGAAGCCCCTAATGACCTCAGTCTCAGGGAGATTTTTAGTTTGGTTGTAGACCCGCATAAAGCGATCATAGTAACTCTTGCAAGACTCGTCTTCCCCTTGGCGGATTTCATACAGATCGTCAAGGGTTTTCTTCGGCCTTTCTGTTGTTTCAAATTCTTTCAGGAACTTGGCCTTCAGTTCTTCCCAACTTTTGATAGAGCCGCGAGGAAGTCCGCAGAGCCATGCAGCGGTTCTATCCTGCATACTCCCGACAAATGCTACACACCAAGCTGACCTGTTTGTTGTCGCCAGTAGCGTTCGGCTCTGGAAGGATGCTATCCATTCGAATGGACAGGTGGTCCCTTTGTAATAGACATACTGCGAGTATTGTACCCCTTTAGGTGGCAGCGAGTCCAGGATCTCATCGGCTAAGGCATCTATCCCCTGATTCAGCTCGGGCTTCTTGCCTTGCTTTTCCTTCTCCAAATCAGAGAGTTCTCGTTCCACACTATCGAGCCTATCATCTTTGACAACCTCCTTATTCTTGGTGGGGGCAGACTTTTTCTTAACAACATCTTCAGAGTCAGCGTAATATACTGATTCATCATTTTGGTCGACCCGTTTTTGGTTAAGGATGTTTCTGAGGTCGTGGAGGTCTTTACCTTCATGGCGCGGGATGATATTTCTTTCAGATGGGGCGGGTCCTAATCTCTGGGGCAAATTTCACTTCCCGTTCTGCCCTAGGCCCTCCAAGGCTGATCTCCTGTCCCTACTTCTTTCTAGGACATGTTTGTTTCCATTCCTAGAAGAGTATTCGCTTCCTTCAATCTCAATCCTTGTCTGGCCGCAGGGTGGGGCAGCTTTGGTTCTTAGAGGTACCATGGTGTCATGTTCCGGGTGGCCGGGAAGGTTGCCGTCTATCTCCATCAGGGGGAGCCCACAGGCGGCGAGTCGAAGGTTGGCCTCGTACATTCTCTTAATGTACTCGACGTAAGCTATCGCTGCTTTGGCCGTAGCCTCAGAAACTTTCAGATTGGGGTCTTCTTCTACCCTTGGAATTCTCTCAGTAATTGTCCTTTGTTTTTCTTGAAGTTTTGAAGCTTCTACAATTGTCTTACCTCGGTCTCGACCGGCGCCAGAATTTCCTGAAATGGATGTGTGTTCCTTGGAATGAGCTCTCCTTTGGTTGATAATGGTTCTGGCGTCGGTTGTGTGCTTTTTCCTGTTATCCGGCTATGAGTTATCCCATAGCGCGGTGACTCTCCAAGTTACCTCGGTGAGGAGGATCCTGTGTGGTCCCCTTGTTTGGTGTGGGTGGTACCAATAGGTTCTCCTTGTTTCCTGCTATGCGTCAGACTCTGATTTGTGGTCGGCGCTAAAAAACAGAGGTACCCTGCTTTCCTTAACAGATCTGACAACCAACAACCCTGCACAGTGTTTACGACTAATTTTATGGTTTTTATCGAGTTGTTTCGTAACATTATCTCCCGTGTTTTAGTGATTCTTATAGAAAATTACTCGCCAAAAGAATAAATTGAGCAAATGATGTTTAAAGATAATAAATTGCAAAAGTGGCTGATTTATGTGTTTTTATCGTTGGTTTTATGTTTATTTGGATGTTGTTACACTTTGCAATATTTTGGATATCTTGTAGATGCATATATTCAGTCTAAAAGAGGTGTTTAGAGGGTTAGAAGAAGATGCCACAAGTTTACGAGTTCAACGGAGTAAATTTTCCTAAGTACTTAAATCGTTACATATTTTCGACGGAGATTTGACCCAGCTTAGAGGCATTTTCAGGGGAGGACTTCTTCATGAAAACTGTAGATCTTTGAAAGAGATTTCCAACGCACTTTGAATTACGTCAATCGGACTTTTACAACTCAAATGGTGGTCAAGTGGCTAATCAATTTGGGTAAGTGGAAAATCCCGAAAACGACTCGTAATACGACGGGCTAATCAAAAACGCATTTTCTGAAGAAGAGTCCTTAATGAAAGTTGTAGAGTTTTCCGAGAGATTTTTTATGACATTCGGATCATAATTTTTGGAGGTCTAAAACTCAAGATATGAATTTTAGAAGTTTGAGTCTATGAAGTGAACTAGCGTTCAGATTTCTAAACTAGCGTCCGGAGTGCACCGCCTCAGCAACCGACCTATCCATCTATAAATACAGGCCGCATGATAAACCCTAATACAGCCATTCCATACGCATAATTGCAGCGAAGAACAGATCATTCAAAAGAGGAGATTCAAAGATGAATCTCTCCATCCCAATGATCATGATTAACATCATGGTTGTTGGCTAAGCACATCGCGGTGGGACAACGGATGAAACCGATCAACATCAACACCAACTAGAGAGATTTTTAGCCGTACTTTTAGTGAGTAAAGTTATCGTTTTTCATCAATTAGAATTTGTTATTTATCGTTTATGTTTTCTTTGAATCGAGAGATCGATGAAACCATCTTTTATGCTTTGAAATTGTATGAAAATATTGTTCAAGTTGTGACCTTTTCAATTGATGCGATTGATTATGTTTCAAGAGATTGATCATAGTTAGTTGAGTAGGAGTATTAGAAATAATCTCGTGATCGTGTTTTGCATGTCGTTTTGTTTTACTTGAAAAAGAGAACGAAACCCTAGAATTCGTTTAGAGAAATTTAATCGAATTCGTGAGTAGATCATTACTAAAAATTATATCTTTAACTCGCCGTCTAGTTGGGGTTGGGTTGATTGATCGGTGGATTCCCATTGCCTTGCCGTTGTTTTAATTATTTGATAAACCAAATAGTTCGTATCAATCGTTGATTGCTAAGTTTAGTTGTTTTAAGATTATAGTTGTTTTTCACTGTTTTAAGCATAATTTAGGTTCTCAGTTACTGTTCATCATATTTACTGTTCATCGTAGTTACTGTTCATTAATTCATAATTAGTATAAATCTTAGTTTTAGTTAATAGTCGTGACATAATCGATAGAATAATTGTTCCTTGATCCGATAAACATTCCACTCCCTTAGGACGACCCGTTAACATCCTATACTACGATCCTTATACTTGGGGTATCTAAAGCTATTAAAAGACCTTCTGAATGTCCAACCGGCTACTCTATCGAGGAATCATTTGATGATTTCAGTGATTTTCTAGAAGAGAAAGTCCTTGAAGTAGAATCTGAATACGAACGCTTGATCGATAATCTGAACCAATATGGTAGGATAGATTTGAATGAGCTTGGAGCTGAGACTGAAGATGAAGTTGTAGTGAGTAAGAACCTTTCGCCTTCAGAGGAAGTAGATTTATTATAAGCTATGTTGCTCTCCTCTAATAATTTGCAAAGTAAAGTTTTAAAGTCTAGTTTGGAAGACCCTCCGATTGACCTCGAGTTAAAACCGTTACCGAAACATTTAAAGTATGTTTTCCTGAGAGAGGGTGATCGGCTTCGGTTAATTGTTTCCGCTAAGCTGACAGAGGAAGAAGAAGCGAAGTTGTTGGCCGTCTTGAAAAGAAATGAGAAAGCTTTTGGCTGGCAGGTAGGAGATATCAGAGGTATATCTCCTGACGTTTGTATGCACAAGATAAAAATCGAAGAAGGAGCCAAGCATATTAGACAACCTCAAAGACGGTTAAATCCCCACATGCAGGAGGTGGTGAAGAAAGAAATCATCAAGTTGCTTGATATGGGGATCATATATGCAATAGCTGACAGTGATTGGGTGTCCCCCACATAGGTGGTCCCTAAGAAAGGTGGTATCACTGTTGAAAAAAATGACAAGGGAGAAGAAGTCGCGTTGAGATTAGTCACCGGTTACCGTGTGTGTATCGACTATAGGAAATCGAACGAAGTAACCATGAAGGACCACTTCCTCTCCCTTCATTGACCAAATGCTCGAGCGTTTGGCGGGACACACCCCACTTTATGTTTCTGGACGGATACTCCGGTACTTCCAGATCCCTATAAACCCCGTTGATCGAGGAAAAGACGACCTTCACCGCCCGTATGGTACTTTCGCTTATAGGCGAATGCCGTTCGCCTCTGTAATGCTCCGGCCACTTTTCAAAGATGCATGTTAGCAATTTTTGACGGGCTAATTGAGAAATGCATGGAGGTCTTTATGGACGACTTCTCGGTGTTTGGTAACTCATTCGATGATTGTCTTGCTAATCTGGACAAGGTGCTTAACAGATGTGTGGAGAAGAACCTAATCCTCAATTAGGAAAAATGCCACCTTATGGTGGATGAAGGGATTGTTCTTGGCCATAAAATTTCAGCTAAGGGCATAGAAGTTGATAGGGCCAAAATAGAGGCCATAGAAAAGATGAACTACCCTAAGAACGTGAAAGAAGTGAGGAGTTTTCTTGGTCACGTCGGCTTCTATAGGAGATTCATTCAAGATTCTCCAAGATCTCAAAACCTCTATCAACTCTACTTAAAGAGGACGTCGTTTTCAACTTCGACAATGATTGCAAGTGTGCCTTCAAAGAGCTTAAACATCGCCGGATCTCCGTCCGATTCCGATCTCTCCGGATTGGAACTTACCATTCGAATTAATGTGTGATGCTTCCAACTACGCCGTTAGTGCGGTTTTGGGGCAAAGACTTAATGGTAAATTCCAACCTATCTACTATGCAAGCCATACCCGAATCCGGCACAAGCAAACTACACTACCACGGAAAAGGAACTTTTAGTCGTTGTCTTTTCTATGGACAAGTTCGAAGTTATTTCTTGGGTGCCAAGGTGATTGTCTGGACCGATCACGCAGCTCTGCGCTATTTGATGAATAAAAAGGATGCAAAACCGAGACTACTGCGTTGGATTCTTACCCTGCAGGAGTTTGATGTTCATATTAAAGATATCAAGGGTAGTGAAAACACGATGAGCGGCACCACATATCAAGAGTGTTGCCCGTAGTAGAGGAAAATCCACAAGACATCGATTTATATTGCCCCTTTGAGAGTGTTATGTCTGTGAATAGTTGCACGTCTGATCCTCCGTGGTATTCTTCAATCGTTAATTACCTCCATTCCCAATATCTGAATCCCAAGTTTTCGTATCAGGAGAAGAAGAAATTCTTCTCTGATGTCAAGTATTATGTCCAGGAAGAACCGTATCTTTTTAAACTCTATAAAGATGGGTTGCTTAGCGGTGTATCCTTGAATCTGAGCAACGGGACATAATTGAACAATGTCATAGTGGTCCCACTGGCGGCCACTTTGGTCCCTGGAAGACCGTTGCGAAGATATTCCAATCTGGTTTTTACTCGCCCTCGATTTTTAAGGATACTGAAGCCTTTTGTAAAGGCTGTGATAGGTGCCAAAGAACCGGTGCTTTGACAAGGAGATATGATATGCCGTTAAAACCCATTTTAGAGTGTGAGGTGTTCGATGTCCGGGGATTGACTTTATGGGTCCCTTCCCATCCTCATGCGGGAATAGATACATCCTAGTCTGTGTAGACTATGTGTCTAAATGGGTGGAGGCTATCGCACACCCTCACAATGACCATAAAACGGTCATGAAATTCTTAAAGAAAAACATTTTTGTGAGGTTTGGTTGCCCGAGAGCCTTAATCGGCGACGAGGGGGACGACTTTTGTAATCGACCCCTTTGGACAAAGTATTAGAGAAATATGGTGTTCGGCATAAAACCGTACACCATACCATCCTATGACAAGTGGTCGAGGTAGAGCATAGTAACTGTGAGCCTCAAGAAGATCTTAGAAAAGACGGTTAATGAGCCATCGGAAGACTGAGTGCAAATTGGATGATGTCTTGTGGGCTTACGGGATGACCTTACAAGACACTATGGGTACATCTCCGTATCAAATGGTTTATGGAAAGCCATGTCATTTGCCGGTCGAACTTGAGCATAAAGCTTATTGGGCGGCGAAGTTTTGAACTTTGATTCCAAAGCTTGTGGTGAGCCACAGACAAAGCAGATGCATGAGCTAGATGAGTTCAGGCTCCAGGCCCTACGAGCGCCCAGTGAGTAGGGACAGAATGAAGCTGCTCCATGATAAGAAAATTAAGCAAAGAGAGTTCCATGCGGGAGAGCAAGTCTTGCTATACAATTCCAGGTTACATCTGTTTCCTGGAAAGCTACGGACACGGTGGTCCGGCCCGTTCGAGATTTTGCAAGTCTTTCCAAGCGGAGTGTTGGAGCTAAAAGGAATTGGTGATCGACCGTTTAAGGTAAATGGTCAAAGGTGCAAACATTACATTGTTCTAACAAAGGAGGCACCTTTGATTGTTCGGTTCCTCGACATATTTGAGTGTGTGAATCCTGAAGTCGATGACTTTAAAGAGTTTGCACCAGATTTATTCACCGAGGCCGTTATCGAATCACCACCAAGTCTTATTTGGAAGTTGGGATATGGAGCAGTATTGGAAGGAAATGCATCCAAGAGGAAGGGAAGGAGGAGGAAATCAACGGCTAGAAAGATTAAAGGAGTCAGGAGAGTTTGAAGAGCGGGATGCCCCGCATGCATGGTTGTTTTCGTGGTTACATTTCTTTGACAAGAGCTCTTTTGATAGAATGACGGCCGAACGCGTCAAGTGGCCCGATCCGGGTTGAACTTACAATGGTTGTCGAGCTGCCGACAATAACTGGAAGCGCTACTAGGAGGCACCCTAGATATCCTTTTCCTTTTTCTTTTCTTCTCGTTTGTTTTGTTTGGTTGTTTTCCGCTTTTTTTCTTTCTAGCCGATGGCGTGGTCCATTTTCGTGCTTGATTGACTACTCGAGATGGTCGATGATGACAATCGTTATCCCTATGGAGTCCCTACACACGAGTTCTTTGGGATGACCGAGCCCGAGTTCGAGTTTGTCGATCGGATCCACGCCATTTCCTTGGATGATGGTCCGGGTGGCTTGCGAGTCTTGGATGCGGATATCGATATTCTCACCCGAGTCTGGACTTTCACCTTTGTTATCGTCGTGCCACCATCTCTCTCTGGTGGAGATGGAGAGTGGACCATTGAGGAAATGAAGATGACTTAGAGAGGCCATTCACGATCCTCAATGACCCATTTCTAGCTGATCTCATCTTGGTACTCGAGGATGAGCATGTTCGGGGGATAGAGCTAGCTGGAGAAGATTGGAACTTACAATATGACTACGACCTCTGGCCTGCCATCGACGTGCTTCGCCGTCTCATACGTTTGATAGATTGGTCCTCGCTCTACTAGTTAGTAGTTAGTTAGTGTTTGCTTCTAGTTAGTGTTTGGTTTGCATGCTGTTTAAGTCGAACGCCCGTTTTCTTTGAATAAAGCCGTTGTTCTTTGATTAAACATTAGTTGATGTGGATATTTTCATTTGCGCTTATATAGCACTATCTTATTACATAGATGTTCTGTACTTCCTCGTTTCATCCTTTCATCTATACATCCTTGTTAATTACATGTTTATACTATGCACTGTGTTCTCCTTTCTCTACAACTATCTCGTGCATGCTTCCCCGATTTCCCCCAAATATTTTGGTGTGTCTATCAAGTAATGCAGGTTACTTTAAGCTATTTAGCTGATACAAGCCTTCTACATACGGGGATCGTTGCCTTTTTCATCCTTGAGCCCTACTCAACGATCTGACCTTTATAAATCAGCTAAGTACTTTACTTTACTTTATCTCTGCACAACTTGAGGACATGTTGTGTTTTAAGTGTGGGGGAGGAGATAAAGTGTGTACATATATACCTTCGCTCATATCATGATAAGTTCAATGCAAAATGCACAAAAAGTTGAAAATTTTGTTTTATCCCGAGTGAACAACTACATGCCTATGTTCGATGTCTAAACTTAATGGATGCCTTATATTGTGTATGCTAGATGAGTTAGAGGTTCACCTGACCCTTATTTCACGTGCCTTATCAGATGACGAGCTAATTTTTAAAAAATAGTTAGATCCATATAGGTTAAGCATTCCTTGATTAGCTTATACTATGTGCTCAGTGCTATATTTCGTAATAGTTTGGATTTAAATTCAAAGTATGACATATTGTGAATATCATAGAGTTTGAATGTGATAAGTAAGTCATTGCCAAAGTCTTGAAGTAGTAATAATAAATAATTCATTACTTGAGGCATTATGCTCAGGAGGTTTGTATAGCTCATGGCTTAGAACCAACTGCCAGCCAGAAATCTCGTATAAGTAATGCTAATTAATAATAAATGTGTGTGTCGGAAGCTGGTTTATGATTTGAGTGAAGTAGGGCGTATCACGAACGTCCTATACCACTATGACGACCAATAGCTCACGACGACAAATTTAAAAGCTACCTTATGATTTGGGTAGTTAGGGCATATCTCAAAATGTCCTATTCTACTATGACGGGCAAGAGCTCATTTTTGATGTGTGTTAAAAAGTGAATTTGAAAAAAATGTATAATAACTCGAAAAAATTCAAGACTTGGCCAATGATGATTTTATACCCAGTATAAACTCTTATGATATGTTGTAGGAATCATCCTCTAAGTATGTTAGAAATGGTTTGATTACTTTCTATTATCTTTTCGCGTGCACATCTGAGCGTCATCTATGCTTAACTTAAGTGTGATACTAGCTAGTTTTGCTTGAATTCAATTCAAGTTGGGATCTAGTGGAAGTTTGATATGGCTCTTGCACGCAAACACTTGGGTGAATTTCTACTTAGTTACTATGCACTATATTTGGTATCCACCTATTCTTTGACTCTGAGCTAGGTTTTTGTTTTGTTTTGCTCGGGACGAGCAAGGGTTAAGTGTGGGGAGTTGTTAAGGGTGAAATTTATGGTTTATTCTACAATATTTCCGTAACAATATCCTCGTTATTTAAATGGTTTTTATAGAAAATCATTGGTTTTATCTAAATATTGAGCAAACGCGTTTAAGAAGCGTCTAAGTGCAAAAGTGGTAGTTTTACGTGATTTTATAGGTAAATACCGTTATATCCGTGATATTACATTTTGCACATCTTTATCGTGATTGTAGGTACCTAAATATGTCATGAGAATTGATGGGATGAGCTTAGACAATGATGTTTGATTGAAGATTAAAATGGAAAGAAAGAGATACAAGAGGATGAAGATGGATTAAAGTTTGGGAAAATATCGCAAACGACTCGTAACACGACGGGCTAGTCAAAAAGGCGTTTTCTGAAGAAGAGTCCTGAATGAAAGTTGTAGAGTTTTCCGAGAGCTTAATTATGACGTTCGGATCATAATTTTTGGAGGTCTACAACTCAAGATATGAATTTTAGAAGTTTGAGTTCAAGAAAGAAGCAAGCGGGCGTCGGAACTTTTGTGCAAAGAACCGACTTCAAAGATATCTATAAATACCACAGACTTTTAACCCTAATCACATATATTCATACACAGCCGCAATTCACAACAGAGAAGGGCCGACTTTTTCCTTTTTTTTCCCTTTATATTTTCATTCCAAAAAACACAATTAGGGTGTAAATTTCTCAACAATGAGGAGCTAATTTCTTCATCAAGCAAACTAGGGGAAGTGTTTCAACTGGATACCGGCTTTCAGATTATTGTATTGATTGATTTCTATCAAAAAGGTTAGAACTTTTGTATCGTTTTCATATCGTCTTTACATTTCGATCGATAGATTATTTGTATGATCCGACAATCCGTTGATGACGATTAATGGAACCCTAGGTCACTATACAAAAGTTTGAATCTTTTAAACCAAATTATAACGAAAGTTGTGGTTTAAACGGTTTAGATTTTTGGATATTGATAAATATCCCCACCTAAGAACGTTAAAGGATCAATCTTTGATAAAAGATTGTGAATAAAATCATCTAAGCCATTAGAGATTTGGGCATTCGGTTAGGTGTAATAATCGTAACCTTGGGATAGAATCATTTGATTAATAGTTTGAAACCGGTATTTGTTTGATTCGTGGAACCGTGTTTGCTTGCTTTTATATCTTGCATTTGGATAATTGTTGAAGCCTTCACCCTAGTTGTTAATTATTATTTTTACGCAAATTTATTGTTCATCGTGACTTTGTTCACTTTCGCTTTTCTTGTTCATTGTTTCGCAATTAGTATAAACTCGTGACATTTGCAACTAAAACTTGAATCGATACAACCCCAATTCCCCGTGATCGACTCCGTTACGGAAACCTTTTACCTTTAATAGTTTTAGATGTGTTATACTTATTCAGCTTTTCTTAGTGGTTCTGACTTTATCAAACAAAAGTCCGAGTCTTGGATTCGTACTACAAATGTCATATTCACTTTCTATGAGGCAACAATATATCGAGTTGAAAGTGAATCCATTTGTTTCAACGAATCACAAACGAAAAATAAATTTTTCTGTGATATTCAAGGATAGAATCCGAAATTCATTTCCTTATATCACTCCTACTATTGTAGCTGAAATTACTGCCCGTTGTTACTCTATTAATCGTTAATGCACGGCTTCCTTGTTCTTCCAAAGAACTAAGCTACCGAGTCAAGTTACTCGGTTAAGAAAGTCGCTAAGGATTCATTGGTTAGTGATCCGGAATTACTTTCCTTATCCTATACTTTCTTTAATTAATGTTTCGGTTTAGCCTTAAAACTTTAGTTAAGATGATTAACACTTACATACATTCTTTCCCATTCTCAACTTTCCTTAAAAGGAAATAGTCTTGAACTAGCAGTTCAATTGAGTAGACACTACTCGTGAACTGTGGGATGTCTAATGAAAGCGTTACCCAGTGGGACTAACTTTCTAAATTAGAAAAACATAAGACAAAAGCTCCCACTAGTTTATCGGTTCCAAATACCGTCTAACTAGCGACACTTTAATTTATGATTCTCTAATTTTTCTATTAGAAAATTTCTCGTGTAGACACTACACAATTAAAATTCACTGGAAGAATTTTATCGTCCCAATCACCTTTCAAACTAACTACGGTTGTCTCTTGTTCTGCACGATTGACAGCAGTGACATACTTATTTACGTCACTTAAGTTTTGAAGGCTCAAGAGATATATCTCTTCCGAAAAATTAATCGCATGTGAGATTAATAAATACAACGTTCTAGTTACTTACCACTTTTAACGAAGTCGTTACTAGTCAATTTTACATACACTAGCAGTCTAGTACCCTTAGAGAGATATATATAATAGTTGTAAATAAAATTGACAGAAAATAAATCCAAATCATACACTACTAAAATTTTAGGAACATAAACTAAGTACTTATAGTCTATCCTACCGTTCCAAGGATTTAATCTAATGCCTCAGTACCGCCTTAGGGTAGGTCAAAGAGGTTTCGATTAATATTGAAGATCAGATTGAGAATCGAACATCTCATTTGTGATCGTCAATCACCTTTCCTTTTTCAGCCAAGGTACTACCAAAAATACCCTTTATGAGTGTGACCTACTATCTCAGATTTTTAGGTAGACCCCGAGTGTGCCGCCTTAGGGTCAAATTGTATGATTTTTATATATATATTTTATATCAATTTTTCCCCATATTCTTATGATTTGTATAGAAATCGAGCCTTATATTGAAATATTGAGCAAATGAGTTTTAAAGATAATAAATTGCAAAAGTGGCTGATTTATGTGTTTTTATCGTTGGTTTTATGTTTATTTGGATGTTGTTACACTTTGCAATATTTTGGATATCTTGTAGATGCATATCTTCGGTCTAAAAGAGGTGTTTAGAGGGTTAGAAGAAGATGCCACAAGTTTACGAGTTCAACGGAGCAAATTTTCCTAAGTACTTAAATCGTTATATATTTTCGACGGAGATTTGATTGACTTAGAGGCATTTTCAGGGGAGGACTTCTTCATGAAAATTGTAGATCTTTGAAAGAGCTTTCCAACGCACTTTTAATTATGTCAATCGGACTTCTACAACTCAAATGATGGTCAAGTGGGTAATAAATTTGGGTAAGTGGAAAATCCCGAAAACGACTCGTAATACGACGGGCTAATCAAAAAGGCGTTTTCTGTCCACGGATTATTGCTAATGAAATAAACAAGTAATATAATTTATAATCCGGTTAACCTCAAGTATAAGTATCGTAGTATGGAGGCTAATGCCGGGTCGATCTTACGGGGAACTAATGGTTGTAAATCCTAATTTTTGCCTATCTAAACGATGTCACGAAAACTTAACTAAACAGGGAACTAAACTAGACAAATATGCTGAAAATAAACTAGACAGAGGACGGAATCCAAAGCTAGGAAGAATTGGTTGCGAACGAACTAAACTAATGTGGGAAAAAAACAGTAATCTAAACTAAACAAGTTCAAGTTCTAAAGACTAGATCAAATTTAAAAGGGACAAACGAGCGAGTTGATCCACCTATCCAACAATTATTAACTTCCTATCTTGATTATATTTTCGTTTCTAACAAGCTGTGATTCATCTTATCAGATGTATGAATTCCTACTTTCGTAGATAATTCGCCTATTAATTCCTATCTTTCGATTTACGGAGATTAACGCGTCATAAAATAAGCAAAGATGTAAACTTTAACGTTTTAACCTAGATATTCAACCTATCAACTTTCGTTTGACATAGATCAAAGATCCATTCCTAAATCATGGTGATCTATTGTTTATAAAGACTTTCATCAAATATAAAACATCATACATGCACATCTTTCGATATAAATGCAATTAACATCATAAAACATGATAAAGGAAACAACTTTGAATAGAAACTTACAATATAATCGAAGAAAACGAAGTCAACAAGTGTTGGATGGCTTCACAATGCTCGTTTGTAGAAGCTTAGCCTCTGAACATCCTCAGAGAACACAAAAGTGCAGGAATTAAGAACATAGAACTACCTACTTTTATCTAGAATTTAAGTGTATGAAAACGGAATAAAAGCAAAGAAAGATGCAGCCTAGAGCCGCCCACGATATTAGGGTTTGAATAATGTCAATTGGTTCCTTAATGTGTGAAAATAGATGGGTATTTATAGCCTCCAAAGTCGGTTTCTCTAAGTCGGTCGGATGGACGGACGTTCACTATAATGGACGCTCGTTCAGAATTGCTGATCTCTCCTCCGAGGCGCTTTCGTTTAGATTCCGTTCATGCTCTCAGTATCAAAATCGTTCTTCCGGACGCCGTCCTGGTTTATCAAACGCCCGCCCACTATGGACGGAAACAGGACTTCGTCTAGTATGGCTCGTATGTGATTTTTGCATCTCTATCTCTTTTCTTTAACCCAACTCATCACTATCCCTTTCTTTAATCGCCATATCTCGAATTTCATCTCTTTTTATCATTAGTTGAACCTCATAACAATACCTATGAGACATGGAAAATATCGCGAACTGTAATAATATCCAAATAATTATAATTCAACCATGAAAATCACATAATTACATCGATATTGCGATTAAGCCCTTAAAACTATCGTTTACTAAATATTTCCATATAAGACCTTATTATTATGCAAATTATACAAATAAAAGGGGAAAACATCACAAAATATAACCTTATAAAACATATAATTTCACCCTTAACAACTCCCCCACACTTAGCTTTTGCTCGTCCCGAGCGAAACAAAACGAAAAATTAGGCTCGAGATAGTATAGACATCTCAACAAATATAACGTATATCCAATAACTTAGAAGTTCACCATTGTGTGTGTGCATAGCCATAGAAAACTTCCACTACATCCAAACTTGAGGAACTCAAAGTAAAACTAGCTAATACCCCCTCGTAGAATAGTAATAAATGACACTCATAAGATGTACCCTACAAACGTGACATATCCCGAAAAGAATGATCGAATGAATCTAGGGCCTTTCTGAAACACTCAGAGGATAATCCCTACATCATATCTTTCAGTTTATACTGGGGATAAGATAGACGATAACTTAGTCTTGTATACATTTCATAACACTTCATTAGTTGATTTAACTTTTTCACTTTTAGCACATTAGGATAAGCTATTGCCCTCATAGTAGAATAGGACATTTCGAGATAATCCCTACCTTACTCCAATCATAAGGCAGCTTTTCCTAAGCGTGCCGTGAGCTTTTAGTCATCATAGTGGTATAGGACATACGTGGTAAACCCTACCGCACTCAAATCATCGACTAGCTTCCACACACACACGATAGATTCATTTAATTATTCAACTTCTCATTTGACATTAGTTACGTGTTACTTATCACATTCAAACCTTCAGATATTCACAGTATAACATACTACGGAACTAAATACAAACTATCATAAATCTCGAGATATATACGTAGCACTAAGTACATGACTTATAAGAAAATCAAAAAAAAATCACTAATCCAAAACGGGGTATAGCTTTATAAAATAGCTCATCGTCACTATGGCTCGTGAAAAATAGTGTCAGGTGAAACAACTAACTTACCAAACATATGATATATAGCTTAAATGACTAGAAAGATAACGAATATTGAATTGAATTGCCTACTCGGGACAAAACAAAAACAAAAGTGTCGAAAAAGTTTGAAAATTTTAGCTCATTCTCATTTTGCATAATAAACAATCTGATGTAGTGATATGAAAACTAAGGATCTAGATTTAAGTGTTCTTGCTAATTAAGCTAATAACACGTTTTATTGAAAAGAAAACAAGAAGGAAAATCGAAATACTTACTAGATTAGGATAATAAGAACGAAAATGAAGAACAAAGATAGGAGCAAGCTTAGATCCACCCTCGGAATCGCACTTCGGGTTTCTCCAAGTTTGAGAATGTCGCACAAAGGTTGCTCACACCTTTGATATATTCTCGAGTTAACCCTTCACCCAGTCGCAAGGAAAAGTTTTAACTGTTTGTTTCAATCACTGAAACTTGAAATATATAATATTTTCACTCAAATATAACTTGAGTTATACATGGTAAATATACAAGCTTATATAGAACTAAAACTAAGAGAACTTCTCCCAAATAGGCAATGTGGGACAAAAATACTTATACTTTGTCAATTTTGGAGCTAAGCTTCACTCAAATCGATGTGGGAGAATGTGGAAGGAGCAAGACACGTCCAAGGCATGTCTAGGACAAGTCTTGGACATGTCTTGGGTGAAAACTTGGACAAGGTCTATTTTTAGTAGGGAAAGTTTCCAAAATTTAAGGTGAAAAAGGTATCGGGTTTTTGAAGGGTAAAAAGGGTAGATTATTGTAGGATAGGGCCTAGGATACCTTTATGGTATAGGTTACTTGGGAACGGAGGGTTTAGTTTCCCAAATGGAAAGCCGAAGGTCGGGTTTGGCAAAACTGCCATTTTGGGAAGGGTTATGCAAAATTGGTCAAAACTCCCAAAAATACCCCTACCCCTTATTACATGTCAAAACAAAACGTAAATAAAGTTTATTACAAGTTATTCATCGAAATAATATATAAGTCTTCAATCTTCTTCGTGTCATTCCCTCCCGGCTGAAAAGGATTCTTCCTCGAATCAACAAAATGTCGTTTGAGTCCTCCGCCGCAAGTATGACATCATAAAACACCTCCAGTCTCCTCGTAAGTATGCCAGGGTCAAAACAAACACGAACAAGTGCACGAGGTCGTGCCTCACTAATCCGCACCAAAGATGTTGGAGGAAATGTACAATGTTGGGAACTCGTATGAACCTTGGCAAGAATCAAATATTTTTGTGTAGGCAAAATCGTCCTACATATGTGCTTTATAGCACCCTCCAAACACACGTCCTCCAGAGAAGTATCCGTACATGAATTCTGCAAAACGTGAACATGCTCAACAATACCAAGATTAGTCATAGAATGTACGTGAGCAACATCAATCGTATTATGTACATGATTCTCCACACAAATGTCAGAATTACCCAAATCTTGGATATCCGTATCCGAACCCAATGCAATGTCAACAATAATCTCATCCGGCGTGGTAACCACATCATGCAAAGAAATATCAACAATACTATCAGAAAAGCATGGCAAAGTAGATTCACCAACAAGTCCATTGACTATAGCATCATCAACGATAACCGAATCAGCCACGGTGTTGGCCTCAAACTGAACAGGAGTATCATAGACGACCTCAATAGAAGGTTGAGGAACAACACAATCATTAGGCATATATTTTGGTGCCTTGCCACGTATAGCTTCTTCGCGGGTGATACCATACTTTTGAAAGAAAAGCTCATCCATGACCTTCCACTTTGCCTCAAGTGCTTTCCTCCGCTCCACACGTTCTAATTCCTGCTTTTCTCGTTTTGCCTCAAAATCAAGTAGTCCCCTATCAACCCAACGACCACCAACCCTTTTATCACGACCATGAACAGCACCAAGAGTACCAATTCCACGTTGAGTAATGTGAGATGTTAACTTCGCAATTTTGCGCACTCAAATGCGTATGAAAATGGTCAATACGATGAGAAAAACTGTCATTGAATGATTGAATGTCTAGACGCCAAGGAGAATCTTTTTTGTACACTCGAGCCATCGTCAAAGACCTCACAATCCTCTCGTGTTTCACTCTCCCTCAATAACTCACGAAAGGTGATGTCCAACCGTCGAAACAAATCATAGTTGAGCAAATTCGGACAATTCTACAAAAGAAAGAACTAGGGTTTATAATTTCTGGAACAGGAACACGAAATGGCAGCAATTTTCACGACCAAACAGTATGGAATTTGAAAAGACTCAAAGAACGAAACTTGTAGTCCATTAATTTTTCTTCAAGACTGTGAAGTTTCAGGAAAATTGAACATGGATAGCCACGTCAAAATAAATTCGTAAACAGATGACTACACAGACAGATTTTCGGACAGAAATAGATTAGCACGTTACGGAGACATTTGGGAAGAATTGGTCGATAATTTGGATAAACACAAAGGACGAAAGTTGTAGAACAGACAATTTCCTATAAGTTCAGAAAAAAATTCACGCATTTCCGACCACTACAACTCCGAAAAAACGAATTATTTCACAACGGTTCCAAAAAAACGCACAGGATATTGCTGGGCAGATTCGACCAAGCTAAACTCCGAATTTGGCAATGTCAAAAAGAGACAAAATATACATAAATAAACGATCTATCAACTGGTAAAATTTGATAAATTTAAGACGTGTTTTGAATATGAAACGACTTGAACAAATACGGAATTCGGATTGGACAGATTCAAAGAAAATGATGTGAACAAGGATGAACAAGAAATTCACTAGATGAACACCTAAATCCCAAATCTCTGATACCAAATGATATGAAAACTAAGGATCTAGATTTAAGTGTTCTTGCTAATTAAGCTAATAACACGTTTTATTGAAAAGAAAACAAGAAGGAAAATCGAAATACTTACTAGATTAGGATAATAAGAACGAAAATGAAGAACAAAGATAGGAGCAAGCTTAGATCCACCCTCGGAATCGCACTTCGGGTTTCTCCAAGTTTGAGAATGTCGCACAAAGGTTGCTCACACCTTTGATATATTCTCGAGTTAACCCTTCACCCAGTCGCAAGGAAAAGTTTTAACTGTTTGTTTCAATCACTGAAACTTGAAATATATAATATTTTCACTCAAATATAACTTGAGTTATACATGGTAAATATACAAGCTTATATAGAACTAAAACTAAGAGAACTTCTCCCAAATAGGCAATGTGGGACAAAAATACTTATACTTTGTCAATTTTGGAGCTAAGCTTCACTCAAATCGATGTGGGAGAATGTGGAAGGAGCAAGACACGTCCAAGGCATGTCTAGGACAAGTCTTGGACATGTCTTGGGTGAAAACTTGGACAAGGTCTATTTTTAGTAGGGAAAGTTTCCAAAATTTAAGGTGAAAAAGGTATCGGGTTTTTGAAGGGTAAAAAGGGTAGATTATTGTAGGATAGGGCCTAGGATACCTTTATGGTATAGGTTACTTGGGAACGGAGGGTTTAGTTTCCCAAATGTAAAGCCGAAGGTCGGGTTTGGCAAAACTGCCATTTTGGGAAGGGTTATGCAAAAATTGGTCAAAACTCCCAAAAATACCCCTACCCCTTATTACATGTCAAAACAAAACGTAAATAAAGTTTATTACAAGTTATTCATCGAAATAATATATAAGTCTTCAATCTTCTTCGTGTCACGTAGTAAACAAACTCATATGCATAGGATTAAATCGAACTATCCCCTCCCCCACACTTAAAAATGCAACATGTCCTCATGTTGAGCAGAAATTTAAAAAGATAAGAAACTTAGCTGAATTCGCGTAGAAAACCGAGCCGTTGGTCAGGCTGGAGCATGAAAAGGCCAACGCTCGCAAAAAGCGTGGAAAAAAAATGTCCCAAAACTAACTCAATCGGATCTCGACAAAAACTATTGCTGCAAAACTCGAGAAACAGAAAACTCGGGGGAAAACGGGGTATAATACGGCAGTAGAGATAATAAATCAAAATGGAATAAAAAGAAAAGATCATCGATAATTATGCCAACACAAGTCAAAGAACGAGAAACCAGAAAGTAGCAAAATGTATAGGTACAGCCAAATCGAAAGAAATGTATCAAAAAGTGCAATAACGACCAGAAAAAATAGATACATAAAGATAATAACTCAAGGCAGCCCCGGAGTCGGAGTATCAACTAGAGAAGGATCTGAAGAAGTGACATCAGCTGTAGATGCAGTCTGTGTAGGTTCTGGCTGTGCAACAGGAGCAGCAGTGGACGGCCCAGCCTCTCTATCAGTAGGAACTCTCACAGTCCTCAGATCCACTGGAGTCTCCCCATCATCCGACTCGGGCTTCTCCTCCATCTTAACCACCTCAGCTATCACCCGCTCTATCTGCTCGGAGAAGACATAATCCATATTACTCGCATTGAATACCCTTCTGTCGGCCGGTTTCCTTCCATCAACTATACATTCCAAAACCGATAAGATATTATCTTGGCCATCCCGGATATCACTCAACATCGCCCTCAAACTATGAGCCATACTATGCCGAGTAATCTCGGAAGAAGATAATCCAGAAAGAACTGAAGCTCGAGGCGGTGTCGATGTGGACCCAGGCTCAGAAACGGGAACAGCCTTCTCTCTACGAATAGGGGGTAGCTCTTCGTCTTGTGGTCTGATGTATACTCAAGAACCCCAAAGATCCGAGACATAAGCGATGTATCAAATGAGGTACTATCAAACTCCGGGTGTATACCTTCTGGTTCATGGAAATTTAACCGAATAAGACCTGACCGACATCTACATTCAACCCGAACGTCAAAGCATATAACATCCCAAGATCACTAATATGGAAATGTGTGAGATTATTCTTCGGGATCAGACGACTTTGAATAAAACGGCACTGGACTCTCCAATCCTCGGTCCATGTCGTAGTGATCAACTCCTTCCTCTGGCCATTGGGTCTCATTGTCCAAGCCACATCCGGACAAACCTGTAATCTCAACTCCTCCATCGGGTCACGACCATCCTCACGTTGCCTCCTTGCAATTTCCTCTTTATAATCTAAACCCTCAAAAGCCGGTAAATTGTATTTCTCATTTATGACCTTAGCAGTAAAAGGGACCTTAACACCTCGCACCATAACGCACTTTTTATCTAAGTCCGCCTCAGAAAAGTTGGCATAGAACTCTCGGACAATAGAGTCATTGACAGGAGTAGATGGAATTTTTGTCAGGGCTAACCACTTCCTAGTCTTGAACATCTGAGCGAAAGTAGGATCAACTTGAGACACTTTCACCTCTCTGTTAAAAATAAGACTTCTGGTTGAGTAGTGCTTAGTGTAGGCTTCATGTGCGGAAGGATTCACAAACCGACGAGGCATCGAAAGCGGAATAACAGTCTTAGACTTTTTCTTAGGGGGTGCCCTCGGTTCAGGTTCCTCTTGCACAACATCCTCCTCTCCACCCTCAACTATAGATGGCTTGGCTCTAGAGGACTCCTCACCACGGTTACCTCGAGACATCCTACTCAGGGGGACAGCATCATCATCCTCAGTATCAGAGTTGGAGGAAGAATCATCCCGTAAATTGGTTCCAGCCTGTTGAGATGTTCGGGGGGGGGGGGTTGATCTCTAAGGACTACGGCTCTGTTAGGGTCCAATTGGGATGGATCAAACTCAGGACGTTTACGTTTACCGCTCTCCCTAGCCAAACCTTTACCATAACGTTTCACAATTTCCTTCTTACGCACCATTGGCAAACTTATATCTAAACCAAACCATTCACACAAATGGTTACCCGTTTATCGTCCAAATCGGGATTTCAAGCAAAGCACACCACCACAACATCATCACAACCAGAATTTGGGGAAGACAAGAGCAACAAACAGAAAATGAAACATTATGAGTTCATATTCAAGAGAATGAGCCGAACCGAAGATCGAACTCACAAAAACTTGAATGGAATGGAGAAAAGTTGCTATAGACTTACCAAATGCTACGTAGGGATGATGATCGAATAGATTTGACGCCCAGAAACACCAGGATTGGCCCCCATAATCCGACTTTTTTGTCAAAATGGCCGCACCGAAGAATCTCTGATTCTTGAAATTCTGTTGGTTGTTGGAGAATTTGGGTAATGGAAATGAAAAGAGGGTGCTTAGAGCGTGCTAATGCAGCTTGAATCGCTCAATTTGGTTCAGAAACAAGGATTTTAGGTTTGGAGAAGGGGGAAAGTCGGGTTTCACTTTTGAAATCGCAGAAAAATGAGGGTTCATGTCTAGAACAGATATATATAGGCTCAGAGTGGACGCTCGTCCATCCTGACGGACGGGCGTTCACTAGTAACTGCATGAACTGGACGGGCGTCCGTATATTCAGACGCTCGTCCATAGGGCAAATTTGAATACAGGATAGGAGGGAGTTTTCAGACGGGCGCCCACTAGATTGGACGACGGCCATAAAAACACTAGTCGGACGGGCGCCCATATATGCATGAACGGGCGTCCACCAGAAAAAAGTGATAAAAATCATAACCTTTCACACACATGCTAATTAAAATCGAAGTGCAACTTTTATTAATATCCAATAAAATTCAAAAGTACAACGATGAAAGATCAAAAACACAAAATAACTTAGAAAAATAAAATAATAATAAAAACATAACTAAAACAGTGGGTTGCCTCCCACCCAGCGCTTTCGTTTAACGTCGGGGCTCGACGGAACAAAACCTAAGTAACAATAGCTAGTCATCATAAAGCTCTGCCCAGTCTATAACCCTGATAAAACGACGGAGTAAATCAACAGCCGGAGGAAAGTCATAGTCATCCTGAACACCCCAATCGTCATCATTTGCCTCTACACCACGAAAATGCTCATCCTGCGAAGACTAGGGCTAAATCGATCGACAAGATCGGATCGTTAAGGATCCGGTATGGTCTTCCTAAAGCTGCTGCCGCAACTCCTCAATGGTAAAATCTCCACCCCGAGCATCGGGAACAATGAGAACATAAGTGACGATCCTGATGCGGGTAAGAATATCTATATCTATATCCGAAGAACTATCGTGCCCCGAGTCCATCCGAAGCGGTGAGAAAGGAAATCCTACTAATGAGAGGGAACTCCTCTGGCAAAATACCGTACTCCATATCTAACTGAATGCTAAACTGATAGAAACAGACAAAACTTAATTAGACTTAGCTTAAAGCATTAACAACTAAAACAAAAATAAACACACAAAGAGAGTAACTAATATAATACGGATATCTAGGATGCCTCCTAGTAGCGCTTATTGGTTTATGTCGTTAGCTCGACCTGATTGAAGCTTCGGCTGGATCAGGCCATTTGACTTTTCTGCCAGCCATTACCTCGTGTAAGTTCTGATCAGGATTGCGGCCGCAGAAACAGCACTTAACACATGGGGTTAAATCCTTTATAGCTTTCCAAATACGTTTAAACTTCCCCTTGGTTGACCTCTTTGTCTTCTGAAGCTTTTGATGACATCTGCGTTGACGCTCCTTCCAATACCCTTCCATATCCCAACTACCAGCTAGAACTTCTTGTGATAGACCACCACCGTCATCCTCAGAGAAAAGATTGGGTGAGACCTCGTCAAAGTCATCGACTTCATTAACATCACATCCAAGGATATCGAGAAATTTAACAATCAAAGGCTTGTCTGTAGGTTCACCAATGTAGTGTTTGCACCTTTGACCATTAACTCGAAACGGTTGGTCTTTATAACCGAGGAGTTCGAGAATGCCTCCAGGAATGATTTGGAGAATCTCAAATGGGCCAGACCAACGTGTCCTCAACTTCCCAGGAAACAAATGTAACCTGGAATTGTATAGTAACACTCGCTCTCCAACTTGAAATTCTCTCTTCTTGATCTTTGCGTCATGAAGGAGTTTCATCTTTTCCTTACTGATCCTGGCACTTTCGTAAGCCTGAAGCCTAAATTCGTCCAACTCATGCAACTGCTGCAGTCGGTGTTTGCCACAGGATTGGGAATCGAAGTTAAGAAACTTTATAGCCCAATAAGCCCTGTGCTCTAACTCAACTGGCAAGTGGCATGACTTACCATAAACCATCTGGTAGGGTGATGTGCCCATGGGGGTCTTATAGGCAGTGCGATATGCCCACAGTACATCATCCAAATTTAGACTCCAGTCTTTTCTATGATTGTTCACTGTTTTCTCCAGGATCTTCTTCAAGCTCTGGTTGCTTCTTTCAACCAGACCACTAGTCATAGGATGGTATGGTGTGCCAATTTTGTGCCTGACACCATATTTCTCAAGAACTTTTTCTAGTGGCCGGTTGCAGAAATGTGTCCCTTTATCACTAATTAAGGCACGTGGACATCCAAACCACACAAAGATATTCTTCTTCAGAAAATTCATGACCGTTTTATGATCATTGCGATGAGTGGCTATTGCCTCCACCCATTTCGATACATAGTCTACGCAGACTAAGATGTATTTATTCCCACAGGAAGATGGGAATGGACCCATAAAGTCAATCCCCCATACATCAAAGACTTCGCATTCAAGAATGGGTTTCAGTGGCATGTCGAATCGCCTTGTCAGAGTACCGGTTCTTTGGCACCTATCGCAAGCTTTGCAGAAAGCTTTCGTGTCCGTAAAGATCGTGGGCCAGTAGAAACCGGACTGGAAGATCTTCGCAACCGTTTTCCAAGGACCAAAGTGACCACCTATGGGTCCACTATGGCATTGCTCGATTATATCGCATTGCTCAGATTCAGGAACACACCTCCTTAGCAAACCATCTTTCTGAGATCTTGAAGAGGTAAGGTTCATCCCAAACGAAGACTTCATATCGAGAAGAACTTCTTCTTCTCTTGATAAGACATTTCAGGATCGAGATAACGGGCATGAAGGTAGTTTACAATTGAGGAGTACCAAGGGACGCCTGAGCGCGACCATCTATCAACATGATGTTTTCTAGAGGAAAGTAAAGATCTATGTCATCAGGATCACCCTTTTCCTCACTTAACATCCTAGAAACATGATCCGCCACTACGTTTTCACTGCCTTTTTTATCTTTAATTTGAACGTCAAACTCTTGGAGGGTCGGTATCCAACGCGATAGAAGCGGTTTAGCCTCTTTCTTTGTCATTAGATATCGCAGAGCAGCGTGATCAGTCCACACAATTACTTGAGCTCCTAACAAGTAACTACGGAACTTGTCCATAGCAAAAACTACGGCCAAAAGCTCCTTTTCAGTAGTGGTATAGTTCACTTGAGAAGGATTCAGTGTGTGACTGGCATAGTAGATAGGCTGGAACTTTCCATCAAGCTTTTGTCCTAAAACTACACCAACTGCGTAGTTGGATGCATCACACATAAGCTCAAAGGGTAGGTTCCAGTCAGGCGATATAAGTATTGGAGCAGAGATCAGACGATTTTTGAGCTCCTCAAACGCATGCCTGCAGCTCTCATCAAAATTAAACTCAACGTCTTCCTTAAGTAAGGTAGACAGGGGCTTGGCGATCTTTGAAAAGTCCTGAATGAATCTCCTATAGAAGCCGACATGTCCGAGAAAACCTCTGACTTCGCGAACGTTCTTAGGATAACTCATCTTCTCGATAGCTTCCACCTTAGCCCTATCTACCTCAATACCTTTGGCGGACACTTTGTGGCCAAGAACTATCCCCTCATCTACCATAAAATGGCATTTCTCCCAATTGAGCACCAAGTTCTTTTCCACACACCTAGATAACACCTGATCAAGATTATCGAGGCAATCATCGAAGGATTGACCAAAGACCGAAAAGTCGTCCATGAAAATCTCCATACACTTTTCAACTAGCCCGTCAAAGATAGCCATCATACACCTTTGAAAGGTGGTGGCGCATTCTGAGACCAAATGGCATCCGCTGTAGCGAATGTACCATAAGGCGCAGGTGAAAGTGGTCTTCTCTTGGTCAATAGGATCGATGGGTATCCGGAAGTATCACGAATATCCATCGAGGAAACAGTAGAAGGCATGTCCCGCCAGACGCTCAAGCATCTGGTCAATGAAGGGAAGGGGGAAATGATCTTTCATTGTGACCTCATTGAGTTTTCTGTAGTCAATACAGACTCTATATCCTGTAACGAGCCTCAATGCTATCTCTTCTCCCTTCTCGTTCTTCTCAATAGTAATTCCACCCTTTTTGGGAACTACTTGAGTCGAGGAAACCCACTCGCTGTCAGCAATGGCGTAAATGATACCCATATCTAGAAGCTTAATGATTTCCTTCTTGACTACCTCTTGCATGTGAGGGTTTAGCCTTCTTTGGGGCTGTCTTAAACATTTGGCTCCCTCACTAGTCTTGATCTTGTGCATGCAGATGTCAGGAGGTATTCCTCGGATATCTCCCACCTGCAATCCAAAGGCTCTTTCATTTTTTCGCAAGACGTTTAACAGTTTCAGCTCATCTCTTCGAGATAGCTTGGCAGATATGATCAAGGGAAGCTTGTCACCTTCCCGTAGGAACACATACCTAAGATGTTTAGGCAACGGCTTCAGAACTAGATCTGCAGGGGGATCCTCTAAACTCGATTTAAGCCCTCCACTTTTCAACTCAACATCGCTGAGCTTACTTAGTGGCTCTACTACCAAAGCTTCTTCTCTTAATAACTCATCCTCCAAGTCAGCTGCGAACTGATCTAGATTAACCACACCATGACTATTCAGATTATCGATCAATCGCTCATATTCCGCCTCCACAGCCTGGACTTGCTCGTCCATACAGTCATTGAAGTCAGTAATTGACTCCTCAATGGAAAAGCCGGTTAGAGAACCAGAGGGTACGTGAATGGATTTAGAGACACTATAGCTCACCTCTTGGTCACCAACTCGAATAGTTACTTGCCCACCATCACAATCGATGAGGGCTCTAGCTGTAGATAGGAAAGGTCTTCCAAGAATCAGGGGAACATTTTCACCTTTCTCCATATCTAAGATGTACCACCAATCGGGAAGGTAAACCTATCAATTTGAACTAATATGTCTTTCAGGATCCCTGAAGCTTTCTTGGAAGATCTGTCGGCGAACTGAAGGTTCATGGTGGTGGGCTCTAGAAGATCTTGTAAACCAAGCTGATTGCAAACAGACAATGGCATCAGGCTGATGGATGCACCCAGGTCACATAAAGAATTTGGGAAGACTAGGCCTCCCATCTGCAATGTGAGCACAAATTTGCCTGGGTCACCCCTCTTGGTTGGTAAGTCTTGATGATTTATCAAGGAACAATCCTCGCCAATTTGCCTTTCCATGCCTGCTAATTTCTTTTTTGAAGATACAACATCCTTGATGAATTTTGTATACTTAGGCATCTCGACCAAGACCTCGGATAATGGCAGATTTACCTGAGTATTTTTCAAATGGTTAAGAACCTTTTCATATTTCTTATCTTCACTCAGAGGGATGTTGCTCTTCCTCGGTGGAAATGGAAGCTTTTTAAGGTCACTCTCGGAAAATACCTTCTTTGAGGATGCACTTACGGCCTTGTCTTCCAGATCTTTCCACCTCACAACTTTTTCAGACGTCTTATTGGTCAGGGGATCAGTCACCCGACTCTCAATCGAATCTTCTTTTCTCAAGGGTTCAGCCACCTGAGGTGTTTCAACTCTTTTATCTCTCGGGGGATCAGCCACCCGAGTATGCTCTTGCAGGACAGGGGATAGTGGTTGCTCAACTTCCCCTCCGCCTTATCGATGGCGAGGAGGGGCTAGTGGTTTCCTGGAAGCCAGGGGACCACTCGGTGAGTGCCACTTAAATTCATCATGGCCTCCTCTTTACCGTATTGCATTGTTGGCACGAGGTCGATTGCATTGATTGTTGCTTATGTCGGCTGAGCAACTGACCGCCTTTTGGATTCTTTTCCGTAAAGTTGGGCAATTGCTCGGATTGTCTGGGAAGCTAATTGCTCAGCCAGTTGTCCTATTTGCCTCTCAAGGCTCTTGTTCGTATTCATTAGAAGTTGAATACTTTTGCTTTGCTCCTCCAACTTAGCTTCGAGATTGTTGGACTAGGAGGGGCCTTGAGAGTTTTGGGTATTTTGAGAATATGGCTGGCTGGGCCGATTCTGAATTTGAGAGTTGGAATTGGCGGGCCAATTCTGATTGAACCTCTGAGTATTGTTTGAAAAATTTGAGTTCTGGGTCTGATTGAATCCAGGGTTTCTGTTGAAGTTTGGATTCTGATTAAAACTCGAATTGAAATTTGGATTTGAATTAAAGCTCGGATTCTGGCCGAAGCCCTGGTTTTGAGAATTATTCTGGCCAGATAATTGGTTATTGAACCTCAGATTGGACTGGCCAGAAAAAGCATTCACTTCTGCACTCTGTCCAATCATGGGACAGAAGCGAGCGGTGTGCCCCGGATCATCACATACTTGACATGTGATTTGATTGTACTGTCCATTGTTATGAACAGCATTGACTTGATAAACAGAGGGGGGCTGAAATTGACATTGGCCAAACATGTGACCAGTCTGACAGCAATTTTCGCAATACAGAACCTGAGGGTTCTACGGAAACGAAGGAGTCTGATTAATCAGGTTTGGAACTTGAGGACTTGCCATCCGCTTTGCGGCATGATGGCAATCGACTTTGGACGTTTTCTTCCTCCACCTTGGGAGGAGGAGGCGCTTGGATGGCCTGATAGGATGGGGCATAGTTGTATTTGGCAATATCTTCAAACAGTGCACATCCTTCATCAGGTGTCTTTTTAAGGAAAGCCCCACCAGAAGAGCTGTTGACCATGCCTTTAGTAAGCTCGGTCAGCCCACTGAAGAAAGTGTTTACTTGCCTTTCCTTAGGTAAGCCATGGTGGGGACATTTTCTTAAAAGAGATTTGAACCTCTTCCAACATTCGAAGAATGATTCATTCTCCTTCTGGTAAAAGGTAAAGATCTCATTCAGACACTGGGCTGTCTTTGAAGGAGGAAAATATTGACTTAGAAATTCTTTTTCAAGTCCGGCCCAGGTAGTGATGGATTCTGAAGGGAGAGAGTGATACCACTCCCTAGCCTCACCTTTCAGAGAGAAAGGAAAAAGTTTAAGCTTGATCGCATCCTCACTCACTCCTTGGATGCGGGTGGTACCGCATATCTCTAAAAACGCATGTAAGTGGGTATGCGGGTTTTCAGATTGGTAGCCATGAAAAATTGATGCATGCTGCATCATCTGGATAAGTCCGGGCTTGAGTTCGAATGTATGAGCTGTAATGGCGGGCAAGACTATAGCCGGGTTGACAGTGACTGCACCAGGCATGGCGTAGTCTGCCAGCGTACGCCTATCTTCTGCAGCCATTATTACTATTTTTTCGATCTCTCCTGCAAGATATTGCTCAAATTCTTGATCTAGGGCGTTTCCCTCGTCGAAATGAAGTCTCCGCCTATTGGGTCGAACTATGGTCCGCTCGGGGTCGGGGGAATAGATTAGTGGTCCCTTATGACTACGAGTTTGCATAAACCGAGGCCCAAATCAAGATATTGAACTAAAAACTAAAGAAACGAAGAAGAAACTATCTAAGAGATTAAAAGCCTAAAACTAGTATCAAGATCTATGAAAAGAAAGAAGAGAGAAGGAAAGATACAGACGGACGGGCATCCTATAATGCGAACGAACGTCTGCCCGAGATCTGAGCGGACGGGCGTTGTAAAACCGAACGCCGCCTGCAGTGGCTGAATATCTTGGAAGGCGCCCAGAGGTATGAACGCCGTCTGCAGATCGGAGATTGATACAGATTGAAAAGTTTTGATGGGCGGGCGCCCGAGAAACTAAACGCTTCGTCCGGATCTTTGAAAAATTCGAGGAGGAATCGAAAATTTGCAGGGAAGAACAGGGGATAACGAATAAAACAGAGTACGAAACTGCAAAAACAGAGATATAAAATTGATGACTAAAATCTATACTAACTACTCATAGAACACGCATAAATAAAACAGACTAAACAGTTAATATTAACAATCAAGATATTACGAAAAACAGAATAAAAAAATAAAACGAAAATCTAACCTAGATACTAAACAAAAACTAGGCAACCGTTTGCTCCCCGGCAACGGCGCCAAAAACTTGTCCACGGATTATTGCTAATGAAATAAACAAGTAATATAATTTATAATCCGGTTAACCTCAAGTATAAGGGTCGTAGTATGGAGGCTAATGCCGGTTCGATCTTACGGGGAACTAATGGTTGTAAATCCTAATTTTTGCCTATCTAAACGATGTCACGAAAACTTAACTAAACAGGGAACTAAACTAGACAAATATGCTGAAAATAAACTAGACAGAGGACGGAATCCAAAGCTAGGAAGAATTGGTTGCGAACGAACTAAACTAATGTGGGAAAAAAAACAGTAATCTAAACTAAACAAGTTCAAGTTCTAAAGACTAGATCAAATTTAAAAGGGACAAACGAGCGAGTTGATCCACCTATCCAAAAATTATTAACTTCCTATCTTGATTATATTTTCATTTCTAACAAGCTGTGATTCATCTTATCAGAGGTATGAATTCCTACTTTCGTAGATAATTCGCCTATTAATTCCTATCTTTCGATTTACGGAGATTAACGCGTCATAAAATAAGCAAAGATGTAAACTTTAACGTTTTAACCTAGATATTCAACCTATCAACTTTCGTTTGACATAGATCAAAGATCCATTCCTAAATCATGGTGATCTAATGTTTATAAAGACTTTCATCAAATATAAAACATCATACATGCACATCTTTCGATATAAATGCAATTAACATCATAAAACATGATAAAGGAAACAACTTTGAATAGAAACTTACAATATAATCGAAGAAAACGAAGTCAACAAGTGTTGGATGGCTTCACAATGCTCGTTTGTAGAAGCTTAGCCTCTGAACATCCTCAGAGAACTCAAAAGTGCAGGAATTAAGAACATAGAACTACCTACTTTTATCTAGAATTTAAGTGTATGAAAACTGGAATAAAAGCAGTAAAGATGCAGCCTAGAGCCGCCCCTGATATTAGGGTTTCGAATAATGTCAATTGGTTCCCTTAATGTGTGAAAATAGATGGGTATTTATAGCCTCCAAAGTCAGTTGACGTTCACTATAATGGACGCTCGTTCAGAATTGCTGATCTCTCCTCAGACGCTCGTTCAGATTCCGTTCATGCTCTCTGTATCAAAATCGTTCTTCCGGACGCCCGTCTGGTTTATCAAACGCCCGTCCACTATGGACGGAACCTGGACGCTCGTCTAGTATGGCTCGTATGTGATTTTTGCATCTCTATCTCTTTTCTTTAACCCAACTCATCACTATCCCTTTCTTTAATCGCCATATCTCGAATTTCATCTCTTTTTATCATTAGTTGAACCTCATAACAATACCTATGAGACATGGAAAATATCGCGAACTGTAATAATATCCAAATAATTATAATTCAACCATGAAAATCACATAATTACATCGATATTGCGATTAAGCCCTTAAAAATATCGTTTACTAAATATTTCCATATAAGACCTTATTATTATGCAAATTATACAAATAAAAGGGGAAAACATCACAAAATATAACCTTATAAAACATATAATTTCACCCTTAACATTTTCTGAAGAAGAGTCCTTAATGAAAGTTGTAGAGTTTTCCGAGAGCTTTTTTATGACATTCGGATCATAATTTTTGGAGGTCTACAACTCAAGATATGAATTTTAGAAGTTGCAAGGCGTAAATTTGATACAAGATGATCGACTTCAGAAAACGCCCACGTCGGCCTCCGTCCAACGCCGACTTAAGCCAAACCGCCTCTATCCTCTATAAATACAGCCCTTATGTAAAACCTAATCATACCATATTTTCTCATACACGAATTTCACAAGGAGCAGCCGCACTTTTGGAGTTCCAAGGCCGGTCACCCGAGCCTTGTGCTCGGGTGATCCGAGGTTAGATTAGGATGTCGTTTTTCTTCCGTTTTCGATTCATGGATTCAGTCTTGTACCAAACTACGTGAGTTTATTTATTTAATTTATTCAGTCCTTATTCGTTTTTTATGATCTTTAATTGATTTTGTATCTTTCTTTGATTATGATGCTATGTGTGAACTTTATCGAGAGATTGGTTTGCTATTGATACGTTTACAATATACGAGAGTTGCGTACACTAGATCACCATAGAAAGATAGGATTTTTAATCATTAATGATGACAAGTTAATCGGTTAATTATCTAGGTTGTTAGGTTCTGAAATACGAGAGTTAACCTGAATCTACACCTTTGTTTTGTTTGAATATCGGTCTCAACATTCGAGAGAGGAGAGATTGATAAATTGAATTCACTACGAGAGTAGGATTTCATAGCTTGAGAATACAGATTCACTAAGAGATTAGGGATTTGTATCTCGTGTAAAGGTGAAACCACAATTTGAATTAAAATCATGAGATGAACTAGGATTGAAATCACTTGGTTTGTATGATGTTTGATCCCATGTATCCTTAGTTTAGGTTTTTATTATTTGTTCTAGTTTAGATTTAGTTTACTTGTTCTATGAGTTTATTTGTTAGTTCTTCGTTTATTTGTTTTCGTTAGTAACAATTGAGAGGATTAATTAGATTAGATTCAACATCCCTTTTCCACGAGGATCGATACCGCACTTATCCAACTTTACTAGCAACTACCCGGTATTCGGCCGGTTAGGAGGTAGTTTTGCATGGTAGTATAGGTTTATAAATTTTCTTTTGTTTTAATGATGCAAAATCTCCCCAACACACAGCCTGAATATCCAGACGGCGTGACAGAGATACCGTCGAAAGTGACTTTAGTGACTGAATTAGCGACGGTTCCAGGCATACGAACGATGTGATTTCTAAAACTACTGTGCTTTCTCGAGCGGGAAGTTCCGGAATATCAATCTAGGCCAGATTCCGACCGTAACCTGTAAAGTTTTGCTTCTCAATGCAGCTGACCTCAAATATCAAGGTTGTCGGTACACTGCCGACAATAGCTATTAATATCAAGAGTGGTTCGAAAATGATGATATTGCAAACAAAATTTCGTTCTTAACGCGAAAATGCTGAGAGAGTTAATTTCTTCAGAGCAAACTCAGCAAAATCATGTGCCCATTTTTACGTATACACCACACAAAGTCCAAACAGAAAGTGCTATGTAAGAAGGTTTCTGGCTAGGAAACTTGCAATCCCAACTCCGACGAGGTCTCACGCAAAGGTCACGAGAGTGGTGATTATTCGAATGCAAACTCATGATTTTGGGTGAGAGACGACGGAGGTTACGTTATGTGGAGCTGATGCAGCTTTGGAACTGAGCGGATGGGCGTACGGACCTAGCGAGCGAAGGGTCTTTGCTGTGAGAATCAGAGGCAGACCGATGAGACACTGATTTCCCTCGTGCAGCCGCAAACACTGGTGTTTGCAACCAAGCCGTACACCGCAGCTGGATCGAAAGTGCAAGTTTCCTCGTAACGGAGCCAACTGATAACGTCGAAATTATCTCAAATAATCTAGCGGTTGTTTTGAGGAGGATATATGACTGTGAAAAGCATATGAGTGGCGGTGTACGGTGGTTCTGTGAATGTGATGGTGGTGGTACAAGGTAAGAATAACTGAGTAGTGAATTTGGCAGAATGTTGCCTTCTTTTTCATATATTTCGGTCCCCTTTTAGGTTATACAAGGAGCCCTATTTATAGGTTACCAAACCGACTAAGTTCAAGATATTTACAACTTAGGACATAGTACAAATAATTCTGCGGTGGTCCAATCTTTCTTTGGCTTTTCAATTGATTTTCCTTTATTTGGATCTGTGGCTTCCATAGTCGTGATCTTGATAGGGCCATCATTAATGATATCCAACATCTCCTCATGAGTTGCTGCAAGATAAGATAACATTCTTATTTTGTATTCATCAAAATTGTTAACATTGAAAACAGGAATTTTAGACATGAAATTTAGAGAATCCATGAAGAAATATTATAAGAGATACTTTAAAACTTTTAAAAATAATTTTGAAAATTGTGATCTCCAGGTGACCAGATATCATATCTGAACAGGTTCTAATACAAAGAACACTGCTTTGATATCAATTGTTGGTCCCAGAGAAGGGTGAAATATAGTCAGAGGGGGGGGGGGGGTGAATGACTATATTGTTAGTTAAAAAGTTTAAACCTTGGGAGTTGCAAAAAAATTTCTATGAAAAGCTTTTGGGCAGTGGAAAGTTATAACCCTTCTAAAGTGTATTTTCAAACAACTTAAACAGTCACAAGCATATAAATAAGGTGCTGAATGTTAGTGCAGAAAGTAAATGCTGTAAGTAAATAACAGATGGTTTATAGTGGTTCAGGGTGGTGTAATCCCTAAGTCCACTCTTCTCCTGTGATGATTGGAGGAATTCACTATTGGATTTCACCAATACAATTGTATGATTGTCCTTGACTACATAAACTTCACAATCTCAAGACTATCACTCCCTGGATACAAAAGCTTCAGTGACTCAGTCTTCAACACTGCTCATTGAGAACAAATTCTTCAGTAACTATAACAAAAGGGTGCAATTCCTTCTCAGACGATCTGATGCAATTGCTTCAGTTGGGTGTGAATAAGGTTCACAAAGGGTTGATCAATCTCAGTGCTTGATGCTGATTTGTAGCTCTGAATTCTGAGTTGATCTTCTAGATATGTCTTTTTAAGTTCAGAAAGAAGGCTTGTGAAATTGACAGAGTTTAAGAACTTAGTACGAATCCTGTATATCCTGCCTTTTTCAATTTTTGTTTTTTTTTCTCTCATTGCCTTCTATTTATAGCCTTGAACTTATTGATTTGAAAATTTTTCCATTGGCTATTTAATGCGGAGAATAATCCTTGATTCGTCCTTCATTTTATTTTCATTGATTTCAGTGATCCGGATTTTCTTCAAACTTTCCTCATAAAATCCGTCCTTGATTGATTCTGCATTAATTTCTTGATTTCTTTAATTTCCACATTTTGAATAAAATCCAGACAACATACTTGAATTGCCTATTTCTTCACATGGCTGTTGCTTTGCCGGTTCAGTGACTCTTCACGGGTATTCTCTATAGTCAGCCGGTTTGCTGGTTTGCTGTTTCCTTTGATTCTTAATGTCAAATGTATGCATGTACTTCACTGATCCTTGACTTGGGTGAGATCAATGAACACCATATTTAAAAGAATATATTACATCACTTGTAATATATCTTAGAATTTTCCAAGGTCATCACAAACTTCCCTGGTTATAAGTCTGTCCATAAGTCTTCTTGTCCTTCAATTCACTGAGCCGCCCAACCAGTCTAGTACAATGCATGTCTGACTGAACTTATACAACATGTCAGACTCTAAGTAAAGTCTTATACAAGTATTACTAACTTATTTCAGGCTTGCTATAAAATCTAGTATGGACTTCATCAAAACAAATAAAGTGTTCCTAACACAATGATTGCATGCTGAATTAAGAATTCTCAAAGGCAAGGAAATTGATTATGAACAGAATCAGCAGAAGCCTGCTGCACCAGTAGCAGCAACTGAATCTATGGCACAATCAAGTTCTACAACTGTAATCTAATCGGGGAAGCCTTATGGTGATAGAACATGCCTTGGATTTCACACCCGACAACCTATTAAGGATAGATCAAGTAAGGCTACTGAACCTAGTTCCAAGATTGGTCGTAAGTTTGTAGCAGCACAAGATCCAACACTTTAGAAGGCTGCTGAAGCAGTAAAGCCTGCTGAGAATGTTTCAACAAAGCAAAATCGAAAGTCTGAAAGGAGAGATGTACCTAACAACAAGGGTAAATCCAAAGGTAGGTCTGTTGCACCTTCTAGACCTGCTGATAATAGATCTGCTGCAAGATCTGATGGACCACAAAAGGCTAATCCTAGATCATCCAAGAACCAGAAATATCCCAAGAATAATAATGTCAAACCTAAGAATGATAATCATTCAATGGATACCTATCTCAGGGGAAAGACATATTATTCCCTGCTGATGAGGATTGGGATATTCCTGCCCCTACTGTTAAAAACAAGAAGTTTAGCCATAATGCAAAGGCTAGACCTCAGCAGTGGAATCAGCCAATGACTCAGTAGAGACCATAATACAGGGTTGTTCCTAACTGACATCAACCTTATGTTTATACTGATGCATCTAACAACAGAAATAACTTTAAACAACACTATATACCAAAATGCCAGAAACCATATATGAATGCTACACAATCCAATGCTAAATACTATGGGAATTTAGCATACATATATGAAAAAAAGTGCAACACCTTTCAAAGAATACCTTATGGAAATTTGCCAAGGTTTTCTTACCACTGACCACCATGGACTCAAACAAGTTTGGGTACCTAAAACAAATTAAAGTTGCTTTGCAGGGTGTCTGGTATTTTGACAGTGGATGTTCTAGACACATGACAAAGAGCAAACACTGTTTGGTGGATTTTGATGCCAAAGATGGACCAAAAGTCAACTTTGGAAACAAGGATAAACCTGGATTCAAAAGAGGACATGGCATATTAGTGAAGAATGGTCTTACAATCAAGTATGTTGCATATGTTGAAGGGCTGGACTACAACCTACTGAGCACCAGTCAGTTTTGTGACATGGGTTATAGAGTCACTTTTGACAAGGATTATTGTATTGTCTTAAGCGAGATGGCACATCAAGTTGTATTTGCTGGAAGAAGACAACATAATATGTACATTGTAGAATGAACCACTGCAGTACCAGAAACCTGTCTTATTGTGCATACAAAATCAGAACTCAATTGGTTATGGCATAAGAAGTTAAATCATCTAAACTTTGATGATATCAATCTGTTGGTGAAAAATAAGCTGGTGATAGGTCTACTTGAGATAACTTACAAAAAGGATGGCATATGTGATGATTATCAACAAGGGAAGCATACAAAAGCAAGTTTCAAGTCTAAGACTCAACAATCTACTAAAAGTGTTTTGGAGCTGATGCATATGGATATTTTTGGACCAGTGATACCAACAAGCATAACTGGAAAGAATTATACTCTGGTAGTTGTGGATGATTATTCAAGATACACTTTGGTAATCTTTATGAACAAGAAAATTGAAACACTTCAAAAGATGCCTGAACTTTTGAAGAGGTTACAGAAGGAGAAAAGTGTAGCAATAGTAAAACTCATATCAGATAAGGGTACTGATTTCCTAAACAAAGTCATCAGAGAATACTGTGAACCGAATGGTGTGCCGCATCAAGTAGCAGCCACTAGAACCCCTCAGTAGAATGGGGTTGCTGAAAAAAGAAATAGGACTTTTAAGAAAGCAGGCAGGACAATGATCAGTGAGTAAAGTTACCAGAAAGGTATTGGGATGAAGCAATCAATATAGCATGTTACACACAGAATAGAACTTCCATAAACAGAAAGCTTGACAAGACACCTTATGAAGTTTGGAATGGAAGAAAGCCTAACATATCATACTTTCATCCTTTTGGGAGTAAATGTTTTATCTTGAATCATAAGGAGCAACTGAAGACTTTCCAACCAAAAGCTGATGAAGGAATTTTCTTGGGATACTCTTCAATTAGCAAGGCTTTCAGGGTGCTGAACAAAAGAACACTTAAACATGAAGAATCTATACATGTGGTGTTTGATGAACGAAGTTCACTGGAATGCAAGATGAAGAAGTTTCATAACCTGCTGTAAATCTAGAAATCACTGACCCTGAATATGTGTATATTCTAAGAAAGTTAAGTGAAATAAAAGTCTCTAATTCTGGAAGTGAAGGTATACCCAATTTTGCCTCTATGAAGAACCTACTGACACTACAACTAATACAGCAACTGCTACAGCTGAAGGATCTATTGATCCCTCTACTGAACCTGCAGCAAACCCTCCTATAAATCAAGCTCTAGTAAATCAAGCACATAGTGATTTACAATGGTTGAATTATCACCCTACTGAACAAGTAATTGGTGATGTACATCAAGGTGTCAAGACTAGAAGACAACTAGAAGCTATGTTCACTTTTTTTCTATCTCAACTGGAACCTAAAGCTATTGAAGAAGCAATTGTTGATCCTGATTGGATAATTACTATGCATGAAGAACTCAATGAGTTTGAAACAAACCAAGTATGGACACTAGTTGAAAGGCCTAATCATGCAAATATCATTGGTACAAAATGGGTTTACAGAAATAAGTTGGATGAATCTGGTACCATTGTTAGAATAAGGCTAGACTAGTTGCAAAATGATATTCACAAGTAGAAGGCATAGACTTTGATTAGACATATGCCCCAATTGCAAGATTAGAAGCTATTAGACTGTTTTTAGCATATGTTGTACACAAAAACTTCAAAGTTTACCAGAATGATGTAAAAAGTGCATTCTTAAATGGTATTTTGGAAGAATAGGTTTATGTACATTAACCTCCTGTTTTTGAAGTTAAAGATCAAGAAGATAAAGTGTATAGACTTACCAAAGCACTTTATGAATTGAAACAAGCACCAAGAACTTGGTATGAGACTTTATCTCAATTCTTGGTGAATAATGGTTTTACTAAATGAACCATTGATAAGACTCTTTTCAGAATCAATGAAGGGGACAACACTCTACTGGTGCAAATATATGTGGATGACATTATATTTGGTTCTGAAAATGAAGTACTATGTGAAAAGTTTGCTAATATCATGAAAAGTAAGTTTCAGATGAGTACGATGGGTGAAATTAACTACTTTTTAGGACTAAAAGTCAAGCAAATGGATGATGGAATCTTCCTTCATCAAACAAAGTATACCAAGGAGCTGCTGAAGAAGTTTGGTATGAAAAATGTATCACAAAAGTTTCAACTCCTATGGGTACAAGCATCAGATTGAATGAAGACAAAGAAGGTAAAGATGTTGATCAGACTTTCTACAGGAGAATGATAGGAAGTCTGTTGTATCTCACAGCCAACAGACCAGATATATCCTTTGAAGTAGGTGTTTGTGCAATATTTCAATCAAAACCTAAAGAAAGTCACTTAGCTATTGTCAAAAGGATACTTAAGTATCTCAAAAGAAACTTTGGGAGTAGGAATATGGTATTCAAAAGATGGAAGTTTCAAAGTAATATCCTACTCAGATTCTGATTATGCTGGATGCAAGATTGATAGAAAAAGCACCACAAGAAATGTCTGTTGATGGTAAATAGACTTGCCTCCTGGTTCAATAAGAAACGTAACTCTATATCAACTTCCACTGCTGAAGCAGAATACATAGCTACTAGAAGTTTTTGTGCACAAGTCCTATGTGTAACACAACAATTAAGGGACTATAGGATTGAAGAAAGAGAAATTCCCATAATGTGTGATATTACAAGTGCAATTGCTATTACAGAAAATCTTGTATTGCACTCAAGAACCAATCACATTGATGTAAGCCATCACTTTATAAGAGATCATGTTGAAAAGAAAGATGTTGTGGTTCTTTACATACCTACAGAAGATCAACTTGCATATATCTTTACAAAGCCTCTAGATAAAGATAAATTTGCTAAGTTAGGAACTGAACTTGGCATCATCAAGGTTTGCTGACCTGCTGATGGTCAGCAGAGCATTAGAATTCACCAAGGAGATTAGTCTTTGCCCTGATGGGTGCCCTCACTTGGAATATTAGTCATTGGTATCAACAATTCCTAAATGCTCTTGAAGATTGGTCAATTGAGCAAATGAAGTTGCCAAGGGGATTGGTCGTTTCCCTGCTGGGTGAGCTCACTTGGAAGATCAGTCATTGGTTAAACTTCATCTTGTATTATTAGTTGGGCAATTCTATTCATTGAATCAGCTGGATGAAAATATGAAGATCAACTGGGTATTCAAGACATCAGCAGACTCTATCCCTGCTGAAGCATATCAGCAAAGTCACTACACAAATCAGTCTGTTGAAGGATCTATCTGCTAATAAAGTCAGACTTTATTGAAAGTCAACAAATAAAGTTAATGGATTTTAATCTTATCTTTATTACAGTCATTACAAGGACATAACCATTTCTTACATTTAGTGGGGGTATGCAGTGGGACACTTGGCATTTTCTTATTGGATTTGACTTGTTCGTGCATTGGGATGGTGAAAATGCAAGTGTACATGCCTGGATAGAGTATACCCACTACAACCTATATATCGGAGAATATGCAGAGAATTATCTTTACATTCTCTTTCAAACACTCAAGCATTTGTGTATAATCTTGGCATTATCTTCTCTTTTCTCTCAAAATCAAGAAACAAAATATCTGCTGATGATATTTATCTCGGTCGGAGTCAAAGTGTTCGTGGTTATGTTAAAGATGCCGGTAAAGAAGAGCTTGCAATTAATCTTGGAAGAAAAATTTGACGGTATAAAGGTCCGCAAAATGTACAAAACATCAGACTGAAAGAAATCTCTTACAGAAATGTATGTGATTTTTGGAGGAACATGGTAGTTGATGACGCTTAAAATAGTCTATCCTACGACATCAACATTATAACCATTATGAGCTAAAAATAGTTGTTTCGACCTATAAATGTGAACCATTTGAGTTGAATATCATATGCCGAGTTCGTGAGTCGAGTATTTTGCATTTAACGTTTATTTTCCATTATTCGATATTATTTCATGCGTTATTTGATTATTTTTAGGATATGAAATATTGGACTGAGCATTGTGGACAATTCTGGAGTGGACTTAACGAAAGGATTGGGCCTATGGTATTCTAGAACCTTCCAGGATAAGTTGGCAGAAATAAAAAGACAAAAATATGCACGGTTAATCGGGAGGTACCACCGAGTTACAGAGGCTCCAAAATCTTCCGAAACACATTTTCTTGGACGAAGGGTAGTTCTAGGTGTTCCTAAGTCGGTTTATTTAGCAATAAATAAGAGGCATCGCCTCAGAATTCAATGTGTACAATTTTCAAGACAAGTATTATGCAATTGAAGTTCTTTGTTCTTTATTTTATTTGTTTTATGAGTTCTGGTCGAGGAGATGGATTCGCCGCATAGGAAGAGATCCGAGAGAGATCTACACTCATCTTTGAGGGTATAATTTTTTGTCTTTACCAATGTGCTAATTATTTATTTAGTTTAATTATGTAGTAGTTAGTTTATTTTACCCCATGTATGTATAGATTTGATTCGTTGGTGAAGAAACCAAGAAATAGTGATTGCGTTCTTCAGATCTGCGACGGTCTATATCGTTAGATCTGAATACCTAGTAAATTACTGGTTCATGATAATCGGCGCCAGCTACGTTGATCGACAGATTTAATTTACATGTTGGAAGTCTGATCAACTATTTGCAAGTCATCATAAATTAGCATGAAGGATTGTTAGTGAAGTGTTAATTTGGACATTATTTTGATGTATCCTTAGGAATGTGCTAGTCATATTCGATAGTTGCCTAGGGTGGTTTTTGGTCTTGATCCGGCAACTCTAAAACTTAATGCTTGTGAACTAATACAACCAACGAAGGAGTTTAGTTGCATATAGATTATCTGTTGTCGTTACAGTGGAAGTAGATAGGGGTAAGAGTTGCACCCGTAGCTGAAAATGAATTAAAATTTACCAACAAGGATGACTATTGCATGTTATAGAGGGAATAACTAATAACTCATAATTAGACTAATACATTAGAATCTCTTGTTTTCTCCGTTTGAACTTGCATAATCTTGCTAGTTTATTGTAACCAATTTACTTATTTCAATATTTTAGTTGGTCATAGACCGTTGTCGTGATGTATCAATCTCGATTAATTTGCGTTCTTACGAGTCTCTGTGGGATTCGACCTTGACTCACTAGTACTCTACTACGATAGACCTAGTCCTATTGCTAGCAAGTGCTTTGCACGCGATCAAGATTTTGTCAAGAATACTTTTTATTTGAGATTGATTGTTTGTATATTTCAAGTGTATTTTATTGTGTCTGTTTTATAGACTGTTTATACTGGAGTCATACAGGGTTACCCGCGATTAATCGAGATTCACAGATTTAGTAGAATCTGTTCTGTTAGTTCAGCTTCAGGTCAGTAGTAGGAGTCTGTATTTTTTACTCTGCCAGGAGAGTGTAACAGCCACCGAGGAAGTCATTAACTTTTTTTGTTCTTTTTGTGTCTTGTAGTACGCCACACGGATTTCAGCAGCCAAGCTCGAGAGATTCATACCTGAGATCAAAAAGTTTGCTAGACAAAAGAGAATGGAAGCTCGAGAGAAAATTTTTTGGCTGGCGGAACACGTGAGTACACACGAAGGAGATCACAGCGAGAAGGAAAAAGTGATTCCACCTTTGGAGGATACAAATAACACAATGGCCGAGAATGGACAAAACAGTGTCAATGGAAGAGGAAATGGAGCAGGAGTTGTGGTACAAGGAGATAGAAGAACTCTACAGAGTTATGCAATACCAACAATTGAGCAGTTTGTGCCAGCTATTGTTCAGCCAGAGAATGCGGTGAGGTCTTTCACCCAAAGCCAAACGTGATACAAATCGTGACCACTGAACGAAGATCCTAGTGTACACGTCACTAACTTCTTAGAGATAGTCAGCACAGTCAAACCAGCAGGAGTACCTGAAGACAAGATTAAGCTAAAATTGTTCCCATTCACTCTGAAGGACAAGGCAAAGATATGGTTATTGTCTCTAGCACCTAGATCGATCCAAACTTGGACTGATCTACTACAGAAATTTATGAATAAGTACTGCCCACCTGGGAAGTCACTACAGATGAGACAAGACATCATGAATTTCAAGCAAAAAGCAACTGAGACTTTCAAAGAAGCTTGGGAAAGATTTAAGGAAGCACAACGGAGATGCCCTCCCCACGATATCACTTTGCCCGTACGAATGCATAGTTTCTATCACGGATTGTGGCCAAGCGAACAAATGAAGGTTGATGCATCGAGCAATGGATGTTCTGCATTGTTGTCACCTGAAGAGGCTGAAGAGAAGTTGGAACAAATAGCGCTTACAAGCCAATGGGGAACACATCAAATTGAGAATGTAAAGGTAGCTGAAGGCGTATTTGGAGAAGATACTTCTCAAAAGATGTTATACCCGTTAATGGAAATGAACTACAAAATAGACGGCATACAAGATCGCATTGCCAAGGTAGATAAAGTTCAAGAAGTTGAAGCAACCAACACCGAAGATGTGAATTATTTAGGAAGGCAAGGAAATCCCTATTAGGGCGGATATCGCCCGGGTCCTCACGACCACCCTAGTTTTCAACTAAGTGATCCTAAAGGTGGAGAGAGACCAAGACAGACTAGAGGACTCATGCCTCAGTTCAACAAGTCAGGTGGTTGGGAATCAGGCATGGATAAAATGAGCTCAATTGTGACCGAAACGGTCAATCAACTCACAAAATCCATGACCGAGCTAAATGCAAACTTCACCACATATTTTCAGAAGAATGATAGAAGACTGACCAATCAGGAAGCCTTAGTGCAGAATCTGTCACACCAAGTGGGCAGATCGCCGAACAAGTGTCAGCCCATCCGACGGAACGATTGCCAAGTAACAATGAGAAGAATCTGAAGGACGTGAATGAAATTATGACTAGAAATGTAAAGGAACTACCTGGACCAGTCATACCAACTATCCAGGAAGAATCAGAAAGCATTCAGCAGCAGAACGTAGTAGAATCAGGAGAAAAGGAGGGGCCGGTAAATCGAAACACTACGCCGATTAACCGGGCGTCTGCAGATTCCGCTAACGAGCTGGCAGAGCAGCAGCATATAAGTCTTCACGAACTGTAACTATTAATCCTGCTCCTTTACCCTACTCCCTAAGGAATATAAACCGAATAATGATGATGCTCGTTATAAAAAGTTCATAGAAATGTTTAAGAAATTGCAAGTGAATATACCTTTGGTAGAAGCTCTAGCCGGGATGCCATAGTACGTGAAAGTCTTGAAAGAACCAATCTCTACCGAAAGGAAGTTGTTAGACCTCGAGACAATTTGCCTTATTGAGGAATGCTTGGCAGTTTTGCAACGCAAACTGCCTCCTAAGTGTAACGACCTGGGAGCTACCTCATACCGTGCACAATTGGAGGAGTGTGCCTAAACAAAGCATTGTGTGATCTTGGAGCAAGTGTCAATTTAATGCCACTCTCCATCTTTCATAAGTTAGGCATGAAGGAGTTGAACGAAACATCTATAACCCTTCAATTGGCCACTAGGTCTATGAAGCAACCTTGTGGAGTGGTGGAGGATGTGCTAGTGAAATTTGATAAGTTTTTAAACTCCGTAGACTTTGTAGTTCTAGACATGGAAGCTAACCACGACATTCCACTTATACTAGGAAGACTTTTCCTAGCAACAAGTAAAACATTGATAGATGTTCATAAGGGTGAGCTGATTCTAAGAGTAACTGAGGACACTGTAGTATTTAATGTGACGAAGACAATAAGGTATGCACAAGATGAAGGAGAAGCATGTTACATGCTAGATGCCATAGATGATCTTGTTCTGATATTACATCAGCAAGTGGCACTAGACCCTGAAGAGCAGAGACTTTGCTCTTGAAAGAAGATGAATGAAGTAATGAGGAAACATGGCCTGAGTGTAGCAAAGGTCAAGTGCGAGAAGTAGAACCTATATTTTCTGTAGATGTAGGAGGAACAATCCATAGACCTTTGTGTCATAAGTTCTTTGACTTATAATTGACTGGTAAGCTGTTAAGATCATCATTGGAAGAACCACCAAGGAATTTAACGTTGAAACCTTTTCCATCTCACCTGAAGTACGTATACTTACAAGACGATACTCTTCCCCATATAATTTCATCGTTACTTTCACCTTTAGAGGAGGAGAAGCTGTTAAGAGTACTGAGAGAGGATAAGGGTGCATTTGGGTGGACCATTGCAGATATTCGAGGAATAATCCCATCAGTGTGTATGCATAAAATCTCTGTAGATCCCAAGAAGAAAGCGGTAGCACAACCTCAAAGAAGGCCGATGCCATAATTGAAGGATGTTGTTAAGGAGGAGATTATAAAGATGTTGGAAATGGGAATCATTTTCCCAATTCCAGACAGTGAATGGGTAAGCCCGATTCATGTGGTGCCCAAGAAAGGAGGATTCACTGTTCAACCTAATGAGTTTGATGAATTAATCCCCGTAAGGCTAATTACTGGTCATCGAGTCTACATCGATCTCATGAAACTTAATGACACAACTCGTAAAGGTCATTTTCCCCTACCATTCATTGACCAGATGTTAGAAAGGTTAAGCGGTCATGCTTTTTATTGTTTCTTAGATGGATATTCTGGTTACTATCAGATTCATATTGCCTCCGAGGACCGTGAGAAAACAACTTTCACATGTCCATATGGAACTTTTGCATACAATCGCATGCCTTTTGGACTTTGTAATGCACCAGCAACATTTCAAAGGTGTGAGATCTCACTATTTACGGACATGGTGGATGACTTTCTGGAAATTTTCATGGATGATTTTTCTGTATTTGGAGATAGCTTTGATAAATGCTTGGACAACTTGAGTAGATTGTTGAGGAGATGTGAAGAGACCAACCTTGTACTTAACTGGGAAAAATGCCATTTCATGGTCACAGAAGGAATAGTGTTGGGACATAAGATTTCAAGGAAATGAATGGAGGTTGATAAGGCAAAGATATAGGTAATAGAGAAGTTACCCCCTCCAATAAACATAAGGATGTTATGAGCCTTTCTTGGCCACGCAGGCTTCTATAGGAAGTTTATTAAGGATTTCTCTAATGTTTCTAGACCTTTGACGGAATTACTTGCAAAGGATGTGCATTTCGTATTTGGAGAGGAGTGCAAGCAAGCATTCAAAACATTGAAGCAAATGCTTAAAACTGCCCCAATTTTGATAGTACCAGACTGGAGCAAACCTTTTGAGCTTATGTGTGATGCAAGCGACATGGCAGTTGAAGCAGCCCTGGGACAAAAGGAGGTTAAAATATTTAAGCCTATCTATTACGTTAGTCATACCCTTAATAGTGCCTAGAGGAACTATATGACTACAAAGAAGGAAATCTTAGCTGTTATCTTTGCATTTGACAAGTTTCAACCACATCTGATAGGATCGAAAGTCACTGTATTCACTGACCATGCAGCTCTGAAATACCTTCTAACCAAGCATGACTCCAAGCCGAGACTGTTGAGATGGATTCTACTCTAACAAGAGTTTGATGTCGAGATCAAGGATAAAAAGGGATCTGAGAACCAGGTGGCTGATCACCTATCAAGATTAACTTTGCTAGAAGAGGAGCAACCGACTGAGATCAGGGAGAGTTTTTTTGATGAACAACTTTTTTCCGTCTCAGTAGTAGCTCCATTCAAATCTCATACCAGACAAAATACATCATGAGTGGCAAAGTATACCTTTGGTTTGCTAACATTGTGAATTATCTAGCAGAAAGGTACCTACCACCGGAATTCACAAGTGCGGATACGAAAAATTTCTTTACGGATCTGAAGCATTACTATTGGAATGATACCTACATATACAAGATGTTCCCTGATACCTTTCTTAGGAGATGCGTCCATGACAAGATTCCAAGTATTTTGAGCCAATGTCATTCTAGAGAAGTTGGAGGTCACTATGGGCCAGCCAAGACAACAACAAAGGTACTGCATTGTGGATTCTATTGGCCGACAATACATAAGTCTGCTTACAAGTTTACAAGAGCCCTTCATTCAGTCAAATGACTGGTAACATTTCCAAGCGGAATGAGATGCCACTGTATAGTATCTTAGATGTAGAAGTATTCGACGTATGGGGAATTGATTTTGTTAGGCCTCTTACATCGTCAGAATCTAATCGTTACATCCTGGTAGCAGTTGATTTTGTTTTCAAATGGGTGGAGGCAGTGGCCTCACCTACTAATGATGCCAGGCTTGTCCTGAGATTTCTTAAGAAGAACATTTTGATGAGGTTTGGAGTGCCCAGAGCCATAATTAGTGACGGAGGGAGCCATTTCTGTAATAGGTTGTTTGAGAAATTGATGTTGAGATATGAGGTTAGACATAAGATTGCAGCAGCATATCACCCGCAGACAAGTGGACAATTGGAGGTCACGAACATTGAGATAAAGAGGATCTTAGAGAAGACTATGAATCCCACTAGGAAAGATTGGTCTTTGAAATTAGATGACGCTCTTTGGGCATACAGAACGGCTTATAAGACCACAATTTGGATGTCACCGTACAGGATAGTGTTTGGGAAAGCATGTCATTTACCAGTAGAACTCGAGCACCGAGCCCTGTGGGCTATGAGGTTTCTAAACATGGATGAAAGTTTAGCCGGTGAGAAGAGATTATTAGAATTGAATAAATTGAAGGAATTTAGACTTCAAGCGTATGAGAATGCTAAGATTTACAAGGAGAGAACGAAGCGCCTGCACGATAAAAAGATTCTCAACCGCACATTTCAAGTTGGAGATAAGGTGCTGGTATATAATTCGCGTCTTTGTCTTTTTCCTGAGAAACTGAAGTCTAGATGGTTTGGACCACAAGTAGTAACAAAATTCTTCAATTCAAGTGCGTGTGAAGTTAGGAATGAATACTTTGGGAAGACTTTCATAGTAAACGGCCACAGGATAAAGCATTACCTAGAGCACAATTATCACCCTGAATTGGTAGTCTTTATGTTGGAGGATCCAATGTACGAATAAAGGTGCCCTATTAGTACATTCGAGCTGGTGACTATAAATTCAGAACTATTTCTAAACCCTTATTTACTACTTTTGTTTATTTTGTTTGGGTCAATAAAGTAGCATGACAATCGCAAGGTTTTTTTCATCACATATATCTTTGGTCATCTGCCTAGAGATATAAATGGTTTTTTCCTTCGCGATTCTCATGTGACACCCTCGTAAAAGTTTTCGCATCTTGCTTAGGCCAATAAAGAATAAAGTGGCTTAAATTATTTTTGCGCATTCCTGAGGTATGCACAATTACCGCCACCTTGTTTTCTTATTGCCCTTCGCATGTTACTCACAGTTTTTGGAAGTATTTTGGAATGCAGTAAAATACTTGGAAGATGGATGACCTAGGAGCCAATGATTACGCTCCAGAATTCACTATATGACTCAGCCGACCAATTCCAGATCTAAGTATCTTTTCTATTTTCTATTTCATTATTAGTCATTGGGGACAATGCCTATAATAAGTGGGGGGGTAGGCGGTCTTAGCAGGGTAATCGATAAAGGGAATAATTTTTGAAATTTTAACACTATTTTTAGCTTGCCTATTGCACATTCCAAGTAAGGAATATGTAGAAAAAGAGCCCAAGAACAATTTAAAGTTAGCTATAGCGTATTCAATTTAGTATGCAAGAATGAGCATGTATTACGTTGCATGAAGTTGTAACTTATTAATTGCTATCCTATCATTGCACTCAATGTTATAGCACGTAATCTGAGTGAGAAGCGTTTGAGATTAGATGACAAATTGTTTTAACCGGGAATAATTATTTGTCTATCTATATACTTTAACAAATTGTTGTAGGACAAGGGAAGCAACTTGAATGCCACCAAAGATAAACCGGAACAAAACGGACTTGTGAGAGAGAGAGAAAAAAGAGTGAGGAGTCGATGGAGCATAAAACGCACGACTATGGCATGAAAAAAAAGAAAAGAAATAAAAAAGAGAAAGAAAAAGAAAAAGAAAAGAGAAAGAGAAAAGAATAAAAACAAACGAGGACCTAAGAGTAATACTCGGTCCCCATGTCCGTCCTGCCCGATTAAGGTACCATGTTTCGTAACCAAGTCTGAAGGCAAGGAGAGCGAGCGTATGCACAGGTAAGTTAAGATTGTGGGGTTAATACAACTTGATTCTCTTCACGAACGCACTACCACAAAAGATTTATCACACGGCACATTGATGCATGGTAAGTAATAATTAATGGGGAGCTTGTGGATTGTCTCATGATATGTGTTTTGCCTGAAATCTTTATTGAATGTGTGGTAGTTGATGGGGATTTCTCTTGGAGGTACATTCTGCCTTGATACTCTGCTCGAGGACGAGCAAAGGGCTAGTGGGCGGTAGTTAATGACGTTTAAAATAGTCTATCATACAGCATCAACATTCTATCCATTATGAGCTAAAAATAGTTGTTTCGACCAATAAATGTGAACCATTTGAGTTGAATATCATATGTCAGGTTCGTGAGTCGAGTATTATACATTTAATGTTTATTTTCCATTATTCGATATTATTTCATGTGTTATTTGATTATTTTCATGATATGAAATATTGTACTGAGCATTGTGGACAATTCTTGAGTGGACTGAACGAAAGTATTGGGCCTAGGGTATTCCAGAACCTTCCAAGCTAGGTCGGCAGAAAGAAAAAGACAAAAATACCCCCGGTTAATCGGGATTTACCGCCGAGTTACCGAGGCTCCAAAATCATCCGAAACGTGTTTTCTTGGACGAGGGGTAGTTCTAGGTGTTTGTAAGTCGGTTTATTTAGCTATAAATAAGAGGCATCGCCTCAGAATTTAGTGTGTACAACTTTCAAGACAAGTATTATGCAATAAAAGTTCTTTGTTCTTTAATTTATTTGTTTTATGAGTTATGGTCGAGGAGACGATGGATTCGAGGGTATGATTTTTTGTCTTTTCCAAGATGTATATCTATCGTTGTTGTAGTTGACTAGTATGTGCTAATTGTTTATTTAGTTTAATTGTGTAGTAGTTAGTTTATTTTACCCCATGTGTGTATAGATCTGATTTGTTGGTGAAGAAATCATGAAATAGTGATTGCGTTCTTCAGATCTGTGATGGTCAATATCGCTAGATCTGAATACCTAGTAAAATACTCGTTCACTATAATCGGCGCCAGCTACGTTGATCGAAAGATTTAATTTACATGTTAGTAGCCTGATCAACTATTTGCATGTCATCGTAAATTAGCATTAAGGACTTTTAGTGAAGTGTTAATTTGGACATTGTTTTGATTGTCCTTCGGAACGTGCTAGTCATAGTTGATAGCTGCCTAGGGAGGTTTTCGATATTGAGCCAGCAACTCTAAAACTTAATGCGTGTGAACTAATACAACCAACGAAGGAAGTTAGTTGCATATAGATTGTCTGGTGTCCTTACAGTCACTACAAGAAATCTGCATTTTTATGGCATGCATTGCGTCCCATAATTTTGGTTTTATGGTGTGCTTGAGCATGCCATAATATCCCGCATCGTAAAACTTAAAAAAACACGGCATGAATACGCGTGATGTAAATCCTCTTTTCTGTGCCATAAAAAATTTCTCGGAAAAATAGAAGGACAGAATAATGGCGTGCATTTGCGCACATTAAAAAGATAATCTGTTTATGGCATGCGAGTTACGCCATAAAATGCTTCCCGCCAAATGATTCATGGCGTGCTTGTGCACGCCTTAAAAATATTCTTCTTCCCACCAAATGAATTATGGCATGCTTTTGCAAGCCATAAAAAGAGCCTAATTGATGCCATCAAATGGCTTCCCGCCAACATTATATCTCAGTTATGGCATGCAATGCATGCCATAAACTCATTCCCCGTCAATAAAAATACAATGTCACAACATGCTTTGCACGTCTTACATTATATGTTGTGTATAAAATGATTATTATTACCCTAGATTAGTTGTGATCAACACACCAATTTCACAATAATATAATTATAAATGCACATCATAAACATAACATCCCATCATAAATCCACTACATATACTATCTCAAAACATGTCAAACAAAATGTCATTCTCTAAATTAGTAAGATATTCTACAAGCTCCTTGAGTGAAACAATAAGTTGATATCTACTACACGGATCTAAACATCACAGAATCAAAAGCGGTCCGTCTGTGAAATCGACCGGTCTAGCCATTTATCCATCTTCTACTCTTCCACTTTAATTGCATCCTGCCTATTCCAAAGTAAATAACTTAATTAACTATGCCCAATCAATACATCTTAACACCAAAAAGAATCATTGTTTGTATCGTCTTAAACACAACCTAAGTCTGACATGTCTCCTCTACAAAACCATTATAAACCATTATACTAAGGACTGTTGAGTCACATTTGCAATAGGAGATACATTCTTTTATTTTAGGTTATATCTTCACATTTGCAATAGGAGACCAACAGATTCATTTCTGGCACAGAACCTTTGGTCAATTGCAAAATATTCTCCCTATAATCAAACATTCACAACAAGACTTACCAAATCCTTTATAAATAATGACATTTTCGTAAGTTCCAGTAACATGTGGCCATTCTCAAGGACAAACATAGTAAACAGTTCTATGGAGTGGAGTAAGACATATAGCGTCGTATAATGTAAAACCCGAAAACATATCACACTTACACACAATGACCCTATGATCTACATACCTTATGTTCCTTTTAAAAGGACAACTGCCATACTAAAATTATCTCCAACTAAATATCAATGTAAAACCAAATACATCTCTTATGCTTACAAACAAGAAGGCACCACATTCTGTTTCTGATGAACGAACTTCATTTAGATCAAAACAAAACGGTAGAAAAATTATATTCTTTTTAACAAAAATTCAGTTGTAACACAATCAGCATACAAAGGAATAAAGGGGGAAAATAAAATAAAATAATTGATCTCCTATTGAAAATGTGAAGATATAAACAAAAATTTCCAAAAGAGAAAGCAATGTGAAACAAATGTAGTATTCATTCTCTCCAGAAAAACACAAGCTGACACAGGAAACAAGTGATAAACACGCTTTTAGTCCCTTTTCTATCCTCAATGTTTCATTTTCGTACTCTGTATTGCTTCAGCTACTATCGAACACCAAAGCAAAAAAGGTATGAAATCACAAGAGGGCAGAACAGAAACATTAATAGCAACATGAACACCATCAAACCGCGCAGCAATTAATAGCATCAGATCATTTTTTTGGGATAAAAATAAAGTACTGCTAATACATTAACAGCATACTATCGAAATACAAAAAGGTCATAAAACTCAACGCAATAAACACCAGGATAACACAGGAATAACTCAAATCTGATCATGGATGTTTAGTTACGGTCAAATCCAAGAGGAGACTTACTTGGGGACAAAAGCACAACTCCTGAAATCTAACTCCCTTGCATTTTCTAAAGGATTGCTCTCAACAACTCACTGAAACACCCAAATCAACACATGAATCTACTCTATCTCAAATTTACCCCAAACACCTAAACTTCCTTGAGGACTGTCCATAAACACACCAGGCAAGGACCAGAACAACCTGCACATAGACAGCTTGACCTTGAACATACTAGGGTCAAATTAGTCCAGAAAATGCAAAAGGTAAGCCTGATTCTCCAAAAAACTGCTAACCTTAAACCAGAAAAGGAAAACCAAATACAAATTTCTGCCTAAAACAGAGAATTGACCAAAAATCAAGGCCATATAAGAATAATGCATACCAAGATCATTGATGCAAAAAAAGAGATTTATAACACAAGTTTAGGTCATGAATTTACCTCAAAGAAGTTTGATGCAATTAGAGGGCCAAGCCACTGTGCTTCTTTTTGCATCGGATAAAGTGGTGAATTCTTCGGTTGGTTGAGACAAGGCAATGTCCTCAATCATTTCTCGTACCCATACCTTCCAACAATGAAGACCAAGAGGAATACAATGTACTTTATCGTCCGGATCCTTAGACGCTAGTTCTCCAATAGCAACAATCTTCTCGGTCTCATACCAACTCAATAGGTGCAATTGTTGCATTTGAGGAGCTTTTTTCTGAACTTGTCTAGGAGAAGTCGGAGAACATGGAACATTCTTAGATTTTTTCTTAACTTGTCTAGGAGAAGTCGAAGCACATGGAACATTCTTTCTCTTCTTGCATAATGATGTGTCTTTCTAGGAGTTGACAAGGTGAATTGGCGGAATTGCAACATTGCTATTTTCCTATTTATCAGGACAAACAAAAAATGATAACACTAGTAATCAAACATAAAGCACTACTAGAGAATGAAGAAGATGAATATTAAAATAAAAGAATACTCACACTACTATTATCTCATTTGTCACATTGAGATAAAAGATCTTTAACTAACATCTTCAAATCTTGCAATTCTTTTTCCACCATATTAATTCTACTATCTGCAAGACCTCTTTCAATCAACAGGAAAGGTGTTTCCCCAAATCCATAGCCCCGCACCCATCCCCGTCTTTCAGGGCCTAAAACTTGAGCAATCGGATCATCATTAATAGTCCATTGCGATGAATCCGGTTGTTGGACCAACTTTTCCATAACTTGTCTCTTTGAAAAAAATTGTTAATAGAAATATGAGTATATTTCACAGAAAATCTTACTCTCATGCTTCGATAATACATACATAGGTGTTGTATGCTTGAAGGTGCTAGGATCATCATTCTTTAGATGCAACTTTTTCGGATCCCCATCTTCTTCAAATCCTTACGAGAATTCAGGTTGTCCTTTGTTTTACCCTTCATATTCAAAAGAGTTCCAAGAAGGCTCTCTCAATTATTCTTCTCTACATGCATCACATCCAAATTGTGGCGAATTAATAATGCCTACAAGATTGACGGTTTACATGTCAACAAATAAGTTTTTACATAGGACGGACAAATGTAAAACAAAAATACATTAACTTACCTCCCAATATGGCAAGTCATAGAATATTGATCTCTTCTTCCATCGTTCGGTAAGTTTTAAAGGATTGTCACAATCATCATCAGTTTCATGCTCAATGTCTAGTGAAGTCTCTGCTCTCTTTCTTTTTCTAGACACCTTATTTTTCTTCCCCTTTGTTCCCCAATCATTTACAATTTTCTTGACAACTTCAAAAATTTGTGATCCAGTCAAATATATAGGTTTGGTTATACACTCTACGGTACCAACAAACCAACCTGCTTTAAAACGATAAGGATGATCCTCAGGAAGCCACTTGCGATGGCCCATATATACATGTTTTTTTTTTCCATTTTCCAACCATTTAGAACAAGTTTGAACACCACATACATGGCATGCTTTCTTCCCTTTTGTCGAGTAACCCGATAAATTACCATACGCAGGAAAATCATTGATGGTCCACATCAAGATTGCCTTCAAATTAAATGTTGATTCACTACAAGTATCATACACTCTCACCCATTTGTCCCAGAGCTCTTTTAAATCTTCGACAAGTGGTTGTAAGTATACATCGATATCATTGCCAGGTTGCTTCGGACCCGGGATCAACAATGTTTGCATGAGATTTTCCTTGGACATACATAATGAAGGGGAAAGATTATATGTCATCAAAATCACTAGCCAACAACTATACCTAGAAGTTAAATCGCCAAATGGATTAAATCCATCGGACGTGAGACCAAGCCTCAGATTACGCGGATCAGATGCAAATACAGGCCATCTACTATCAATGTTTTTCCATGCAGTAGAATCAACTGGATGACGCATCTTTCCATCTTGGCATTTATGCTTATCATGCCAAGTTAGTTGTTTAGACTTTTCCACCGACTTAAACATCCTCTTAAGTCAAGGTATGATGGGGAAATACCTAAGTACCTTTGCCGGTACACCCTTCATAACATTTTTAGACTTTATGTCCACCTTCCACCTTGATGTACCACATTTCAGACATGACCCGCATCTTTTAGCTCTTTCTTGAACAAACAACAGTAATTTACGGATGCATCTATCTTTTGATAACCAAGATCGAATGCTTTCAATACTTTTTGAGCTGCATATAGAGAACATGGAAGAGTATTTCCATCTGGTAGATGTTTTTTGATGAGTGGAAAAAGTTCATCTCTATCATTATCAGGTAAATTAAAATGAGCCTTATATTTGAAAATGGAAACAATTGAGGCAATCACTGTAGCGGAGCACTTAGAAAAAATTGGCAATTCTGCCTCCTCTATTATTTTACTATCTCGTTGTCATTCATTTCATCCATTGGTTCCATAACAACTTCATCATCACATAATGAATCCTTCAACATGTAGTATGTTTCTGGAACTTGAACATCCTGGTGTTGTGTGGATGTTGACCCTTCTGGGTGTAGGATGTGATTAACTTCAATTGGATGTATTCCATTCATGCATATATGACCAAAAACCATCTCAGGTTCAAGACATTTCATATTTACGCACATGCAACAGAGGCATCTAATGGTAGGTGGATTTCCTGAACTGGAGCAAAGTTTATCAACATATCGTTGGGCTCCTTCACGATATGTTTTGGTGTCCCTAAAACATTTACGAGGTTGTTAGCAACATTGTAAGTTAAATTACACATGAATTACACACTAAAGTTGTTGTATATAACCTGGGATAGTAGATCCATTATGCATCCATCTATATATGTAATATGCCTTCACATGTGATGTGTTTCCTTTACTTCACAAATAATTTTAAGTTGGTTAGTAAGTTCCTCTATTCAAATGGGTCCTTTAAACAATTAGCATATTCTTGGTCCCTTAGCTCCATAATCCAAACAAATGACATGGACCATTAACTCAACTTCCTCGTGTGGTACCATGTGCAAATCCACATGGGGGGTTTTCGTAATTGGAACTTAAGATTTAATTTATTAGCTCTACTTACTAATAGTTTAAAACTCTCTAGAAATTGAAAAACCAGTAAGAGAATACTATTAAGATAAGGATATAATAGCATATTTTGGTGAAAGAATATGTATCAACATATTTGGAATAACACTTATGAATCTATTAGACTTAAACGTGCAAAACTGATTTGAACAAGTGGCAAAACAGATCTGGTATGCGAGTAAAACTAATGTCATGAACAGATGAAAGGACTCATACAACAAGGAGGCAAGACTAAACATATAATACTCAAAAAAAGCAATCTAGACAGGCTGAGCTAAAGTTATCAAGTAGATGCATAAACAGGATTGGTGCAAGGCATTTCATATTACATGCATATCAGATAGCTAACAGACCAGACAAGCACATATTACATGCAACAAGCCTCTCAAATAGAGCAACAACTAAATATATATGCAAAACAGATTAGCAAAACAAATACACATACAATATGATCAGATTCAAGACCAAGCTCACTTAGACAGCTTATGACTAGAAGAAAGACCTAAATTTAACTTAGGAAAAACATATTCCAATCAAGAAAGATAACATTTCAAAGATTCAAGACCTGAAGAAGAGTACTTAGAAGGGCAGACCTTATTGCACATGAACATGAGATAACAAGACCATTCCTAAAAATTACACTATGCGGCCTTCACCTTTCAATTCATTCTTACAAACAAGAAGAAAAGAGGAAATTTAAGGTTAACTTCTATTGCGTTACGTTTTTATCACATATTACAAACAATGCTGCTATAATAAAAAGACAAGTCTTCAACATACACCTAACACACTTGACAAGTCTCAGATAACCAAATTAGATTTGTTGCAAGTAAAAGCTTGCTATAATTAATATGCATCTGCAATTTAAATACAATTTTCATTTAGTGACAAAAATGCCTATATCATCATCAGAACAGTCCAATGAAAGACAAAAGAACAGTTGGACAAACCGATATGTATGGAAGGACAATGGAGACTCAAAGTTAGGACAACCAGATGCAACTTAACCATACAGAACACTGAGAACAGGTAAAAAGACCTGAAGTTATGCAAACAGAACTAGAAGCAAGCAAGCAAACAAGACTATAGTTAAACATATCAAGGACCTAGACACTTGAAGACGACACCATTCATCGCCTTGAAATTTCCCTTTGTCTCAAAAGCTTCGTTGGATTCAGTATAATATCTATCTAATGAACATGGAGTCTGCTTTCTACTTTTCGGTTAGATTTTTCAACATTTAAATGTGTTTTGAAGAGGAGAATAATGCATCCCAAAATATAAGAGGGTTTATTCTTGATCCATAATTTATGATAAAGATGGAGATTCTTGTATTTTCCATAGCCGTTGAAGGAGTTTAATATGATTGATTCAAAACTAGTAAAGCAAATTTTTCAAAGACTCGTTAAATTGAAAATACCTATTCAAAGAGCATAAGCATCTTAGTAAAAAACATTCCATTTAGAAACTTTTTAGATAAGGATATTGATGAATAATGATGCATAAGCAAGATAGCAAGTATGAATGTCATGTACACATGGAACGAATTAGGCATTTTTGTAAATGTTTTGATCAGATTCAGAATTCGGAGGTGCTTCTGCTAGAAGCTCCAAACCATGTAGTAAGACATCAAATCAAATCAAAATAAAAAAAAAAAAACACAAGTTTAAAACTATTTAACCATAACAATATGAAAAAAATGCTACTGCTACAATCACTCCAATTGGGACAATTTACTAAGGGAGAATAAAGTCCGTGAATCTGCTATGCCAATCTTCTTATCAATCACAGCAACACATTTTCAATAAATAAAACAATCAAAATGAAATACAGAGGGAAAACCAAGTGTGTCTTCATCAATGTTAGTGGTTATAGCATTCAGGTAACTACACTTTTAAACAGAAGGAAAAGTAGGAAATCTCAAAAGATACCAGATTTCAAAGCTTTAGATCAGCAAGGAAGTGTAGAAAACTCAAAAATGCTACGCCGTGAACATTCACACATACAAACAAATACTATTTGAAAAGCAAGCCTGCCAAAGTATAGAAGATCTTGTGTTAGTAATCAATAAGAGTAGCAAAATTCTTAACATCAAAACGTTCTGCTTAAAGCAATACAGAAAAAGGGTGAAAAATGTTGATTTGACTAGAAGAAACTAGACCACTAAAATTCTGTTTGGCCTAAATAATATAAGCAAAATGAGAGGTAAACAGCTCCTAAATGCACTATTTCATCTTGGAAATATTGTGAACAGCTCCTAGAAGAAAGTTATGATTCTTATCAATTCTTTAAAATATTTCAGGTATTAGTTTCTTCTCCTTGGTTTCTTCTTCAAACAATGTCATATTGGGCTATCCCGACTCAAACGTAAAGTCCGTTGTACGGATTATTCTAGACAGCAATTACAGAGTGCTAGGAAAATTCTCATATAACCAAATCACTCCAGATGACCAAATAGGTCAAGCAAGAATCATATGATCACAGTATACAACACACACTTCTCAAAACTAAAGCATCATCCAAAAAAAGACAAATGTCCTTGAAAAACAAATGCAGGTTTACGCCTACATGTAAAATCCAGGTAAGTGACTATCTTACATTGTAAATTACTAACTCACCTCAAAGCTAAAACAATTCAATAGAGGTGTAATTCATACATTTACATCCTAACAAGAAGCAGGTTGCAATAATGTTTCTCCATCCGGAGATAAAATCATAAGTGACTAGTTCACTACAGTAGCATATAAAGACATCAACTTTATACAAGAAACAAAAACACATAGCTCTTTTAGCTACATGATGCCCATTACAGGGGTAAGCTGAGGATTGATCATAAGCTGAGGTTATGGAGGTACAAAGAAAACCTTCTAAGTTTAATTTGTGAACATTTTTAACAAGACCTGTTAGCTTCTAAGATTTCGTAGCAATAGATTAACTTGTCAAGTCGCTGTTGATCGACGACTACTATCCTAAGGTTCTTCAAAATATTTCCGTCAGTATCTTGTCTCTCTTCACAAGTTTTCAGCTTCTTCTTTCCCGTAACATTTCATGCCTTTTCACCTCTAGCTTACTTAACTACTTATCCATGTATTGTATCATTACAACAACATACAAGCCTCATTCCTATTCCCAGCAAGTGAGGTCGGCTATATGCTCTTTATCACTAACCATATCCTTTCCGATACTAAATCAAAATCATTGTTATTACACAGAGACTGAAAGTCACAATTTGCAGTCCATTTAAGAAACTACGAAAGAATAAAGAAGTACGACAAAGACAAAGTATAGTCCACAAACCATGGAGAATGTTATAGGAAATCAAACCTAACTCTAGAAAAAATAAGAAATACCTTTCAAAGTGAAGCCTTTTTCTCAAATCGGCCAATTATTTCTGCAACCTCAAGACATATAAGAAGGAAATAAAGTAATTCATAAATTTGATACATATTAATTCCTAACCAATGAATTAACCCTTCCGTCAGACCTTGAATTCCCACCCATTTGAGTACAGTAAACTAAGCCATTACTGCAAATCCCTAAACATTAAAAGTCGACAGAAAAGAAGAAAGATTAAACGAACCTATTATTCTGGTGAGCCAAATCCAACACTGCGAAATTCAAAGAGCACCATCAGTTTGAGAAAATCGAAGGCAGCCCACCATGAGTTTGAGAAAATGCAAGAGAGAAAAGAAAATGATTTAGTAGAAGGGATGAAGTTGAGATTAGGTTTTTCTAGGACCTTTTATTTTTGTCCGGGAACAATGATATTTTGGCAAAATAGCGTGCAAATTTAGCGGGAAATGAAAAATCATGGCTTGCCACATAAAGCGCATCCTAAATTTAACTAAAAACATGGCATGAACATCGTGTATGCCATTATATAATTTATGAAGAATTTATGAAATTATGACGTGCAAGGTAAAGGATGTCATAATTTGGTAAAATTATGGTGTTAAAAAATGCACGCCATAAATTGTGCGCACTAAAACTACTATGTTCTTGTAGTGAGTGGAAGTAGATAGGAGTAGGCATTATACCCGTAGCTGACAATGAATTAAAATTTACCAACGGGGATGAATATTGCATGTTATGGGGGAAATAACTAATAACTCAAAATTAGACTAATACTTTAGAATCTCTTGATTGCTCCGTTTGAACTGGCATAATGTTGCTAGTTTATTGTTACCAATTTACTTCTTTTTATATTTTAGTTGGTCGTAGACCATTGTCGTGACGTATCAATCTCGATTAATTTGCGTTCTTACGAGTCTCTGTGGGATTCAACTTTGACTCGCCAGTACTCTACTACGATAGACCTAGTCCTATTGCTAGCGAGTGCTTTGCACGCGTTCAGTAGTAAAACCAAACACAGAATAGTTTACAACCACCAATCATGGTAAGGAGATTCTCATTTCTTCATATTTGTTAAGAGAATTTTTTGGGTTTGCACAAGGAAATGGATCCCCAACAAATCCAGAAAGTACGCAACTGCCCAGAATGACCTTTGTTGAATCAATCAAGACTGATCCTGATGAACAATCATCACTTGGAATCAATGTTAAGTATATTTCCTTATGAATATAATCTGCTGAGCAAATACATTGCCAGAAATTTTCTACGGTTGGTTGAAAGATATGACACTCTATCAGGGCCCAAGATTGATTTGATGATTATCATTTCAAGAAGCATGAAGTTTGATTGGGCTAGATTCTTCATACACTACATGAAGAAGGTCATGACTGAAGAAAGAAAAACAATCAAAAAAAGAATCAAGGAGAAAAAGATAGTCAAATATCTTGGATTTGGATTATTTATGAAGATCAAACCTTTGGGTTTTATGAAACAAAGTCTGTTGAATTAGTTGAAGATTGATGATGCAGCTCCTCAAAGCATCAACAAAGCAAGATACAAGCCTGAAGTAAATTCTCAATCCTGGTTTGGATGATGATGGAAAAGATCAACCAGAAGAAAGTGAACCAAATCCGGAGTTGAGAAGAAAAAGGAAGGCTGATCCTAAAGTTTTTGAATGAAGGAAATCAGTGGAGAAAAGGCAGGCTACTAAACCTACAAAATCAACAACAACTTCCAAGTCAGATACAAGGATGATCACTGATATTCTGAAGCCTAAAAAGTCTAAACGACCAGCAGACTCTACAAAGTCTGCTGATACAAGCATTACAGAAGATTCCCATGCACCTGCTGAGCCTGTAAAGACAACCGTTGCATAATTCTTCACTGAACAACTTAAGGATGCATCAAGAAAAATAAAGGCAATAAGCAAAAAGGCACTTGAACAAGCCCTATTTGAATCCTCTGAAAGACCAAACAAAAGAATGAAACAAGTTGCTAAGAAGAATATCAAACATAGAAAGGGAAATTTTTTGAGAACCTTAGAACAACAAAAGTAAAAAGATGATAAAACCGAAGAAGATGGGGAAGGTGAGAAAGATCCAACTTAAAAGGGTGCTGAAGTTGTACAAGAGCCTTCTGAGAAGGCTTGTGAAACTGTACAAACCCCTGTTGTGGATGATACACCCCATGGGGAAGTAAGGATGGAACAAACCCCTACTGAGGGAAATGCAACACAGGGGGAAGCAAGTGTTGAACATATGGAAGTAGTAGACACTAATATTCCCCAGACAACTAAAAAACATACTAATATCTTTCTATCTGCTGAGGAAACCTTGTCTCATCTGGTGGAGACCTTTGGAGGTCAATCTACCGAGCCTCAACTTGCTGCAAGAAAACCAACAATGGCTTATGTCAGAACACCAAGGAAACAAAAAGGAGACATTGCCTTGGAAAGAATCTATCAGTACATTGAATGGAAGATGGGTTTTTACAAGAAATAGAAACCTGCTGCTGAGATGATGACAAATTTTGAAGAATGGGCTTTTGAAAATCTAGGAACTGAGAATTTGTTTCACTTTATAAACTGTGAAGAGTTGGTTTCCAGACTTCAAGAAGCTGTAGAAGAAGGAAGAGGAGTTCCGTTGTTTAAAGATCCAAAGTACAAACCATTTGGTGATTCTGATGATTCATCATCTTCTGATTCTGATGATGATCATCCAATGCATCTTGGAGAAACAAATGGTGTTGTAAAAGAAAGAACAACAAAATCTGTACAAAAAAGATCTGGTGAGAAAGATAAGGAGCAATCTGCTGAAGAACTAAGACAGCCTGTTGAAGAACAACAGGTTGTTGATGTTATTGAAGAAGAAGTGTTAACAACTGAGGCACCACAATCTGTACCAGAAAATGAAGATGAATTGTTGGATACTTTTCCTATTGAACTGGAAGCTGAGTTGGACAAAACAACAATTCTAGGAGGTGCTGCCTTAGGTGATTCTTCTGAAGTACCAAGAAATGAACAGATTGATGCCGTATCTGAAGAATCTGTTCAATTTCTAGACAGAATTGTTGGTCCCTTAGAAAGGCTAACACAAGTTTAAAAGGGGGAGGGGGTGAATAAACTTGTCACCAAAAACCTAACTGAGAACTTAGTCTAGTGTACATTGATTAATAATTAAGGTTCAGTTTTAACTTGTGTGGAGTTGAGCCGACAAAGCTGAGTTTAAGTCAAACTGACTTATACAAAACTGAGTCAACCGGCAGTGGATATAGATTTTAGCCTTTATCTGGATCTTGTTATTCTATAAGAAAAGGATGTATACAAAACTGAATTCTGGTGAATGTCAGTTTGTGAACTGTGTGTGCTTATAGCAATCAGTTTCAGTTTCAGTATGCTGTATGACAAATATAAATGCTGTAAAGATAAGTAAATGTGTAAAGTAAGTAGTGTAAGAATTATAGTGGTTCCAGGTGGTGTAATCCTGTCAGTCCACTCTTCCCCTGTGATGTAGGAGGAAAATTCCACTAGAACTCCTTGAGGTACACTGTTACAAAAAGTCCTATATGATTAGTCCTTGACTATCCCTAGTGTCACTATCTAAACAACTAAAGAATAGGTTGTATGGCTACTCTTCAACTGCTTGAACCACTGGTCCTTAGAGGGTTGTATTGCCTCTTCACCAGCTACCAGCACAAACACAGTCTACCCGACTGCAAATGTCACAACTGTCCTTGGCAACTCCTTGACCGGATTGCTTCATAGTCTAAGTTGGGCTGAGAATCAATAAATTGATTCTTTCTTGTGGTTCTTCAAAGTGTAGAAATCTGGATAAGATCGATGTAGCTTGAACACTTGAAGAATACTAGATAGATACTGTTGAGCGCAAATAATAATTCGAATGAACGAGACTTGTGCACAAAATGCTTGTAATCTTGTTAATTCTTGGTGTTTGATCCTTGGTGAAAAGTCATCTATTTATAGTGTGAGGTCCAACGTTCATTTCGTTTTGAATCCGAATTGTGTCAACGTCTATCATGTAACGGTTATATTTGGTGACCGTTCTGACTTTTCAGTATTTCATCCAATTGGGTTGCTTCCTTTACTACGTTCGAATGTACTTTCAGTTTGTTGGATGACTGACTATAAAACAGAGTTTCTGATCGATTTTATCTTGAGTATGTCGATTTCGAGTTTACTAACTGACTTAGAGCATTAACTGAGTTTTTACTCTTCTTCAAAAACTTTAGTACTCTATTTATCTGATTATATGTGATTGAATCAAATTACACGATTCCTTAAAAAGATCTTCTAAGATATCATTGTCCTTATGATACTTAGGTCATCTTTCAAGATCCATAAAGTCAGTTCAGGTCATCACAGACTTACCTGAATTCTAACTTTACAATCTCGGCTTAAAATCTTCATAAATTGAGTTTGAACCCTCAATTCTTCAATATTCCTTAACTGAGTCCGTGTCCCTCAGTTCTTCAAATACTAGATAAGCCAACCGAGTCCGTGACCCTCAGCGAACTTAACTTCTTTAGTTTCTGAGTGTACTTCAGTTCTTGGGTGTACATCTTTAGTCACATGTTCAGTTCCAGTTATCTAAGTGTTTTACAGTTTCTTAGATGATTTCCAGTTTAAGTTCTACGACACTTCTATCTAATATCGATTGCTTGTGCGATGTACCCTATACAATTATCAGACTCTATTAAAACCCATACATTCAGTTCTAGACATCTTTTAGCTTTCCACTATAACAGTTAGTTTCAGCACTTCATCAATGGTGTGTAAACAAATATATTCTTGAATAAGATGAATCATCATCAAAACTAAATTTTATACCCAAAAATTTCCCCTTTTTTGATGATGCCAAAACCCTCCTTAAAAGAAAAGCTTAAAGATAAATAACAATTCAAAACAGGTAAAACTGGAAACTGGATTTCATTAAGAGTTCTGCAAAAAACTGGAATAGTTACACAGTAGATAAACTGAAATAAAATCTAAGAATTTTTTCGTGTAACTTTGATAAATTTCTTCTCTTTATCAAGAAGTAGAAAAGAATGTTCTATCTTTGTGTCTTCCTTGGAGAAGGTTCTGAGATACTCTACTTGACTTGTAAGTTTCCACTTTCTCCACAAAACTAGCTTTGGTAATGCTGATTCATCCTTATAATAAATTTCAAATTCTGCTGTATGAGTTTTCATCTATTCAGTCTTGTCTCTGATCTGCAATCTCTCTTCAATCTTCTTGAACTTCTTGTACTATGTCATCTTCTGATTATGATACTGATCAGATAAGAAGTAAACAAGAGATTCTTCATAAGTCTTGTCTTTGTACTTGAGTTTGACATTGCTATGATCTTTGACAAACTTCATCCACAAATCCTTTGTAAGAGTTGCTCTCTTTTCCCCAGGTTGACTATATTTTTCAATTAGCTTCTTTGGATCTGCTGCTGATTTGTATTTCTTCAGTTCCTCATCCAGCTTCATCTTTTCATCAAGCAGTCTCAGGTTTTCTTCTTCAGCTTTCCCCGTATTGGCATCATATAACTGATTTACCAACTGATGGGTTGCTATTTGGTCTGCTGAGATAATCTTTTGGGAAGTAATTACTTCATTCAGCTGAGTTTCTAAACCATAATTGCGTTGATTTAAATGCCATTCTGCTTGAGCATGTGTTTCTGTTAAGGGTCAAATTGTATGATTTTTATAGATATATTTTACATCAATTTCCCCCGTATATGGATGTTTTTCATAGAAATCGAGCTTATAATCGATTAATTGAGTAAATAGTGTTTTTAAGAGGTTAATTGCAAAACGTAACGAATTATGTGCTTAAATGATGATTTTATGTTATTTTGGAAATACGTTACGCTTTGGTATGTTTTCCTATTGTTGTAGATACTCATTGATGATGGAAGAGAGGATTTTAGAGAGCCAAATTCGTGCTTGGAAAGGATCAATCAAAGTTATGGAAGATTGAAAGATATAAGGAAAGAAATCAAGCAAGATAAATGTCGGAAAATCGGGATTCCGAGTAGTGACGACCTTGCAACGCAGTTCTTGATATGATAACAACCGATTTTACTCTGGACCTCAAGAGAAGAGTTGTAGGGCTTGAAGAGAGGATTCTACAGGATTTTGAATCACTCCATTCCGACTTACGAGGCCCGAGATATGAGCGTTACAAGTTTGGATGCTGTTGCTGAAAATAGTGGACGGGCGTCCGGATCTTCAAATGGGCGTCCGGCACCGTTACTGTAGCAACCGCCTCTGATTTTCTATAAATACAGCAGCTCTCTTCGACCCTAATCATTATCAAATACGCCCCAGCTTCTCTTGAACCCTAAATTTCAAGCAGAGAGCAGCCCGGCCGGCCAAGCTCCATGCTTGGTCGGCCGGAGGTTAGTTAGATTAGGTAGTTAGTTCGTTTTTCTTTCTTCTTGTTCGAGTGATGATGAAGTTGAGCAGCCATGGATGAGCCTTGAAGCTCCCTCTTTCCAGCTGCAACTTAAATTCTTTTTCGATGGATGTTTTGTAAGTTTTAATTCGAATTGTTTGTTTTCTATGTTTATTCGTATCTTGCAATTTTATATCGAAAGATGATTGCATGATTTGATGTTTACCGTAGGACGAAAGTCGGTGTAAACGCGAGATCACCATAGGAAAGATTAGACGTTTGATCTATGTCAAGCGAAAGTTGATAGGTTGGATGTCTAGGTTGTTAGATCTAGTAAATCTTGCACCTTGGTTTATTTTATGATGCGTTAATCTCCGTAAATCGAAAGATAGAGATTGATAGGCGAATTCATCTACGAAAGTAGGAATTCATACGTTTGATAGGTGAAACCACAACTTGAATTAAATCACTATAAAATAATCTATGGAAGAAATTAAGGGTTGCGGGATGGTGGATTATGGTTCGTTCCATGTTTGATCGCTTCAGTCGTTATCATGTTCGTTAGATAGATTTATTCGTTTTTTTCTTAGTTGTAGTTTAGATTTATTTTATGTTGATCGCAACTATCTTTCCTGGCTTTGGACTAACAATCCTCTGTCCACTTTACTTTTCTGTTTTAGTTTAGGTTTAGGTTTAGTTAATAAAGAGGAATTAATGAAGTTAGATTCGACATCCCAATTCCCTGAGGATCGATACCCGTACTTATCCAACTTTACTAGCAACTACCCGGTATTCGGCCGGTTAGGAGGTAGTTTTGCATGGTAGTATAGGTTTTATAAATTTTCTTTTGTTTTAATGATGCAAAATCTCCCCAACAAAAGTGGCGCCGTTGCCGGGGAATCGGTGTTTTGTTGAATTTGGTTGAATTAATTTCTCGATTTTGTTACGTTTTTTATTTTTTTTCTTTTCGTTTTAATAAAAGTAGCGTTTAACAAATCGAGAGTTTTTATTTTTGCCGTGTTTCGATAACCGTTGGGTTAAGAATGTGCAAAAAGTTTTTTACTCGATTTGTGAAACGTGAACTATATGTTTGTTTGTATCTAGTCTAACCCTCTGTGCTTTAATTTGATGTGGCTGCTCTGTGATATTTGATGTATGATATTTTAAGAAATTAGGGTTTGCTGTGTTTCCTGCATTTTCTATGCAAATTCATTTGTTGGACGGCGTTGAGTAAGTGAGCGCCCGTCATCTTCTAACATATCTGCAGGTAACGGCGTGCGGTTGGATGGGCGTTCGTTCGTCAGGAAGTTTCAACTCATTACGGTTTGAAGGACCAGACAGCGTCTATACTTTACGAGCGCCCGTTCGCCGGTTTTCAAGTCAAGCGAGCGTTTGTTTGGATGAACGCTTCGTCGATCTTTGCATTTTGAGGTGAGCGCCGTCTCGATCGATGGGGCGCAAGTCCAGGTTCGAATTTTTCTTGATTTAAATTTTAATGCTTTTATTTGATGTGGATTTTTCATACGAGCTTCGTGGCTATCTCTTTTACGTAGATGTCACGAACTTATATGTTTTTACCTTTCCATCTACGAATCCATGTTAAATAACTGATTAATTTTTATATGCATGATTCATCTAGGCATGTTATAGTATTTATCGGTTCTCGTAAGCTATAACTGTTCTTATGGTTAATTAGTAGCTAATGTCGGTTCCCGTATGCTACATACCGCTCCGATGAATCTTCTAAGCTTTTAAGACTTACGTGCTTCCTTTGTTTTTATAGTTCATATGGGTAGCTACTGTCGGTTTTCCGTATGCTACGTCCTTTCTCCATATGAGTTATACATTTAGATAGATATTTGTTGGTTTCCATAAGTCTATCACTTTCGATAAGTCTTAAGGCGTGTCGGCACTAGTGATGACAGACATGCGTTTATCGTAACTTTGTCATTATGTGGTGAGCGTTTATATATATGTCGTGTTGCATATAGTGGGCTAGTTTTCTTTCTTTTATTTTATTTTCTTTTTGCATATCATTTAAATGCATTTCATTTAGTTGCATTTCATCTAGTTGCATTGTTTTTCTATTTTTCCTTTTATTTTTCTTAAGTGTGGTCACTGTCGGTTTCCGTAACACCACATCGTTTATTTTTTTTCTTTTATTTTTTCTTTTTGAGTGTAGTTAACTGTCGGTTTCCGTAATACTACCTCGTCTTTATTTTATTTTTAGGATTTTTCATGTAGATTGCATTGTAATGCATTTTCATATAGTTGCACCTAGCCCTACTATTTTGTAATATTCCATGTATATGTCCATCTTTATATGAGCTTAATCTAAAAATTCTCTAGACTTCCTTTCCTGTGCTTTATATGTTATCTTACCCCTATCCTCGAGGTATTTCATGTTTGTCAAGTGTGCAGGGTATTTGCATTAGCTATTGTGAGTTTTCAGATGATATCAGTTTTCCGGTGGATGGTCCACAGTCTACTGAGTTCGTCGGGAATTTTTGGATTTGGTTCGAAACACTTCCAGAATAGCTCCCTTTCGGCATACAATCAGCTAAGTTTTCTTTTTCTTTTTCATTCTGCACAACTTGAGGACAAGTTGCAATTTAAGTGTGGGGGAGGGGATGGTTTATGTGTATCTACTTTCGTTTGCTCATATTTTTAGTATTTCTATAAAAAGTGCTTAATTTTAAAATTTTTTATCCCGAGTAGACAAAGGCATATCTTTGCTTGAGTTTATATCATTTTTGCTATATTACGTATATTTAGTAATTTTAGTTGTTTCACCCGACACTCTTTTCACATGCCATAGTAAATGATGAACTAAATGTTGAAAGCCTACCCCATTTTAGTTGGAGATTTTTGATGATTATAGCATGTTTCTTTGCTTATGTACAATTCTTGAAAAGTTTAGTAGTTTGTATTCTAGAGTTAAAGTATGACATCTTGTGAATATCGAAAGTTTGAATGTGATAAGTGAAACATGATTAAGTCTTTGCAATAGTAATAAATTGTTTACTTGAGGTGTTATGCTCGATTAGTGCTGTGCTACTAGAAAATAATCTTTTCCACTGCCAGCCAGAAATCTCTAAGTAAACATAATTGTAATTGTGTGTGTCGAAAGCTGGTTTATGATTTGGGTGAGGTAGGGTGTACCGCGTATGTCCTATTCCACTATGATGACCAAAAGCTCACGACAGTCAGTTTATAGCTGCCTTATGATTGGAGTAAGGTAGGGATTATCTTGAAATGTCCTATTCTGCTATGAGGGCAAAAGCTTATTCTGATGTGTGTTAGAAAAGTGTGAAAAAAGTGGAAATATTGAAATATATTATTATGAATAAGTAAGGACTTAGTTATCGTCGACCTTATCCCCAGTATAAACTGAAAGATATGTTGTCGGGATTATCCTTTGAGTCTGTCAGAAATGTTTTAGATATTCTCTACTATTTCTTTTTGGGATATGTATGTTTTGTAAAGTGCCTGTTATAATTTTTGAATATTTCTAACTTAAATGGGAAACCGGGCTAGTTTTGGTTTGAATAACTTTCAAATTGTGGATCTTAGTGGAAGTTTATTATGGCTATGCACACACTCACTTGGGTGAACTTCTAAGTTATTGAATATACTTTATATTTGTATAGATGTTTATTTGTCTCGAGCTTGACTTTGTTTTGTTTTGCTCGGGACGAGCAAAAGATAAGTGTGGGGGTGTTGTTAAGGGCTAAATTGTAGTATTTATACATATATTTTCTATATCAATTTCCCCTACATTCGTATGATTTTCATAGATTTCGAGCTTTATATTGAAATATTGAGTAAATGATGTTTTTAATAGTTAAATTGCAAAACATAACGAATTATGTGCTTAAATTATGATTTTATATTATTTTGGAAATATGTTACACTTTGGTATGTTTTGATCCTTGTGTAGATACTCATTGATGATGGAAAAGACGATCCTAAAGAGCTAATTTCGAGATGAGAGAGGATCAATCAAAGATATGGAAGAATAAAAGAGATAAGGAAAGAAATCAATGAAGATAAAGATGGAAATATCAAGATTTCGACAGTGGAGTGGCGTCCAAATAAAGCGGACGGCGTCGGATCGAGCGGCGTTTGAAAATCGAACAGCGTTCAAAGGCATAAAATCGAAACAGAGAGTTGAGACATTTGTCCAAGCGAAGCGTCTGTCTCCGTCAAGCATCCTGGGCGGGCGCCCGATTAGTTAAGCAGCGTCCACCACCGCATTCAGTGAGAACCGACTTAGGTTCTTGTAGCAACCGCCTCATTTTCTATTTAAAGCACAAAGCAGCCCCAAACCCTATTTCATTCAGAAATTTCTTCACATCAAAAGAGAGGCCAGCAGCCGCATCTTGGAGAGTTGAAGGCCGGTCACCCGAGCCTTGTGCTCGGGTGAACCGAGGTTAGATTAGGAGTAGTTTAGATGCTTTTCTATTCCGTTCTTGGATCAATCCTTGTATGAAACTATGTGAGTTCTTCTTGATTTATTCAGTTCCAGTTTTTCTTCATGAGTTTAGTTCTTTTTGTATCTTTTCTATGTGTTTATGATGCCATGAGAATAGATTGGAAAATTAGTTTTCAATTGATGTTTATAATACGGAAGTTGCATAAACATTAGATCACCATAGAAAGATAGGATTTTTAATCGTTAATAATGACAAGTTAATCGATTAATCATCTAGGTTGATAGATTCTAAAATACGAGAGTTAACCTGAATCTACACCGAGTGTTGTATGGAAATCAGTTTCAACTTACGAGAGAGTAGAGATTGATAAATTGGATTTACTAAGGAATTAGGAATCCGTAGTTTGAGAATAAATTCACTAAGGAATTAGGGGTTTATGTCTCGTGAAAAGGTGAAACCACAAATCGAATTAGAATCATGAGATTAACTAGGATTGAGATCACATAGGTTTGTACATTATTTGATCCCATGTCTTAGATTAGTTTGTTTATTTTATTTCTTAGGTTAGATTACTTGAATTATTTTCTGTTTTTTATGTTTTGTCGTTCGTTTATTTGTTTTCCTAGAGTAGCAATTGGTAGGATTAATAAGATTAGATTCTACATACCTTTTCCCTGTGGATCGACCCTGTACTTACCCTACTATGCTATCAACTACCCGATATTTGGTCGGTTAGGAGTTAGTTTGCATGTTAAGTATAGGTTTATAAATTTTCGGTTTCCGTAATACTACCTCGTCTTTATTTTATTTTTAGGATTTTTCACGTAGATTGCATTGTAATGCATTTTCATATAGTTGCACCTAGCCCTACTATTTTGTAATATTCCATGTATATGTCCATCTTTATATGAGCTTAATCTAAAAATTCTCTAGACTTCCTTTCCTGTGCTTTATATGTTATCTTCCCCCTATCCTCAAAGGTATTTCATGTTTGTCAAGTGTGCAGGTATTTGCATTAGCTATTGTGAGTTTTCGGATGATATCGGTTTTCGGTGGATGGTCCACGATCTCTTGAGTTCGTCGGGAATTTTGGATTTGGTTGAAAAACACTTCGAGAATAGCTCCTCCTTCGCATACAATCGGCTAAGTTTTCTTTTTCTTTTTCATTACGCACAACTTGAGGACAAGTTGCAATTTAAGTGTGGGGAGGGATGGTTTATGTGTATCTACTTTCATTTGCTCATATTAGTTATAATTTTCTATGAAAAGTGCAAAATTTTCAAAATTTTGTTTAGTCGATAACATTTCAATTGCATGCTAGTTTTATAATCGGCACCCTTTAGTTGTTATCGGTAGTCATATCATGTTACGAGAATAGGTTTAGTAAGTCGATACTCACTTGAACTTCATTTCACGAACCTATTAGATGAAGAGCCAAATATAGAATAGTTTCCGGTTAGTTAAAGGAAAGTTAATTCTCGATCTGAGATAACACTTATTTAGCATTAATGAAAGTTAAGAACTTGTGCTATACTCACGAGTTAGAATCTCGAGTACCTTAGTGTTCTCGAGAACTTTGAGAGTCTTGAATGTGTTAGAAATATATTTGACCGAGAGTTTCCAAAGAGTTTGAAATATAAATATATATATATCTATAAATAGAAATAAATGAATAGAATTTCTTTATGGAATTTTGTTTGTAACTATCACCTCGAGTCCATTTGGATCTGCCCCAATTAGGGAGTGTGGTTTACCTTGGGCTGTAAGGGATTGAGTGATCTCGGGGTATTTGCCTCAATGTAGGGAGTGTGTTATACTTTTGAGGCAGACGATAGGAAATATAAAATATCGTTTTTGTGGAACACTAAGTCAAGTTGATCTAAACCAGTAGAGACCGAGAGGTATTTTCTTGGCACTAAGTAAAGGAGTTTAATTGTGAGTTGGTTACTATGTTCTTGGTAATTAGTTTTGTTAGGTAAGTCTTTGTAGATAGAATGAAGTTTTCGTTTAGTTGACCGGATAAGCTGTTAGTGCTTGATGTATTATATCAAGAGAGGATCGGTGGAAGTTTAGTAGGTTCTCGCACACACATCACCGAGTGAGGTCGATTTGCTGAATACTAGCTTGTCATGATTTTGACTATATCTCGTGTCGAGTTATGTGGATTCTTGATGGTATGTTCTTGTTTTGTTTTACTCGAGGGCGAGCAAAAGTTTAAGTGTGGGGGTGTTGTTAAGGGTCAAATTGTATGATTTTTATAGATATATTTTACATCAATTTCCCCCGTATATGGATGTTTTTCATAGAAATCGAGCTTATAATCGATTAATTGAGTAAATAGTGTTTTTAAGAGGTTAATTGCAAAGCGTGCGAATTATGTGCTTAAATGATGATTTTATGTTATTTTGGAAATCGTTACGCTTTGGTATGTTTTCCTATTGTTGTAGATACTCATTGATGATGGAAGAGAGGATTTTAGAGAGCCAAATTCGTGCTTGGAAAGGATCAATCAAAGTTATGGAAGATTGAAAGATATAAGGAAAGAAATCAAGCAAGATAAATGTCGGAAAATCGGGATTCCGAGTAGTGACGACCTTGCAACGAAGTTCTTGATATGATAACAACCGATTTTACTCTGGACCTCAAGAGAAGGGTTGTAGGGATTGAAGAGAGGATTCTACAGGATTTTGAATCACTCCATTCCGACTTACGAGGCCCGAGATATGAGCGTTACAAGTTTGGATGCTGTTGCTGAAAATAGTGGACGGGCGTCCGGATCCTCAAACGGGCGTCCGGCACCGTTACTGTAGCAACCGCCTCTGATTTTCTATAAATACAGCAGCTCTCTTCGACCCTAATCATTATCAAATACGCCCCAGCTTCTCTTGAACCCTAAATTTCGAGCAGAGAGCAGCCCGGCCGGCCAAGCTCCATGCTTGGTCGGCGGAGGTTAGTTAGATTAGGTAGTTAGTTCGTTTTCTTTCTTCTTGTTCGAGTGATGATGAAGTTGAGCAGCCATGGATGAGCCTTGAAGCTCCCTCTTTCCAGCTGCAACTTAAATTCTTTTCGATGGATGTTTTGTAAGTTTTAATTCGAATTGTTTGTTTTCTATGTTTATTCGTATCTTGCAATTTTATATCGAAAGATGATTGCATGATTTGATGTTTACCGTAGGACGAAAGTCGGTGTAAACGCGAGATCACCATAGGAAAGATTAGACGTTTGATCTATGTCAAGCGAAAGTTGATAGGTTGGATGTCTAGGTTGTTAGATCTAGTAAATCTTGCACCTTGGTTTATTTTATGATGCGTTAATCTCCGTAAATCGAAAGATAGAGATTGATAGGCGAATTCATCTACGAAAGTTGGAATTCATACGTTTGATAGGTGAAACCACAACTTGAATTAAATCACTATAAAATAATCTATGGAAGAAATTAAGGGTTGCGGGATGGTGGATTATGGTTCGTTCCATGTTTGATCGCTTCAGTCGTTATCATGTTCGTTAGATAGATTTATTCGTTTTTTTCTTAGTTGTAGTTTAGATTTATTTTATGTTGATCGCAACTATCTTTCCTGGCTTTGGACTAACAATCCTCTGTCCACTTTACTTTTCTGTTTTAGTTTAGGTTTAGGTTTAGTTAATAAAGAGGAATTAATGAAGTTAGATTCGACATCCCAATTCCCTGAGGATCGATACCCGTACTTATCCAACTTTACTAGCAACTACCCGGTATTCGGCCGGTTAGGAGGTAGTTTTGCATGGTAGTATAGGTTTTATAAATTTTCTTTTGTTTTAATGATGCAAAATCTCCCCAACAGTTTCTCTGTCTACTGATGTTGTGAGTTCAAGAGTATCTTTGAGGCGGGAATTTACGAAAGTGAGCTAGAACTTGATTTCTGAGTAATACTTAACTTTGTGTCAACCGAGATGTCTGTTTTCTTCCGATATTCCAAATATCCAGAAGTACTTGTCTGAAGACCATTGTATTCTTCCTTTGGTTGAGCATAATCTTCAGATTTTCATGTACTTTGCTCAATTCATCTTTTGTTAAAATCTCGGACGGATCTACTTCTTCATCTGGTTGGATTTCAGGCTGAGTGTCATCCTTGATTACCATTAATTGCTTATCATTAGCCATTCCATCTATTTGCTGATTGTTAGTTGTTTGGTTCCTAACTGGCAATTCTGGTTGCTGATTGACAGTTTGCGTAGTTTGAACTTGAGGTAGAGTATATGTCTACAAATCTGTAATCTTATCAGCATCTTTCTTTGATTCATCATCTTTGTCATCATCCTTCTTATTTTCAGTAACCAAAGTTCATGACGTGGCTGACTTTCGTTGAGCTAACTCAGTGAATCTTCTGAAACAGTTTGTGAGAAACTCATCCAAGGGAAATAGAGCATATAGATCCCTGACTTCAAGTTTCTCCAATAATAAATTTTCTTCATTTGGTAGAGTTGCTTCACGACAGTCTTCAGTCTTGAGCTTCATCTTCATCAGCCTGACGATTCTGTCAGCTTCAAAAATGTTAATTGATTGTTGGTGGTTCTTTGAAATTGTTGTTCCTCCGCACCGGCATGCATAACGGAAACTTGTCTACGAGATTATGCGTATGGCGAGAAACAATTTGATTGCTATTACATCTTGTCTTGTGACATCGATTGTCGATTGTTGTTCCCCCTCGGTTAGTCTTTGACTAACTTGAGGTGCACAGGAACAAGCATTTTCCTATTAAATTGACTTTCTCAGGTCAGCTTTCCGTTTGACTCCTTTGTGTTCACCTATAGGCTGAGACACAATTTTCTTCTTGGCTTCAGGTTGGGAAGTCTTTGAGATTTATTTCCTAGAATGGTCTAGAGTTATATCTCCTGTAGATGTATCCATTCTTTTTGTAGATGTGCCAGTTCGTTCTGCTGCATTCCTTTCCTTGAGTCTTTCCGGATAATGTTGAATGGCGGCCTTTGAGTGTCTTTTTTAGTCAAAGTCTATCAACAGGTGCTCTTCCTTTAGCTTGAGCTTTTCGAACACTTTCCAATTCAGCTAAGTGTTGTTCTTTTATCTGGTTGAACACATAACCTGCCCAATTGAACTCAAGTTCATCCCAGATTATGTTCATCGGATAAATCTTTGTCTTGAGATAATATGGCAATGCCTTTGTATCTACCAATGACATGCTGTGAGCCATTTGTTGAGAGTCAAATTCGGTTTGAGGTTGTTGAGATGAGAATCAATGGTTGTTGGTTCCTTTGTTAGAAATTTGGCTAAGAAAGGAATCTATTTTGAGTGGTAAACAACTCAAATCGATTGATTTCACAAGTGGTTCCTTGAAATCGTATAGCATCGATGTTCGCTTCATTGAAGATAATCCTTTCTCCGGGAACTTTTGTGATTAGGGATTGCCTTACTACTTTCATATTTTCCCAGAACAAAATGCCTTCAACATCATGATCATCATTGAATTTCACTTCCAAGATGTTTCTTAATCTGGTTGTGCGCATTATCTTCTCGCACATAAGGCTTGATAGCAGAGTATTTTTGCATCGCTTCATATTCATCAAAAGGCAGTGTCCCATTCGATAATGAGCCTTTCTTCTTGTGATTTCTTGGAGGCTGCCATTACGAATTTGTCTAAAAGATGCGATTTTGAGAAAGATAAAATTTTGATTTTGAAGAGACAAAGTTTGAATTTTTCTTTTGGTAAGTATGAAATGTGCAAGAGGTTGGATATATAGTGGGTGTACTCACGGTTCGTTGGTGATACCGCGATATTATGAGGATATTGTACCAACTTTTCAAATTCCATGATGGTTTGTGTAACGATGCATGTCTTATTACGACAAAGGTAGGGGTGTACGCATAGCAGAAGTCGACATAAGCGGCGGTAATTAAATGCGATATAACCCTTTATCGGTTTTATCCTTTTAAACATTTATTTGGATAAAGCGATTCTTGAGGTCGGTTCTAGAAAGTTCGATTTCCTCGATTCTTGATTTGATTAGTCGATTTGAGATTGTTGAAGTCAATGGCGATCTCATTAATAATGGCGCACTGGCATAACAAAGATCAATCCGCATGGCGAATCTCTAGGCTTAAAGCGACATATTGCCTTTGATTATACCCAATTTAGTTCTGACTTTGGAAAATCTCTTTTGTCCAAATGTTTGGTGAAGATGTCAACCAAGCGATATTCGATCGGGACATAGAAGCCCGAAATATCCTTTTTCTCCGCATGATCCCTTATGAAGTGATGTCTCACATCAATGTGTTTCGTCCTTGAGTGCAAAACTGGATTGTCAGTTATAGCAATTGCACTTGTATTATCACATATTATAGGAATCATTCCTTCTTCTATTCCATAATCTCTTAATTGCTGTCTAATCCAAAAAACTTGAGCACAACACCTTCCTGCTACTATATACTCAGCTTCAGCTGTTGATGTTGAAATTGAGTTTTTCTTCTTTGAACAATGACACAAGTCTATTTCTAATAAGCCCGACATGTGCACGAAGCACTTTTTCTATCCACTTTGCATCTGAATAGTGCGAGTATGAGTAGGATATCGGTTTGAATTCTCCTTCTTTTGAATACCATATCCCAACTCCTCTTGTATCTTTTAAATACTTCAAGGTTCTTTTGGCCTGTGATAAGATGACTTTCTTTTGGTTTAGTTTGAAATCGCACATACACCAACAATGATAAAGGATATATCAGTCTACTTTCTAACATTAGGTATAGTAGACTTCAATCATTCTTACGTAGAGAGTTTGATCCACATCCTTGCCATTTTATCTTCATCTAACTTTGATGTTGGTTCCAATTGGTGTTGCAATGCCAGCTGATTTCTCCATTCTAAACTTCTTGATCAATTCCCTTGTATACTTGGTCTAGTAAATGAAAATCCCATTGTCCATCTGTCTTACTTGTAAACCGAGAAAGTAACTTAATTCTCCCATCATACTCATCTGAAATTCGCTTTTCATTAAACTTGCAATTTTTTCACAGTGTTGCTCATTTTCTGATCCAAAAATGATGTCATCCACATAGATTTGAACTAGAGAAGTACTTTCTTCAACTTTCATTACGAATAAGGTTTTATCAATGGTTCCTTTTGTAAAACCGTTATCAACTAAGCGAGATAGAGTTTCATACCAAGCTCTTGGTGCTTGTTTGAGTCCATAAAGAGCTTTCTCGGTTTAAAGACTTTATCGACTTGATCTTTAATTTCAAATCCTGGTGGTTCTTTGAACATAGACTTCTTCTTCAAGTATCCCATTCAAAAATGCACTTTTGACATCCATCTAGTATACTTTGAATTTCTTGTGAGCTCAAAAGCAAGAAAGAGTCGATTGCCTCCAACCTTTGAAATGTGCATAAGTTTCATCAAAGTCAATCCTTGACTTATGAGTAACCTTTTGCTACAAGTCGGCTTTAGTTACGATAATATTCCCATCTTCATCAAGCTTATTTGGAAAACCCATTTAGTTCGATTATGTTGACATGATCTGGCTTGTCAAATAAATCTCAAACTTGATTTCTCTCAAATTCAATGAGTTCTTCTTGCACGGACAATCCAATCTGGATCTCTTAAGGCTTCTTCAATTTCTTTGGGTTCAGACTGAGACAAAAATCATGCTATCATAGCATCTAATTGGTGTCTTGTATGAACTCAGCTTGAAAATCACCTATCACTTGTTCTTGAGGTGATTACTCATCCATTGATGTCTTGGGGTTGCATCACGGGTCTTCATTATGTTGAGCTGGTTCTTCTTGATTTTGATTATTATCAACTGGATCAGTTTCTTCTTGTTGATGTTCAGTTGCTGGTTCAGTTACTGGTTCATTATAGGTAACTGAGGTTGATCTTGATCTGAAGAATCTAAGATATTCAATCTTCCAATATCAATGGCCAGTTGCAGAGTCTTATTTGGACCGAGGTTTGAAAAACTGGTTCATCCTTGTCTTCAATTATGTCTCCAGTAAACTTTGGTTCATCAAAAACCACATGTATCGATTCTTCATGCATGAGTGTCCGTTTGTTTAATACTCTAAAAGCGTAACTGACACTCGAGTATCCCAGACATATTCCTTTGTCAACTTTGGGTTGAAATACTTTGAGCTGATCTTTGCCATTATTGTGAAAAAAACATTTGCTTCCAAAGGCATGAAAGTATGAGACATTTGGTTTTCTTCCATTCCAAATCTCATAAGGTGTCTTTTCATGTCTCTTGTTCATGAGAGCTCTATTCTGAGTATAACAAGTTTGTGTTTACGGCTTCTGCCCAATATCTTTGTGGCAATTTAGATTCACATATCATTGTCCTTCCGTCTTCTTTGAGTGTTCTATTCCTCCTTTCAGCTACTCCATTCTGTTGAGGTGTTCTTTGTGTTATAGGTAGTGTAGAACTCTATTTTCTCCACAATATTCAATAATTATGTTGTTGAGAAATTCTGTTCCTTTATCTGATCTGATCTTGATTACTATAACACTCTTCTGATTTTGGAGTCTCTTGAGAAGCTCTATCAGTTGTTGCTTAGTTTCACTTTTCTTGGTCATGAAGATAACCCAAGTGTATCTAGAAAAATCATCAACTACCACCAAAGTGTATTTCTTTCCACTAACACTGATTGGTGTAACTGGTCCAAACAAGTCCAAATGTACCAGTTCTAAAACTCTGTTTGTTGAATGCTGAGACTTAGTCTTGAAACTTGCTTTTCTTTGGTTTCCTTGTTGACATGTATCACACAGGCTGTCTTTCTTGTATGTCATCTCTGGTAGTCCAATCACTAAGTTTTTTTGACTAACAGGTTGATATCATCAAAGTTTAGGTGACACAGTTTCTGGTGCCATAGCCAACTGAGTTCTGACTTGGTATGAACGATCAAACAAGTTTCTGAAATTGCTATGGACCAATCTACAACGTACATATTCTCTTCTCTTCTTCCAGCAAGAACTACTTGGAAAATTGATTCGGCGACGACAATGCAATACTCCTTATCAAAGGTAACTTTGTATCCCATATCGTAGAATTGACTTGTGCTAAGTAAATTGTAGTGAAGTCCTTCCATGTATGATACATTCTTGATTGTGAGTCCATTTTTGATTAAGTTTCCATAACCTCTTGTGTAACCAGGTTTGTCTTTAATTCCAAAGTTGACTCTTGGTCCATCTTTAGCTACAAAATCAGTGAGACAATCCTTGCTCTTTGTCATGTGTCTAAAGCATCCACTATCAAAGTACCAAATATCCTGCAAAACAATTTAAAATGTTTTAGGTACCCAACTCTGTTTGGGTCCATAATGGTCAGTTGTCAGTACAACTCTGGGTAGATTTCCGTAAGGTCTTCTCTGGAAATTGTTGCACTTGTTTTCATATATATAGGCCACACTTCCATAATATCTTTTTCTGGATTGTGTCTCATTTATATGATTTCTCAGGTCTTCTAGTTTAGACTGATTTCCAAAATGTCTTTTATTATTAAGGGTTGCATAGTAACCATCATTCCTTTTGTACTGAGGTCTGGACTGACCTTTGTACTAGGACTTTTGCTGAGAACCGGGATAAGCTCTCTGCTGAGTTTTGGATTGAAACTTGTGATAAGTTTTCTGTCTAGAATGATTGTTCTTATCAGTTTTAATAATAGGTTCAGTAAAATTCCAATCATCATCATTGGGGTATAGTCTGCCATTCCACCTGGATGTGTGATCTTTGAATGATTGACATTCTTAGATTTACTCTGATTATAATTTTTCTGGTTCTTGACTTGATAAGATTTTGTAGATCTAGCAGTTGATCTAACATATTTCGGTTTCCTTCAGGTACAAATGATCTACCATTTGGTTTACCTTTGTTGGTAGGTACAGTTGACTTCTTAGAAAACTGAGTTGTCTTATGTGGTGACTTTCTTTGGTTGACAATTTTCTCAGTTTGTGGAAGTTGCTCAGCTACAAACTTAATACTAGTTTTGATACTACGTTCAGCAGCTTTGCTAGTTCCTTCCATAGAAGATTGCTGTGTATAAAATCCTAAGCCAGTTCTGTCTCCATATGGCTTTCCGGATTTGAATCCAGTAGCTGAACTTGATTGAGCAAAAGATTCAGTTGATGCTGCTGATGCAGTAGACTGATATTGATTCTTTCCTTTATCAGTTGTAGTCAGTTTCATCATATTTAGTTCGGACTTCAATCTTCCAACTTCAAGAATTAGAACTTCTTTTTTCAGCTTTAATTGATTCATAACCAGCCTGAATAGTTACTAGCTGATTCATCAATTCGTCAAGTGTTTCTTCTAACTCCAGTTTTTTTGGATTGGAGTTAGCAGTCGAAGAACATGCATTTTGCATGGAAATCAAAGCTGAGGAATATTTAGAGTTAGATTCATATACCTTATTTGGATTCTCTATATGAGTCATTAAAGTTGTGTCATCTGATAATCTTTCGATCTTTGGCTTCAAGTCGACTCATCTCGGCTAAAAGTGCTCTTATTCTAGTTCTTCATGGCTGAGCCTTCTTACCAGTCAGTTCTGGACATTCAACTTTGTAGTGTCCAGGCTTCTTACAGTTGAAGCAAAGATATTCATTGTCTTTCTTCTTTTTAGGCGTCCTCTTGATGAACTTACAGGTATTTGGTGTCCACTCTTCATTCTTCGAATTCTGTTCATCATTAGAGCCATCTGCTTGATGTATTACTTTTATAAGATTAAAATTACGTTATATTATTATGTTTTATCAACGAATTCTATATAAAATATATGAAAATATGATATAAATGATATGAAATATTAATCTTTATAGTTTAGAGTAGTTAGTAGTAAAACTTAGTAATATTAGTAAAAGTTATCATTTTGTACGATTTTAGTAAATCGGAATGTAAATGTCGATTTACGTGGATATTTGTGGTATTTTATTGCGGTTATAAACCGAGACCCGAGAATCGACATTGTGAAGTATAATCATATCTTTGGAAGGATTTAGAGAGTTTCACGAGCTTAAGTGGTCAAGTGGTCAATCGAAGTGGTCAAGTGGCTAATCGATTTGATTAAGTGGTAATCGAGAAATATCTTCGACAAGCGAATGGCTCATCAAAAATACATTTTCTGAAGAAGAGTCCTTCATGAAAGTTGTAGATCATTCAACGAGCTTTCAAATACATCTTGAATCATGTTGTTTGGAGATCGGGAACTCGAGATATGAATTTTATAAGTTATATATATAATTATAATTATATATATATTATCCTCACGCACATCTTTGATTAATCAAGGGGATGGATTCAATCATTAGAGCCGGCCCAGATCTGGCCATATCAAGGACGGTCGGCCTTGGATCATTTTCTATATATAGGAGATCATTTACAATGAGCGTTTGTACCAATATATATATATACAATATCCTATATATATATATTATCTATATCTTTTCTTTTATTTTCGTAGTTTGTAAATAGGCTTTATGCGAAAAACAATAATACCGTAGTATTGTTGTAATGCTCGGGAAATTATCGGAAGTTCGGTGTTGTTGAAGTCGTTGTAATATCCGGAAGAATACGACTCTGATTCAGCATTTGTAATCGGGTAAAATTTCTTAAGTATTTATGTTTGTTATGCTTATTTTTATCTTTTTAGTCGTTATAATGTTTTTAGGCTAAATCTAATAACTAGCCAAAGTTATGTAATCGTTTTATTTCGATCTTTTGGTAAAGGAATCTTTGTCTAAGTAAAATCGATAAAATTGAGTTAATTGAATCTTTTTCTATTTTGCAGCGTATTGATAATATTCGGATTAGCGTAATTAACCAAGATGAATCGCAACATATAACCTAACGATGAACCGACCAGAGAAGTTAGGATATGAGATAAAAAATAGAAAAACCGGAGGGTAAAATTGGCCGTGCGTAAAGCGTGACAACGGAATCTTATTTCCTACCGAAGCGATTTGTCTTGGGAAAGATGAATCTTATTAAATTTGTGCTCAAGATCGTAATAATGTTAAAATCAGCGGTTTAATTGAAACTAACACCGGAAAGTTAAATCGATCCGCGACAACGGAGCCTTTTGAATAACATCGGCCGTCGACAAGCGGAATAACCTCTTTTATCCGGGGTAGATTTGTACTCAAAGTACTGTTGAGACTAAGCGAGATTAGCATGGGGCAGTTGTGGAGATTAAACTGGTGACAATTTGACATATGACAATTTCATACGCTCGTGTGAGGAGGAATTGTTAACCTCAGGAGTGCACCGTTTCATTTACTCAATTGGACCTAATATAAAAGGAAAGATCGAGCACATTCTGTTTACTGCAAAAGATCGTATAAATCAATTATATAAACTTTGGCTAGTTCTATTTGTCTATTACTATAAACTCTATATCGGTATCTATATATTTATATCTATATATATTTTTTGCATTCCATGTACATCTATATATATTTATATATCTATATATATTATATTAGAATAACTTTTAAATTAATCATTTATTTTATGTTAAGTAGAATAGTAGTAATCTGTGTTATAAAATTGCGGTTTAGATCGAGTTAATAACAACTCTTTGGTGTTTAACCACACTTAAAAGAATTACCACGTTTTCCCAGAGGATTCGACACTCTGACTCACCACACTAGCACTATGATTTGACCCGGTACACTGCCGGTTAGGATCTGTATAGCCTAGAAAAGGTCCGTCAGCTTTCTGGCGCCGTTGCCGGGGAATCGCACGTCGCTAATTTCTTTCTTTGTGTCTATGGTTACTACTTGTATTAGCTCAAAATTCTCGAGGATAAATCAACACTTTTTCTTATCTCATTTCTATTTTATTTTTCGTTGGTATCTACTTTCTTTTAGTACCAATTTTCTTCTTCTATAAAACTCGAGCATTTTTTTATTTTCGTTAGTTGATGACCCGAAGCGGTAAAGCCTCACTTACTCCTCATAAGCGACATAAGCGCTTACGAGCGATTACAAATAGAAAGTAAGCGTGGTCAAACCGACTTAGGACTCCTTGGAAAATCTCCAAGCGGAATCATCTTTTAATCAAAATCTGAAATCATTTGAAACTAGTGATGAAACAAATGAGCAGAGGCTAGATCATGCTCGGGGCATGGACAAAACCACATTAACCCTAATAATAATAATAATAATAGAAATAATCAATATCGGAACGGAATAATCGTAATAACCCACCAAACCCGAGACCTATACGTGATCAACCATAAGAAGAAACCGGACTAATAATCCCATACTTTTACCCAATGAAGGAAGCGAATAATTTGAAATTAAATCTCGTCTTTTTGGTTTAATTGGCGCAAGAGCCCAATTCTAGGAGAGGATGATGAAGATCCACATCATCATCTCTATCTTTTTGAAGAAGCATGCAATACATCCAAAAGTCAAGGTGCTCATAAGGAACTAACGAGGATGACTATGTTTCCTTTTTCTTTAAAAGGGCAGGCCGAGATTGGTTTATATCTCTTCCACATCATTCACTTACTAGTTGGGAGGATATTCAAACTGAATTTCTGAAACAATATTTCACTCCAGGACGAAATTTGGAATTAAAATTCGAGGTTGCTAACTTTAGACAGGATACGAAGAAATGCTTGGGAATGCAGGAAAGATTTAAAAAATTGTTAAGAACTGTCGATCATGGTTATTCCTTAGATATGCAAATTCAACTTTTACGTAAGTAAATTAAGAAAATATTCACGTGCGGATGTAGATCATGCATGTGGTGGTTCTTTAATGATGAGTGAAGCTCAAATAGTTTACGATGCTATAGAAAAGATTTCCAAAAATAATGAGAATGTAGGAAACCGGTTCTAGCACCGGAAAAGTAGCTTTTGCGGGAGAATGTACATCTAATACGGAAGTTCTAGCACATTTAGAAAATTTGAGTAGGAAATTTGATGGCCTACAATCGAACAAAAACCAAAGTTCAGAAAATAGTACACCAACTGAATACTCAAATCAGGATAATATGTCAATAGGGATCGAAGAACCAACAGGATATTCAAGAGAGGAGGTGAGTTTTCTTCAGCAGCATAGGAATTTGAACAATGCATATTCAAACTCGTTTAATGCTATTAGAAGAGATCACCTACTTTCGATGAATACGAAAACCCTAGTAAGCAAGGACAACCGCCATATCCAGTTCAGTATAGGAATATGAATAATAATCAAGTTTATCAAGAAAATACATCTAATCAGAATTTACAATCATTACCTAGATCCTATCCTCAACATACCACTCAAAGTATACCAGTAACTCAAAGTTCAACTCAACCTGCAGAAGGAGTTGAAAAATGGGAAAAACTAATGGAAAATATGATGGGTGTAGTATCTACTCAAGCTAAGAATATGGAAACAATGATGACTTCTATAGGTACAGTCTCTAAGGATTTGAGTTCAATGAAAACATCTATGAGTGGACATGATACCAGAATGAGAACGATAGAAGCCTCATTAAGGAATATGGAAGATCATTTGAGTAGGGAAGGTGAGCGTAATATGAGTAGACCTCACGGAGGATTACCAAGCAATCTTGAAAGAAACCCAAGAGAGGTAAATGTTGTAATTCTGAGAAGTAGAAAACTCTGTGGTAGTAATGGAGTAGAAAACTTGGAAAGAATGAAGTAGAAAATGATTTAGATGGGAAAAATGATGAAACTAAAGATGAACTTGAATTCACTGATGAGGAAGAAGAAATTATAGAGAATTTCTTGAAAAGGAATAGAAGTTTGGAACCTGAAAGTGAAGGTGAAAAATGGGTAAAAATCCCTAAGATTTTGAAAGATCCCATGGATAAAGATTTAAGGACTTTATTCAAGGAACATGTTAGAATGGAAGATAATGAAAACAATGATGAAAAACAAGGAGAACTGAAGGAATCTGAAGTAGAGATTGATTCAGGGAATGTTTTAAAATAAAAAACTCAAGATCATGATACTTGGCGATCAAGCAATACTCAAAAGTTTAAGGAGAAAGGAAAAGAGAAAATGACTTTGGGATCAAAGGTTATAGATTTAGAATCTTTACCTTACCCACCTAAAGATCAAATTAAAAAATTAAAGCGATCGAAGTATGCTCGTTTCCTTGATACTTTTCGTCATATTCATGTTAATATCCACATTATCGAAGCTCTAATTAGTATACAGCTAGGAAAGTTTCGAAAGATATTACATCAAACAAGAAAAAATTAGAGGAATATGAGAATATATGCCTAAATGAAGAATGTTCTGCAGGTTTTGCGGCATAAGTTACCACCTAGCCCGAAAGATCTGGAAGTTTTACCATCCCTTGTGAAATTGGAGGATTTACATTTAAGAAGGTCTTATGTGATCTTGGAGCTAGTATAAATCTCATGTCTTATGAGGATTATAGAAAGCTAGGCATAGGAAAACTTACGAAGTGAAATGACTCTGCGGATGGCGAGATAGATCGATTAAATACCCTAAAGGAATTATTGAGGGCGTATTGGTTAAAGTAGACAACTTCTATTTTCCAGTAGACTTTGTAGTTATGGAAATGGAAGAAGGATATTCAGCGCCACTTATCTTGGAGGTCGACCATTTCTAGCTACGGGAAGAACTTTAATAGATGTCGAGAAAGGAGAGTTAATTCGAGAGTCAATGAAGATGAAGTTGCTTTCAATATTTTCAAAGCTATGGAACATCCATCTGAGATCACGAGAATCATGTTCTTTTATAGAAGATATTCATTACATCTATGATATTCGATTACCAACTTTTGAAAGGCAGATTAGAAGAATGCTTAACTCTGTCTATCTATAAGGAAGATGAGAAAGACACCGAAATGAAAGAGATAATCCTTTCTCTAGATAAAGGAAGTTTTACTTTTAAACCATCATGGCATAAATATTTGGAATTAGAAATAGAAGGACCGGTTCTTAAACCATCAACTGGAAGATCCACCTATGAATCTGGAATTGAAACCGTTACCTTTAAATCTGAAGTATGCTTTTCTTGAAACTAATAATCTATTACCGATTATTATTTCATCATCTTTAACTGAGCAACAAGAAGATCAATTACTTAGAATGTTGAAAAAGCATAAGAAAGCTTTTGGATGGGCGATTGCCGATATTCGAGGTATTAGCCACGAGATTTGCGTTCATAAGATAATTACGAAGGAAGATGCTAAACCTTGTATTCAACATAGCGCCGCCTCAACCCAAATTTGCAGTTAATTGTTAAGAAAGAGGTCATTAAGATATTAGAAATGGGGATAATTTTTCCCATATCAGATAGTGAATGGGTAAGTCCAACTCAAGTGGTACCAAAGAAAGGAGGTTTCACAGTGAAAGAGAATGAAAAGAATGAATGGATTCCGACAATGGAAATTACAGGTTATCGAATGTGCATTGATTTTAGAAAACTAAATGATCATACTAAGAAAGATAATCATCCACTTCCATTCATAGTTCAGATGTTGAATCTTCTATAAAATCCTGCATGTCGAAGAAATCCTCTTAGAGTTAAGTAAATTAAGCGGTGGAGGTAATTTTTCAATTACCGACTTTAGCTTTATCAACTTCAATACCTTCTTGAGAGATTCTATGACCTAAAACAATTCCTTACGATACCATTAGATGACATTTTTCCCGATTTAGTACTAGATTGGTATCTTGACAACGTTGTAACACTCGTTCTAAGTGTAACAAACAAGAGGTCATTAAGATATTAGAAATGGGGATAATTTTTCCCATATCAGAAAGTGAATGGGTAAGTCCAACTCAAGTGGTACCAAAGAAAGGAGGTTTCACAGTGAAAGAGAATGAAAAGAATGAATGGATTCCGACAAGGGAAATTTCAGGTTATCGAATGTGCATTGATTTTAGAAAACTAAATGATCATACTAAGAAAGATCATCATCCACTTCCATTCATAGTTCAGATGTTGGAACGTTTAAGTGGACATAAGTATTCTTGTTTCTTAGATGGTTATTTAGGATATTTCTGAGATATTCATTCATTGAGGAGATAGAGAAAAAAACTACTTTCACTTGTCCTTATGGAACTTTTGCTTATAAAAGAATGCCGTTTGGTTTATGTAATGCACCAGCTACGTTTCAAATGTGTATGATGGCTATATTTGCTGATATGGTTGAGAAGTTTTTAGAAATTTTTATGGATGACTTTAGTGTTTACGGAGACTCATTTGATGTTTGTTTGTTACACTTAGAACGAGTGTTAAAACGTTGTGAAGATACCAATCTAGTACTAAACCTGGGAAAAATGTCATCTAATGGTATCGAAGGAATTGTTTTAGGTCATAAAATCTCTGAAGAAGGTATTGAAGTTGATAAAGCTAAAGTCGAAGTAATTGAAAAATTACCTCCACAGTTAATTCTGAACTCTAAGAGGATTTCTTCGACATGCGAGATTTTATAGAAGATTCATTGCAGATTTCTCAAAAATAGCAAAGCCTCACAAGTCATTTGCTTGAAAAAAAGTACCTTTAACTTTGATAGTAAATGTATGGAAGCTTTTCAGACCCTAAAAGCGAGGTTAACTACTGCACCAGTACTAGTAGCACCAGATTGGAGTTTGCCGTTTGAGATTATGTGTGATGCAAGTGATTTAGCTGTAGGAGCAGTCTTAGGTCAAAGATATAAAAAATTCTCAAAGCTATTTACTATGCATCTCACACATTAAACCTTTGCTCAACTAAATTATGCAACTCTGAGAAAAAAGAAGCTGTATTGTGATTTTTGCCTTAGATAAGTTTCGATCGTATATTGTTGATTCTAAGGTAATAATTTATATAGACCATTCAGCACTGAAGTATTTACTGAGTAAGAAAGATGCTAAACCGCGTCTTCTTAGATGGATTCTCTTACTTCAAGAATTCGATACTAAAATTAAAGATAAAAAAGGAAGTGAGAATGTAGTAGCAGATCATCTAAGTAGAATGGAAAATGATGAAGAAATAGGAAATGAAATTAAAGATTCATTTCCTGATGAACAACTATTTAGAATAGATACTCCTTCAATCATGCAGTTATTAAAGAATAGAATTCCTTCTAAGGAAATGTCACCTTGGTTTGGAGATATCATTAATTACTTAACCTGTGATTATATTCTGTCTCATTGGACTTGGCAGCAGAAAAAAAAGTTCTTTTATGACTTAAAATTTTATTCTTGGGAGGAACCGGACCTTTTCCGTAAATGTTCGGATGGGATAATCGAGAAAATGTGTGCTGATAATGAAATTTTAGATGTTTTATCGTTTTGTCATGATCGTGAGGCGAGGAGGTCATCATGGAGGTTGGAAAAGCTTGCTTTTAAAGTTTTACAATGTGGTTTTATTGGCCTACACTATATAGAGATGCTTATAAGTATGTTAAATCTTGTGAGTCTTGTCAAAAATGGGAAATATATCTAAAAACATGAAATGCCTATGCAACCTATTTTAGAATGTGAGTTATTTGATGTTTGGGGTATAGATTTCATGGGACCTTTCCCTATATCTTTTGGAAAAATATTTATTCTTGTAATGGTAGATTATGTTTCGAAATGGGTAGAAGCTGAAGCTCTTCCCACTAATGATACCAAAGTTGTCATACGATTCCTTAAAAGAATATATTTACGAGATATGGCATTCGAGGGGCTATCATTAGTGATAGAGGGTCACACTTTTGTAATAGACCATTTACTAAGATAGTTGAAAAATATGGTGTAACGCATAAGTTAGGAACGCCCTATCTTCCGCAAACCAGTGGACAGGTAGAGGTATCAAATAGAGAAATCAAAAGAATCGTGGAGAAAACAGTGGAATCAAATCGTAAAAACTAGTCAGTTAAATTAGATGATGCATTATGGGCGTCTGAGCGACTTTTAAAACACCAATTGGTTATTCTCCTATAAGCTAGTCTTTGGTAAGTCTTTTCATCTCTCCGGTTGAGTTAGAACACCGAGCCTTCTTGGCTATTAGATTTACGAATTTCGATCCTAAAGGATTTTGTCGGTGATCATAGATTGCTTCAATTAAGCAGAACTAGAAGAATTTCGTCTCGATTCTTATGAAAATGCTTGAATCTACACAAGAGCATAGGCATGAAATCTTTCCATGATAAGAGAATCTTTAAGCGTGAGTTCCATGTAGATGATAGAGTGCTCTTGTACAATTCACGTTTAAAGTTGTTTCGGGTAAGCTTAAATCAAGATGGGCGAGTCCATTTAAAGTAACACGGGTTTACAAATGGAGGTGTTGAACTAAGCGATGGAAATCGACTTTTATAGCCAATGGCCTGAGTGAAGTTATTTGTGGCGGGAGAAGGAATCACACTTGAAAGAAGAAGTAATGCTCTTGATTGATCCCCGACAAATTGAAAAAGCAGAAAAACGAAAAAAAAGCGAAAGCGAGCGAAATCGGCCGAATACAGGTGCTATCTATTTTTACTTTACTTTTTGTGTTTTTATTTATGTTTAAACTCTTTTCGTCTTTTACCGGATGAGCGTAAAAGAAGCTGGATGCCTCTTTTAGATAGATTAGGAGTTTTGTTTTACTTTTGAAATTAGGCCTTGATAAAGATGTCGCGTTTGCTATAGAAGCTTTAGTTTTGAACAAAACAAGAAATTGTTGAGAGAGATTAGATTGAAAGAAGTTTGTAATGGAACATCAAGAAGTGCAATGAAAGGAAGGGCAAATTTTACGATGAGATGCGAGAATCTGTGGAAAAAGTGAACATGTTGAATATTTGTGGGAAAAACACAACCAAATCCAGGATGAGTGTTTGAATATTTTTAGGAAGGGAACGATTAGGTGGTCCGATGGAATTCCTAGAGATAATTCAAATGCTTCATTTTTAGGAGTTAGGTTGATTGAACGTTATATCAGAACTCTGGAAGATTTAGAAATCGAAGAATCAGGAACCCCTTAAGTTTCGAGTCTTTTCTTATGTTTTATTTTATAAAATTTTCGCATAACTTCTGAAAATTTTATAAAATTGGATCTTATGAAATTTGAGGAGTTTTATAAAAGTTTTTTAAAAGTTTGTTTTTTTTCAGTTTTAATTTAGATGTTTTATAAGAGTTAATATAAATTTATTAAATTTTTATAAGCTTTTTATTAAGTGTTATAAAGATTTTATTAAATTTTTAGAAATCGTTATAAAATTATAAGATTTCCTTCAAATTTTATTTTTAAGATTTTAATTAAGTTTTAATCAAGTTTAATTAAGTTTTATTAGAGTTTTTTATAAGTTTTTAAATAAAAATCATAAAAAGTAAAAAATTAGGAAAAAGTAAAAAAAATTGTACACGGACCGATCCGGCCCTTAATCCGGACCGATCCGGGGTTTAAATGGATAAAAAACGGGGACTCCCTTTTCTTCTTCTTATTCCCTAATTTTCTACACAACAGCCGCCCCACACCCAAAACCCCACCACTCGAATTTTTTTTCAATTCCTTCCACAAAAATTCACCTCTCACACTAATACACTACTTGATTTCTTCATCATTCTATCTCCTCTCTTCCACAAAAGTTACAAAAAAAAAAGGATCAAAAAGAAGCTTCATTTTTTCGGCGACTTTACAACTTTTCCGGCCTACTTTTCAGCGTTTTCTTCATATTAAGGTATTATTTAGTTTATTTAGTTATCAATTTAGTATTTTCATAATTTTTAGATTAATTTCAATTTGTTTTGATTTTTGAGTGTGTTGTGACATTTTATTTTTGTTTTTGTTGTTGTTTTGTTATGGATTAGCTTTACCAATATCGTAAAATGGCTGAGTCGAGTAGAAAAGCCTCTAAGAAGCGGAAATCAAACATTGCTATAGCAACTCCTGTAGTAGGCACGATAATTTTATCACCTGAAGAAGAAGCCGTAAGCTTCAATAAAACAACATCACAAGAAGCTAAGAATGCGTATCAAAGAATTTATAGTAAATGTGATGTTTTGGTTGAAAGAGGATTAGATTTTGATGACTTAGATGATGAAGTTAAGGATATTTTTACGAAACGTCAGTGGTTAGAATTAGCAGCCAGAAGGGAAGGGGAAATAAATACGACTTTAGTAGCTGAATTTTATTCAGTTTTGTCTACTATGACACAGGATGAGCTTACTGCTAAGAGCTAGAAATGTTCCTTTTAACCCTGCCATTATAAATGCGATTTTGGGAGTTGAAGTTTTCCGGATGATGAAGATTACGGGGTAGTTTGGAATTTAGATGATCCTGCAACATTTGAGCGCATTTGCCTTGAGAGCTCGAAGCGCTTTTGATTCAACATCTGTGTGGTTTGAAAATAGGTTTAACTACGGGAAGTGTTTTAGAGGTTTAAGGGCGATTAAAAGGTTTATTAGCCATAATCTCTATCTTTCGAGTAAGCATACGGCTTATGGAAAAGAAGATGTGTGTATCGCTTGGGCGATGGTAAATGATGTAAAAGTGGACGTTGGAAAGGTAATATTTAAAAGAGTTTTCGAGAGCATTGTCATCGCCAGACCAGGGAGTCATCTGTACTTCCCTTGCTTTATTTTGGATTTATGTCGTAGGTCGGGAGTACAATTCCTGCCTAATGACAAGTTAGCTCTGGCAGATGCACCTCTGATTGGACCAAGTTTGACTAGGCTTCCAGATGGTAGAATAAGCTCTTTGATCAGAAACCGTCAAACTCAACCAGCTCCACCAGTTTTTACTTCTTCTTCTTTTCCATCTTTTTCTAGTCAGCCTCAACAAACTCCTTTCTCCAACACTATTACTTATGATATGTTTCAATCTTTAGTTTCGGACGTTGCACGTGGTCAAGCCAACATGGCTTTGTATCTTTGAAAGTAATAAGCGGTGGTGTGGCGATATTCATAGAGGTTTAAGGAGAAGCGAGCGGTTTGCCCGTAATCCTACTTTTGATGATCCCGCCTATCCACCTTGTCGATCCGATCCGTATACCTTGCAGAGTGGTTAGCACCTATTCCACCACCTTGAGCTTTCATCCAATGTCATATCCTTTTGGAGGCCAATCGAGTGGTACAGGTGTATTTTCGAGCAGTATTCGAGAGACCCGCGATGTCTAGTTGGGAGGATTCACGAGTTTGCACATATCACTACTCTGGCATGAGTTCTATGAGTCTTGATAGTTCGATCAGGACCACGACAACGATTCGGCCACTTGACTTCTCGATCGTTTCGAGTTCAAGCTTTTATGTTGATCCTGAGGAAGATTTTGAAGAAGATTGAATTTCATGACTATGTTTGATTAAACATTTTTACTGCATGTTTTATATTTTTTTCGACATTTTCATTTAGATATTGGTTTGTTTTCGTTTTCGTTTATTTTCATTTTATAATCGTTTTATCGAAATATGGTTTTCATTCTAAATCGTTTTAATTTTTATAAACAATAAAAACCCAAAAATAATTTTGTATCATTACTAAGTCGTTTTCAAAATATAATTAATGTGTCGTTTTATCAGTTCGTATCAAGTTAGATGAATTTAATTCAAGCTTTATAAAAAATCTTCAAAGCATATGTATTGTTACACATGTGAGAAGTAAAAACAAAAACCAATTTGACTTTTACCTCTGTACTCGGTGAAATGATATTGAGGCCGGACCGATCCGGCCTATTCTCGGCCCGAGCCGTGAAGAAAAGAGGGATGAGTCATTCTAGAGTTCGTCTAATGCGATACGTATGTTTTATTTACTTCTATTAAAGGAAAGGCAGCCATGAAGTAAACTTTGCCATTCCTTTCACTTTCTATCTTGTTACTTTTATTTATTTTTTTACTTTCATCATTTTTAAATTTTTCATCTGTTTTAAAATGTCAAACCAATCCTCGCCATCTATTAATTCATATGAGCCAAATACACCGGATGCTATGGCCGGAGTCCTGAGCATCAAGCGATAATATACTTTTACACCATCGTTTGCTAAATCTCCAATCTGTTGGAGAAAAGTTTAAATTTTGATAAGCTAGATCGATGGGGTAAAAGCTGTGATCGAGGATTTGGTTGGAAGAAATTTGTGAGTGCGCCAAGAGGAAGAATAAATATATCGATTGTTCGAGAATTTTATTACGCCTTAATTTCACACCTATGATTGAAATAACTCAAATTGTCTCGTAAGAGGAGTGGTTGTTCCCTTCTCTTCGTCTATTATAAACCAACTTTTTGAAATTCCACTTTATTCTGTTTGCAACATTTCGAGATGAAATGGGGACTACAAAATCCATATAATCATTTGAATAAAGTGCATGAGTATTTCCAATGTTTGTTTCACTTTTCGACACAAATCACGATATGTCTACCCGTGCTTTACTTCCACACCTAAAGGCGTGGAAGCATTTTATTAATTCTAGGGTATATCCACTTGGGATTTTGCAAGCCTTAGTGATAATGAAATGCTTTTATTGTATGATTTGGCATTTGGTGAATTTGTAGATTGGGGTATTTTAATTCAGAGGACAGTTTTGAATTTGCAATAACAAGAAGCGATAGGGGAAGCCTATGCCTAATGCTTGGATGATTTCAAGATTTTGTATTCAAATGAATGGAGTAGATGAGCTTGAGATGGATGAAATTTTTCCGTCTAGAGATAATAGAGTTGGCTTGTTACTTGGTTGATACACCGGGTTGTTAAGTCAACAATTTAGATGGTTTGTTGGTTGTTAGTTTATGATGGTTTAAGTTTTTAATAAGTTAACTTAAGTTAAGTTAGTAGTTAATAAGTTTATGTTTTTAAGTTTGTAATAGTTTTATCATATTTAATATATATGTTTGAGTTGTTATAATATATTAGTATCGTTAAGTAAAAATCAAAATAATAACGATAATATATAATTTTAATTTTATTTTCAAACCTACTTTTACTACTCATTGAACATCGGGACGATGTCACTTCGTAAGTGGGGAGTAGAGTTAGGTTAGAAAATTCATTAAAATTTTCGAAAAAATAGTTAAAAAATATTATAATTATATTATATGTCTAATTTAGATTTTAATAAGATTTTAAGTTTATATAATTAAGTAATTAATATTAAATATTGTTTTCATGAAATTATATAAGTATGTTGATATTTATAAGTAAAATTTTAGAATAATTTTCTTTTCAAAATGAATTATGAATTTGGAATTGGACTAGGGATGACGATTTTTGGCACCACAAAAATATAACTATAGCCAAATAGCCTACCTAAATAAATTTCCAATTTTTGTCCCTACCTCAGCCTTGATTAGAGTGATCAAGACCTCACTCGAAATTGTCATTATGATTAACTAGAAGTAACCAACCTTTAGCTAATTTTGGTCTACATTTCCTTGAAAATTCCTCAAGTTTGTACGTCTTATGAAAAGAAATGAAGACATAAAAGCTAAGTTTTGGTGTATCTGAGATTGGAAAAATTAGATAAGTATTAGTATATTCGATCTTACCTCATGACACTTGCAAGATAGTCGATTTTGGTAATGAGTTCGGATATGTTAATATTCTATAAAAGAATTAAGAACGAAGCACCATATCTACATAGAATTAATCAAATATCAGGTATCTTCCTTATCTATGATCGACAACTTAAAAATAAAAAGAACATATCGGATGTAGCTACCAATGATTTGAGTGCAGTAGGGTGTTATCACGAAACGTCCTATATCACTATGAGGTTTAAAAGCTCCCGATTGCACGATGATAGTAGTCCGGCTAGGGTATTATCTCGAAATGTCCTATTCTTTGGGAATGAAGGCATAGAATGAAAAGAAAGAGTCGAATCATAAGATCTCAAGAATGATTACAAGTTTAAGGAAACCGGACTTGTAATTTTCGATCGAAAAGAGTAGTACTCGATCAATCTTGATGAAGCAATGCTTGTAAGTTTGATTTTCTACACACACTCACGCTTTTAGTTCTTGATTGAAAAAAAAAAAAAAAAGAAAAAAGAGAAAATCTGAAAAATAGTTGGAATAAAAAAGGATGCTATTAATCAAGATTGTTTTTATCAAAATATGAAGTTGTGATGCGTCGACATGCCTCTTTCTCTTTTGATTTCTTTTTCGATTAACCAACATCTTGAGCCTAAACTTTATAAGCCATTTTGTCAATTATCCGACCAAGTTTACGATTCGAGGATTTCATAATAGTTGCGATTAAAAATCATTCTAATATTTTATTTATACTTATTAAGTATTACATGTACAATTTCATCTAAATAATGTTTGATGTTTAAGCTATTTAAGTTATATACACTTTTTGTCTTCTTACAATTTTAAATTAGAATAAGTAATATATTTATAATATTGACAATATAAATTACATTAAAAATTGTAATATGATCAATTATTACCGCTTATTTTTGCTCGAGGACGATCAAAAAAGCTAAGTGGGGAGTAGTTGATGTATTACTTTTATATGATTAAAATTATGTTATATTATTATGTTTTATCAACGAATTCTATATAAAATATATGAAATTATGATAAAAATAGTATGAAATATTAATCTTTATAGTTTAGAGTAGTTAGTAGTAAAACTTAGTAATAATAGTAAAATTTATCATTTTGTACCGATTTTAGTAAATCGGAGTGTCGTGATTTCGGTGGTATGTGGTATTTTATTGCGTGATTTATAAGCCAAGATCCCGAGAATCGACATTTTAAAGTATAATCATATCTTTGGAAGGATTTAGAGAATGTCACGAGCTTAAGTGGTCAATCGAAGTGGTCAAGTGGCTGTCGATTTGATTAAGTGGTAATCGAGAAATATCTTCGACAAGCGAATGGCTCATCAAAAAGACATTTTCTGAAGAAGAGTCCTTCATGAAAGTTGTAGAATTTTTCGAGAGCTTTCCAATGCATCTTGAATCATGTTGTTTGGAGATCGGGAACTCGAGATATGAATTTTATAAGTATAATAATTATATATAAATATATATATATAATCATACGCTGCACATGATTTGAATTAAGGGAGATGGATCTAATCATTACACCGGACCGAGTCCGCCTAAACCCAGCCCAGGTCCGGCCTTCATCCCATTTTCTATATAAGGAGCTCAGTTCAACAATGATAAAGGGGTACCAATATATATATATATACAATATCCTATATATATTATCTATATCTTTTCTTTTATTTTTAGTAGTTTGTAAATAGGCCTTATGCCAAAAATAATAATATCGTAGTGTTGTTGTAATGCTCGGGAAATTATCGGAAGTTCGATGTTGTTGAAGTCATTGTATCCGGAAGAATCGACTACGATTTAGCATTTGTAATCGGGTAAAATTTCTAAAGTATTTATGTTTGTTATGTTTGTTTTTATCTTTTTAGTTGTTATAATGTTTTTAAGCTAAGTCTAAATAACTAGCCAAAGTTATGTAATCGTTTTATTTCGATCTTTTGGTAAAGGAATCTTTCGTCTAAGTAAAATCGACTAAAATTGAGTTAATTGAATCTTTTTCTATTTTGTAACGTATTGATAATATTCGGATTAGCGTAATTAACCAAGATGAATCGCAACATATAACCTAACGATGAAGCGACCGAGAGAAGTTATGATATGAGATAAAATATAGAAAAACCGGAGGTAAAATTGGCCGTCTGAAAGCGTGACAACGGAATCTATTTCCTACCGAAGCGTAATTGTCTTAGGAAAGATGAATCTTATTAAAATTGTGCTCAAGATCGTAATAATGTTAAAATCAATGGTTTAATTGAAACTAACACCGGAAAGTTAAATCGATCCGCCTGACAACCGGAGCCTTTTGAATAACATCGGCCGTCTGACAAACGGAATAACCTCTTTTATCCGGGGTAGATTTGTACTCGGTACCTGTTCAGACTAACTGAGATTAGCATGGGGCAGTTGTGGAAATTAAACTGATGACAATTTGACATATGACAATTTCATACGCTCGTGTGAGGAGGAATTGTTAACCTCAGGAGTGCACCGTTTCATTTACTCAATTGGACCTAATATAAAAGGAAAGATCGAGCACATTCCGTTTACTGAAAAAAATCGTATAAATCAATTATATATACTTTGGCTAGTTCTATCTGTCTATTATTATAAACTATATATTGGTATATATATATATATATATATATATATATATATATATATATATATATATATATATATATATATTTTTTTTTGCATTCCATGTACATTTATATATATTTATATATCTATATATATTATATTAGAATAACTTTTAAATTACGCATTTACTTTATGTTAAGTAGAATAGTAAGTGTCTGTGTGATAAAATTGCGGTTTAGATCGAGTTAATAACATGACTCTTTGGTGTTTAACCACACTTAAAAGAATTACCACGTTTTCCATGAGGATTCGACACTCTGACTCACCACACTAGCACTATGATTTGACCCGGTACACTGCCGGTAAGGATTGATAGCCTAGAAACAGTCCGTCAATCGCTCTGCAGTAGTCACCTCGGCAAACGGTGTATCAAGTCGTTACAACTTACACCAGGACTCGTTACACATCTAAATGCCTAAAGAGTACGGGGGCTGTGATGTGTCGAATCAGGCCAAATTCCCCAGCTCCGAAGAGCCCATGGATCCGAACCTGGCTTATACGTAAGCCCAGAAATGGATAGGCCCCTCGGCCCAACTAGTCCGCCCCTTAATAAGCCGGACCAAGCCAAGCACGATCAGGCCCGCCTCGCACCATCACAATTCCTGTCGTGATTCAAAGCAACGGGAAGGAAGCAACAAGCAGCTAGCTTGATACAAGGTACTGTTGAATAGGTGTCCTAAACCCAATCGGGTTGGACCGGATAAGACCGGGTCGAGTCATTTATGTTGGGATATATGTCGTGTGTGGAGTGATTTACGGAACACGTCCATAATTTACGGAACTAATTACGGATTATTAAATTAGATAATAAATAATGCAAATAGAAATAGTCGTATTATCTAATGAGATCTAACGCATACAATCTATACTATCATCTGAGATCTAACTTGAACAATGAACAATAAAGGTTTGATGCAGAAAACAAATGACTAGAAATCAAACCGAGGAGATTAGTTACTCTTTCCTTAAGACAAATTACTCTGGTATGGTGCCCTCGTCTCGCGGGGATCCTTTCTCTCTTGAGACGTCTGGCCTTTTATCGACAGATTAGCCTCGAGATTGAAGAGTTCCTCTTCCTAGATCTTGAAAACTCAGAGCGTCTTTCTGATTTCTTTTCTGATAAATTAGGCGTGTATTGTGTCGCCTATTGGGATTAAAAATCCCCTCTTATACTCCATAATTAAATCTAATTATTTCCTATTAATTAAATCCAATTAAATCCTTTTCCTTTTCTTCTCCCTTATTCTTTTAATCCTTTAAAACAAAACGTAATATTCAGATTTTTTGTGTAAAGACAAGAATGCCCTTTTAGAAAAATCGGGATATTACATTCCTCCCCCCTTAAGAGGAGTTTCGTCCTCGAAACTAGAACGTACCTGGTAGATGAGGGAACTCTGGGAAATTGTTGAACATGTCCGCTTCCACTTCCCAAGTGGCTTCAGTTGGTGCATGATTGCTCTATTTTTGAAGAAAAATAAAGATCCATCTTGAGCAATCAGAATTAAATCGATCAAACACCCTACTGACCCTACTGAGCATAAGGCTATCGATCGATCGATACAATTCTTCAATTGTAATCTGCATTCAAGATACATCAAGTTTACACACTTGAAGACCTCAAGCTGCTGATCACATCATCCTGATCAAAGTCTTTGAAAAGTGAATCACTTACTTGATTCAAACTTCCTTTTACAAGGAATCTACTTAGAGACAGATGAAGCACATTTGTGTCAAGGATTGTTGTTTGTGGTGGAGTGGTGAAGAGGCAATCCAAACCTTCAAGGACCAGTGGAAGACTTTCGAGCAAAGCAATCCTACTGTTCCAAGTGTTAGGATTTGTGAAGCCATAGTTATTGGTGAAGGACAAGCATCTTAGGGATTTTTGTAATGACTACCTCATGAATCTCTAGTGAATTACCTCCAACATCACGGAGAAGAGTGGGTGACAGGATAACACCACCGGAACCACTATAAAATCGCCTACTTACTTTCTGCATTTATATACGCATTTAGTTTATCTAGTACATCAATCTCTTTGAATCTAGCAACTGAATCACACACATACACTCACTCTTGAGTATCTAATACTTGGTATCATATTTAACAACAAGTAATAAAGCTTAATTTTTTTATGTATTTCATTTGCACAAATTCATAAACTCAGCGATCAACAGACTATTGAGTGTCGGCCAGACTCTTGAAGTATCGAAATTTCTTTGAGGTTCTTTGAATTTGTTAACTTCAAAAGTTTTAAGTGTTAAGTTTATTCACCCTCCCTCTAAACTTAACCAAAGCATTTTCAAGGGACCAACAAATGGTATCGGAGGCGAGTGCTTACGCTCAAGTAATCCTACTTGTTGTGCTTGTGAAAATACTTTGAAAACTTTTTCAAGTTTCTGATTTTCAAAGCTTTGCATCATGGATAACAACCAGTATGCTAGAACAACGTTGATGTGTTCTTTAGATCATTTTGATGAGTATAAACGTCGTATGCGAGGCTTATCTATTTGCAACACATGATGAAATGATGGATGTGCTGACATATGGACCACTGGAGATTACCAAGTCAGTAACAGTGGGAGATGAGACACAATACATTCCAAAACCAAAAAGGGAATGGACTGCTGAAGATAGAAAAAGAGAAAATCTCAACAATATTGCTATTGATATCATATACATAACTTTGGATAGCAATATGTATATGAAGGTGAAGGATTGCAAGGCGCAAAGGAACTATGGGACAAGTTACAATTAATCTGTGAAGGCACCGATGCAATCAAAAAGAACAAGATCGAGTGTGACAAAGAAGAAGTTCCAAGAGTTCAAGATGAAACCAAATGAAACCATTGAACCAATGGAATCAAGATTCAATGCAATCATGGATGAACTCACCCCTCACCGAGTGTGAAGTACTCACAAGAAGAGATCAACTCAAAAATCTTGGAAGTATTACACGCAAAGAAGTTTGGGAGATGAAGGTGACTCGCCATTGAAGAAATGAGGAGTTTGCATGAAGAAGACACCTTCAAATTGTTTTCGAGATCTTAAGGCCTATGAATTCAGCAAAAAAGCTTGTGCTTGAGGCTGAAAAAAGAAGAGCCAAAGAACCTTTGCATTGGCTGCTTCACATCAAGAAGAGACATCAGGAGCTCAAGATGATCTACTTGGATGAGATGCAAGAGCGGATTGCCCTATTGAGCAAGAAAATCGAATGATGAAAACTGGAAAGGGTTCTCCAAGGAATTTCACAAAGAAATTCAGTGAAAAGAAGAAGGATGAATCAAAGAAAGATAATGATTACTTATGCTATCATTGCAAGAAACCAGGACAATTCAAACCTCAACATCACGAATTAAAATAGAAAAAGGAACACGATTATCTTTGCTTTAATTTCAAAAGCCTGGACATTTCGGACACGATTGTCGGACTCACTTGATGACCAAGAGCCAACAAAGAAGATCGACAAGAAAGCTATGGTTCTTGAAGATGAATCAGGATATGAAGTAGAATTAGAAAAGGGAAATGAATCTGATGATACTGCACTTGTTGCTGAGATGGAAGATTATGCTTTAATGGCTAATATGGATGAAACATAGGAGGTATACAATTCTGTATCTATAAACACTCCTGCTGGAAGTGATTGTGAATCAACTTATGGTTCAAATCCAAAAATTCGACAATGAAGAAACTTTGGATGACATCCTTAATCAACTAAGGATAATACAATCAGTTATGAGATTGTGAAGGTGAAAAAAAAGCTCTTCAATCGAAGTTGAAAGATTAAATGTTGAATTAAGAATTCTCAAAGGAAAGGAAAAAGAAGTCGACGAGAATCGGCATAAGCCTGCTTTGTTTATTCGATGAGGTCTTGAGTCTCTTTGAACCATCTTGTTCCTCCACCGCATTCAAATCTGGAAAGCCTTATGGTGATAGAAGCAGGGCTTGGATTTGGAACTCAACAATCCAATAAGAGTGGATCAGGTAAGGTCATGAACCTAGTACCGTAAGGTGGTCCTAAGTTTGTGCTGCATAAGATCCAACTCCCAAAGGGTTCTTTGAGGCATAAAGCCTCTTGAGAAAGCTTCAAGGAAGCAAAATCATAAGTCAAGGAAGTCAACATCTCTAATAAAAGAATAAATCTAAAAATAGGACTATTGTGCCTTCTAGACCTGCTGATAGCAGACCTGCTACCAAGTCTGCTGGACCACAAAATGGGAAAAACCAGAAATATTCCAAGAATAAGAATCCTAAATCCAAAAATGTTAATCATTCAAGGTATACTTATCTCTGGGGGAAAGGTAGATTATTCCCTACTGATGATGATTGGAATATTCCTGCACATACTGCTAGAAACAACAAGTATAACCATGCTCCTAGGGTAAAACCTAAGCAATGGAATCAGCATAGGGCTCAGCAGAGGAATTATACAAGACCTCAGCAGGGACCTCAACAGACTCCATATTACAGGGATGTTCCTAACAGACAGCAAACCTATGGTTATCCTAGTGCTTCTAACAAAAGAAATCACTTTAATGACATTATATTCCAAAAGGCCAGAAAGCATATATGAATCCTACACAACCAATTGTTAGACCTTATGGAGGTGTAGAATACATGTATGAACCAAAGTATGATACCTTTCAAAAAAGACCTATTGGAAACTTGCCAAGGGTCATGCTTACCACTGACCATTATGGACCCAAACAGGTTTGGGTACCTAAAATGCACTAACTTTGTTTTGTAGGGTGTCTGGTACTTTGACAGTGGATGTTCCAGACATATGAAAAAGAATAAGCACTGTTTGTCAAGCTTTGTGGCAAAGGATGGTCCAAGAGTGAACTTTGGCAACAAGAATACACCTGGATACACAAGAGGATATGGCACACTTATGAGAAATGGATTAACAATCAGGAATGTTGCATATGTGGAAGGACTGGACTACAACCTATTGAGCACTGGACAATTCTGTGACATGGGATATAAGGTCACTTTTGACAAAAATACATGTATTGTCATTAGTGAAAGAGGTGATCAAGTTGTGTTAGCTGGAAGAAGACAACAAAACATGTATGTTGTGGATTGGTCTACTGTTGTTCCAGGAATATGCCTGATTGTGCATACCAAGTCAGAACTTAATTGGTTATGGCATAAGAAGTTGAATCATCTAAATTCTGATGATATCAATCAGTTGGTGAAGAAGAAACTGGTGATTGGTTTACCTGAGATCACATTCAAGAAGGATGCTATATGTGATGCATGTCAGCAAGGTAAACAGACAAAGTCTAGTTTCAAGTCAAAGTCTAAGAAATCAACAAAAAGAGTTTTGGAGCTGATGCACATGGATCTTTTTGGACCAGTAACACCAACAAGTGTAACAGGAAAGAAGTACACCTTAGTGGTTGTGGATGATTATTCAAGATACACTTGGGTGATATTCATGAACAAGAAAAGTGAAACACTTCAAAAGATGCCTGAACTTTTGAAGAGATTACAGAATGAGAAAAGTGTGACAGTAGTGAAAATTAGATCAGACAAGGGTACTAAATTTCTCAATAAAGTTATAAGAGAATATTGTGAAGAGAATGGTGTACTACATCAACTCAAGTCGTCTTTGTTGGTACACCTCAAACAAAATGGGGTTCTTTGAAAGAAGAAATAGAACTCTAAAAGAAGGGGAAGAACTATGATTTGTGAAGCATTGCTACTGAAAGATATTGAAATTTTGAAAGCAGATTAATACTGACATGCTATACACAAAAGCAGAACATCTGGTGTGAACAAGAAGGTCTTGAAGACACCTTATGAGATTTGGAATGGAAGAAAACCTAATATATCCTATTTCCATCCATTTGGAAGCATGTGTTTTATCTTGAATCATAAGGAACAATTGAAGACATTCCAACCAAAATCAGGATGAAGGAATTTTCTTGGGATATTCTTCAGTTAGCAAGGCATTCAGGTATGAACAAAAGGACCACTGAAACATGAAGAAACAATACATGTTGTATTTGATGAACCTAAGTTCACTGGAATGGAAGATGAAGCTTCAGAACCTGCTGAGAATCAACAAGTCACTGATCCAGAATGTGTTGAAGTTTTGGAAAGATTCAATGACTTAAAGGTTTCGATTTCGCCCTCTTTGAACACCCCTTTGGTAACACTACCGATGCAACAAGCCGAGGCAATTCGGGATCTCTTTGAACCCTCTGTTGAAGAAATAACAGACCCTACTGAAGATGATGTTCCAGAGAATCAATCTAACCAGAATCCACAATGGTTAAGGGATCACCCTGCTGAACAAGTCATTGGCAACATACAGCAAGGTGTGAGCACTAGAAGACAATTAGAAGCAATGTTTACATGTTTTCTATCTCAAATGGAACCTAAAGCTGTTGAAGAAGCAATTTCTGATCCAGATTGGATAATTGCCATGCAAGAAGAGTTGAATGAATTTGAAAGAAATCATGTTTGGACACTAGTGGAAAGGCCTAATCATGCAAATATAATTGGTACTAAATGGGTATCTGAGAAACAAATTGGATGAATATGGTACCATTATGAGGAATAAGGCGGACTAGTTGCAAAAGGCTATTCTCAAGCAAAAGGAATAGATTTTGATGAGACATATGCCCTGTTGCAAGATTGGAAGCTATCAGATTATTTTTGGCATATCTTCGCTTACAAAAACTTCAAGTTATATCAAATGGATGTCAAGAGTGCATTTTTGAATGGCATTACGGAAGAGGAGGTGTATGTCAAACAACCTCCTGGTTTTGAAGTTAAAGATCAAGAAGATAAAGTGTATAGACTCAATAAAGCACTTTATGGTTTGAAAGCGGCCCAAAGAGCATGGTATGAGACCCTATCTCAGTTCTTGGTAGACAATGGTTTTACCAAAGGTACCATTGACAAGACTCTTTTCAGAATCAGCGAAGGAAACAGCACCCTGCAGTACAAATTTATGTGGATGACATAATATTTGGTTCTGAAAATGAATTGCTATGTGAGAAGTTTGCAAATCTGATGAAAAGTAAATTCACCAAATGAGTATGATGGGAGAAATGAACTACTTTTTGGGATTGCAAGTCAAACAGATGAAAGATGGAATCTTCATTCATCAAACCAAGTATACCAAGGAGCTGCTGAAGAAATTTGGTATGGAAAACAGCACCAAAGTATCAACTCCTATGAGTACAAACATTAGATTGGATGAAGATAAAGATGGCAAAGATGTTGATCAGACTTTATACAGAAGGATGATAGGCGATCTCTTGTACCTATCTTGCCAATGCAGACTGATATATCATTTCTTTGTAGGTGTTTGTGCAACATTTCAATCAAAACCTAAGGAAAGTCACTTGGCTGCAGATTAAAAGAGTTCTCAAATATCTAAAAGAGACTTTGGATGTAGGAATATGGTATTCAAAAGATGGAACTTTCAAAGTCATATCCTACTGATTCTCGACTATCTTTGGATGCAAGATTGATAGAAAAAGCACCACAGAACACCATCGAGTTAATGGGAAATAGATTGGTTTCTGGTTTAGCAAGAAGCAGAATTTAATATCAACTTCCACTTTGGTCGAATATATTCTTCTTGGAAGTTCTTTGTGCACAAGTACTTTGGTTAAGACAACAATTAAGGGATTATGGAATTGAAGAAAGAGAAATTCCTATAATGTGTGACAACACAAGTGCAATTGCAATCACGAGAAAATCTGATTTGCACTCAAGAACCAAGCATATTGATGTAAGACATCACTTCATAAGAGATCATGTTGAAAAGAAAGATGTGATGGTTACAGTATATCCTCATGAAGATCAACTTCTTTGATGGTTCCGTATATTTTCATCAACTTTGATTCAATGACTTTATTGAAAGGAACAAAACTAAAAGAAACTAAGTCTTCAAGAGCTCCACCTCACACGTCATCGTCGAAGAACTCATCATCATTAGCAACCTGCTCATCTTCTTTTGGGAAAAAGGAAAGGCAAACATAAAGTAACGGGTAAGTACATAAGTACTTAGTAATGCGTAGAAGATTGTATAACGTCGGTCTCATAAAGAAATAAAAGCAATGCCGCCTTTTATTAGTTTATTCCGTTATTAACCCTAGCTAACTATTTGTTGGATTTATTTCTTAGTTTTGATGATGAGTGCCAGACTAGCTGTTATAGTGCAAAGGCAAAAAGATGTCTAGATCAAATGTATAGGTTTATTAGAGTTTGATTTATGAATAGGTTTGATCAAACAAGCAATCGTAATGGTCAATCGATTTATATCGCCAGGTGGTCAATATCGTAGGGTAGATAGGTCGATGAGACTAGTCGAGGAACTCCGCCAAGATCAAGATGAAGGTGAGGATCAAACTTAGTAATTTAAGTCAAGGATATGGAATAAGAATTTAGGCAAGTCTGTGATAACCTAAACTGATTACATAGACCTTGTGTACAAGGTCTAAGTTCCATAAGTTGGATGATGTTTGGAACTTGGTTATATTTTAAAGGTGTAATCTAACTTTACAAATAAAAGTTAGATAAAAGAAATCATTGCATTGTATTTACATACAAACAAATTGTCATTAATGATGATTGGTATTACAAATGATGATGAACTGCTTGATAATATACCTCGATTAATTCAAAATTTTATTGGAAGATTAAATGGATAAGGACGACCAACTACCTCGACTTATCAAACAAATCAAAAGTGAGATTAAAAGAACGTTGGGATGATTGATTTTTATCCAATGGTTATAAGTCAAAGGTGGGACAGATCGCTTGTCAAAAAGGAATTCAGCGATGTGTCACCCTATGAATAGTGATGAAAGCAAATCGGATGGGATAAAACCAGAGCGGTTACATTTGAATTTCAAATACAAGTCACATGCATTCTTACCTATAAATAGAGGACTTTCAACTCAAAAAAAGGAGTGGATGATTGATGAAATTTAAGAGAAAAATATAAGAGACTATTCTGAGTTGAAAAACACCCTGCTGAACTTACTGAACTTAAAGCTACCGATCGAGAAAGATTCTTCAAATGTATTCCGTATTCAAGCTACATCAAGTATACACACTTGAAGGCGCAAGTCTCTTGATTATATCATCCTAATCAAGGCTGCCAGAATCGAATCATTTATTTGATTCAATCTTTATTTTATAAAGAATCTGCCTTGAAAAAGATAAAAGCAGGTTGTGTGAAAGCTCGTTGTTTGTGGTGGAGTGGTGAAGAGGCAATCCTACCCTTCAAGGACGAGTGGAAGACTCGGGAGCGACAATCCTACTGTTCCCGCCAGTTTGTGAAGCCATAGTTATTGGTGAAGGACAAGCAACCTTAGGAATCTTTGTAGCTGCAACATCAAAGATCTCTAGTGAATTCCCTCCAACATCACAAGAGAAGAGTGGGTGACGAGATTACACCACACTGGAACCACTATAAAATCTCGCCTACTTACTTTCAAAGATTTACATTACGCACTTAGTTTATTTTACACATCAACCTCTTTGAATCTAGCAAATGAAATCACACACATACAACTGCTTGAGTATCTAATACTTAGTATCATATTTAACAACAAGTATTAAGGCTTAATTTTGATATAATTCATTGCACAAATTCGAGTAAATCGAATCGTCAAGAGACTAATGTTTATCGGCCAGATCATTGAGGCATCTGCAGACTCTCGAACTTCAAAGAAAGCTCTCAAGTTCTTTGAATTTGTTAACTCCAAAGTTTTAAGTGTTAATTTTATTCACCCCCTCTAAACTTAACCAAAGCCTTTTCAAGGACCAACAATTGGTATCGGAGCAAAGATTTACATTCGAAGAAATCTTACTTGTTGTGCTTGTGAAAATACTTTGAAACTTTTTCAAGTTCTTGATTTTCAAAGACTTGCATCATGGATAACACACAGTATGCTAGAACTATCTTGATGTGTTCTCACGATAGATTTGATGAATATAAATGTCGAATGCAGGCTTACCTTTGCCGCAACTCATGATGAGATGATGGATGTACTAAGCGATGGACCACTTTGGAGATTACCAAGGCGTAGAGTGGGTGACACTACAGAGTACATTTCTAAACCAAAAAAGAGAATGGAATGCGAGAAGGCGAAAAGAGAAAACCTCAACAATATTGCTATTGATATCATTTATAGAACCTTGGATAGCAATATGTACATGAAGGTGAAAGATTGCAAAAGCGCAAAGGAACTTTGGGACAAGATCTGATTGATCTGTGAAGGCACTGATGCAATAAAGAAGAACAAAATCAGTGTGGTCAAAAAGAGGTTTCAAAAGTTCAAGATGCTACCAAATGAAACCATTGAGAAGATGGAATCAAGATTTAATGCTATCCTGGATGAACTTACCCTGCTGAGTGTAAGTTATTCAAAAGAGGAAATAAACACAAAAATCTTGGAAGCACTACCTGCAAAAGATGTTTGGAAAATGAAGGTGACTGCAATAGAAGAAATGAGAAAGCTGCATGAAGAAGACACCTTCAAGTTATTTTCAGATCTTAAGGCTTATGAATTTAGCAAAAATCTTGTACCTGAGACTGAAAAAGAAGAGCCAAAGACCACTGCATTGGCTGCTTCACACCAGGAAGAAACATCTGGAGGACAAGATGATCTCTTGGATGAGATCACGAGAAGCAGTTGCTCTCTTGAGCAAGAAAATCAGGATGATGAAGACTGGAAAGGCCCTTCAAGAAACTTCACAAAAGGCCTAACGAAAGGAAGAAAGAAGAATCAAAGAAAGACAATGTTTATACAGTGCTTTCATTGCAAGAAACCAGGACACTTCAAAACTGGTATCCCGAGTTAAAACAAAGTAAGGAACCGATTATCTTTGTTTCAAGCTGCAAGAAGCTGGACACTTTGGACTGATTGTCGGACTTCATCAAGACCAAAAGTCAACAAAGAAGACATGGCAAGAAGGCTATGGTTCTTGAAGATGAATCGAGGGTATGAAGTGGAATCAAAAAGGAAATGAATCGGATGACACTGGCATTGGTTCTTGATATGGAAGATTATGCTTTGATGGCCAATATGGATGGCGAGGAGGTATACAATACTGTATCAATTAACACTCCTGCTGGAAGTGATTGTGAATCAACTTGTGGTTCAAATCCTAGAAACTCCTACAATGAAGAAGCTTTGGATGCCATCCTCAATCAACTGAGGACAATACAATCTGGTTATGAGATTGTGAAGGCTGAAAAAGAAGCCCTTCAAGTAGAATTTGAAAGATTGAATGCTGAACTAAGGATTCTCAAAGGTAAGGAAAAGGAGGCTGGACAGAATCAGTATAAGCCTGCTGAACATCCAGTAGCTTCTGAATCTGCTGAACCATCTTGTTCCTCTACTGCATACAAATCTGGAAAGCCTTATGGTGATAGAACAGGGCTTGGATTTGGAACTCAACAATCCAAAAAGAGTGGATCCAGTAAGGTTACTGAACCTAGTACCAGAATTGGTCCTAAGTTTGTACCTGCACAAGATCCAACTCCAAGTAAGGTTCTTTGAGGCAATAAACCCTCACGAGAATACTTCAAGGGCGACTTAAAATCGAGAAGTCAAAGAAGTCAACGACTCTAACAAAAAAGAACAAATCCAAAAATAGGACTGCTGGACCTTCTAGACCTACTGATAGCAGACCTGCTACCAAGTCTGCTGGACCACAAAAAGGTAAAGGTCAGAAATATTCCAAGGATAAGAATCCTAAATCTAAAAATGTTAATCATTCAAGGGATACTTATCTCGGAGGAAATGTAGACTGTTCCCTCTCGATGATGATTGGAATATTCTGCACTCTTTGATAGAAACAACCCAGTATAACCATCTTTGCTAGAGGTAAAACCTAAGCAATGGAATCAAAGCAAAGGACTCAGCAGAGGACTTATAAAAGGCCTCAATGGGGACCTCAATGAGACTCCATACTCTGTGGTACATTCCTAACAGATGACAAACAAATGGTTATACTAATGCTTCTAACACCAAAAGTCACTTTAAACAGAATTATAAACCAAAAGTCCAGAAAACATATGTGAATCCTACACAACCTACTGTTAAAACTTATGGATGTGTGGAATACATGTATGAACCAAAGTATGACACTTTTAGGAGAAGACCTTATGGAAACTTACCAAGAGTCATGCTTACTACTGACCACTATGGACCCAAACAGGTTTGGGTACCGAAAATGTATTAACCTTGTTTTGTAGGGTGTCTGGTACTTTGACAGTGGATGTTCTAGACATATGACAAAGAACAAGCACTGTTTATCAAACTTTGTGGCAAAGGATGGTCCAAGGGTGAATTTTGGCAACAAGAATACATCTGGGTATACAAGAGGATATGGCACACTTGTGAGAAATGGACTGACAATCAAGAATGTTGCATATGTAGAAGGACTGGACTACAACTTGTCGAGCCTTTGGACAATTACGTGATATGGGATACAAGGTCACTTTTGACAAAAACAACTGCATTGTCATTAGTGAAAGAGGTGATCAAGTTGTACTGGCTGGTAGAAGAAAACAAAACATGTATGTTGTGGATTGGTCTACTGCAGTTCCAGAAACCTGCCTGATTGTGCATACCAAATCAGAACTCAATTGGTTATGGCACAAGAAGTTGAATCATTTGAACTTTGATGATATCAATCAGTTGGTGAAGAAGCAGCTGGTTGTTGGTTTACCTGAGATCACATTCAAAAAGGATGCTATATGTGATGCTTGTCAGCAAGGTAAACAGATAAAGTCAAGCTTCAAGTCAAAAACTAAACAATCAACTAATAGAGTGTTGGAGTTGATGCATATGGATCTATTTGGACCAATAACTCCAACAAGTGTAACAGGTAAGAAATACACCTTAGTGGTTGTGGATGATTATTCAAGGTACACTTGGGTGATATTTATGAACAAGAAAAGAGAAACACTCAAAAGCATGCCTAATCTTTTAAAGAGATTACAAAATGAGAAAAGTTTAACAGTAGTAAAAATAAGATCAGATCAGGGTACTGAATTTCTCAACAAAGTTATAAGAGAATATTTTGAACAAAATGGTGTACTACATCAACTTTCTTTTCTTTGGTACACCTCGCCAAAATGGGGTTCTTTGAAAGAAGAAATAGGACTTTAAAGGAAGCGGGAAGGACAATGATTTGTGAAGCATTTCTACCTGAAAGATATTGAAATTGGTCAAGCAGTTAATACATCATGCTATACACAAAACAAAACATCATGAACAAGAATTTGCCGAAGACACCTTATGAGATTTGGAATGGAAGGAAACCAAATATATCCTATTTCCATCCATTTGGATGTAAATGTTTTATCCTAAATCACAAGGTTCATTTGAAGACATTCCAACCAAAGTCAGATGAAGGAATTTTCTTGGGATATTCTTCAGTCAGCAAGGCATTCAGGGTACTGAACAAGAGGTCACTGAAACATGAAAAAACAATCCATGTTGTGTTTGATGAACCTAAGTTCACTGGTATGGAAGATGAAGATTGTGAACTGCTTGAGAATCAACAAGTCCTTTGATCCAGTTGTGTTGAAGGTTTGGAAAGATTCAATGACTTAAAAGTTTCGATCACGCCCTGCTGAACACCTGCTTTGGTGATATTGCGATGCAAAAGCGAAGCAATTCAAGGATCTGCTGAACCCCTGTTGTTGAAGAAGCTACACATGAGACCTCACGAAGATGAGGTTCACGATAATCAAACTAACCGAGAATCCACAATGGTTAAGGAATCACCTCTTTGAACAAGTCATTGGCAATGTACAAGCCAAGGTGTAAGGACTAGAAGACAACTGGAAGCTATGTTTATTTGTTTTCTATCTCAAATGGAACCAAAAGTTGTTGAAGAAGCAATTTGAGATCCAGTTGGATAATTGCTATGCAAGAAGAGTTAAATGAATTTGAAAGAAATCAAGTTTGGACACTAGTTGAGAGGCCAAGTCATGCAAATATCATTGGTACTAAATGGGTATACATAAATAAACTTGATGAATCTGGTACCATTGTGAGAAATAAGGCCAGACTAGTTGCAAAAGGCTATTCTCAAGCAGACGGAATAGATTTTGATGAAACTTATGCACCTGTTGCAAGATTGGAAGCTATCAGATTATTCTTGGCACATGCTGCATATAAGAACTTCAAGGTATATCAAATGGATGTCAAAAGTGCATTTTTGAATGGCATTCTAGAGGAGGAAGTGTATGTACAGCAACCTCCTGGATTTGAAGTTAAAGATCAAGAAGATAAAGTGTATAGACTTAACAAAGCACTTTATGGATTGAAACAAGCACCAAGAGCATGGTATGAGACTCTATCTCAATTTTTGGTGGATAATGGTTTTACAAAAGGCACCATTGATAAAACTCTTTTGAGAATCAATGAGAAGGATGACACCTTCTTTGAGTACAGATTTATGTTGATGACATAATCTTTGGTTCTGAAAATGAATTCTTATGTGAAAAGTTTGCAAATCTAATGAAGAGCAAATTCCAAATGAGTATGATGGGAGAAATGAACTACTTTTTGGGATTGCAAGTTAAACAGATGAATGATGGAATCTTCATTCATCAAACCAAGTATACCAAGGAGTTGCTGAAGAAGTTTGGTATGGAAAACAACACTAAGATATCAACTCCAATGAGTACAAATATTAGATTAGATGAAGATAAAGAAGGCAAAGATGTTGATCAGACCTTATACAGAAGGATGATAGGCAGTCTGTTGTACCTCACTGCCAGCAGACCTGATATATCCTTTGATGTAGGTGTTTGTGCAAGATTTCAATCTAAACCTAAAGAAAGTCATTTAGGAGCAGTCAAAAGAGTTCTTAAGTACCTAAAAGAGACTTTGGGAGTAGGGATATGGTATTCCAAGGATGGAAACTTCAAAGTTATATCCTACTCAGATTCTGATTATGCTGGATGCAAGATTGATAGAAAAAGCACCTCAGCAACCTGTCAGTTAATGGGAAATAGACTGGTTTCCTGGTTTAGCAAGAAACAAAATTCTATATCAACTTCCCTTTCTTGAAAATTTGAATATATAGCTCTTTGGAAGTTCTTTGTGCACAAGTAATATGGCTAAGACAACAATTAAGGGATTATGGAATTGAAGAAAAGGAAATTCCAATTATGTGTGACAGCACAAGTGCAATTGCAATCACAGAAAATCCTGTTTTGCACTCAAGAACCAAGCATATTGATGTAAGACATCATTTTATAAGAGATCATGTTGAAAAGAAAGATGTGGTGGTTCTATATATCCCTACTGAAAATCAACTTGCTGATATTTTCACTAAACCACTTGATAGTGAAAGATTTGCTAAACTAAGGACTGAACTTGGAATCATTAGAGTTGGTGATATTCGGAAAGATTGTCTTTGGAATTCACCAAGGGGATTAGTCTTTGGTATGTTGGGTGAGCTCACTTAGCGATTAGTCATTGGTATCAACAATTCCATGTACTTATGTTTGGACAATTGAGCAAATGAGGTTGCCAAGGGATTGGTCTTTGTCATGTTGGGTGAGCTCACTTGTGGATCGATCATTGGTATTAAACTTCATCTTGTATTATCAATTGAACAAATCGAAGAAATCAAGGATCGTGAGTCACTTTATCGAGAATTTCTTTGAAGCATCTTTATCCAGAGATCTTGAGCCAACCTGTTGAGGACAACCTGCTTTGAATGGAGCGTTACAGTCAAACTTTATTAAAGTCAAAGAGCAATTGGCGGGATATTTATTCTATCCTTTATTACCCTAGTTAACACGATCTAACGGTTACAAAATGTTATGGAGGAGTTTTGGAACACGTGTCAAGACAGGATTCACTCAGATTAATCGTGGTTAACATCAATGTACGTGCACTGAGAGTTACAACTACCCACTGTCTATATATACAGACCTACATACTGAAGATACTCTCTGCTACTTAAATCGCTTTATCACTTGCATATTTACCTTTGTGTGAACACAGATTTACAAAACTTTCTCCTTCATCTTTTTCTTACAACAATGGCGGAATAGATTGATGTCAGATTGAATCAAGCCAAAGTGTTAGAGGCTTTGTTGTTGATGCTAATAGAACTGAATTAGCTATCAACATTGGTAGAAGAATAAGGAGATACGCAGTCTGGAGAATGTGCTGAACATAAGACTGGAAACAATTTCATATACAAATGTTGTCAGTTTTTGGAGGAACATTGTAATACAAGAAAATCTGAAGCATTCAAAACCACTTTGTGAATGCCTGGGAGATTGAGATTTCCCAAGTTCACCGAGGAAGTTTTGGTTTTGAAGAAGTAGTGGATGGTCCAGTAAATCCTGAAGCAATGGGATTATCCAAGATGGATTTTGTTGATCAAATCAAAACAAATGAAGCCACCAAATCTATTCCAGGGATCAATTGCAGACACATTGGGAATGAGTACAGTCTGCTGAGCAAACTCATTGCAAAGAACATACTTGGATTGGTTGGAAGTATGGACACTCTATCAGGACCCAAGATAGAGCTGATGATGATCATTTGCAGAAGCATGAAGTTTGATTGGGCTGGATACTTTATCCATTACATGAAGAAAGTAGCCAAGGAAGAAAGAGAAGGGAAAAGGAAATCCAAGGCCTTACCCTTAGGATTGATGGTTCAGACCCTGCTGAATCATTTGGAGATTCCTGATGTTGCACATGAGAAGATCAATCAGTCCAGATACAAGAAAGAGATTGATTATTGTGGAAATATTACAGCATTACTTCAGCAGATTGATGAGTCTGCTGAAGTTTAGCAGGGTGCCCAGCAGCCTCAGAAATTCGTACAGGATATTTTGTACACTTTATTTAATTATAAAAGACATATTAATTGTGATACATATAAACAATTAATATGTCAAACTCTAGTTTACTTTATGTCATAGACACAATTAATATGTCATAGACATAGCTTTTACATTTACTTTTACTTTTGCATGCTTGCCGCCCACATCTACATACTCAAGTGGCCGCCCAAGCTAGTGCTAGTCTCTCTCAATTGTATCTATTTATACACCTCTCATATCAATGAATAAACTAAGTTGAAGTTTACTCTTGTGTTAACACATTCTCAAACTCTCTTCATGGTATCGGAGCCTTCTTGAGTTCTAAAATCCATTTGCAAAACTCGGTTCCTTTCGTGAGAAAAATGTCAACATTATCTCGAAGTTTCATCTTCTTGATGAGACTCACAGTGCCTCGTGATTGGGATAATCGAACACTCTTCTTTACAAATCATAAACTTGATGGTAACAATTATTTGCTATGGTCAAGGTCTATGAAAATGTATATCTCCGGCCAGGGCAAGATGGGATATCATGTCAGTTCCCAAACACGCCTCACTTGGCCCGACCCCCAAGTTTGAAGCATGGGACACGAGAGAAAATAACCAAGTCATGACCATCCTCACGAGGTCTATGACAAAAGAGATCGATGAGAACTTTATGATGTATGACTTTGCTAAGGAAATGCAGGATAATGCCGAGAGACCTTTACTCAAAAGGACAATACATCTCAAGTCTATGAACTCAAGCTCAGATTCAAAATTTGAGACAAGGGATATGTCTCAGTAACTCAATACTTTAATCAACTATCTAAGGCATGGCAACACCTAGATATGTTGGAAACTCACCCTGGAATGATGTTAAAGATCTTGCACTCTTTAAAGACATTATCGAGAAAAAGAGAGTATTCAAATTCCTTACCTGGGTGAATCCTACTCTTGATGATGTCGAGGTAGAATTCTTGCTACTAAACCTCTTCCAAATCTCAAATCCATGTTTGCCTTGAGGTCAAACATGAGGAAAGCAGGAGGAAAGTGATCTTCTTTGAACCCCGTCTCGACAACCCCTACCGAAAGTGCCACCTGGCGGTATCGGGAACCCCTCGCTGAGGCTCTGAGGCTTACTGAAGCTTCTTGATAAAGCTGGAAGGCGTTCGTGACCACCGCAAACGCACTAATCACACCAAGGACACTTCTTTGGAAGCTACATGGCAAGCCTAACTCCTCCAAGACCTCCGGACACGCCAAGGAAAGTCGAGGCGGAGACACATAAGTGAGGAAGAAGATGACAACGAGGTTGAATGCTCACTTGTCGCATTCAAAGCCTTCCTAACTCAACAAAGGGAGGTAGTCACTCCACCGACATAGCCTCTCATGCCAGTCTGAGTAAATTCTACTCATCTATTAGTAATGAAACCTGGATTGTTGACTCTGGGGCCTCATCATATATGGTAGTAATAAAAATCTCATTACTCAAATTAAGCCATGTTCCCAAATTCACAATATTAAGATCATTGATGGATCTATCTCTAGTGCAAAAGGTTTTGGTCGGTGTGACTTACTAATAAGATATGCCTGCAGAATGTCCTATTTGTTCCAAAATTAGATTGCAATCTCATATCTGTCAGTAAACTTACTAAAGATTTGAACTGGACTGTTGTTTTTAATGAGAATCAGTGCACATTCCAGGATCATTCCTCAAAGGCAGTGATTGGGACTGCTAAACCTTGCTCAGGTCTGTTTGTGGTCAACCCTGCTGAAGACAGAAGACTGAAGACTGAATCTGCCTCAGCAGCCTGCACTCAAAACCTAGACAATATCATGTTATGGCATTATAGACTAGGACATCCCAGTTTTAGTTATTTAAAGTCTATAGATCCTGAATTGTTTAAAGGTTGTAATTTGAATGATCTTCAATGTGATATTTGTCAGTTTGCTAAACTCACCAAATCTGTGTATGCAAAATTACCTTACTTACCATCCACACCATTCACCTTAATTCACAGTGACGTATGGGGACCCTCAAGAGTAAAAAGCATAACAGAAAGAGGTGGTTTGTTACCTTCATAGATGACCACACGAGAACCACTTGGTTATTTTTAATGAAGGATAAAGTCGAAGTTGGACCCATCTTTCAAGAATTTTACAACATGGTCTCCACTCAGTTTGACACTAAGATCAAAATCTTGAAGACTGACAATGCTCTTGAATATTATGAGTCTCATCTCAGTAATTTCTTGATGGATAAAGGGATTGTCCATATCAGTAGTTGTGTTGAAACCCCTCAGCAAAATGGGGTTCTTTGAGAGAAAAACAGCATCTGCTTGAAATGGCTAGGTCTTTTATGTTTACCACAAATGTTCCAAAATATATGTGGGGTGAAGCCATATTGACTTCCACATACTTAATCAGCAGACTTCCCAAAGAGGTACTAGGCTTCAAAACTCCTATCAAACCCTACTGGACACACACTCTCGCCCCATCTTATTTCCCGATTACCTCCAAAAATCTTTGGTTGTCTTGTGTTTGTCTATATCCATGCCCAAACACGAAGCAAACTTGATCCCAAAGCTCACAAGTGCATTTTCCTAGGATATGCAAAGGGCGAGGAAAGGTTACAAGTGCTACTCTCTTACGAAAAGAGATTTTACAATTCTATGGATGTAAATTTTTTGAAAGGACTCCTACTACTGACAAGTCCACCGAGGCGATCACGATGGAAACACTGATAGAAATTGACCTAAACCCTTCCTTCAAAGACAAACTCTTAACCTCAAGAACCCATCGATCCTCGGAGATGAACCCCAGTACCCCTATCGACTCACGACTGACCCTCACGATCCCAAAGAACCAAGCGACTCGAGCCTGCGATCCCGAGCCCAGACACTCAAAGCAATCTGCAGATCCTCGGCAGATCATCGACATTGATGACAGACCTATTGCTCTAAGGAAAGGGAAAAGATCATGCACTGATCATTCTATTCATACTTATTTATCTTATGATCAGTTGTCTCCTGTCTTTGCCATGTTTACACAGGACCTGGACTCTCACTCTATCCCTAGAAATATTCAGAGAGGCCCTTCAAAATGATAAGTGGAAAGGCTGCTTTGTTAAAAGCGAGATGAGCGCCTCTGGATAATCATACTTGGGACCTCACAACTCTTCCCAAAGGCAAGAAGGCGATTAGCTGCAGATGGTTATTCACTATCAAATACAATGCTGATGGTACAATTGACAAGTACAAAGCCAGATTGGTAGCAAGGGGATTCACTCAAACTTATGGTATTGACTATAAGGAAACTTTTGCACCAGTGGCAAAGCTCAACACTGTCAGGGTTCTGATCTCTCTAGCTGTCCAACTGGACTGGCCTCTACACCAATTGGATATCAAAAATGCTTTTCTCAATGGTGATCTCACTGAGGAGGTCTATATGAATGTACCTCCTGGTTTTGTCAATCCCCACACTCAGGGCAAGGTATGCAAACTCGGAAATCTCTATATGGCACTGAAGCAATCCCAAGAGCCTGGTTTGGGAAACTTACTCTCTGTGGTCAAAGCTGCTGGATATCATCAATGCAACTCGAGATCACACTATGTTCATCAAGACAACCAACCGAGAGAAGGTCTATTCTTATTGTATATGTGGATGATATCATCCTTCTTGGAGATGACTCTCTACCGAGATTCGAAATTTAAAGACTCTCTTGGCAAAGGTATTCCAAGTTAAAGATCTGGGCTCCCTAAAATACTTTCTTGGTATGGAAATAGCTAGAAAGCGGTAAAGGCATTTCAATCTCTCAAAGGAAGTATGTACTAGATCTCTTTGAAGAAGCGGCATCTTTGGGATGCAAACTCTTTGTATCCCAGAGTAGACCCAGTAACACCTTACTTCATGTGACATTCTTTGTCAGAAAAGAACAATATCAAAGGCTTGTAGGTAAACTCATCTACCTTTCTCACACAAGGCTGATATTGCATATGGGGGGTTAGTGCAGTCGGTCGGTTCATGCCCGCCCCTCTTGAGCAACATTGGGATCTTTGTGAATAGGATCCTGAGATATTTAAAGTCCACTCCTGGCCAAGGCCTGCACTTCACCAAGTCTACTGATAGATCAATCAAGGTCTACACTGATGCTGATTGGGCTGGATGTCACATTGACAGAAGATCTACCACAGGCTATTGCTCATATGTATGGGGGAACCTGGTTACTTGGAGAAGCAAGAAACAACCTACTGTGTCAAGAAGCAGTGCTGAAGCTGAACTTAGGGCACTTGTACTTGGCATTTGTGAAGCTCTATGGCTAAAAAGGGTACTCGGCGAACTTCAACACCCTCTCGGCAACCTATCACACTATCTTTGTGATAATAATTGACCTTATGCATGGTCTGAGATCCCATCCATCATGATAAAACCAAGCATGTGGATATTGACAGACACTTTCTGAAGGAAAAGATTGATGCCAGGATTATTCAACTCCAGTATGTTCCCTCAGCAGATCAGAATGCTGATATTCTTACCAAGGCTATTCCCCCTCTTATGTTCAGCAGACTTAGTAGCAAACTTGGCTGCATCAACATATACAGCCCAGTTTGAGGGGGGGTGTGGAAATATTACAGCATTACTTCAGCAGATTGATGAGTCTCTTTGAAGTTCAAGAGGTGCCCAATGACCTCGTAAATTGCATCTGAGGATATTTTGTACACTTTATTTAATTATAAAAGACATATTAATTGTGATACATATAAACAATTAATATGTCAAACTCTAGTTTACTTTATGTCATAGACACAATTAATATGTCATAGACATAGCTTTTACTTTTACTTTTACTTTTGCATGCTTGCCGCCCACATCTACATACTCAAGTGGCCGCCCAAGCTAGTGCTAGTCTCTCTCAATTGTATCTATTTATACACCTCTCATATCAATGAATAAACTAAGTTGAAGTTTACTCTTGTGTTAACACATTCTCAAACTCTCTTCAATTATGCTATCCCTGGTCTGGATGATGATGAAGAAGGTGTTACTGAGGCTGCTGATAATGATAATGATGGAGATGATGGTGATCTTTGCTGGTGGTGAGCAGGTCAAGCAAAGCTGTTAAGAAATCATCAAACTGTTGTACCAAAGAAAACTCTTGAGAAAAGAAAATTTGCAGATACAAGGAAGATAACAGAGGTATTAAAACCTAAAAGAACAAGGAAGCAAACAAAGACTGATCAGTGCTTGAGTCTTTGAGGTCAGTGAAGTTGAGATTATCGACTGTTGTGTGTTGTAAGAAAAACTGTTGTTGAAATCTTGAGGAAACAATAGAAAGACGTCAGCAGAAAAAGGAAGTCTACTGTAATTGAAGTAGAATATGAGCCACTTTCCAAGAGGATGAAAGAGATTATCCACAAAAAGAAACATGGAAAGGGGAAGCAATTAAAGATTTTGGAGGCTCTAAGAGAAGAAGAACAAGAAGAAACAGTAGAAGAAGAAGTAGTAGAAGAGGCTATTAATGCTGAGCCATTGACAATTATCAAGCCTATTGAGGATGCAGAGGTTGTTGTTGAGCAACCTGATGGAGAGTCACAGCAGACTACAGAGTCTGAACCTGCTGTTGATGTTGTTGATTCCTCACCTGCTAAGGCTGCTGAGCCTACTGACAGTGAACAGGTTGTTGTTGAGCAATCTGTTGAAGAAACACAGCAGTCTACTATACCTGAACCTGCTGCTGTCATTGTTGAATCTACTGAACCTGTACAAGTTGTTGTTGAGAAACTTGATGAAGAATCACAGCAGACTCACCGAGTGCGCTTTTGCTGTGGTAAGTGAAACTTTGGTTGAAGACCCAGCCAATTCTGCAATAGTTCGTGGGAAGAAGCGTCTGCTGCTAACCCTGTTGATGAGCATATAAGTCAGGGGGATCCAAGTGTGGTACAGATGGAGATAGTGGGAAGCAATATCCAACCTGAGCAACCTACTAGTCTTGAGGCATCTGTAGAAGAAACATTGAATCTACTTGTTGAGACCTTTGGAGGTCAGCAAGGTACTGCAAAAGCTCCCAAAGGATCATTCTTGCCCTATGAAAAACATGAGAAGAAGAGGAAAGAAGGGTATGTTGATCCAAAACTCCTGTTTGGTGGTGATTACTTCCAATGGAAGTTTGGATTCTATAAGAAACAAAAACCCGCAGCAGAGAACCATGACAGACTTTGAGGAATGGGTTTTGAGAAATTGGGAGTGGAGAGTTTCTTTGGATCGATTGATACCTCTTTGTTGCAATCAAGGTGATGGATTTGTTTGATGAACAACAGAAAGAGGAGGGTATCAAGTTCAGGGATCCAAGAGGTGATAATGATGACTCTTCATCATCTGATTCTGATGATAATCACCCCTCTGGTCCAGGAGAGACCAGTAGGACTACAATGTTGATTGATACACCTGTAAGGCAGTCTACTGGTACTGGACAGTCTACTGAGAGAAAAATGGATGAAAATATGGAAAATCTCACCATTGATGATATTGAGGCACAAATCAATGAAGGAATTGATGGTGGTGCAAACAGAATGGTTGGTGAGGTTGATGATTTATTTATTGTTGAACCTACTGATCATCATCGAGGGTCGACAAGGTGAAGATTTGGATGATGAGAGGTTAGTGACCACGGTGAACCCGAGTGCGGTTCGAGAGGAATCAAATCAATATCAACACTTTGGATTGACACCGAGGTGTCTTAACCAAAGCGCAAACTTCTTTGAGAGGATCAGCGATTTGGGAGAATTTCAACAAGAAAACATGGACATTTTCACGATCAAGTTGTAGTGGCATTTATTGCACTGATCCAAGAGTTGAAGAGGAGTGCAGAGTTCTTTGGGCTACAAAGCGACACTGCACAAAGGTTGGAGCAGGAGGTGCAGTGCTGAGTCTCAAACAACACTGGACAAAGGTTGGAACTAACTTTGGGTTTGGAGAAACCCCTGTTGTTGAAGAGGCTTTGCCAGAAGTGGAGCCTCACTGAGTCAAGACCACTATAAGGAAAGATGGTCACAGATCAGCATTAATGAGGAAGAGCATTTCTTTGGACTATGACTTTAGTGATGAGGAGTTCCAAATGCCTGAAGAAGAAGATGTTGTTATTGATCCCCCACAGGCATATGTACCTATTTTTGAAGAACCAGCTCTTGATCCTATCTTGGAAGAATATCAAGGACCTAACCCTGTTGGACTAGATAGGAGTTGGGCAGTGGTTGTGAGCAATCAGAGGCCACAATATAATGTGGAGGAGCCTGCTGATGGAGCTGCTGGAGTAATGGCTGGTGGAGTACCAGTAGAAGTCTTGAATGAGTTAAGGACTGTGAGAAATGACATGCAACAGTTAAGGACTCAACTGGATAGACAAGAACAGAGATTTGAAGAACTGATGAAACTTGTGAATGACAACAAACAATCTGCTGATACAGTTGTTTCAAATTTCAAATCTACTCAAAATGCTGTTAATGATATGATGCTAGATGTGAGGGGAATCAAGGTAGGAAACACAGCAAAAGAAAAGTTTCTGAAAAATCAACTTGAAACCATCCACCAGAAACTTGACAAAATCTTGGTGAGACATCTGATCTTTGGAACATCTCAACTCTTTGGATTGGATCCTAAGCTCACTTTGAGAGGATCAATCTACTGGAGCGAGACTTTGCAATCAGGATTACTGCGCAGTTGATACAAGAAGGCGAGATTAAGGAAGGCCAAGCGAGTAATCGATTATCACACAGGAGAGTGTTCATGGCCTGTTATCCCGTTTTGTTGATGATGTCACTAAGGGGGAAGAGGGCCAAACAGCAGAAGCAAAAGAGGCTGCCAGACTGTTTGCACAGAAAAGATGGGAGAATGAGACTAATGCTTACAGCAACTTTGCACTGGCGAGTTCAACTTACTGATGATCTTCTTAGACAATACAAGAAGGAGTACTATAACTGAAGCAAACCCTATCATGACAAGGGATTTCATGAAGGCTTAAATTCTTTCTTGGGATTGAAGTTTTGGGAGGCAAGAGTTAAAGCCTTAAGGGCAACTTACAGAGGTGGAAGAGGTGGAAGAAGTGGCAGAGGTGATAGGATTTTGCCTATCACAAAAGCAAAGGACTCACTTGTTGAATTCAAGGAACTTTACATGAGAATGGGATTTGAGTCAATCGGATCAATCTCCTTCTACCGGAAGCTTGGAAGTGGTGGAAAGAAGTAAATCCCCTACATTGATTTTACGTTGATTGAGAATGAATGGATGAGGGATATGATAGAAGAAATCAGAGCCTACCAAGAACAAGTGGAGAAGGCCAGACAGGAAAGAGAAAGAAGACAGTAGATCAGCATACTTATCATATTTTATCTTTGATGCATCTAGACTGGACTAACTATGAACAAATGATTATAATGAGAATTGACTGAAATTTGTTCTGTTTTTGTCTTAATCTTTTTGCTTTGCTGTTAGGTGAGGGTAGTGGCATCATCACCAAAAAGGGAAATTGTTGGACTTATTTCTAGTTTTGATGATGAGTGCCGGACTAATTTGTTATAGTGCAAAGGCAAAAGATGTCTAGATCAAATGTATAGGTTTATTAGAGTTTGATTTATGAATAGGTTTGATCAAACAAGCATTTGTAATGGTCGGTGATTTATATCGCCAGATGAGTCAATATCGATAGGGTAGATAGGTCGATAGACTAGTCGGGGAACTCTGTCAAGATCGAAGACCGAAGGTGAGGGCTCAAACTCGATTCTGAAGGCTAAGGGATCAAACTTAGTAATTTAAGTCAAGGATATGGAATCGAATTTAGGCAAGTCTCGTGATAACCTAAATCGATTACATAGACCTTGTGTACAAGGTCTAAGTTCCATAAGTTGGATGATGTTTGGAACTTGGTTATATTTTAAAAGGTGTAATCTAACTTTACAAATAAAAGTTAGATAAAAGAAATCACCGCATTGTATTTTACATACAAACAAATTGTCGTCAAATAGATCGATTGGTATTACAACAGATCGATGAACTCTGCGATAATATACCTCGATTAATTCAAGATTTTATTGGAAGATTACATGGATAAGACAGACAACTAACTACCTCGACTTATCAAACAAATCAAAGGTGAGATTAAAAGAACGTTGGGATGATTGATTTTTATCCAATGGTTATAAGTCAAAAGTGGGTGGCCATTTGATTGTCAAAAAAAGGAATTAGCGACGATTGTCGATCCTATGAATAGTGACAGAAAGCAAATCAGATGGGACAAAAACCAGGAACGGTTACATTTGAATTTCAAATACAAGTCACATGCATTCTTACCTATAAATAGAGGACTTTCAACTCAGAAAAAGGAGAGGATGATTGATGAAATTTAAGAGAAAAATATAAGAGACTATTCTGAGCTGAAAAACACCCTGATGAACTTACTGAACTTAAAGCTACTGATCCAAAAAGATTCTTCAAGTGTATTCTGTATTCAAGCAACATCAAGTATACACACTTGAAGGCGCAAGCAAGTCGATTATATCATCCTAATCAAGCTGCTGCAACTGAATCATTTATTTGATTCAATCTTTATTTTATAAAGAATCTGCTGAAGACAGTGAAGCACAGTTGTGTAAAAGACTGTTGTTTGTGGTGGAGCTGGTGAAGAGGCAATCCTACCCTTCAAGGACCAGTGGAAGACTCGGGAGAGCGGCAATCCTACTGTTCTGCTTTCGATTTGTGAAGCCATAGTTATTGGTTAAGGACAAGCAACCTTAGGAATCTTTGTAATCGCAACATCAAAGATCTCTAGTGAATTCCCTCCAACATCACATGTGAGAAGAAGCGGGTGACGGGATTACACCACTGGAACCACTATTTAATCTCGCCTACTTACTTTCAAAGATTTACATTCGCACTTAGTTTATTTTACACATCAACCTCACTGAATCTAGCAATTGAAATCACACACACATACAACTGCCGAGTATCTAATACTTAGTATCATATTTAATAACAAGTATTAAGGCTTAATTTTGATATAATTCCATTTGCACAAATTCGATGAAGCTGAACTCGTCGGTAGACTAATGTTTATCGTGAGGCTACCGAGGCATCAAAGAGACTATTGAACTTCAAAGCAGTCAAGTTCTTGAATTTGTTAACTCCAAAGTTTTAAGTGTTAAGTTTATTCACCCCCCCTCTAAACTTAACCAAAGCCTTTTCAAGGGACCAACACTATTATATTATGTTCAACGATAACACGAGGTTCCAAAGGTATCTAGCTTAGCTCAAGTTTGTTACATCATGAATAACAAGGGCACTACACCTAGTAATAGGATGTACTAGGACAACTGGGTGCAACCTACTTAGAGACACGCTCTAGTAGCCCCGGGAATATCTGAGTCCCGATATTGTGATGACCGGCATAGTGCACCAGACGCTTTATCTAGCCAATCGATTGACCGGCGTGGGTATAGTATACTTTGTCTAGTCAGAGGACACATCGCGATATTGTAGTATGCCTTACCAAGCATTGCATGATGTTTAAGATTATTAATCTAACACATACGTTTGATTAGATGTTTAACTAGCCACCTAAGTTGATTCACATAAAAGGCTCACCTATCAGTTTACTCCTTCTTCTTAAGACCGCTAGACTCTAACGAAACCTAGCACATACACAGACATTGATAAACCCTAGCTTATCGAAGCACAAGGCAAATCCAAAGCTTTCGACGGTCCCACACTTCATCTTTTTAGGGAATTGTCCCGGATTTTATCAATACAAAACAACAAGTAATAAACCGGTTAACCTCAAGTGCAAGGATCGTAGTATGGAGGCTAATGCCGGGTCGATCTTACGGGGAACTAGACGAATGTTAACCCTAGCTTTTGTTTTTAACTCACTATTGCCACGATTACTAACCTAACGAATAACTAGCTAAACAAATATGCAGAAAATAACTAGCAGAGAGAGATTAATCCAATGCTAGGAAAGATTGAAAGCGATAAAAATAAACTAAAAGTGCAGGAAAATAAATTAACTAATCTAAACTAAGCTATGAGGATTGTAAATCAAGTTTATAAAAGACAAACGAGAGATTGATCCACCTATCAACATGCATTGATCTATTATCTCGATTTTACGTGGTATTTACTTAGGTTGTGATTCACCTTACCTAAACATGAATTCCTAATTCCTTAGGCAATCCATCTATTAACCTAGTATCTTCCAATACTAATTTAACACGTTAAAAAGATCAAAGGTGTCAACTTTCACGTTAACGATCTAGTTTTTAGACTTACTAACTTCCGTTAATATAAATCTAATGAACTATTCTTATCTATGGTGATCTATGCTATTCAAGATTTCCATCAAACAATAACATATCAAGCATACAACATATCTCCCAATATAATTGCATTAAAACAAGAATATGCATAGATAAGAAACAACCGTAGTAAATACTCACAGTAAAAGTCGAAATAAATAGATCAATTCAATGCTGATGGCTTCACAATTCTCGTTTGAAGGAGGTTCTAGCCTCTGAGCATCCTCAGCAACCCAGAAAAGCAGAAAAATAACATACTACTAGCCTACTTTGATCGAATTTAAAGTTGCATAAAACTGGAAATAAAAAGTGTAAAATCGCAGCCAAAGCTGCCCCTAGAAATTTAGGGTTCGAATTGTATGTTTAGGGTTTGGGAAATCGCGCCTATTTATAGATTTTTAGGTCGGTTTCATTTGAGTCGGTGCCGTGGGCGCCCGTCCACTATCTTGGGACCTTCGTCCAGCCTCTATGAACGGAGAATGAACGCTCGTAACGCGTCTGAACTCTCTGAATGTAAAATACGATTCTGGACGCCAGTTCACTTTTATGGACGCCCGTCCACTACTCAGCTCCAGTATTTTGCTCATAACTTCACTTCTAGGGCTCCGAATGAGGTGATTCAACATGCGTTGGAAAGCTATTTCAATCCTCTACAACTTTCATCAAGACAACTTTCCCTGAAAGTGCCTACAAGTGTGGACAAAATCCCCATGAAGTGCCTGGTTCCGGTTTCTTCAATGATTCTTCACTTAAACATCTTTCAACTCTTCCATCTTCATGTGATCATCGTTTAAGCTCCTTACTCATCATGAAAACGTACCTAACAACATGATAGAAACATGCAAAATGTAACATCATACGAATAAACATAAAACACCGATAAAATCACGTAAATATCTCGATTTCGCATTTAAACACATTTAAAACTCGTTTGCTCAATAATTCGATAAAACCAACACATTTCTATAAAAAGTACTAAAATACCAAGGATATTGTTACGGGAATAACGTCATATAAATCATAAATTTCACCCTTAACAACTCCCCACACTTAAACTTTGCTCGTCCGAGCAAAACAAAACAAGATAAAGGCTCGGAAAGAATATAGACATCTCAACACATATACCATATAGTCAATAAACTAGAAGTTCACCCGTGTGTGTGCATAGCCATAGAAAATTTCCACTAAATCCAAACTTGAGGAACTCAAAGCAAAACTAGCTAATACCCCTCGTGGACTAGTAATAAATGACACTCATAAGATGCACCTACAAGCGTGACATATCCCGAAAGAATGATCGAATATATCTAGGGCCTTTACGAAATACTCAGAGGATAATCCCTACAACATATCTATCAGTTTATACTGGGGATAAGATTAACGAAAGACTAAGTCTTATATTCATTTCATAACCAATTTCAAGTTGATTTAATTACTTCACATTTAAACACACATCAGAATGAGCTATTGCCCGTCATAGCAGAATAGGACATACGTGGTATACCCTACCTTACTCAAATCATAAAGCAAACTTCTTACGACCGTCGTGAGCTTTTGGTCATCATAGTGGAATAAAACATTTTGAGATAATGCCTTACCGCACTCAAATCATCGACTGACTTCCGACACACACTATTGATTTCATTATTAACTCAACTTTTTCAAATGACATTAGCTACGTATTACTTATCACATTCAAACTTCTAGATATTCACAGTATCTCATACTTCGGAACTAAATACAAACTATCATAAGTCTCATGATATATACGTAGCACTAAGCACATGACTTATAAGATAATCAAAACTACTAATCCAAAACGGGTATAACTTTATAAATTAGCTCATCATTCACTATGGCTCGTGAAAAATAAATCTTGGTGAAACAACTAACTTACTAAAAAAATATGGTATACTGACATCAATGACTACAACAAACCGAACAAAACGTGTATTGCCTACTCGGGACAAAACAAAAACAAAAGTGTCGAAAAATTCTGAAAAATTAAGCCCATTTTGCACAGAAACATCATATATTAAGCAAACGGTAGATACATAGCTTATTCCCCTCCCCCACACTTAAATTACAACATGTCCTCATGTTGTGCAGAAATAAAAAGAAAGAAAGAACTTAGCTGATTGTCGTTCGAAAGGGAGCGACAACTTAAACGTCATCAGAGGAACCGGAGAAGAAAGAATGCAGCCATGGGGAAACTTAAAAAGGTATGGAGAGCTTTCAAAGATTTAACTCCATGTGTTGGCTTGTTTTCTGCGCCACACTCTTCGATTCGAGCTTACACGAGGTAGTGGCTGGCAGAAAGGTTAAATGGCCTGATCCAGGCTGAGCTTCAAATGTGTCGAGCTAACGACATAAACCAAAAGCGCTACTAGTTATTGTCCCGGATTTTATCAAGAAATTTAGAACCTGGACTGAACCCCGGACGAATGTTCACTTAGCGTTCAGAACTGGACGAACGTTCATCTTTTCAAACGCTCGTTTGCTCTTGAAAACCTCCAGACGGGCGTTCCACCTTGCAGACGCCGCGCGCCTTGAAAACCGACCGGACGGGCGTTTGAAAGTATAGGCGCTCGCCTGGTCCTCTAAATCGAGCAGATTGAAAATATTTGAGCGGACGAGCGCCCAATACTTCCCAACGCTTTCGTTCACTGCGCAGATGAAGAAGCGGACGGGCGCCCAACGAGCAGGACGCCGTCCATACAACAAGAATGCATGAGGCAAGGGGAAAAACACAGCAAAACCCTAAATACTTATGAACACAACACGGCCAATACAGATCACAAGACAAAGCGGCCTTATCAAATTAAGCACAGGGGTTAGACTAGGTAACACATAAACATATAAACTTCACGTAAAACAAGTTGAGTAAAAAACTTTTGCACATTCTTAACCTAACGGTCATCGAAACACGGCAAAATAAAAACTCTCAACTTGGTATACGCTACTTTTATTAAAAACAAAAATAAAACTACATCGTTTATTCTGGTTTTGGTGTTTCTTTCTGCTCTGTTTTGGTGATGTGGTGTTGTGATGGGTGGTGAATGGATGATTATGGTTGTGGTTTGTGGTTTGGTTGATTTGAAATCCCGCTTTGGATGTTAAACGGGTATCTTTTGTGCACATTTGGATTGTTTGGTTTAGACTAGGCGTGGAAATGGTTCATAAGAAGGCAGTTGTGAAGAGGCATGGTAAGGAAGTGGCCCGGGAGGCGGGGAAAAAGCGTAAAGAAATTGACCCTACCTTAGTTGATCCTAACCGGGGTGTGAGTATTCGTGAGCAACCCTCAGAGCCACCCAAACTAGGGCAACCTTAAGAGATGAGCCAACCGGAGTCCGAGACCGATGATGATGTGCCTTTGGTACGGATGCCTAGAGTTCGAGAAGGTGGAGGTTCGCCTGCAGGGTGAGGAAACCCATCGATGCTACCCGGGAGGAGGAGCCAGTTGTACCTAGGGTAGCCCCTCCTAGTAAGAAGTCTAAAACCGTTGCTCCGATGCCATTGCCTCGTCGATTCGTGAACCCTAGAGCCCATGAAGTTTATACTAAACACTACTTTTCAAGAAACATGTTGGTTGAGAGGGCTATTTTGGAGGCGAAGGTCGATCCGGGGTTCGTTAAGTTGCTTAAGGATAGGAAATGGGAAGCTTTGATGACAATCCCGACTACCCCGGTGAATAGCTCCCTAGTTCGGGAATTTTATGCAAACTGTTCGGAAACCGACTTGGGGACAAAGGTAGTCGTGGTTCGAGGGGTGGAAGTTCCCTTTACACCGGAGGTAATTAATCGGAAATACAACTTAGCGGCTTTCGAGGGTCGGGATTATAAGGAGGAGATTGTGCATAGACAGAGTTTGGGACAGGATCCTTTGGAGGAGTTGAGATTGAGAGTTTGCCCGGATGTGGCCTGGACGTTGAGACCGGGAGGAGACCGGAAGGAGTTGGTCACCACGACCTGGACGGAGGACTGGAAGGTCCAGTGTCGATTTATTCAGAGTCGGTTGTTGCCTAAAAACAACTTGACACATTTTCATATTGGTGACCTAGGCATGCTGTATGCGTTGACGTTTGGCCTGAATGTGGATGTGGGACAGGCATTGTATGACGAGATATCTATCAATCAGAAGGTTTATACACGAAGCTTGATCGTACCTCATTTGATCCACAGTTTGTGTCTCGATGCCGGTGTGCCTGAGTTTGGGGCGGATCATAAACCGAAGAACCCTAGGCCTTTACAAAGGGAAAAGAGTAAGCCCTCGGGACATTCTGAGCCGGAGGCACCTACGGAGCCTGGTTCATCGGCAACACCTCGTGCATCCTCCCTTCCTCCTTTATCTCCCGCTGTCAGGATGCGGTTAAGCATGGCCAATAGTTTCCGGGAATGGCTCGGTGATATTCGGGATACACAGAACAACATTTTGACGATTCTTCAGTGCATCTGTGAGGGCCGGCAGCCGAGGGATGACAGGATCTTCACTCCGAGCTCCGTTGATTATCTTTTTACTGATGAGATTGAGCAGGTCATTGCGGATGCTCTACACGACTCTGAGTCATCTTCAGATGAGGAGCAGCCTGACTCGGCAGCTAGGGCTACGGCACCACCTTCTGGACCCTCCTCTGATCCTCCAGCTGATGATTCTGCGGCACCGAGCCAACCTTGATCTTATTTGTCTATTTTCACGTTGGTTGTTTTGTATTGACATTTTTACTTGGTTCATTGTATTTTTGATATTGCTACTATTTATTTTCGATAGATCTTGTAAGCCATAAGGCGCGCGTACTTTCATTTCAACTGTGTTTCAACTTTCTGGATGTATTGAGTGCTCTCACTTTGATTTATCTTTATTTTTAATATCTCTTTTCATGTTGGTATGACTCCCCGTTTTCCCCGAGATGGTTCCATGTTGTCTAAGATGTGCAGGTATCTACATTGTCTGGTTACGCATTCTTGATATCATTATGAAGGCTCCGGCCTGACCAACGATTCGAGTTTCGATTTAAATCAGCTAAGTCTTTTCCTTTTTCTTTCGTTTTGCACAACATGAGGACATGTTGATTTTTAAGTGTGGGGGAGGGGAATGTTTCGATATGTATCTACACATTTGCTTAATTCGTAATGTTTCTATGCAAATGAGCTAAAATTTCTGAAATTTTCCGACATCATCGCTTTTGTTTTGTCGAGTAGGCAATTCGATTCAATGTTCGCTACTTTTATAGTCATTTAAGTTTGTGTATCATATATTTGGTAAGTTAGATGTTTCACCTGACACTATTTTTCACGAGCCATAGTAAATGATGAGCTAATTTATAAAGTTATACCCCTTTTGGATTAGTGGTTTTTGATTTTCTCGTAAGTCATGTGCTTAGTGCTACGTATATATCGTGAGGTTTATGATAGTTTGTATTTAGTTTCGAGTATGATATACTGTGAATATCTAGACGTTTGAATGTGATAAGTAACACGTAGCTATTGTCAAAGTGAAAAAGTTGAATTAATACGAAATTATTTGTGTGTGTCAAAAGCTAGTCGATGATTGGAGTGAGATAGGGTATACCACGTATGTCCTATACCACTATGATGACTAAAAGCTCACGACAGTCAGAAGAAGCTGCCTTATGATTGGAGTAAGGTAGGGTATTATCTCGAAATGTCCTATTCTGCTATGACAGGGCAAGAGCTCATTCTGATGTGTGTTTTAAGTGAAAAGTTAAATCAACTGATAAAGTGTTATGAAATGTATATAAGACTAAGTTATCGTCTACCTTATCCCCAGTATAAACTGACAGATATGTTGTAGGGATTATCCTCTGAGTATTTCAGAAAGGCCCTAGATATATTCGATCATTCTTTTCGGGATATATCACGTTTGTAGGGTGCATCTTATGAGTGTCCTTTATTACTAGTCTACAAGGGGGTATTAGCTAGTTTTACTTTGAGTTTCTCGAGTTTGGATATAGTGGAAGTTTATTATGGCTATGCACACGCACAAGGGTGAACTTCTGATTTAGTGGATATGTGTTATGCACGTTTAGATGCCTGTTTTTCTCTCGAGCCTAACTTTTGTTTTGTTTTGCTCGGGACGAGCAAAAGCTTAAGTGTGGGGGAGTTGTTAAGGGTGAATTTATCGATTTATAACGCTATATTCTATGATATTTTTCCCGTATTTGTACTAAATTGCATAAGAAGCGAGGGTTTAATGGATATATTGAGCAAATGAGATTTTAAATGAGTTAATCGCAAACTTGGTTAATTTTGGCGTTTTAATTGTGATTTTATGATTATTTGAGCATTATTACATTTTGCGATGTTTTTATGTGTTATAGATACATGTTTGAGGCTCAAAAGATGATCAAAGGTTGATTAAGTTCGAGCTAATTGATGATAAAAGAGATAATGAAGAAGTGGAATAGAGATAGAAGAGATAAAGATCAATAAATCAAAATCGATCATATCAAGCGGCGTCGAGAATCTCCGTCAGGGTGGGCGGGCGTGGTAAATGATTGAGCAGCGTCGAGGATGTCATCTTTGATTCGAGGAAGTTTGGGACGCTGAGTGGACGCGCCGTCTGGACGAGCGTCTGGTCATGACTCGGCCCGATTCAAGTTTTATTGAAGAGTGGGACGGGCGTTCAAGGTTTCGAGGCAGGCGTCCTGTGGGTCGACTTATGAGAACCGACTTTAAAATCTATATATAGTCATTTGTTTTCCACAAAAGAGGATCATACACACATTATTCAAAACCCTAAACCTAGGGGCGGCTTTAGGCTGCGTTTTCATCTTTTATTCCTATTTTTATGCTCTTTATTTAGATTAAACACTAGTTACTTTTTATGCTTTATTTACGCAAATTTGAGTTCTTGAGGATGTTCAGAGGCTAAAAGCTTCATCAAACGAGTATTGTGAAGCCGTCCAACAATTGTTGATTTCGTTTTCTTGATTATACTTGTGAGTTTTTAATAAAGGTTGTTTCTTATTCATGCTTATTCATGTTTAATTTGCTTTTATATCGGAAGATATGCATGTGTTGATCGTTTATTGTTGATGGAAGTCTTAATAAACCCTAGATCACCATGAATAAGAATAGTAACTCGAATCTATCATAACGGAAGTTAATAGGTCGATTACTAGGTTATAAACACAAAGTTTGCACCTTCGGTTATTAAAGCGCGTTAATCTTACATCGGAAGATAGTAGATTGATAGATGAACTTTCTAAGGAATTAGGGTTCATGTTTAGGTGAGGTGAATCACAACCTGAATAAAAACGGCAATATAATCGAGATAGGAAATCAATGCTTGTTGGATAGGTGGATCAATCCTCGTTTGCTCGTTATAAATTTGATTTAAATCCTTAAAAGCTTGAATTTGTCTAGTTAGTTTACTTTTATCCGCATCTTAGATTAGTTAGTTTAAATTGGTTCGCAGCCCGTATCTTTCCGGCTTTAGATCACCTCTTACGTCGATTTTACGTTTTAGTTAAGTTTAATTTACAGTCTTCGTTTAGTTTTATCCGTTATTTAGCTTAGTAATCGTGACCTGGGTTTAGTTAGATAAAAACTAGAAATCACAATCGTTTAGTTCCCCGTAAGATCGACCCGGCATTAGCCTCCATACTACGATCCTTATACTTGAGGTTAACCGGTTTATTACTTGTTGTTTTGTATTGATAAAATCCGGGACAAGTTTTTGGCGCCGTTGCCGGGGATCGAACCCGGGTCACCCGCGTGACAGGCGGGAATACTCAAGCGTTGTTTTGCTCGGGACGAGCAAAGTTTAAGTGCGGGGGAGTTGTTAAGGGTGATTTTGTACGGTTTTTAACATTATATTTGATAATGATTTCCTCCGTATTTGTATAATTTGCATAGGAAATGTGGTTTTAAATGATTTATTAAGCAAGTGAGTTTTTAATTAGTTTATTCGCAAAATGAGGTTGTGTACGTGTTTTGATTATGGTTTTATGAGTATTTGGATTGTGTTACGTTTTGCGATGTCTTAATGTGATGTAGATACATGTTGGAGGCTAAATTGATGATCAAATGTTGATATAATTGAGCTAAATCAAGATAAAGATTGAAGAAGGAAGAGATAATGATCAAGAAACCGGAACCAGGCACTTCATGGGGATTTTGTCCACACTTGTAGGCACTTTCAGGAAAGTTGTCTTGATGAAAGTTGTAGAGGATTGAAATAGCTTTCCAACGCATGTTGAATCACCTCATTCGGAGCCCTAGAAGTGAAGTTATGAGCAAAATACTGGAGCTGAGTAGTGGACGGACGTCCATAAAAGTGAACTGGCGTCCAGAATCGTATTTTACATTCAGAGAGTTCAGACGGCGTTACGAGCAGCGTTCACCTAGCGTCCAAGAAATCTGGACGAGCGTCCATTGAAGCAGACGGGCGTCCGTTTTGCCGACTTAGCCAAACCGCCTCAAAACTCTATATAAGCAGCGTTTTTCTCAAACCCTAAATATACACAATTCGATCCCTAAACCCTAGGGAGCAGCTTGGCTGCGTTTTACTCCTTTATTTTCCAGTTTTTATGCAATAAAACATCTAGATTAGATAGTTAGATTTATGTTCTTTATTCCATCAATTCGAGTTTGCATAAGGATGCTAGGAGGCTAAATCCTCCTTGAACAAGCGTGAAGAAGCCGTCCGTTTCAATGATTTGATCTCGAGTTCGTGATTATTTTGTGAGTGTCTATTAAAGTTGTTACTTTTATCATGTTTTTATATGTTGATTGCATGCTATATCGAAAGATCCATGCTTTTGTTTGTTGTTTGCTTGATGAAAGTCATGTTAACCTTATAACACCATGATAAAAGTTTAGACCTTTAATCTAATCACAACGAAAGTTATTAGATTGAATCTCTAGATTAGAAATTGAAAGATTTCACGCCTAGGTTAGAAAGACGTAATCTTTAACATCGAAAGATAAAAGATTAGAAAACGAACTCGTCTACGAGAGTAGGAGTTTATGCCTTCGATTAGGTGAATCACGACTTGAGTAGAGATCACGAATTAATCCGAGTTAGAATTGAATGTTGATAGGATAGGTGGATCAATTGCTACCCTTGTGCGTGTGCATAGCCATAATAAACTTCCACTATATCCAAACTCGAGAAACTCAAAGTAAAACTAGCTAATACCCCCTTGTAGACTAGTAATAAAGGACACTCATAAGATGCACCCTACAAACGTGATATATCCCGAAAAGAATGATCGAATATATCTAGGGCCTTTCTGAAATACTCAGAGGATAATCCCTACAACATATCTGTCAGTTTATACTGGGGATAAGGTAGACGATAACTTAGTCTTATATACATTTCATAACACTTTATCAGTTGATTTAACTTTTCACTTAAAACACACATCATCGAATGAGCTCTTGCCTGTCATAGCGAGAATAGGACATTTCGAGATAATACCTACCTTAATCAAATAATTCACCCGCACATAGCGACAGCAATAAAAGCAGTGCAGTTTCAAGGCGGTCACCCGAGCCTTGTGCTCGGGTGATCCGGGTTAGATTAGGATGCGTTTTGTTTCGTTTTTCGTTTCTTGGATCATCCATGTACCAAAACTATGTGAGTTTTTTATAAATTTATTCAATTCCTTTGTTCGGTTTTTTGTGATCTTTAATTTATTTTGTATCTTTTTATGATTATGATGCTATGTGTGAATTGAATCGGAAGATCGTTTACGATTGATAGTTACAACATACGGAAGTTGCGTAACGATAGATCACCATAGAAAGATAGGGTCTTTAATCCTTAATTAAGTGACAAATTAATGGGTTAATTATCTAGGTTGCTAGGTTCTAAAATACGGAAGTTAACTTGAATCTACACCGAGTTTTGTATTGAAAATCAGTCTCAACATTCGGAAGATGAGAGATTGATAAATTGGATTTACTAAGGAATTAGGAATCCGTAGCTTGAGAATAAATTCACTAAGGAATTAGGGGTTTATGTCTCGTGAAAAGGTGAAACCACAACTTGAATTATCTGACTGTCGTGAGCTTTTAGTCATCATAGTGGTATAGGACATACGTGGTATACCCTATCTCACTCCAATCATCGACTAGCTTTTGACACACACAAATAATTTCGTATTAATTCAACTTTTTCACTTTGACAATAGCTACGTGTTACTTATCACATTCAAACGTCTAGATATTCACAGTGTATCATACTCGAAACTAAATACAAACTTTCATAAACCTCACGATATATACGTAGCACTAAGCACATGACTTACGAGAAAATCAAAAACCACTAATCCAAAAGGGGTATAACTTTATAAATTAGCTCATCATTTACTATGGCTCGTGAAAAATAGTGTCAGGTGAAACATCTAACTTACCAAATATATGATACACAGCTTAAATGACTATAAAAGTAGCGAACATTGAATCGAATTGCCTACTCGGGACAAAACAAAAACGACAGTGTCGGAAAATTTCAAAAATTTTAGCTCATTTGCATAGAAACATTACGAATTAAGCAAATGTGTAGATACATATCGAAACATTCCTCCCCACACTTAAAAATCAACATGTCCTCATGTTGTGCAAAACGAAAGAAAAAGGAAAAGACTTAGCTGATTTAAATCGAAACTCGAATCGTTGGTCAGGCCGGAGCCTTCATAATGATATCAAGAATGCGTAACCAGACAATGTAGATACCTGCACATCTTAGACAACATGGAACCATCTCGGGGAAAACGGGGAGTCATACCAACACGAAAAGAGATATTAAAAATAAAGATAAATCAAAGTGAGAGCACTCAATACATCCAGAAAGTTGAAACACAGTTGAAATGAAAGTACGCGCGCCTTATGGCTTACAAGATCCATCGAAAAATAAATAGTATCAATATCAAAATTACAACGAACCAAGTAAAAATGTCAATACAAAACAACCAACGTGAAAATAGACAAATAAGATCAAGGTTGGCTCGGTGCCGAGAATCATCATTTGGAGGATCGAGAGGAGCTAGTAACAAAGTTTGTCTGAGAAAGCTTCGTGTCTTTAAAGATCGTTGGCCAATAAAACCGGATTGAAAGATCTTCGCGAATGTTTTCCAAGGACCAAAGTGACCACTGTGGGTCCACTATGGCATTGCTCGATTATATCGCGTTGCTCGGACTAGGAACACACCTCCTCAACCAAACCATCTTTGCAAATCTTGAAAAGGTAAGGTTCATCCCAAACGAAATATTTCATATCAGAGAAGAACTTCTTCTTCTCCTGATACGACATCTCGGGGTCAAGGTAGCGGGCATGAAGGTAATTCACAATGGACGAATACCATGGAACATCAGGAGAGCGGCCATCGATCAACATGATGTTTTCCAGAGGAAAGTAAAGATCTATATCTTCAGGATCACCCTTTTCCTCACTTATCATCCTAGAGACATGATCCGCCACTACGTTCTCACTGCCCTTCTTATCTTTGATTTGAACGTCAAATTCTTGGAGGTCGAGTATCCAACGCCCAAGAAGCGCGGTTTAGCTTCCTTTTTGGTCATTAGATAGCGCAGAGCAGCGTGATCAGTCCACACAATCACTTGAGCACCTAGCAAGTAACTACGAAACTTATCCATAGCAAAGACTACGGCTAATAGTTCCTTTTCAGTGGTTGTGTAGTTAACTTGAGAAGGATTGATGTGTGGTGGCATAATAGATAGGTGGAACTTTCCATTAAGCTTTTTGCCTAAGATCGCACCAACAAAGATAGTTGGATGCATCGCATATAAGCTCAAAGGTAAGTTCCGATGCAGCGATATAAGAATTGGAGCAGAGATCAGTCTACTCTTAAGCTCCTCAAACGCGCGCTTGCAATTCTCATCAAAATCAAAAGTAACGTCTTCTTTGAGTAAAGTAGACAGGGGCTTGGCAATCTTTGAAAAGTCCTGGATGAACCTCCTATAGAAGCCGACATGTCCGAGAAAACCTCGGACTTCCCGAACATTCTTAGGATAACTCATCTTCTCAATAGCTTCAACCTTGGCCCTATCTACTTCTATACCTTTGGCTGAGATCTTGTGGCCAAGAACTATTCCTTCATCTACCATGAAATGGCATTTTTCCCAATTAAGTACTAAGTTCTTTTCCACACATCTGGATAACACCTGATCAAGATTATCGAGGCAGTCATCGAAGGATTGACCAAAGACTGAGAAATCATACATAAAAATCTCCATGCACTTTTCAACTAGCCCGTCAAAGATTGCCATCATACACCTTTGGAAGGTGGCCGGGGCATTACAGAGACATCTTCCTCGGTGGAAACGGAAGCTTTTTCAAATCCTCCTCGGAAAATACTTTCTTCGAGGGCGAACTAATGGCCTTGTTTTCCAAATCTTTCCACCGAACCGTCTTTTCATTCTTTTTGTTAGTCGAGGATCAGCACACGACTATCATTTAACTCATCATTCCTCGAGGATCGGCCACCCGAGGACCTCCAGTGATTCTTTATTCCTCGAGGATCAACCACTTGAGGAATCTCAACTCTTTCTTCTATCGAGGATCGGCCACCCGATTTGCCTTTTTGCGGCCGAGGGGATGATGGGTGCTCAATTTCCTCACCGCCTTATCGTGGCGGGAGGGGCTAGTGGTTTCCTGGAAGCCGGGGGACCACCAACTTGAGAACCACTCCTTAAGTTCATCATGACCGGCCTCCTCTTTACCGTATTGCATTATTGGCACGAGGTCGGTGCATTGGTTGTTGCTTAAATCGGCTTGAGTGACTTGACCGCCTCTTGGATTCTTTTTTTCCGTGAAGTGAAGCGCCTCGACGGTCTCAGAGGCTAAGCTGCTCGACCAATTGCCCGATTTGCCTCTCAAGACTTTTCATCGTCTGCTTTGCTCCTCCCGAAATGAATTCCATTCGGCTTTTATATCGTCTGGTGGGAGGTGCCTTGAGAGTTTTGGAAGTCTGGGAAATGGTGGCTTGGCCGACTTTGGAATGCGAGAATTAGAATTGGCGGGCCAATTCAGTTGAACTTTGCCGTGGATTGGAAGAATTATAGCTTGGGTTACGATTATAACCAGGGGTTTCTATTGAAGTTCGAATTAGGATTAAATCCAAGACCGATTAAACCCTTGGTTTTGGAAGCTGATCGGCCAGAGAATTGGTTATTGAATCTACGATTTGTGCGGCAGGAGAAAGCATTGACTTTCGTGATTACGCCCAATCATGGGACAGAAGTACAAAACAACAAGTAATAATGGGTAGATTTTATCAAAAGAAAAAACTAAGGATATATTTTATGTCAATATTCCCCATATTCTTAGGATTTTCATAGAAATCGAGCTTATAATCGATTAATTGAGTAAATGGTGTTTTTAATAGCTAAATTGCAAAACGTAGCGATTTATGTGTTTAAATCACGATTTTATATTATTTTAGGATTGTGTTACGCTTTGGTATGTCTTTCCTACATTGTAGATACACATTGTTGATGGAAAGGATGATTTTAAAGAGATAAATTCGAGTGGAAAAGGAATCAAGCAAGATAAATGTCGGAAAATCAGGATTCCGGGTAGTGACGACCTTGTAACGAAGTTCTTGATATGATAACAACCGATTTTACTCTGGACCTCAAGAGAAGAGTTGTAGGTCTTGAAGAGAGGATTCTACAGGATTTTGAATCACTCCATTCCGACTTACGAGGCCCGAGATATGAGCGTTACAAGTTTGGATGCTGTTGCTGAAAATAGTGAACGGGCGTCCGACCTTGTGAACGGGCGTCCGGCACCGTTACTGTAGCAACCGCCTCGGATTTTCTATAAATAGCAGCAGCTTTTCAACCCTAATAAGATACCATATCGAATTTTTACACAACAGCAGCTCTTCTTTGAACCCTAGAGAAGTCAAGCAGCAGCAGCCGGCCGGCTGAGCTTCATGCTTGGCCGGCCGGTGGTGGTTAGATTAGATATTTCTTTTTCTTTTCGTTTTCTGTTTCTTCTTGTTGCCGCCATGGTTCAGCCATGAAACAAGCTTGGTGAAACCTTTTTGCAGCAGCACTTTAATGTCAATTCATGGATGATTTTGTAAGTTTTAATTCAAATTGTTTCTTTCCTTTGTTTATTTGTATCTCGCAATTTATATCGGAAGATTATTGCTTGTTGATGCTACCGTATGACGGAAGTCGGTGTATTTTAGATCACCATAGGAAAGATTAGATCTTTAATCTATAAATAACGGAAGTTCGTAGGTTAAATATCTAGGTTTACGAGAGAATCACAATTTGATTAATTCATTGCAAGATTATCTTAGATTGAAGTTGAGGGATATCACCGTTACCGGAAAGATAGGATTTTTCACGTGTTTATTTCATTAAGTTGTTCTTGTTCTCTTTCATGTTTTGTATGGTTTATGTTAATCGAATTTAGATAACGGAAGTTGATAGATTCGTTAGATTGCCGTGAGAGAGATTGACAATAATTATTCCAACAAACGGAAGTTGAGGGATAATGTTGTTAGGTTAGGATTCAATCCATATCTTTGATTTGTATCGATATTAGTTAAGACCGGAAGGTAAACTAATTAATGGCGTGATAAATCGGAAGAGGAAACGCCTCTTTAGATAAGATAATAATCCAAGATAACTTGTGAATAAATATTTGTCTATCTTATTTCCTTCGGTGGGGTGATGGTTGTTGGAAATAGGTTGATCATGGTTTGTTTATGGTTGGTCGGTTTATAGTTAGTTTTATGTTTTTCGTAGATGTAGTTTTATTTATTTTGTCCAAGAACTATATTTCCGGCTTTGGATTAACAATCCTCCCTCCGTCCGATTATTTTCCGTTCTAGTTTAAGTTTAGGTTTAGTTAATAAAGAAGAATTAATTAGATTAGATTCAACATCCCTTTTCCCTGAGGATCGATACCCGTACTTATCCAACTTTACTAGCAACTACCCGGTATTCGGCCGGTTAGGAGGTAGTTTTGCATGGTAGTATAGGTTTTATAAATTTTCTTTTGTTTTAATGATGCAAAATCTCCCCAACAAAAGTAAGTTGTTAAGGGTGAAATTTATGATTTATATGACGTTATTCCCGTAACAATATCCTTGGTATTTTAGTACTTTTTATAGAAAAGTGTTGGTTTTATCGAATTATTGAGCAAACGAGTTTTAAATGTGTTTAAATGCGAAATCGAGATATTTACGTGATTTTATCGGTGTTTTATGTTTATTCGTATGATGTTACATTTTGCATGTTTCTATCATGTTGTTAGGTACGTCTCGACCAAGATCTCGGATAATGGCAGATTTACCTGAGTATTTTTCAGAAGGTTTAGCACCTTCTCGTACTTTTTGTCTTCAACCAATGGAATGTTGCTCTTCCTCGGTGGAAACGGAAGATTTTATCAATACAAAACAACAAGTAATAAACCGGTTAACCTCAAGTGCAAGGATCGTAGTATGGAGGCTAATGCCGGGTCGATCTTATGGGGAACTAGACGAATGTTAACCCTAGCTTTTGTTTTTAACTCACTATTGCCACGATTACTAACCTAACGAATAACTAGCTAAACAAATATGCAGAAAATAACTAGACAGAGGAGATTAATCCAATGCTAGGAAAGATTGAAAGCGATAAAAATAAACTAAAAGTGCAGGAAAATAAATTAACTAATCTAAACTAAGCTATGAGGATTGTAAATCAAGTTTATAAAAGACAAACGAGGATTGATCCACCTATCAACATGCATTGATCTATTATCTCGATTTTACGTGGTATTTACTTAGGTTGTGATTCACCTTACCTAAACATGAATTCCTAATTCCTTAGGCAATCCATCTATTAACCTAGTATCTTCCAATACTAATTTAACACGTTAAAAAAGATCAAAGGTGTCAACTTTCACGTTAACGATCTAGTTTTTAGACTTACTAACTTCCGTTAATATAAATCTAATGAACTATTCTTATCTAGGCCGTCCGACACCGTTTTCGAGGTCAAAATCCACTGTTTTCCCTTCCATTTTGGGCTCAGAAGATTTCAACACGTTTTCTTCCCGTTTTAGTGTTTTCTGTTTTTTCTATTTTTCGTAGTTTAGGTTTCTTTTTTTTGTTTCATACAATCTTTTTCTCTCTTCTTTTCTTTTCTCTAGGTTTCCCTTCTTTCTTGCTCAACATCTTGATCTTGGATCTCGGTTTATGCAAACTCGGAGTCATAAGGGACCACTAATCTACTCCCCTGACCCCGAGCGGACCATAATCCGACCCAATAGGCGGAAACTTCGTTTCGACAAAGGAAACGCTTTTGATCGAGAATTTGAGCAATATCTTGCAGTGAAATCAAAGACATAGTAATAATGGCAAAGAGAAGATAGAGCGGACATTGGCCGACTATGCCATGCCCAGCACGATCACCATCAACCCGGCTATCGTCATGCCTACCATTCTCGCTCCAAACTTCGAGCTTAAACCGGACTTATTCGGATGATGCAAAGATGCATCAATTTTCCATGGTTTCCCATCCGAAAACCCCCACACTCACTTACACACATTCTTACAGATATGCGGTACTACCCGTATCAAGGTGTAAGTGAGGACGCCATCAAGCTTAAACTGTTCCCATTTTCCTTACGCGGGAGGCACTAGAGTGGTATCACTCCCTCCCTCTGAATCCATCACTATGTGTATGGGCTGAGCTTGAGAAGGAATTTCTAAGTCAATACTTTCCTCCTTCAAAAACAGCCCGATTGTCTCGAACGAAATCTTCACATTCCACATTTGGAAAATGAGTCATTCTTTGAGGCTTGGAAAAGGTTTAAGTCTCTCTCTGCATAAGTGTCCCCATCATGGCTTGCCAAAGCAAAGGCAAGTCCATACTTTCTTGATGGATTGACCGAGCTCACCAAGGGCATGGTCAATAGTTCCTCTGGTGGGGCATTTCTCAAGAAAACACTGATGAGGGTGGGCGCTGTTCGAGGACATTGCCAAGTATAATTATGCCCCTCTTATCAAGCCATTCAAGCACCTCCTCCCCTCCCAAGGTCGAAGAGGTGACTATGCAAAATCTCGTTGCCATGTTGCGAAGCAAATGGCAACCTCTCAAATGACAAATTTGCTCAAAGCTTCTCAAATCCGAGTTCTCGGCTCCTTCACCTTCACAGAACTCTCAAGTTACATCTTGTGAAGCTTGTTGTCGACCGCCATATGGTGGCCAATGTCAATTTTCTTCCCCCTCTGCTCAGCAAGTCAATGTTGTTCATGACTATGGACAACATAATCCAATCGCATGCCAAGTATGTGATAGCATGGGGCATCTTGCTCGCTTCATCCCATGATTGGGCGAATCGCGGAAGTCAATGCTTTCTCGGCCGGACAAATCGAGATTCAATAACCAATTCTACGGCGAGCAGATTTCCAAAACCAAGGGTTTAATCGGTCTTGAGGATTTAATCTAATTCGAACTTCAATAGAAACCCTGGTTATAATCGGAACCCAAGCTATAATTCTTCCAATCCACGGCAAAGGTTCAATCAATTGGCCCGCCAATTCTAATTTCACATTCCAAAGTCGGCCAAGCCAGCCATTTCCCAGAACTTCCAAAACTCTCAAGGCACCTCCCACCAGGGACGATATAAAAGCCGAATGGAATTCATTTCGGGAGGAGCAAAGCGGGGCGATGAAAAGTCTTGAGAGGCAAATCGGGCAATTGGGTGAGCGGTTAGCCTCTAGACCGTCGAGGCGGTTTCGACTTCACGGAAAAGAATCCAAGAGGCGGTCAAGTCACTCAAGCCGATTTAAGCAACAGCCAATGCACTGACCTCGTGCCAATAATGCAATACGGTAAAGAGGAGGCCAGTGCGATGAACTTAAGGAGTGGTTCTCAAGTTGGTGGTCCCACGGCTTCTGTGGAAACCACTAGCCCCCCTGCGCCGATAAGGCGAGGGAAATTGAGCACCCATCATCCCCTCGGCTGCAAAAGGCAAATCAGGTGGCTGATCCCCTGATAGAAGAAAGAGTTGAGATTCCTCAAGTGGTTGATCCCTTGAGGAATAAAGAATCAATTGGAGGTCCTCAGGTGGCTGATCCCCTGAGGAATGATGAGTTAAATGATAGTCAGGTGGCTGATCCCCTGACTAACAAAAAGAATGAAAAGACGGTTCGGTGGAAAGATTTGGAAAACAAGGCCATTAGTTCGCCCTCGAAGAAAGTATTTTCCGAGGAGGATTTGAAAAAGCTTCCGTTTCCACCGAGGAAGAGCAACATTCCATTGGTTGAAGACAAAAAGTACGAGAAGGTGCTAAACCTTCTGAAAAATACTCAGGTAAATCTGCCATTATCCGAGATCTTGGTCGAGATGCCTAGGTATACAAAGTTCATCAAGGATGTTGTATCTTCCAAGAAGAAGTTAGCAGGAATGGATCAAGCAATTGGTACGGAGTGTTCTATGGTCAATTATCAAGACTTACCAACCAAGAGAAGCGACCCAGGCAAATTTGTGCTCACATTGCAGATGGGAGGCCTAGTCTTCCCGAATTCCTTATGTGACCTGGGTGCATCCATCAGCTTGATGCCATTATCCGTTTGCAATCAGCTTGGTTTACAAAGTCTTCTAGAACCCACTACCATGAACTTGCAGTTCGCTGATAGATCTTCAAAGAAAGCCTCAGGGATCCTAAAGGACGTATTGGTTCAAGTTGGTAGGTTTACCTTTCCCGTTGACTGGTATGTCTTAGATATGGAGAAAAATGAAAATGTCCTCTCGATTCTTGGAAGACCTTTCCTATCATCTGACTAGAGCCCTCATCGATTGTGATGGTGGGAAAGTAACTATCCGAGTTGGTGACCAAGAGGTGAGCTATAGTGTTTCTAAATCTATTCAAGTACCCTCCGGTTCTCCAACCAATTTTGTTCCGATTGAGAGGCGTCGATGACTTCAATGACTTCATGGATAAGCAAGTCTTGGTGTAGAAGCGAGAATATGAGCGATTGATTGATAATCGAATAATCATGGTGTGGTCAATCTAGACCGGTTAGCGGTGATTTTGAGGATGAGCTAAGAGAAGAAGCCTTGGCGAGTAGGACCACTAAGTAAGCTCGATGTTGAGTTGAAGAGTGGTGATCTTAAATCAAGTCTAGAGGAACCCCTGTAGACTTGGTTCAAGCCGTTGCCTAAACATCTTAAGTATGTGTTTTTAAGAGAAGGTGACAAGCTTCCTTTGATCATCTCTGCCAAGCTATCTCGTATAGAAGAGCTTAAATTGTTAAACGTCTTGCGCAAAAATGAAAAAGCCTTTGGATGGCAGGTGGGAGATATCCGAGGGATATCTCCCAACATCTGTATGCACAAGATCAAGACTGAGGAGGGTGCAAAACGAGTTAGACAACCTCAGAGAAGGCTCAACCCTCACATGCAAGAAGTAGTCAAGAAGGAAATCATTAAGCTTCTAGATATGGGTATCATATACGCCATTCTTTGATAGTGAGTGGGTGTCCCGACTCAGGTGGTCCCCAAGAAAGGTGGAATTACTATTGAAAAGAATGAGAAGGGCGAAGAGATAGCATTGAGGCTCGTTACGGGATACAGAGTATGTATCGATTATCGAAAGCTCAATGAGGTCACACTGAAAGATCATTTCCCCCTTCCATTCATTGACCGGATGCTTGAGCGTCTAGCGAGGCACGCATTCTCTGCTTCTGGATGGATATTGAGGATACTTCCAGATACCCATCGATCCTGTTGACCAAGAGAAGACCACTTTCACTTGCCCTTATGGTACATTCGCTCACAGCGGATGCCATTTGGTCTCTGTAATGCCCGGCCACCTTCCAAAGGTGTATGATGGCAATCTTTGACGGGCTAGTTGAAAAGTGCATGGAGATTTTTATGGATGATTTCTCGCCTTTGGTCAATCCTTCGATGATCGCCTCGATAATCTTGATCAGTGTTATCCGGATGTGTGGAAAGAACTTAGTACTTAATTGGGAAAAATGCCATTTCATGGTAGATGAAGGAATAGTTCTTGGCCACAAGATCTCAAACCAAAGGTATAGAAGTAGATAGGGCCAAGGTTGAAGCTATTGAGAAGATGAGTTATCCTAAGAATGTTCGGGAAGTCCGAGGTTTTCTCGGACATGTCGGCTTCTATAGGAGGTTCATCCAGGACTTTTCAAAGATTGCCAAGCCCTGTCTACTTTACTCAAAGAAGCGTTACTTTTGATTTTGATGAGAATTGCAAGCGTTTGAGGAGCTAAGAGTAGGCGATCTCTGCTCCAATTCTTATATCGCACAGATGGAACTTACCCTTTGAGCTTATGTGCGATGCATCCAACTATCTTTGTTGCAGTGCAATCTTAGGCAAAAGCTTAATGGAAAGTTCCACCTATCTATTATGCCAGTCCACATCGAATCCTTCTCAAGTTAACTACACAACCACCGAAAGGAACTATTAGCCGTAGTCTTTGCTATGGATAAGTTTCGTAGTTACTTGCTAGGTGCTCAAGTGATTGTGTGGACTGATCACTTTGCTCTGCGCTATCTAATGACCAAAAAGGAAGCTAAACCGCGCTTACTGCGTTGGATACTGACCCTCCAAGAATTTGACGTTCAAATCAAAGATAAGAAGGGAAGTGAGAACGTAGTGGCGGATCATGTCTCTAGGATGATAAGTGAGGAAAAGGGTGATCCTGAAGATATAGATCTTTACTTTCCTCTGGAAAACATCATGTTGATCGATGGCCGCTTCTCTCGATGTTCCATGGTATTCGTCCATTGTGAATTACCTTCATGCCCGCTACCTTGACCCCGAGATGTCGTATCAGGAAAGAAGGAAGTCCTCTCTTGATATGAAATATTTCGTTTGGGATGAACCTTACCTTTTCAAGATTTGCAAAGATGGTTTCTTTGAGGAGGTGTGTTCCGAGTCCGAGCAACGCGATATAATCGAGCAATGCCATAGTGGACCCACGGTGGTCACTTTGGTCCTTGGAAAACGATTGCGAAGATCTTTCAATCCGGTTTTTATTGGCCAACGATCTTTAAAGACACGAAGCTTTCAGTAAAGCTTGTGATCGTTGTCAAAGAACCGGAGCTTTGACAAAGCGATTTGACATGCCTTTGAAACCCATCCTTGAATGCGAAGTCTTTGATGTTTGGGGCATCGATTTTATGGGACCATTCCCATCATCTTGTGGCAACAAATACATCTTAGTCTGCGTCGACTATGTTTGAAATGGGTGGAGGCAATAGCCACTCCTCACAATGATCATAAAGCGGTCATGAAATTCCTTAAGAAGAATATCTTTGTGAGGTTTGGATGTCCACGTGCCTTGATCGGTGATGAAGGACACACTTTTGCAACCGACCTTTGGAAAAAGTCTCGAGAAGTATGGTGTTCGCCATAAAAGCGGCACACCATATCATCCGATGACTAGTGGTCGAGTTGAGCGAAGCAACCAGAGTCTTAAGAAAATCTGGAGAAGACGGTGAATAGTCATAGAAAAGGCTGAGTTCGAAGTTGGACGATGTACTTTGGGCATATAGGATTGCCTATAAGACCCCTATGGGTACATCGCCATATCAAATGGTCTCACGGAAACCATGTCATCTGCACTGTCGAGCTAGAGCACAGGCGTCTTGGGCTACGAAGTTTCTTAACCCGATTCCCAATCTCGTGGTAAACACCGCCTACAACAGATTGCATGAGTGGATGAATTCGGACTCCAAGCTTACGAAAGCGCCAGATTAGTAAGGAGAAGATGAAACTCCTCCACGATGCCAAGATAAAGAAGAGAGAATTCAAGGTCGGTGAGCAAGTGTTACTCTACAATTCCAGGTTGCATTTGTTTCTGGCAAGTTGAGGACACGTTGGTCCGGTCCTTTCGAGATTCTCCAAATCATTCCCCGGAGGTGTGCTAGAATTACGAGGTTATGGTGATCAACCGTCCGAGTTAATGGTCGAGGTGCAAGCACTATATAGGTGAACATAAAGAAAAGCCTTTGATTGTTAAATTCCTCGAAATCCTCGGGTGTGGGACTTCGAAGTCAACCACTTTGACGAGTTTTCACCCGATTTGTTTTACGAGGATGACGGTTGTGTTAAATCGAAGATGTTCTAGCAGGTAGTGCTTGATATGGAAGAGTTTGAAAGGAGCGACAACTTAAACGTCATCGGAGGAACCGAGAAGAAAGAATGCAGCCATGGGAAACTTAAAAGGTATGGAGAGCTTTCAAAGATTTAACTCCATGTGTTCATTGCTTTTGTTTCATGCGCCACACCATCGATTCGAGCTTACACGAGGTAGTGGTGCGAGAAAGGTTAAATGGCTTTGATCAGGTGAGCTTCAAATGTGTCGAGCTAACGACATAAACCAAAAAAGCGCTACTAGGGGCACCCTAGAGATATCTGCTTTTTTATTTTCTTTTGTTCTTCTTTTGTGTGTCTTAGTTTAGTTTTGGTCTAGTTAGGGTATTGCGTGAATGCTCCGTATTTGTGGTTGACGGTTGGATGTTACGCACTTTTCCTTGGACGGTGATTTTTCCATCTAAACGATTATCTCTTGTGTTTCATATGATATAATTCCCCCTGTCCCGAGATACTTTTCGTGTTTGTCAAGTGTGCAGGATAGTCTTGATAGCGTTTGTGAGTTTGAGACGGTGTCGATTTTCCGGTGGATGGTCCACAATCTCATCGATATCCTCGAGCATTCCTGAGTCTGCGCATCATTCCGAGTTGCTCCCATTCGAACGACAATCAGCTAAGTTCTTTCTTTCTTTTTATTTCTGCACAACATGAGGACATGTTGTAATTTAAGTGTGGGGGAGGGGAATAAGCTATGTATCTACCGTTTGCTTAATATATGATGTTTCTGTGCAAAATGGGCTTAATTTTTGAACCAGCGTTCAGAAGTTTGAATTGGATCAGAGAGTTCAGACGCATGATGAACGAGCGTCTATCCTCCGTCCGTAGAAGCAAACGAGCGTCCGACCTTGTGGACGAGCGTACAGAGGAAGAAAACCAGGATTCCGGGTAGCGCTGAACTTCCAACGCAGTTCTTGATATGATAACAACCGATTTGACTCTCGACCTCAAGAGAAGAGTTGTAGGGCTTGAAGAGAGGATTCTACAGGATTTTGAATCACTCCATTCCGACTTACGAGGCCCGAGATATGAGCGTTACAAGTTCAGAATCTGTTCCGGGAGGGTTGGACGGGCGTCCGACATTATGGGACGGGCGTCCGGCGCATTGTTATGTGAGCAGCCGACTCAAAATTCTATAAAAACAGCAGCAGCCCCAACCCTAATTATAATTCATACGCAGCAGCTCCTTCCTTGAACCCTAAAGTCGAGTTTTGAGAGTAGCAGCCGGCCGGCTGAGCTCCATGCTTGGCCGGCCGGTGGTTAGATTAGGTGTTCCTCTTTCTTTTCGTTTATCTCCTCCTTCTTGCTCGAGTGTTGAGCAGCCATGGATGGAGCTTTGAAGCTTCCTTTTGCAGAGCACCTTATTTCTTTTTAATGGATGATTTTGTAAGTTTTATTTATAATTGTTTCTTTTTCTATGTTCAATTGTATCTTGCAATATAAATCGGAAGATGATTGCATGATTTGATGCTACCGTATGACGGAAGTCGGTGTAGTTTAGATCACCGTAGGAAAGTTTAGATTTTTAATCTATACATAACGACGAGTTTTAAATGTGTTTAAATGCTAAATCGAGATATTTACGTGATTTTATCGGTGTTTTATGTTTATTTCGTATGATGTTACATTTTGCATGTTTCTATCATGTTGTTAGTACGTCTCGACCAAGATCTCGGATAATGGCAGATTTACCTGAGTATTTTTCAGAAGGTTTAGCACCTTCTCGTACTTTTTGTCTTCAACCAATGGAATGTTGCTCTTCCTCGGTGGAAACGGAAGATTTTATCAATACAAAACAACAAGTAATAAACCGGTTAACCTCAAGTGCAAGGATCGTAGTATGGAGGCTAATGCCGGGTCGATCTTACGGGAACTAGACGAATGTTAACC